>OW240920.1:41730768-41854619 GCA_933207985.1 Pelobates cultripes | reverse complement strand
GGGTTGGGTGGGGGTGGCGCGGGGTTGGGGGGGCCCCTGAGTTTGTCCTGCCTAGGGCAGCACAAAACCAGGATACACCACTGCATATGCCACCTGCACTATTAGGACAGACCTTGCTCCCCTTGTGAAGAGACCTCCTGTTGAGATTGTGCATATGCGCATTCATACCTGAGAAGCAGACTGCGCATAAACCAATGGCAGCTAACATCTTATAAAGCAGATGGAAAGGGGTTTATGGGTTATACTCCATAGACAATTATAAGCCGCTTCTTGGTCAGGGTGGAGTCATTCCTACCTATTTATTGCATACATTTTAAGATTTGCTGTTGTAGATGGTGCAGATAAGGGGCCTACCATTTATAATATCTGTGCACTGGTGCTCAGGGATGGAATGTAGCTTTAGCGGGGACATTTGCTTCAATGCAAGATGAATACCAGCCCTGTACCAAAATGCAAGATTAAAATTAGTTTCATTATACACTGTTGGATAGAATGCGTTAAGGATTTCACTGCTTGCGCACAGGTGTATAGAAAACATGTGCTTATAATTGACTTCTGCACATCCAGTTATTCTTACATATTTTTTAATACAGAATTTGAGACTCACTGACTAAAACATTTTATTCTAATCCTTGGTAAACCACGAGACTTACAAAGTTTACATTATATCCCAGCAGGTAGAAAGCAGCTTATTCTGCTCAGACAGTGGAAAAGTTCCAGATGGATATGAGCTTTTAGAGTGATTAATGGGACGAAATATTTCTCTTAATATTTTCACACAATAAAAGATCCATTGGAGTTTACCTTTAAATCTTGTTGAAAAGACGCTTTGACACATTATCTAAATAATTGTGTTACACACATTCAAATAATGTCTGGAGACCGATTAGGAAAAGGACAGGTTTGACAGTAAACCCAAGTACTTAGCAACTGTAAAAGTTAAATGTTTATATAAGGTTTTTTGGGGTTGTGTGTGTAAATTTTAATGACACAGAATATAAAAAAAGATGTCCCTTCAGAAGTCTGAATTAATGTGATTTCACAAATTTCATTCAAACACATTAGGGGACATTTAGTTATTATCGTGGAGTAAAGAGATACTATAATATAAGTGATGTTTGAACGCTTTAAACAAATAATATTTTAGAAATAAATAAAAAATTTGAACATTCTGGAAGAAATCCCCAAGAATTTCCCATGATTCAAAGGACCTTTACAGCAGCCAGGAAGTGGCTCCGCTAGTTTAGACAATCACAGGGGTATTCAATAATTTGACAATTGTTAGGAATTCAAAAGGAATTGAAAGTGCATTTCAAATGAAAGACCAAAGGGATCTGAACTGGTAGGAAAGTTGACTCAAATAATTTTCCAATAAAGTTGGTAATTCACTTTAGTAAATAGTCCTTCTGCAATTTCTTCAGTTCAAAAGGTATTTAAAACGTGTTGAGCACACCAGACCCACATTTGTGCTAGTTTATGATGCTTTATAAGCCATGCTTCCAAATAGTTAAAGGAAACCACTCGTACCGTGCATGCAAACATTCTAAGGTTTATTCATTAAATACCGATACATAATGAATTCAAAACAGAATTGTAAAATGTTGGCAAAATAGTTTATTCAGAAAAACATCTTAACGCAAGCATAGTCACAATGTGGGACGCTATAGGCACCCAGACCACTTCAACTGATTGAAGTAGTCTGGGTACATATTCCCAGGTCCTTTAACCCTGGAAAGTTAATTATTGTTGTTTTTAATTAACTGCAATAATAATCTTTATGGGTTAACTCCACCTCTAGTGGCTGTCTACCATACAGCAACAAGAGGGACTTCCTGGTCGTTAGACTTTTGGTTGCCTAACTGACGCTGGACATCCTCATGCAATGAATGATGACATCCAGCGTCACCTGAAACAACATAGGAAAGCATTGTACAGGGTAGCCCATAAGTCCCTACCCATCCAGTACACAGATACACTGGATATATGGATGGGTAGGGACTTATGGGCCATCCTGTACAGTGCTTTCCTATGGGGCTGTTATAATTTGAGTGCAGCCATTGCCGTGCATTAGCTCTCCCCCCTCCTGACGTCGGCGAAGGTGGACTCCAAGCCAGCGCTAAGGGGCATTGGCACTGAAACAAGCTAAGTGATAGAAGGGATTTCAACCCCTACTGCACCACCAGGGGGAGCACTATAGGGAGCGATAGTGCCAGGAAAACAAATTTGTTTCCCTTTAAAGGACCACTATAGGCACCAGGACCACTTCACCTCAATGAAGTGGTCTAGGTGCCAGGTCCATCTAGAGTTAACCCTGCCTGCTGTAAACATAGCAGTTTCAGAGAAACTGCTATGTTTACATATGAGTTAATCCAGCCTCGAGTGGCTGTCTCATTGACAGCCGCTAGAGGCGCTTCTGCACTTCTCACTGTGATTTTCACAGTGAGATGACGCCAGCATCCATAGGAAAGCATTGAGAATGCTTTCCTATGGACTGACTGAATGCACGCGCAGCTCTTGCCGTGCATGTGCATTCAGTCGATGACGTTGGAGAGTCCCTAGCGCCGAGGGAGCCCGGCGCTAAAGAAAGGTAAGATTTTAACCCCTTCCTCCCCCTAGAGCCCGGCAGGAGGAGGGCCATGAGGGTCGGGGGGACCTATTAACACTATAGTGCCAGGAAAACAAATTTGTTTTCCTGGGACTATAGTGGTCCTTTAAGTTTTGCAGTTTAATTTTTTTTACTTCACTACAATACAGTACCTCCCTGGAAATATAAGGAAGGGAGGACATGACTGCTGGCAGGGATAAGGGGATACATTGTGGCACTTGGGGTACGTTAAGAAGGGGAAAAGGGGGAGGGTACTCACCAGTTCCCGGGCAGAGGTGTAGTGTTGCTAGCTTCCCCCAGGGACTGTAATAAAATACAAGCAATAATATTATATTCTGCAGTAAACTAAATAATTTTGCTCAATTAGCCATTTCTCCAGTTTCACATCTTCAAGGAATACTTAGCTGGGATCTGAAAAATGGCATCGGTGTCCAGAGAAGCTGTGGTAGCCTTGTTACAGGCATACCTGGAGTCCCCTGGTGCCGGATCCTTGGACGTGTCGGGGCCAGTGACTCTGGTTATTCATGTGGGGGGGGGGGGTAATGACCTAGGGCGCAGAAGGTCAGTGGACCTCCTGCATGCCATTATGTATGATTTGGGGTGTTGTATGGCCCTCTTCCCCGATTTGACCCTTATTTGGTCGGACATAGTGTCCAGGCCGGACTCGTGGCACTTGGGGTACGTTAAGAGGGGAGAAAAGGGGAGGGTACTCAACAGTTCCCGGGCAGAGGTGTAGTGTTGCTAGCTTCCCGCCTGCCCACCCAAACATGTTTACGATGGTGTTGCTGTTGGTTGTGTGCTGTTGTTTTCTCTGTTTTGTCACAGCTCGCGGTAGTCCTGGCTAGCGAAGAGGATTGGAAGGAAGTGCCCAAGCGGCTTGGGGAGTCGCAGCCTGCTGAGAGCTGATGGCGGGGGCAGGCTGCTCCAGACTCGTGGGTCATTTTGATAGAGCTGTCTGTTGGTAATCCCCCAACAGCTGACAGGTTGTGGACGCTGGCGATAATCTGTTGATAATCAATTAATAAAGCTGTGGCCGTTGCCCTTACCCATACAGAAGGTGTTGTGTATTTATTGGGCAAAGGGGGGTGGGGGGGTTTGGGTCAGGGTCAGCAGTCATGTGTTTAGTGAATAAATCCCTACATTATTTTTTATAGCTGTCTGATAAAGTCTGGGGCAGTCAATTCTGCAGGATTTATCTGAAAGACACTTGCACATACATTTATTTTTAGTTTAATATTTTTGTTATATAAAAGGACAGAAAGGAGGGGTTAGTGGTTAACATCAGTGAGTCTTCAGTATTAAAAAGAATCTGACATGTTTCTAGCTCTCCCCCCCAACACATGCATGCACTTAAAATTCAGGGGAATTCCAAAAATAATTCCTGGACTGTGCTCTGTTTTATTTTACATTTAAACAAGGGAAGCACACAGAGAAAAGCACTCAGGTCTGCCGGATGAAGCAAGTAGGAAATATGCTGATTACATACCTTTTTTAAAGAATTGTTTAAAGCACAAATGTCACTGGAAAACATTTGCACATTAATCATAGAGCATAAAAAAACAAAGTATCCATTTAAAAAAAAAAATTGCTCAGCAGTTTTTAAAAAAAGTTTTACTACGCTGTTTAACATGTTTATTACCTGTCTCTAGTGCTTAGAACACTCACAGCATGCTATTGGCCCTCTGTTTCTGCTTTAGTGATCATTTTGTGTTTATTCATGATTATATATAAATAAAGTTAAAAAATATAAAAAGGGAGAAATATATACCAGCTAGCAACACCATGGTGAGTTCAGTGTGTGTGATGTCCCGAACGATTCGCCACGGACAGCGAACATATGCGCTGTCCGGTCCGCCCCCTATTCGTCATCATTGAGTAAACTTTGACCCTGTACCTCACAATCAGCAGACACATTCCAGCCAATCAGCAGCAGACCCTCCCTCCCACCTCCTAGGGACGTGTGTGTGTATAATATATATATATATATATATATATATATATGCTTCCCAAGTGTCCTTTAGGAGGGACAGTCCCTATTTACGGCCCAAATCCTAATGCCCCTCTCTTTTATGAGCTCTATGTTGGTGTGTCTGAATAATTAAATATTATATAGCTGCACAGCAATAATAAATAAAACTACAATAAATGTGTTTAGGCATCGGTCTGTGTAAATAAGATACTTTTGTTCTAAATTATATTTTAGTTGCATAACTTATTAGTAAGTCACCTAACATTTCTCAGTACAGCCCCACCCCTGACAACATCCCCACTCACACCCCTAAAATTAAAGTATCTTCCTTTGTCCATTTTAAAAGGTTGGGAGTTATTTTATATGATTTTTAAATGCTTAAATGATGAGTGTATTTCAAAACAAAATCATAGAAGAGATTTGTTCAATAAAACAAATATAATGTCTAAAATATAGATAAAAAATAAGAGAAGAAATTGTAGTTGCAGTTGGTTCCTTGTCCTATAAAAGGTGATATGTATGAAGACAATATAAAGTGTGTTTTTGAGCAACTTTTTTTTTTCCCCTCAGTAAACTAGGCCAAATAAAATGAATGCGAACACCGAGAACAGACAAAAATATGACATCTTACACTTCATTTACTCCCCAATTTGGTCCTATACATGTTTTAGCTCACGTGTGGAAACTTGTCCAGTTTGTATAGAAGATTGAGACCACCACTAGGGCAGCTAACTCTGAAATGCCAGCAGGTCCCCTCTCCCAAAAAATATAGCAATCCTAGAAGATTGTTTCACTTTCCATTAGGTCTCATCAGTGAGGTGTAGCTGATACCCCTCTAGGCACAGTTGTCAAGGTGAGTATATGCACTAACAGAGGAAATAAAAATATACCTATTACTGGACCTTAGAGAATCCATGCTTAACTTGTAAAAGAGAGAAATCATGGTCAATAGACAAACCAAGGTCAGTTACAGATAATGGTAAACCCGATTAGTGAACTGTGAGCAAGGGCTCCACATCTGGATTACCCTTTTGACTTAGGGAGACACTAGACATAAGCCTTTAAGTTAAAACCGTATTAATGAAGACACCATAAATGGACAAAAAAATGTATTAGTTTGCGTGACCTTTTTGGCATTTGTTGGTCTACTTGTGTCTATGTATGTTTCCCAAGATAAATCACGTCCTTGACATGGTTTCTACATAACCAACAAACACTGTTCTGTGCCAATCAGCATCTCCTCATAGAGATTCATTGAATCAATGACAACAGCACTGGACTAGGAAGCACCTCTGGTGGCCATCTGAGTGTATGCCACTAGAGGTGTTACTAGGCAACCAACAATGTAAACATTGCCCTTTCTCTGTAAAGACAGTATTTACAATGCTAACAGTGCAGGGACATACTTTAGACACCAGAACCACTACATTAAGCTGTAGTGGTTCTGCTGACTATATTGTACTTTTAAGGGTAAACCTATTTAGATTTTAATAGTGTCTAAATACAGAATCACATGCACCAAAGTCATAGGAATGTCATCAGGTTTGGTTCCAAAAATATAGATGGCCAATAAATATCTGGCAAATACAGCCTGAGTCCGGTGGGTGCCAGTTATCTCCTCTATGAGAACCACAAGTTTTCTGCATTGAGCTAAGACTGACTGAGTAGGGCAGGGGTGCCCAAAAGGTAGATCGCCAGATGTTATAGAACTACAGCTCCCATAATGCTTTCACCCTTTAGAATGTTTTTAGAATTACAAAGCATCATTGAAGCTGTAGTTTTAAAACATCTGGGTATCTATCTTATGGGCACCCTTGGTGTAGAGCTTAGGCCAGTGACTAAGAGTAATCAGTGTCCTTGGGCAATGAGCTGGCCAGCACAACACGGTTTAGAGCTAACAGAAGTTCCTCATAGCATGAATGCAACATTGCCCTACACCAGATGTTGTGGACTAGGTCTCAAATAATGCTGGCAAAGCATCAGGAGAGATGTAGTCCACATTATCTGTAGTGCCAAAGGTTGCCTACCCTTACAGACTATTTTAAATGTTTATGTGGATTCTCTAAGCAAAAATTGATTAGGTACACTTTAAAATACATGACCACAAATTTCAAATAGTATGGAATATTTTTATTAGTGTTTTTGTTTGTGTAGCACCATTATAAAAAGATAAATGTTATAAATAGATGGGGTTTTTTTTTTAGAAATATATGTGTCTAGGCAAGGGCAATTTCAAGACGTGCCCATGAAAAAAATGGATCAAAAATCTTGGCAAAACACCTATAACGTTAAACATTTGATAACCATTTATATATTAAAAATAAGAATATCAGTTTTACAGTTTCCAGTTGTTGGCAAATATGATTTCAGGCTTGTAATTTGGATATCATCAATAAAAACCGGAATACCATTTGCACCTGCAGAGATTAAGTCATTTGAGAAACATGGGAAAAAAATCACAAACCTGACATATTTATCCATTTATATATAATATATGTCTTTATAACAAGAACACTTGCATTTTACTGGAGACCAGGACAGTGGGAGATGATGCAATAAACTCCATTAAATGTTACTCTTCAATAAACAACCAGTGTGTTACTAATTGGTGCTCCGATACACTGAAAAATTATATAAATATATTGAAAAAAACATTCTGGCAGGTAGCACTATTCCAGAGCCATTTTCCACTCTGAAGCCTTTCTTTGAGCTCAGGGTGAAGAATTTGGACAGGAGGGAAGTGGGCTGGACACAGTCTGCAGGAAATCCAACTGACATTTTAACAGCAGTGCTAAACATCTCCCAGTAAAGTAACGCAATAAATCATGGTTATTGGGAGATATATTGCAGTCATTTTTAGAAAAGGCCCACATAATGTTTATTCTTCTTAGTCATGGCTTCCTGATATAGGGTCAAAGGGGTCATGGTCTCTACAGTTTGCAATTGATAACAATGATTACATTTTTTTTTTTTAGAGTGGAACGTTGATATAGAACATTGGAAGGTGGGTAGCAGAAGATTCTATGAAAAATCTGTTATAATAAAGTGTAGGGTGTCACAGAGTTACATCCTACAGGCTTCTCGCTGGGCTGCCTTTTTTCCAGAGGAAAAATTTGGAATGTGTTAGTAGGTGTCACAGGATGGGTGCAGTGCAAAGTAATCATTCATTCAGGAACAGGAGGTGCCTTATTGGAGCCATGGCATAGAACAAGTTAGAAAGTATTTAAAACACATATAAAAGCATGGTGATACAGCATATCTTCCAATATTTTAAGAGGTCATGTGGGGGACAAAAGGGCACTTTGATTTGGGGTCGTCTTATTGACCATTTATGGAGTGAATGTCCCCCGAGCGGCTCTCCTTTAAACCAAACGTTAATTTAAAAGAGTGTTACTTGTTGAGGGGCTGTAGGCAACAACTGAGCCCCAGGAATACTTAGAGATCAGTGAATTTACTATTTGTCAGGCATCTTAAAACTTTCCCTTTTATCACTTGGGAGTACCTTTTGATTTTAATAGAGAATACGGTCAGCAATGTAAAGTAGATGGAGAAGAAATTGAACTGATTTGTCTTCAAAGTTTCTTTGAACCTATAACTTTAAAGTTATAGGTGATATACATGAATCAGTGTTTTATTAAAAATGGTCAATGGATAATCCGGGTGTAAAGCATGAAAAACTTTACCTAGTGTTTGCTAGACTATAATCACAGTGTTTGCCAGACTATTATCATTGGTGTATTGAATGTTTTTTTATAGTTTGTATAGTGGAAATACTTTCAGATTGGCAACTGAAGCTAAGATATCTGATTTGGAACAATTCTTTAAATGGACACTATAGTCACCAAAACAACTTTAGCTTAATGAAGCAGTTATGGTGTATAGATCATGCCTCTGCAGTCTCACTTCTCAAACCTCTGCCATTTAGGAGTTAAATCAGTTTGTTTATGTTGACCTAGTCAAACCTCCCTGCATGCGGCTTAAACAGCCTTCCTAAAAACTTCCTAAAAAGAGACATCTAATGTTTACACTACCATTTTTGCAAATTCTGTTTAATTTAGAAATTCTTATTTCCTGCTCTGTTAATAGCTTGCTAGATGTAATTAAAGTTCAATTTACAGAGCAAGAGATATCAGCTTTTAAAGTAAGTTACATCTGATTAAAATTTAAACCATTTTGTTTTCATGCAGGATATGTCAGTCACAGCCAGGGGAGTTGTGGCTACTGCTGCATAAACAGAAACAAAAGTGATTTAATTCCTAAATGGCAGCGAATTGAGCAGTGAAACTTCAGAGGCGTGATCTATACAAAAAACTGCTTCCTTAAGCTAAAGTTGATTTTGATTACTATATTGTCCCTTTAACCAGAGCCGGACTGGGAAAAAAATATTAGTCCCGGGCATTTTTTAATCATAGCCGCCCACTAAGAAGGGGGTGGTTCACAGAGGATGTGTTTTGTCATCACCAGTGACAAGCATGCCCCCTCTCAAAGTGAGCATGTTGGTTCAATGCTCTTCCAGGGCAGACCATGCGCAGAGCTCAGCTGAAGAGCTCTAGCATGAGAAAAAGGTCCTGCATTTGTTCTGCACAGTGCAAGCAAATTTAAAAACATGCTTGCGCTGTGTTTCCTTGCAACTTGTCTCTGGTGTCTCTATAAATGGGATACCAGGAGATAAAAGGGTCAGGAAAGCATATGGTACATGTGGTTGGAGCCTGCTTGTGGGATTGTGTGTGTAGAGTGAGCTGATTGTGGTGTGGTATTGTGTAATTAGGTCGGTTTTAGTCATGTTGCGTTTGTGGTGTAATGTAATGCATGTGTGGCTAGGGGCTTTAGAGAGTGTGTGTATAGGGGATGCAGGATGTGTGTGAGGGGTGCAGTGTTTCTGTGAGCGGTGCTGTAGTGTATATATATGTTTGGAAGTATTGGACCACGCTTAAAGGACCACAGTAAAGGAGGAGACTATATTTAAAAGAAGAAAAACTACCACAAGAGAACATAGTCTTAAATTAGAGGGACAAAGGTTTAAAAATAATATCAGGAAGTATTACTTTACTGAAAGGGTAGTGGATGCATGGAATAGCCTTCCAGCTGAAGTGGTAGAGGTTAAAACAGTAAAGGAGTTTAAGCATGCGTGGGATAGGCATAAGGCTATCCTAACTATAAGATAAGGCCAGGGACTAATGAAAGTATTTAGAAAATTGGGCAGACTAGATGGGCCGAATGGTTCTTATCTTCCGTCACATTCTATGTTTCTATGTTTCTATAATGCCAGGAAAACAAACTCGTTTTCCTGGCACTATAGTGCCCTGAGGGTGCCCCCAGCAGGCAGGGTTAACCCTAGAGGGACCTGGCACCCAGACCACTTCATTAAGCTGAAGTGGTCTGGGTGCCTATAGTTGTCCTTTAATTTAGTGGTTTTGATGTAAAGAACATTAACTTGCAGTACCACTGCTCAACTCTTTGCCATTTAGGATTTAAATCATGTTTGTTTCTGTTTATAAAGCCCCTAGCTGTTACACAGCCTCCATGGAAAAAAAAAAGCATTTTCAGAGTACAGTGTGTTTGCTTTATATTCTCTATTGAATTTAAACTTAAGTCAAATGCAGGAAGCTCGTGATGGCTTTAGCATGCAATTAACAACGTAGAAGAAAGGAAATTATAGATTAAAACACACCGTGCATAAATAAAGGAAGCCTAAAAATTAGATCTCTCTTTTCAGGAAGTGTGTAGGGAGGATGTGTGAGTAACTTGCAGGGAAACTGAGCAGTGAGAGTGCAGGGGCATAATCAATACATAAAAAATGCTTTTTTTAAAGGAACACTATAGTGTCAGGAATACAAACCTGTATTCTTGACACTATAGCTATGAAAACACCATTTAGGAGGCGGTACCACCTTGCTCCCCCCCGCGTCACACGTCTCATCGCGCCTGACCCCGCCCACTGTGAGCCTCCTTGGCTGAATTTACCAGTTTTGATTATCTCCGCAAACCCAATGCTTTCCCGTAGGAAAACATTGGGAGGCTAATGCGCACGCGCGGCACAACCCTTGAATTAAAAGGGTTCCTATAGTGCCAGGAAAACAGACCCGTTTTCCTGGCACTATAGGGTTAATAAGTCCCCCCCTCCCTTTGGGCTCCCATCCCGCTGGGCTGTAGGGGTTAAAACTTTTTCAGCCACTCGCCTTAATCTAGTTCCGGGCTCCCTCGTCGCTGGTAACCTCTTCTCCCCCTGCCGACGTCAGCTTCCGAGTGGAGCCAAATGTGCATGCGCGGGTGGAGGCGCAAACGCGCATTGAAACCCGCCCATAGGAAAGCATTTCTCAGTGCTTTCCTATGGGGATCTTTTTTGACGCTGGACGTCCAGTGTCATTTCAGTGTGATTCATTCACTGAGAATCGCGGAAGCGGCCTCTAGTGGCTGTCAGGGAGACAGCCACTAGAGGCTGGATTAGCGCTGCAATGTAAACATAGCATCTCTGAAACTGCTATGTTTTCAGCTGCAGGGTTAAAACTAGGGGACCTGGCACCCAGACCACTTCATTGAGCTGAAGTGGTCTGGGTGCCTATAGTGGTCCTTTAATGCATCTCTTTGAGGAAAGTTCAGCGTCTCCATGCAGAGTGTGTAGACGCTGAATGTCAGTGTTGCACTTTGTGCACCACTGACCCAGGAAGCACCTCTAGTGGCCATCTGAGGAGTGGTCACTGTGTGTTCCTAGGCTGTAATGTAAACACTGCCTTCTCTCTGAAAAGGCAGTGTTTATATTAAAATGCCTGCGGAATCATACTATACACACCAGAAAAACTACATTAACCCTTTAAGGACCGCTGACGGTTCAGGACCGTCATCGGAAAAACATTCCCTTAAGGACAGGTGACGGCCCTGAACCGTCATAACTGTAATATTTACTTACCCGATCGCCGCCGTTTCCCTGCGTTCGGCGTTGCTCCCAGTCTGGGTGGATTGTCTAACAGCCCAGGCAGTCCCCATGGCGAATTAGGCCCCCGCGGCCATGTGATGCGGTGACATGGCCGCAATAGGTTATCTACCTGCAGGGGGACTGCCTGTGCTGTCAGGCAGTCTCCCTGCTGCAAAAAAATTTTTTTAAAAAATTTGTTAATAAATTCAAAATATAATTGTGTGTGTGTGTATATATATATATATATATATATATATATATATATATATATATATATATATATATATATATATATATATATATATATGTCATACTAAGTGTATTTTTATATTAATATATACATATATTTATATAAATATACTTATAATTAAATTACACGTGTGTGTGTGTGTGTGTGTGTGTGTGTGTGTGTGTGTGTGTGTGTATATATATATATATATAATATAAATAAAAAAAATAAAAATATATATAATTTTATTCTAACTGTATTTTGATATTAATAATATATATATATATATATAGAATAATTAGTGGAGAACACAAAAATTAATGAACAAAAAATTGATATGCACAAAAATCAACAGAATATAAAACGCTCCCAATGCTAACTCACTCATCCCTGCATATTTGGTAACTGATATTAGGAAGCTGCATGGTTGTGGCAGAGTGACGTTTAAGAAATACCTGCTGGCAGTGTGATTCACAAAGATGGCCGGCACAGTGACCTGGCAATGCTAGTGGAGCAGATGGGATGGCCAGCATGAAGAAGTGCAGGCAGGCATGATAACAGGCTCTGATATTGGGTGGCATCCATAACCATGCATATAAGTAAATCCAAGCCAAATACACAGGGAGGGAAATCAGCCTGCCTCCAACAGTTTATTGAAGGTTTAAAACAAGGATGAATTTATAAATCGCTATAAACAAATAAAATTCAACATAATGCTTTACATTAAATATGTGATAACCACATAAATCACTACTGAACAAATATAACAACTCTTTAACATGAGACTTTACTTTAACCTTCCAACTAAGTTTAGCAGTATTAGGCACCTTATAAGTTAAAGGAACACTATAGTGTCAGGAATACAAACATATTCCTGACATCAGAGTGTTTATGTACCTATTTAGGCCTCTAGCCCCCCCTTAGAATGCTCTGAAAAGTTGAGTTTAGTCACCTTTTCCCATGCCGTGCAAGTCTCGCTGAGGTGGGCTCCATCTCCATGGCTGAGATCATCAAACTAAATGATCTCAACCAATGCAATGCAAGACTATTGCACATGTGCAGAAAAACGCTGCGTTGTGCCAATCAATGTCTCCTCATAGAGATGTATTAAATCAAGGTAACTCTATGGGGGAACGTTCAACGTCTCCATGCAGAGCGTGAAGATGCTGAACGCCAGTGCTGCTGGACTTGAAAGCCCCTGCAGTGGCCATCTGAGTGACTGCCACTAGAGCTGTTACTAGGCAGCAATTTAAACACTTCCTTTTCTCTGAAAAGGCAGCATTTACAGAGTCTAGAGAAACAGCCTACAGACACCAGAACAACTACATTAAGCTGTAGTGGTTCTGGTGACTATAGTGTCCTTTTAACCTAACTATCAGAAAATCACTGAGAAGTAAGATAAAAGCTTACTTCTACGGCCACTTTACCACAAGGGGAGCTGTAGTTTATTTCTATTATTTCTTCCAAACTTAAAAAACACTCAAGGCACCATAACAACTTAATCTAAATTAGGTTGTTATGATGCCAGGAGGCCCCTGAGCACAATCTTACCTCAAGAGGGTAAAACGTTCTTGAATGGTTTAACCCCAAAGTTGCCTCCAACGTCGATCCTCAGGTCCCCCCACGTGGCTTCTGGAATTTCAGTTTGAGGAACAGTGGAGTGCCTGTGACTGGCTGAGAGTGGTCAGCAAGGTGTTAAATCCACTAAAATCATCATTGTAATCTGTTAGGACCAAAATAGATTTGACATTGGTACCATTAAACAAGCTTGTTTTATTTTCAGAACAACACGTGAGCGATTGATATATAATTTTATCAACTCACAGAACATGAACAGAATATGAGTAGAACCAAATTAAGTAAAGTATGAAGGCAATATAAAAGCTTTTATAAAAATGGCTGATCTGATTTATTCACAATGGTGTCTTCAACTGCACCAATCTAATACATTTTGTTCTTGCATACAAATTGCGCTCACAACACATTTTTCTATAATAGCTAAAAAGCACAGTACAAAATATACTAATGCTGTTTGGAAGTAAAATAGAACCTGACATCTGTCAGGAAGGAAATTCTATCTGTGCTTTGCAGTGAGTCTTGGCAAGTTGAGCACTCCTTTATTTTGTGATTAGACTAAAAGGAAAAAGTAGATGGTCCCACTAATATCACAAATCATGAAATACATTTATTGACTATCTTAGAAACATAATATTATATATAAGCGCAATACAATACAACTCTCAATAAACCCTAATGAGGTTTATACAAATATCTAAGGGTGACAATCAAACTTCGATGGTTATGTTGGATAGCGACTGACACAATTGTAACTCGTTTTGCAGAAATTTTCCAGATGCACTGAAACAATGTTAACCCAATAAAGGTTAGGTGTTAAAATAGAGCTTCAATCCCAATATTATATAGGTAGCGCATAAGTAGCAAATATTGGCCTGCAGTCTCCACTCCTGTCTGGAGGGTAAATTAAGTTCTCTCCCCATATCCCCTATCCGGGTATGTATAATATTCGTCCAGACAAAGTCCCAAGCATTAAAAGGAGAGATGTTGATAGCAGATGCCAACATGATAAAAGTGAGAGAATTTTGAGAGAATTCCTTCTCAAAATTTGTACTTAGTGATCAGTGCGAACAACGATCTCAGTCTGGCCAGATGCAACTGCTCTCCTTGAATGAAAATTAGTTCCCTCATCGTACTTGAAGATAGCGGCTACGTGTTTTGCCCAACCTGGACTTTCTCAAAACTATTATATAGCATATCAGCCTCTCCGATTTAAAGGCACAGCACCCTCCACAAATCTGTTGTGTTAATCATTAGCTTTCATGGAAAGTTTAACCATTTCAGGGATAAACTTGGACTAAACACCCATTGGAACCACAAATCCAGTTCATAATTATTGAAATGCATAGATAAGCATGTCTACTGTTGTTTATTTTAAACAACCTCATTTTAATGAGGACTAAATTTAACAAAGTAAGAAAAAAGTATAGCATGGATATGTTGATTGCGTGGTTGTTGGAAGGGAGATCATATATTGTGCTTGTTATATATTAAGTTCACTTTGAATAAAAAAGCTAATAGTTCTCACAAGCAAAAATCAGGGGGTCTACCAAGATTCTCTACATATTTATTTTTCGAGCCCTAAAACCATGAAACGGACTCTGCATGAACTGGCTAGGAATGAGATGGTTATCACCAACATCTGGCACCTTGAGATATCAGTATTGCAATCCCTTTCTGTCTTCTCTGCTATTGGATGTATTGTGTCATATCATAACTAGAGATTGAGTAAACTTTGACCCGGAACCTCACAGCCAGCAGACACATTCCAGCCAATCAGCAGCAGACCCTCCCTCCCAGGAAGTGTCTGCTGACTGTGAGGTTCCGGGTCAAAGTTTACTCAATGATGATGTATAGGGGGCGGACCGGAAATCGGATATGTTCGCCCAACGCAAACACGCTATTGTTCGCCGGCGGACAGTTCGCGAACAGTTCGGCGGACAGTTCGCGACATCTCTAATCATAACCTGTATTTTAGTTAATAAAAATACATTTAAATAATAAGTAGCAGGATTTGATGGAGAACTCTTATCATTCTCTGTCCGTTGGAAATGAGATCATTCATAGATATTTTTACATTGCATGTTTTGCCTGTCCATTGTACAGTACTGCAAAATATGTGTACAATTAATATAATATTCTATATCCAGATTTTAATTTATTAATCATTCATCTCTACTATCTTTGCAGATATTTAGATGTGAGTTGAGCATTTTATGGCCTCTTTTGAAATGCATTGTTGGAAGGTGCTTTTTTCTAATGCAATACAAGAGTGAATGGCTGTGTCATAGAGTTGGTATCATTCCTCTATTGGGTCTTTTTTATTTATATACAGTTGCAAGTAAAAGTATGTGAACCCTTTGGAATGATATGGATTTCTGCACAAATTGGTCATAAAATGTGATCTGATCATCATCTAAGTCACAACAATAGACAATCACAGTCTGTCACAGTCTGCTTAAACTAATAACACACAAAGAATGAAATGTTACCATGTTTTTATTTAACACACCATGTAAACATTCACAGTGCAGGTGGAAAAAGTATGTGAACCCCTAGACTAATGACATCTCCAAGAGCTAATTGGAGTGAGATGTCAGCCAACTGGAGTCCAATCAATGAGATGAGATTGGAGGTGTTGGTTACAGCTACCCTGCCCTATAAAAAACACACACCAGTTCTGGGTTTGCTTTTCACAAAAAGCATTGCCTGATGTGAATGATGCCTTGCACAAAAGAGCTCTCAGAAGACCTACGATTAAGAATTGTTGACTTGCATAAAGCTGGAAAGGGTTATAAAAGTATCTCCAAAAGCCTTGCTGTTCATCAATCCACGGTAAGACAAATTGTCTATAAATGGAGAAAGTTCAGCACTGCTGCTACTCTCCCTAGGAGTGGCTGTCCTGTAAAGATGACTGCAAGAGCACAGCGCAGCCTGCTCAGTGAGGTGAAGAAGAATCCTAGAGTGTCAGCTAAAGACTTACAAAAGTCACTGGAAAATGCTAACATCCCTGTTAGCGAATCTACAATACGCAAAACACTAAACATGAATGGATTTCATGCGAGGATACCACAGAGGAAGCCACTGCTGTCCAAACAAAACATTGCTGCATGTTTACAGTTTGCACAAGAGCACCTGGATGTTCCACAGCAGTATTGGCAAAATATTCTGTGGACAAATGAAACCAAAGTTTAGTTGTTTGGAATGTGTGGCGAAAAAAAGGCACAACACACCAACATCACAACCTCATCCCAACTGTGAGGTATGGTGGGGGGGCATCATGGTGTGGGGCTGCTTTGCTGCGTCAGGGCCTGGAGGATTACTATCATCGAAGGAAAAATGAATTCCCGAGTTTATCAAGACATTTTGCAGGAGAACTTAAGGCCATCTGTGTACCAGCTGAAGCTCAACAGAAGATGGGTGTTGCAACAGGACAATGACCCAAAGCATAGAAGTAAATCAACAACAGAATGGCTTAAACAGAAGAAAATACGCCTTCTGAAGTGGCCCAGTCAGAGTCCTGACCTCAACCCGATTGAGATGCTGTGGCATGACCTCAAGAAAGCGATTCACACCAGACATCCCAAGAATATTGCTGAACTGAAACAGTTCTGTAAAGAGGAATGGTCAAGAATTACTCCTGACCGTTGTGCACGTCTGATCTGCAACTACAGGAAACGTTTGGTTGAAGTTATTGCTGCCAAAGGAGGTTCAACCAGTTATTAAATCCAAGGGTTCACATACTTTTTTCCACCTGCACTGTGAATGTTTACATGGTGTGTTCAATAAAAACATGGCAACATTTCATTCTTTTTGTGTTATTAGTTTAAGCAGACTGTGATTGTCTATTGTTGTGACTTAGATGATGATCAGATCACATTTTATGACCAATTTGAGCAGAAATCCATATCATACCAAAGGGTTCACATACTTTTTCTTGCAACTGTACAAAGATGCTGGGATCTGAGCAAGTATGAGGATAGTGGCAGTTTTCGCTCTATATTTTTCAAATGTTTTAATCATTACTTACCCTATTTATCTCCAGCAGCTATCAGTATTTATTTATTTTGTATGTTTTTATCAGTCATATTATAAGACCCCTTATAATATGAATGTTACAATTTCATCTCAATGAGTTAAAACATTTGTGAATGGTTTGACCCCAAAGTGCTTTTAACAGTGCTTGACCCTTCTGCCTGCTCTTCTGACATTGGCACCAATGCAGGAGATTTTTGTTGGGGGTGCCGGTGATAGACTGAGTGTGTCAGCTGAAGCTCTCAGTCTATCAACGAGCGAACAAAATTTCTAAAGTATTTCTCTCAATGGGCTTCTCAATGGGTGGATGGGTGCTGTCAAAGGAACTTTGGAGTTAAACCATTTGTAAATGGTTTTGCTCAATAAGGTAAGACAGCGCCTAGGCCCTCGGACCCCATATTGACCTAATTAAGAGATTACTATGGTGTCTGGAGTGGTCCTTAAAGCTATGATACAGAGCAAATCTATCGCTTTTCCTGAAGTCATGCATTTACTGGAGTGAATAGAAAAGCGGAAAACCATTTACTGGAAAAAAACAAGCAGTGGAGGTAAGTAGAAAATTAGTGGGGTGAATAGTGCAGCACATGAAAGTATAAATCACACGTATTTCCACAACATGTTCCTGTTCAGGGCAACCCTTTTTGAATGTGTATTGGAAGAGAATCTAAAATATGCTGTCGTTCAGTTACCAATTATAGTCACAGTCCTAAAGGAACTGTTAATCTGTATTTTTTTTGTTCTCTTCTAATTTGAGTTCCAGGCTTGTGGGTCAAAGGTGCAACTGAAATATGTGCAACTTCCTAATGGAAAAAAAAATTGGTAATCAGCAGATTCATTTTTGACTGCAGTTTCAAGTATGTCCAAAAGGGGAACCTTGAAGGAGAAAACCTAAAACATGTACAGGTCTTTGTAAGCCAGGCTAATGAAGGTACACCCTTTACTAGTTTATTCTATCACTTTTGAGCAGTACTCTTTTGGTTAATACTTGTACAGATACTCCTCACTTACTGACCGTTCTTATGACCTGGTCATAGAACGAATTGGTCGTTAAGTGAGGAGCTAAGGGATTCCCTGCTCTGGTGCGCTTCTCTATGTTCGGGCAAATTTCCCTAAACATAGATTTAATGAATTCCCTGCTTTGGTACGCATGTCTGTGTTCAGGGACATTTCCCCGAACATAGACGAACGCACAAAAGCAGGGAATCCGTCTAATCTATGCTCAGGGAAATTTCACATGCACTTAGGACCACCTGATGGGCATTGCTATACCGGAGCCTGGTCAAGGGGCCCCTGTAATCTCGGTAGCCTATGTACAAACACACCTTTGCATTTAAACAAAAATATTACAAGCACACCCCTTTATTAAAATGCCAAAATATCTACAAACACCCCTTCATTTAAACACCAACACTACACACAAAAGTACGCCAGCATTTAAAAGCTGACACTACATACAAACACACTTCTTGTAAATCCCCAGCTGAAATAGCTGCAATAGCATTGTGGGAGTTATTCGACAGATGGGGATCTACCTTTTGGCCACGCTTGCGCTAGAGGGAGGCCCAAACACTTTCTAGCACCAGGACCCTCTCTAGTTCCGCCACTTCTGAGGATGCCCACACCTTAGTAAATGCACTCAAGCAGGGCCGGTGCAAGGATTTTTGGCTATACAGGTGAAGATGCGTTTTGTTGCTCCCCCACCCCCTTAAAAAAAGCGTTTTCACCTGTGTGTTGCGTAGCTCCCCTTTTTGAATTTTTTACTTTCCTGATCCCCTATGTCTATCTCTTTCTTTACCCCAGCCCCTTTGTGTGTCTCTTTCTTTCCCCCCAACCTCATTCTGTGGCTCTCTGCCCTCAGCCAGTTTTTTGTCCCACCACCCCAGGGCCCATTGTGTGTCTTTTTTCTCCCATGCCACATAGACATAGATATATAGCAACACACAACCATACAGGCACACAGAATTATTCAGGCACACAGTCACAGAGATATGCAGGCACACAATAAAACAAACAGTCATACAAACAGACATAGAGAGTTAGAGAGTTTGTGCATTAACTGGTTATCCTTAAACTGTCTTAAAAGGGTTACTCCAAGCACCATGAATACTTCAGTAATTAAAATTGACCATAGTGCCTGCAGTCTGTATGTGCAGTCTTTTGCTTAAAAACCGTGTACATATGGAGTTTAACCTATCCGTAATTAACCTACCCGGAGTTCCGGCCTGCCTAATGTCAATTCTGTACAACTTTAGGAGTACCTTGGCGGCCCCTCAGTGATAAGTCAAACCAGTTTAGAATAGTTTCACTTCTTACCAGGGAACAACAGGTGCGGCTCCTCGTCTCCATGACATTCTACAGAGCTGGAAGCTCATAACCAGGAAGACCCATTGGCTCTCCTGAACTAAACGCTGCAGTGCAGAGCTAGATCACTGGCTGTTGTTATGGTACTTTGAGTTTTCCTTTAAATAACTCTGAGAGTTACCTGTTTGTATGGTATATTTCCCTTTTTTAAACATACTTGACATTTCAAACAGTATATATTGTTTTTGCAGGCCAATGAGTAGATGAGTGTGTAAGAAGATATTTGGGGAAGTGAACTCTTACAAGGTTAATTCAACAAATATCGTAATTTTAATGTTGCCAGCGTGGTGCATTCATTCTTCATAAAGACTGAAGAAGAGGCTTAAAGATGTAATTTTGGTTGGTCCAAACACCACAAATCATTTACCTGGAAGATTCTGATGGATATTTAGTAACAGAGAATACAAATAAGTAAAATATCGTTTTCAAAGACAGGCATAAATATACCGGGAGACAGTATATACGGTATATTTCCCACAAGGCCTGAAATGTTAGCATCAAAGCAAAAATGCATTTTTTCCTCACATACAGCAGGTGTGACAAATAAATAAAAATGGTCAAATACCTGAAAGGTATTTGTAAGGACCCTGAAGGCATTACTGGCAGCACGGCTTACTGAAAATGGAAACAGAATGCAAAATAATGTCTGCTTTTGAACATAACACCATCATACAATACTGTAAATACAGTTGAATCATATATTTCCAGACTGGCCCACCGGGATACCAGGAAATTTCCAGGTGGGCCGCGGCACCTGGGGCCAGGCTGTCCGCCCTAACCAATAGACTCCTGTCATTTAAATATTTTCCCCTCGGACTGTGCCAGGCTGTTTAAGTCCGAGGGGAGTAATGAGGGAGTTGCTGGGTGCTGGTGCAGCCGCAATTAGGCTGCTGGCGGCGGCAAGGGGGACCTGTCAGTCTCACTTCAAAATTGACATCAATTTTGGCCGCATGCCCTTCCCCACACATAAGCCCCACCTACTGATGATAGCTCTGCCTGCTGCACACAAGCCCAGCCCCCACACACATTGGTGACCTCGCTGAAAGAAAGTGGCCACAAAATGGTAACTTACCTACCAGTGTCAGGTAAGCTTCAGCCATGACAGTGATTGTGTGTGTGTGTGCCTGCTATTGAGTGAGCGTGTGTGTGTGCCTGCTAGTGAGTGAGCTTGTGTGTGTATGCCTGCTAGTGAATGAGTGCCTGCTAGTGAGTGAGCTTGTGTATGTGTGTACCTGCTAGTGAGTGAGCTTGTGTGTGTGTGGGTCTGCTAGTGAGTAAACTTGTGTATGTGTGTGTGTGTGTGCCTGCTAGTGAGTGAGCTTGTCTGTGTGTGCCTGCTAGTGAGTGAGCTGGTGTGTATGTGTGTGCGCACCTGCTAGTAAGTGAGCTTGTGTGTGTGTGTGTCTGCTAGTGAGTGATCGTGTGTGTGTGTGTCTGCTAGTGAGTGAGCTTGTGTGTGTGCAGGGCTGGCCTTAGGCCTTTAGGGGCCCTGTACGAAATATCTTCACAGCGTTCCCCCCCCGTCATCCATGTATGATGTAATGTTTGTGTTGTGTGTGTATGTGATAGATGTGTTGACTGTGTGTGATATGTATGCTATGTGTTGGCTGTGTGTGATATTTGTAATGGGTGTATTAACAGCGTGTAAAATGCATGTATTGGTTGTATGTGATATTTGTGCTGGGCTTATTGGCTGTGTGTGATGGTTATTTAATTCAGATAAAAATATGCATTTAGACCTGTGTGTGAATGCAGGTGTATATTTTTGCAGAGTTATGTGCACACATTCCCACAGTCAGATACACACAGTTATACATATACACATATTCTGCTTCTCTTACTATTCCCTCTACTTCTGCTCTTTCCTCTCCTCTCCCCGACACCCCTTCTGTCCCTGTTCCAGATTCCTCTCCTCTTCCCGCCTCCACTCCTGTTGTCCCTCCCTCCCTCGGTCTTTCGTCACTCATTTCCGCCCTCTCTGCTTCCCTTACTATTCCCTCTACTACTGCTCCTCCCTCTCCTCTCCTCTCCCCGCCATTCCTCCTGACCCCATTCCAGATTCCTCTCCTCTTCCTACCTCCAATCCTGTTACCTCTCCCTCCTTCGACCTTTCGTCACTCATCTCCGCCCTCTCTGCTCCTCTCCCTCAGCCTACTCAGCCCGCCCCCTCACCCAGTCCGGCTCCTGTTCCTGCCTCTCCCATGGCTACTCCCAGTTACCCAATCATGATCGTTGGGTCGAATGAATCTACCGTGTCGGGACAGCCCCCTGCTGTAGACTCTTCCCCTGCCGTATCAGGCTTCCATCCCGCTACCTCCGAGTTAGTTACTCCCCAGGCCATTGCTGTCGGTACTCCCGGCTCCGATGCTCCAGCCGCTCAAGCCCCTAATTCACCAGATGTCGCTAGCTACCATGGTCTCCCATTCTCGGTTCCCCCCGAGGATGACAATGTGCAAGGACTTAGCCCATTCCGCCCTTCAAATAATAGGGTTTCCCAGAGACAAGCAACCCCTGCTTCACCACTAGTGGAAGGGACTCCCCCGATAAATGTCACGTTCAACCCATCCCAAGCTGCAAACCTAGTAGTCTCTCTCCCCGACCCTGAGAAGCAGCCCGTGCCCTTCTTTCGGAGGATTGCCCAGATTCGTAAGACATACTCAGCAGCCTGGCGTGATCTGCATAGTTTGTGTGAGATCAAGGCTGGGGTTGCCTATTGGCCCATTATGGAAAGAAGTTTTAATGACGCTATACTCACTACCGATATGGATTACCAGTCAGGTATTACATTTTGTGAACAGCTTCAGGCCTGGGCCCAGGATAAACTAGCTGACCAAGCCACTTGTATAAATGACATTATACAAGACAAACTTGAATCTGTGGAAAAATACCATTCACGGTTGACTCAAACTTTCTCCGATCTCGGCTTCAGTGTATATAATAAAGCACATACCCAGATGTTATCAGCTGCCTTTGTTGCTGGCCTTAAAGAAGCCATCAGGAAAGGCTTAGTGCTCTCTTGCCCTGAATACAGAATTATTCCTTTGGACACTCTTACTAGTTGCCAAGGGCTTGGAATCTGCTCTACAGCCGCCCCAAAGGAAAAGTAATCCTCTTATGTTTTCTATTTACAGCCCTGCCACCAGACCCGCCCAGGTGCCTCCAGGTTATCCCACGCTACCCACCCTGCCAGCTGCGCAGGGACAGCACATGGCACCTAGACCTCAGTCCAGAGCATGCTTTAATTGTAACTACCCAGGCCATTTCCGAAGAGAATGCCCACATTGCAGGGTGCCTAGACAGCCGACCATTAGACCCCTATGTACCCCAGTGCCCCTGTGGCAACGTATGGCGGTCACAACACAGATTACCCACCACAGGTATATCCTCAGGCACATGCATCGTATTACCCTCCTCAGGAATACACCCAAGCTGTCTACCAACCCTCTCAATCTAATACTCACCCCCCACCACGGAGCTATCCTCACCCTTCCCCTGATAGTTACGATACAGATGATTTCCAACAAGACGAATACCCAGCACCGAGTCGTTATCGCCCTACACGTCAAAACCCATCAGGCCAGCCACTCCACCACACCAACACGTCATTACACTGGCCCTGATCAATCTCATCTAGACCTCGTACAATAGGTTACCGGCAAACCTGTGTCTAACACCCCTGTTATGGCAGTGTCTACAGGGGACAAGGGGGACCCCTAGCTACAGTTGTCCTTCCAGTTGAGGGTCATCCTACTACCTTTCTAGTTGACACAGGTGCAGCCCGCAGTGTTCTCAGAGAACAAGACCTGCCTGACCCATCTTTCCTATCTGACACGGATGTTTCTTGTGTAGGTGTCGATGGTACCCCCAGAAATAACCCGTTGACTAAGTTCTTGCGGGTTGGTTCTGACATTCTCTCTCGGTTCGTTGTTTCATCCACCTGTCCAATTAACCTTTTAGGAGCAGATGTTCTGTCTCGTCTTCAAGCTTCTATCTCCTTTACTGCTGATGGCCAGGTTCAATTACTAACCCACTTTCTCGCAAAGATACTTCTGTCTTTTGCTCTCTGCCCCTACTACTACACATGACATCCCCCACCGAGGAGGCAAGGGTCCCAGAAGCCCCCAGTGCCCTGGATAGGGTTCAAACTAAGCTTTGGTCCACAGGCCCAGATGACAACGGACACCTACGAGTCCCACCTGTGGTCGTTACACTAATCAAGGGAGCTAGTCCACCACAAAGACCACAGAAACCTGCACAAGTCCTCTCCATTTCCAAACAACTTGATAGCCTGCTGTCCAAAA
This sequence comes from Pelobates cultripes, assembly GCA_933207985.1. NCBI lineage: Eukaryota > Metazoa > Chordata > Amphibia > Anura > Pelobatidae > Pelobates > Pelobates cultripes. The sequence continues at coordinate 41,830,631 of OW240920.1, read as the reverse complement.
GGAGCACTGGTCAAGTGTGTATCACAGTGTAACACCCCCCTATTTCCAGTAAAGAAGAAAACTGATAAAGGTCAACCTGACCAATACCGTATGGTCCAGGACCTCCGCGCTGTTAATGAAGTTACAACTTGTGATACTGCTGTTGTCCCTAAGCCACATACACTGTTGTCACAAGTTCCCCCACCAGCAAAATACTTCACGGTGGTTGATCTTGCAAATGCCTTTTTCAGCGTGCCCTTGGATCCCTCTTGTCAATATCTGTTTGCTTTCACACACGATCGTCAACAGTATACTTGGACTGTTATGCCTCAAGGTGCGCAAAATTCCCCAACCCAGTTTGTCAAAGCTATGTCAGCTGTCCTAGAGCCCTGGCAGAAATCCCACCCAGATGTGGTCCTGCTCCAATATGTCGATGATTTACTTCTCTGTGCGGATGATTTTCAAACTGCTGAACAGAATTCCGAAGATCTTTGTTTCCTCGCTGAAGAAAGTTGTAAAGCCTCCAAGACTAAACTCCAGTGGTGCCGGCCCTCTGTGGTCTTCTTGGGACATTGCCTTTCCCATGGCACCCGTCACCTAACAAGAAACAGAATACTTGCCATTACAAATCTATCCCTTCCATCTAACCATCAAGCTCTTCATGCCTTCTTAGGCCTCATCACATACTGCAGATCTTGGATCCCTGAGGCTTCTCAATTCATGCAACCTCTCTACAATGCTTTAAAGACGGAACCTTTTTCATTGTCTTCTACAGCCCGCACCTGTTACCATGCTCTTCAAAGAGCCATCTCCTCTGCCCCTGCTTTGGGCCTCCCTAACTACCAGCTACCGTTCAAACTCTTCGTCTCAGAGAAGATGGGCCATGCTTCAGGGGTCCTTATTCAATCCCACAGTTCCCATCAGCGCCCTATTGGGTACTTTTCCTGCATGCTTGACCCCGTGGCCAGGGGTGGTCCTTCCTGTTTGCGTGCTGTTTTTGCTGCAAGTGCCCTACTGGACAAGACTAATGACTTTGTTCTCGGACATAAACTGACAGTTCTTGCTCCCATGATATCGCTGGAATCCTGAATCAAGTCCAGCCCAAGCATCTCTCATCTCAGAGACATCTCCGACTTCAAACCTCCCTCCTCTTACCAGACAACGTTACCTTACAAAGATGTTACTCCTTGAATCCGGCCACTCTTCTGCCACTTCCCAAGGGTGGAGTGCCACAATACTGGTACAGCCTGGACATAAATCCTGATGTTCACATTGAACTTCAAGTAGAAGAACCCACAATTCCACATGATGAACAGCCCAAGAGCCACTTACATTGCACCCTGTGGTTCAGGGACACCCCAGGTCCTGACCCATACTATGAAGAAGAATTATTCAGCCTGGTGGAAATACATGTCACACTGACAGACCTGTGACTCCAAAGGAAACATTGTTATGCAAGTCAACCTGCCTATGGAGGTATCACATTTATATCACCACTGGGAGGTGGCTGTTCCTCATGTCTCTTTCACCAAGTCTCCAGATCTCTCAAGGAAAGAACTCGGCCCCATGGCCAAGACATGGAGTACTGCAACTCAAGAACAACTCACAGTGACGGGGGTCACTAAGAAGACCATAAATTGCAAAATTGTTGGTTACCCTCAATATCACACAGAGATATGTGAGGACATCCCTCCTACAGAACAGGACCCGGACGCCCCCCATGATTGTTTTGAACAGATGAAAATGGAAACAACCCATCTCCCAACAGTGCACGAGGCTGCTCTACCAGATCCTGACTACACTCTGTTTGTGGATGGTTCTAGATTCGCAGATGAGCAGGGGCAATATCATACCGGATATGCAGTCACCACAGAGGACCAAATACTCCCAGCATCTTCACTCCCCTCATCTAAGTCAGCACAAGAAGCCGAACTAATAGCCTTTACGGTGGCATGCAAGATGTCTGAAGGGAAGCGTGTCATATTTATACAGACTCAAGGTATGCCCTAGGCGTGGCACACAACTTTGGCTTAATCTGTAAAACCAAGGGGTTCCTTACAGCAACAGGTACTCATGTGAAACACGGTGCATCTATCAAAGATTTAATGGATGCCTTACTATTTCCAGAAGAGGTGGCTATACTGAAGGTAAAGGCCCACAGGAAACTAAACTCATAAGAAGCACATGGCAACCATTTAGCCGACCAGGCCGCTAAGGATGCGGCGCGCCAGTATCAGGAAGTGGACAGAAGAGTGTCTGTCAAAAAGATCCCTATTTACACTATGCAAACCCTACCCACCGATCTGAAGCTCCTAAGAGAACAACAAGCCGCTGCTACCCCTCAAGAAAAACAAAGCTGGAAAGACAAAGGAGCAACCCTTCAGAATGAAGTATACACAATCATTCTCAAATTCTGTCTACCCAGGAATATGTATCCAGCTGTTGTTCAGTGGGCCCATGGACCAGCTCACTTATCTAAGCACCTCATTAACTCTTTGATAAATATTTTTAAGCACCTGGAATCACTACCTTGACACGAAATTACTGCACATCCTGCACCATCTGCGCTAAATGTAATCCAGGGAAAATAATCAAAGCTGCACCAAACCATTTGGCCAAACGACAGTACCCTTTCCAGAGGATCCAAATTGACCATATCCAAATGCCAAAGAGTGGCCGGTACGAATACGCACTGGTCATTGTGGATATGTTTTCAGGATGGCCAGAAGCTTTCCCGGTCGCTAATCTCACTGCGAAAACCACGGCAAAGCATCTACTTACTGAAATCATCTGCAGATATGGAGTCCCTGAAGTAATTGAAAGTGACCAGGATACATCCTTCACCACATTGCTAACCAAAGAGATCTGGGCAGCACTGGGGGTGACCCTTGCATTCCACACACCCTATCACCCACAGAGTAGTGGTAAGGTAGAACGCATGAATGGCCCTCTGAAAGCCAGAATGCTTAAAATGTCCCAAGAAACTAACCTACCCTGGCCGGAGAGTCTTCCCATAGCATTGTTCAGTGCAAGGTACAACCCAAGAGGGAAGTTTAACCTGTCCCCCTATTAAATCTTGTTTGGAACAGCACCCAGGTTAGGCTGTTACTTTCCTCAGCAACTTCAAATTCAGTCAGACGCAATGGTAGATTATATAACTGCACTCTCTCATGCCTTGACCAAAATCCATGCACAGGTATTTTCTTCTATTCCAGATCCTGAGACAGATATGGGCACACATAAGTTACTTCCTGGTGACTGGGTCATGGTCAAGAAGTTCCTAAGAAAACACACTCTTGAGCCAAGGTTCGATGGTCCATTCCAGGTCCTATTGACTACATCTACCTCTGTAAAGTTGGCTGGGAAGAATACCTGGATACACGCCTCACACTGCAAGAAAGTCCCTGATCCAGAGGAAGCAGATCCCGCCAAATCATGAGTTTCCTGTGCCTATGTCTGCTGCTAGGCCTTTTAAAGGCCCAACAAGTTGCTATTACCAAAGATAATCATGTTTAAACATTTTGGTATAATTCTTCAAACACACACGTAGCTACTTATACCTTTGATTACTGTGATATTGTCTCTTGTACTTTTCCACAGTCACAACACTCAGCAATATACAAAGACATACCAAACAAAAAAGACCCATATATTTGTGTGACAGGTGGGCATTGAGGACATCACTGTAGCAACTGGAAAGCAGCGGGTTGGAATACAGGCCGACCATGGGGCTACAGACCACAAAGTGCCTTAGATAGAGTTGATAGAAATGGGAAACCCTTGTTATACAGAATGACCTTGTGCAAGCCAACAGGGTCTACCTCAATGAAGCTCACTTAAACATAGAACATCCTAGCCCAGGAGACGCCGGGGAGTGCGTAATGGGAATGTATTGGAAAGGGGTGGCTCACATAACAAGTTGGGGACCTTCTATTTACAAGACATGCTTACATCACCTGACTGGGTAGGTTCCACACACATGACCATTAACCCTCTCAAACCACACATTAAAACCCTTAAAGACATGGTGGCTATTGCCAATCCCACATTTGAAGACACTATGGCTGTGGAGACCGGGTTTTCAGATACTCATCTATGGCTTGAGTGGATAAGGTATAATGCTAATTCACACAACAAGACCAACTGTTATGTTTGTGGTGGGGCTCGACCCCATCTGGGTACAGTGCCTTTAAATTTACCTCCAGATGCTGAAATGTGTTTCTTAAGCCTTTATGCACAGTCAGCAGTAAATTCATCAGTGTGAATCATGGAAAAAGGTTTACCCAATAACCCAAGGGAGTACGAGGCCACCTGATGGAATCACCGTGTACCCAGATAACTACACTTGCTACACAATACTACAGGTAAATTGGTAGGTAAATTCACTTCTGGCTACTGTGCCACTTATCGAGAATCTCCCACTGCCCTATTAGTAAATCAAGTTAAGTCCGTGGGAGACATTTATTGGTTATGAGGTGACATGCAGCTCAGATCAAAAATGACTGGCCTGTGGTGGGGAGATTGTGCTCTCACCAAAGTTATTATGCCCATACACATCATTTCTGATAATCACCAAGGCCCATACGATTCACCACACATGTATCTTAGAGTAAAAAGAGAAACCCCCATTCGAGGTAGTTTCGACCCACACGTATATATTGATGCCATTGGAGTACCAAGGGGGGTACCAAATGAATTCAAGGCCAGAGATGAGGTGGCGGCAGGATTCGAATCCTTGATCCCACTCATCACCGCTAACAAGAATGTTAACTGGATCAATTATATCTACTATAACCAGCAACGATTTGTCAATTATACCAGAGATGCCCTTCAGGGCTTAGCAGAACAATTACAGACTACCTCCCAAATGACATTTCAGAATCAAATGGCCTTAGACACGATCCTAGCAGAAAAGGGGGGCGTGTGTAAAATACTCCCCGATACTATGACATAGTGTACCTTCATCCCTGACAATACAGGCCCCAACGGTAAAGTAACCATGGCCACAGAGAAATTAGAAAGTCTTTCTGACGAATTAAAAAGGAATTCGGGAGTCCCCAATTCATGCGACAGATGGTTTGGATGGATGAGTGGATGGCAGAAAACTCTTTTTCAAGTAGGTATGGCAGTTCTTACTGTGGTAATTCTCTTTCTCTTCCTGACTTGCTGTGCGATGCTCTGTGTGCAGAAATATTTACAGAAGACTGTAGGTCAGACTATAAACCGCACTACAACTACATTCAGGATACCGACGACATGGACTGTGACACCCCACACACACCTCTTCAGTCCCACCACCTCAAACAGACAACTACTTCCCTAGGGACAGCATAGGGATAGCATCTGTCTCTACGGGCAGAAGTCTGACGTGGGAGATGTAGTGGGTTAGCAACGGCGGGATACCTGCGCAGTGAAGTGTTCGAGGCCTGTTCAGACAGATGAGCTGCAGCCAATTAGGGACATCATTAGGGTTAGTTAGTAGTTGTCTGTCTTTTTCTCTCTTTCGTAAATAGTCATTTTAAAGGGGAACTGTTGTGGACAAAAATATTAACCCAATTCGTGTTAGTAAAATGCCTATTTACTCAGCATAACTACAATCAGCATTATTCAACTTTCTATGTGATTTACCTAAAATGGCCGCTAGGGAGTTTCCTTTTTGACATCGACTAACACCCTCATTAACAATATGGCGCTGGAATCTGGGGGAGACCTCCAAGATACCAGTGACATCACACCCGGTACGAAGAGCACTAAATAAACAAACCACTTAACACCTAACCAATTATTGATGTATTATTTCATGTTATCTCCGACAATGCATATGATGTCATTTTGCTTTATAAGGGACATGCCGTCCCCCCTGAATAAACATTCCTCAAGTTTTTCATTAACCCGAAACTTGTGTCTGGTGTGAATTACTTTAGGAGCGTGCACGCATTACTTCTTTAATTTGGCCCGGGGCAGATACGCAAGATAATCCATTTATTGATTGATGCCACATCATATATATATATATATATATATATATATATAAAAAGAAAAAAGAAAAACTCTTGCACTCGCGCTGTAGGTATCCCTTGATTGCCGGGTGCTCAGCCAGGGCTTGGTTATCCAGATATCCAAAGAGGTAGCAGCAACCACGGAGTTTAAAAGTTCTAATCTTTAAGTGATTATATTAAAAGTCACGATCAACGTTTCAGTCCTCTATACGGGACTTTCCGCAGTATCAATGTTAGAAAAAAACTGGCTGCATCTCAAATGTGCCCCTTCCCCATCCACATATACTTGGCAAAGGTACATACGGGAGTATTTTTGTACTCAGACGACATAGCTGAGCAACATATGAAATATTATACAGCCGTTGCACACATAAGATTTGCAAAATATACTGTGCAAACACTTTGTGTGTCAAAAAGGCAGAAAAAATGCTTATTACCACTACACTTGGTACAAGCTAGTGGAAAAATTATCCCACGCTAAGGTTCAAAATATGCCTTTTGAAATACCTTGGGATGTCTTCTTAAAGAAATGGTATGCCTTTATGGTGTAGTTGGACTATTTAGCCTGCTAAGGTGCTCCAAAGTGGGACACGGACACATCAAAATCCTCCATGAAAATTCACACTTAAAAACCTGAAATTGTCACTTCTCTTTTACAGCACTGTTACTTCACAAAATAGTGTCTAGGTCATACATTGGGCATATTGTTTTACTCAGAAGATGTAACTGAGCATAATTTGGGGGATTTAATGACAGTGGCACATATCAAGTGTAAGAAATACTCAGCAAAAATGCAACATGTATGTAATAATGCCATTTTGTTTCGCCTCACCACAAACATTGGCGTAAATTGGTAAAAAAAATGGTGACAAATTAAGGCACAATATATGCCATATAAGATACCCTGGCATGTCTGCTTTATCAAATGAAAGCCCTTTTTGGCGTTACTTGACAGGCCTTTGAGACATAAGCCTGTCAAATGCATCTATGAAAATTCTAACTATAGAAACTGAAATAGCCTTGTCTCTTATATGGCATTGTAGATTCACAGAATAGTGCCAAAGGCATTCAATGGGGGTATCGTTATATTCAGCAGATGTAGCTAAACACAATATGGGGTTCTGTGCAGGAATAGCACACACCAGCTTTACAAAAAAACAAATTAGAAAAACCTTGTTATATGTGTATATGCCAAAATAAAGAAATAAAAACACAATTTTACTCCAATATTTAGCAGAGATTGGCAATGAAATAGCTATGTTAAAGGTGTCAAAATAACCTTAGGTAAATAGCCTGTGATATCTGCTTTATATAAATATATACCTTTGTGTGGCAATTTTGTTTTCTTTGATGGCTACTAAACCTACAAGACAAACATACCAACTTCTAAAATTGTTTCACATTAAAATTTTATTTTAATCCTTGTATTTTGTGTTATGTCACTTTCAACATAAGCTGAAATCCTACACATATTATTTAGTCTATAATTCAAGACACCTAAATTAATTTATTTTGAATTACTTTTTGTAAGCTGGACAAATTATGCACACTCTATTATTGCCAAAACTGTGGGAAAAAAAGTTGTTGTTTTTTTTCAATTTTTTGGCTTTTGTTTTATAATTAATGAGAATTTATCTATGTATATGTGACATCAAATGAAAGTCCTTTTTACCCTCTAAAAAACCCAATATATAATATGTGTTGGTGCAATAAATGACAGAGATGCAAATTGAGTTTGAACACAAACAGCAAAAAATGAAAAAATGGCTTGTGTCCTTAAGGGTAAGACAAGCTTTTGAAGCGTGTCCTTAAAGGGTTAAAGGAACACTACAGCGTTAGGAATACAAACCTGGATTCCTAACGCTGTAGTGTCCCTGTCCGTAGTTAAATACAGCCTGCAGCCCCCCCCATTCCAGTATAATTATTAGAATAAATGTCTTATTCACCTTTCTCCAGTGCCTAGACACCCTCGGGGGCTGCCCACCTCTCTGCGTCATGCGACGGCCTTCTTTTTTGGCACGTGACTGTATTTAGTCAGTGCAATGAAACGCTTCAAGTGGCGGCAGTATGTTTTACCCTTCAAAGTAAATATCGGTCTATTTTCAAAACAGCAATGTTTTACATTGAAGGGTTAAAATGACAGGACCACTGCAATCATACCACCTCAATAAAATGTAGTGGTCTGGTGACTTTAGTGGTCCTTTGATATCATAAACCACCCATAGAGCATTATTCAGAGCTTGTACTGCTGTATCATGCAAAAATATTTTTTATGTTATCATTATTATTGGTATTTATTTAGCGCCAGTTTATTCCGCAGCGCTTTACAATAAAAGGGGAATTTACCAAATGAAACAATTAAAAGCGTAACATGAAAAAGATAAACCTAATTTAGCTCTGTGAATAATTTTGGAGTACACATTTCCAAATAACTGCAACATTCTAACATTTTAATAGCATTCAAAGTATTAAAGCAAGTCATTTATTTTGTAGCTGCATATGTTTATTTTATTCAGCAACGCAGCAAATGACAGAATCACAGCAAAAAGATATGGAACTGAGGTAAATCAAAGGAGTGTACTTCACCTCCCTAGTCCCTAGGCTGTCCTAACATCTGAGAGATACAGTCCCAATGTAAATAGTATATATCCTTTGATCACTGCATTCTTGCTCTGGAGTTCCATGCAGCGATGCAAGGGTTAAATGAGCTTGCCCTGAATAAACCTTTGGAACACAATAGAGTCCTGTTTGCTGATGAGGGCAAGCCAGGTAGCCAATAGGCTGTTAGAAGAAGTGGAGGGCAGTGCCTAGAGGCGGCACCATCCTGTGGCTGATCCCTTTCCTGAGAGCTGATCCTGTCACTGTGAGCCTGGGAGGCTGCGGTGCAGGGACTGGGGACTGGAAGTGTGTTTTACCCCCATGAGATCACACAGCACCGAGCCCACTGACACAGAGGACAGACAGACCATCACAGGGTGAGTGTGTGCACTTCATTCCATGGGAAACAGTTCAAAGAGGACTTAATGCGGCTCATACTGAGTCACATGTTCTACTGCAACTCCCATCAGAGGCTGGCTGAGAGTGATTGGTTGTTTTAGTACAAATCATTTCCTAATTCTTTAACCCTTAGTGAGCTTTTGCCCTGTGAGTTACTAGCAGAACTGTGATTGCTGTGCAGTAAGTCTGCTGTTCCATGATCTGCTTTGTATGTTCCTTGTACACAGTGTTCTGCATGCTCTGTGAAGATGCTCTGCATGTCTTCCTCCTTCCCCCACACCTTTACATGGATGTTGTCCTACTGTGCCCTCCTGAGTGCCCAGTGCCATAGCAAAGTCACGAGGTTGTCATTGTATTGAGTGGGTCTGTAAAATACAGCAAATTGTAACTTTTTTTTTGCTTCCTTTCCCCCATCTGACACGGGTCAGCAGTTTTCTTTGGTTATGTCACACAAAGCATTCCTGGAGTATCCATGTATTGTTTGGGATTCTTCATCTGCCAAAATGGTTGTTTGCAAAAAAATTGTAACTCCAGAAACAGCCCATCTAGTCTTGTTGTATTGTATTCGAGGGGGCACAGCATCATGTGCCCATATGGCTTTTTTACATCATTGTTAAATGGCATGCTCTTTGAATGGTGCATAGCTGCAATGAACCTTTGTACCTCCCGCTTATTCTCCAATCTGCATTTTGTGGCTTTGAGTCTTATACATACTTTAAATAAGCTAATGTGATTTTAAAAAGGAAAACAAGATCTAATTAATATGTGTATGTGTGTGTGTGTGTGTGTATGTATATGTGTGTGTGTGTATGTATATGTGTGTGTGTATCCTTGACATGTTCCACAGCACACACAATGTACATGTATATTTTCTGGAAAAAAATAGAAAAATGTCAGAGTGCTAACACTTCTTCTTTTCAACATTTTTTTTTTTTAGTTTATTTATGATTAACTATAATCTTGTTGTGTAAATAGTCTGTTGTGGTAAACAGAGCATTTATAATTTTAGCTGCATGTCAACAAATGTTAAAAGTCAAAGTGCTTGTAATTCTGCTAAAGTCATATTTTTAATGTGTTCTTTGCAAATGCCATTATTTTGCCCCATTACTTTGTCATGCATTTTGTATTCTTGGAAGGGGTTACAATTCTAACCATGTGAAAGTAGATGCCATAGAAACATGTTCTGTAAGTGAGTCACTGTAGCGCTGTGTGTCTCCAGGATACCTAGCTGTTCAGAACACCTGTCTCACTCTCCCTGTGAAAGTCAGCCACCTGTCCCACCTCTGCTCCTGCCCCCTTCAACCTGTCTCTCCTGGACACCCTTTCAATGGAAGCGAGGAAGGGAGGAGCTCTCATTGGCAGGGAGGGTTCATACGTGGCTGGAGACCTGGGGTGGGAGCTTGGGATTCCTGTCTCCAGGAAACCACAGGACCAGTTTCCCTCCACATGATCTCCTCCCCCTTCTGCACAAGTACCTTGGGAGTTAGACACACAATTGCACTAGCAATAGTTTCTAGGCAACACGGCCTTTACTGGTGTAGACCGCAATCTATAATCTACCCCAAGAATGTTCGCTGTCTAAGCCACGCTTTCTTGGTCCATTAGACTGTCATCAGTTGTAGTTGGAACGAAAGGCTGGCTCACGGTGATAGAAGTGGCAATTTGACCGCTAAAAGCTTTTTAGTTGGACAACATTGGTTTAATTGGACTTTTGGAAAGTTGTTTTTGTTTATTTGTATCCAACCATTGTGTTGCACTGGTGTACGCGGCAACGGTTTTATTCATGATTGCTGTCATTGTGAAGTGATATTTAGAGTGTGATCGCATATATATTTTGTATTGTAGCTATAGGAAAACCTCTTTAATTTGGGTAGATTTTCTGATTATTTTTTTGTTGTTGTTAATATAACGAACTACAATTTAGTTATGTCACTGGAGTCTATTGTGGTAAACAGAGCGTAGCAGTTATAATTTTAGCTGCATGTTGACAATTACACTGGTCTTAAAGAAAATTCCTTCCCCCATGTCTTAAGGTTCTTTCGCAAATGCTTATTTCCAGTAATAAGGGATCATTAAGACACGCCATGTGGTAGGGACGAAATGCCCTAAAAATTTACATTATGCTGTAGAGGTTGGCATGACTAGATTTAACATAATTGCTCCATGAAATATCAATTCAGTTACTGGTATTTGAATATTATTATTATTTAAATAGCGCCAGCAAATTCTGTAGCGCTGTACAATGGGATAGTCGATATTTGCTTGAAAAAGCAAAAAAAGTTTGGTTCTGATGGATTGCAGAATAACTGACGACTCTAAGACGCCAGGACAGCCATTGAAGATATTTGTTTGACACCAAGATGGAATTTTAGCATACGTGCCTGATTAGCAGCATTTTGGCCAAAAAAATCTCTAACACAGCCAAGATTTTCTTTTTTTTTGGATGAGGTTTTCAAATGGGTAATGAAACTACATGATGTTTGAGATTTGGAAAAACTTCTGTATGAGGTGCAAGTCTGGCCTTGCAGTCAAAAATATTCATAGTCTATACTTCAACTAATGTCGTTGCCTTACAGCATTGTGTCTTGGGACAAACAAAAATTCAATTTTCTTTCTCGTGTCAGTTTTTTTAGGTTTAAAAGGGGTTAAGTTTTCTAAAGCTAATGGAACCAAAAATAGTTATTGGGCTGTAGTTCAACCCTGGTAGCTATTTTACAGAGTTGCAGTTTCATCTTTTCAATGGGTCGTTTGTGACAGAGATACCAAGGAATGCGAGGTTATTGGGTTAGACGATTAAAGCCTATCAAATGTGAAAGAATCTTTGCATCTTTTAGATTAAAAGGAATATTTAAGACATTCAGCCCAGGGCCACAATAGATGATTTCTCACTCTTTTTGACTGCGGAGTGTTGGGGATCGTTTTTTTGCCACAGTAAATGGTACATTTATACTGTTTTATATATTTGCTGTGCTGGTGGAGTTCCTATGGAAACACACGTGACATGAAGTCAAAATAACTTGATCTTTTACAGCAGGAATGACACAAACTGGCTTTGATCTAGCATTTCCAAAATCTGCTAAGGATAGCAAAGGCAAGGACAGTTAGACATGAATATTTTCAAATTCAGAACATGTCCAATTGCATTAGATGCTGCATCTGCAAGTAATGCAACAAACTAACTCTTGTGATCTGAAATAGAATTCTCCCATAATCCTGCAAAGCTGGCAAAGGATTATGGGAGTTGCAAGAGAACAAGAGCTGGATAGCATATATTGGTTAAAACATTGCCAAGTGTAGAAATCATGCACATTTACATGTTCAGTGCAGTACAAGCAAATCCCTTCTTAAAACACATTAGCAATATAACTGGCCTGTATTATTTTTTAACTATGTTACAATTCCTAATTTGCATAATTACAGTATTTTCTACAGGCAATCTGCAGCGTGCTGTATTTTTGCATAGAGGCAGTTTTGCCTACTCACCTGCTGGGTGTTTCATTTGCATAATGCTGCAGATTTTACTACTAATTGGTTTGGCAGTGTGATGTCTCTACATGCCTTTTGTGCATTAACTATGCTTGTTAAAGAACAAAATATATGGATGTAGGTAGGTAGATAATGTATGTTTTACTCCATTAACAAAATTTGTTAATTTGCTATCTCTAAAAGACCACATTAGTAAGCAGTCTAAAATGATTTAATCTTTTGCATGCCTCAGAATAGCTAGCAAATGGTAACACATTTGGAAAACACAAGATATTTGTTTACCAAGCTCCAAAATATTACACAATGGGATTATTCACTAAAATGAGAATTGACCAGAAGATCTCAATATTTAGGCCAGAATAATAATTTGGAAAAGTTCACCCACGCTGCTATTTTTCCAGCTCCTCTATTTTTAAATTCTCTTATTGCTGACAGTTCACAGTCTAGTGAATAACCTTTAAAGTTAGACAGTACACGACTCCAGTAAATCGCCATATGCTACAAGATTTACAGAGTTATTTACCAAAGTGAGAATTCAAATAAATCAAAGTGAATCTCAAATTTAAGGCCAGAATAGCCAAACTGAATGCCTAACTGACTTAGAGAATGTATCCACTTCAGCTGATGATCTTTAAATCTTAAAGGGATACAATAGGCACCCAGACCGCTTCATCTCATTGAAGTGGTCTGGGTGCATTGACCCTGATCCCTCAACATTCGGCCACAGTAAAATCCCCATAGGAGGAGGGAGTGGAGCATTGACCCAACATAGAGGGAGATCGGTGCTGGAATGGGGTAAGTACAATAAGGGCTTTTTAACCCTTGCGGGGCGGGGGAGGGCAGTCTGCGAGGAGGGAGCTATAGAATGTAATACAGCTTAGTATTTCTATTAATGTCCATGCCCGTTTTAGGGATGTGTAAAATGCAATCTATGCATCGTGATGGTGCAAGACCTAGAACCTATATAAACAGTGGGAGATATCAGTTTCCTTTCACTGTTTGAAATCGATTGAGTCCTAGTATGTATGTGAAAATAATGTTCAGAGCCCATTGTGCTGAATTTTCACTAAAACTCACATTTTTCTAGCAAGTTTTATGGAAAGTGTTTATCGAAAAAAGCTAAAGTAAATTAAATAATGGTATAATTATGGATAGAGAGTTATGTGTGTATATACATATCAATCTTTGTGTGTATGTTTGTACCTATTTAAATGGAAAAATGGTCACCTCATTTATAGAACTTAAAATGTTTGTTGCTATGGTGACTTGGCGATTGGCATTTGCCTGGCTGATGGCAGCTATATGCCAAGAGGGTGCTTATCGCTCCTGGAATGCGAGAAATTGTGCAGGGGCTTGGATGTTGTGTGACATCACCTAATGCCATGCGCCTGCGGTAAAAAAGAAAAAAGCTTAATTTCTTTGTTACCTTACAGTGTGGCATGCTGTAAATTAGTGGAAAACACATGTATGTACACAGACGATTAATTCTATTCGTGGTAAGCAGTGTGTGTGCAAGTGATCTACTCGTAAACATATTAGGTACATGCACTTAATATACTTAGAACCGAGAAATTTTAATGTTTCCCCTTAGCTTTCCAGTTTTTTAAAAGAAGGCCAACATACTTTGTAAAACATTATCTTTGAATTCAGTATTTAAACCCAGTCTTTTCTTTCTTTCTTTCTTTCTCTCTGTCTCTCTCTCTCGAGTGCTGGGTGTGATGTGGTTATTTAAAAAAAAAAAAAAATTAGCAAACTGAGTCTCACAAAACCTAATTTGCTGAACCACCAGCCATGTAGAGGATTCTGCTCTTGCTATCCCGTGTTAGTCTGAGCACACACACACAGATTCCTGCACGCTGACGGATTTCCTGCTAACTGGGAGTTTTTGCTGATCTTTCCTTGTGTGTCCCTGGCCACTGAGTGTGAAGTTTCCGTTTGTGAGGGCTCACTCCAGAGCTGAGAGCCATCCTGATCTCAGATACTGTAACCCCTCTGCTGCTGCAGGGCCCCTAAAACAAATTGAGATTAATGAGGCACAGCATGGATTAGGGGCCTCTCCTACAATGAAGATTAGGGGCAGAAAGGGAGATCTCAGTGTTTTTTTTTTTTTTCCTTTTTCTTCAAACACTGTGTCATTCTGCTTTACAGACCTTTGGCAATTAATGAGTTAATTGTTAGTAACTTTTTTTTTTTTAGTTTGTGAAATTTATAACAGCAGCAGTTTATTGAAGATGCCTTTAGCTGATCATGTGCCCTCTGACAACTTTAGAAAGTTATGAGGAAGAAGATTTCAATCATGAATGTTTAGAAAAATAGTCAATAGAAGATATTTAAATTTTAACGGCCCAAAATACTAACCTTTTACACTAATTTAAATAGTGCTAACATATTCAACAGTGTTGTACAGTAGATGAACCAAAAAAATTGAAGTCTGAAAAAACATGTTTGACATACGGGAACAATAGATGAAGATTATTGCACTGTCCAAATTTAAATTTGGCCTCTGCTTGTTCCTTAGTGATAACGACATTGAAAATTCTCAGTCTGTACCGTGCAATAAACCCGTGCAGATTACACGTACATGCCGCCAACAGCATTCAGTCCCTGCATTCAATCTTCACATAGTGCTCCCAAAATTCAGGCCTTATCCACTACATTCATACTTTGCATGTGGCGTTCGCACGAAACATTCACATACCGCCATCAACATTCCCATTCCACAAGCTTTAACCCATTAAGGACACATGACATGTGTGACATGTCATGATTCCCTTTTATTCCAGAAGTTTGTTCCTTAAGGGGTTAAAACCGCAGCATCTCCAAAGTGGTTTCCCTTGGACCAGTGGGACAGATCTGATCTGCGACAGGAAATTGCGCCCGTGCTCATATGTCAGTGTTCCTGTGGTTTGCATGCAGTGGGCATTCTCCAGATACAATCTCAATGACTGAACGGTTCACGGTTGAATTGAGAATGCATATGTGATGGAAGTCTACCACGAATATTAGGGTAAACTCATGCACAACCGAGATAAGTTAAACATTCCAACATAAGAAATATTAGCGTTGGTACTTAGTGCTAACAAACAAACACTCTTTATAAGTTCTACATTAACAAAAAAGCAAATGTAATAAGCCTATAGGTTAATTGATGGTGCTTGATCAACAGGAGAATTAAAAAAAAATAATCTTTAATACTGTACTGCTTCTCGTTGAAAAGTAATAATTTCTACTACTGGTGAGTTACAATTGCAAATGAACAACTGTCACAGAATAAATATGTTTTACATTAATTCCTACTCCTCCCTCCTCCCATTGCTCTTATGATATGGACTTTGGTACAGCAAAAAGGCTGTAGTGGTTGTATTTTAAAATGCATGCATGTACGCATTTACCTAGAACAATGAGTGAGATCCCCCGTCTTGTTCATTCTTAAAGGGACACTGTATCTGCTTCATCTCAATGAAGTGAATTTAGTGTGTGGAGTCCACTAGTGCTGTCCTTTCATTCAGCATTAAACAGTATTTAATGTTTTTATGTTATAATGCTAAATTAAAATCCCCTGCAGCCCATCCCCCCCGGTGCTGCTTAGACAAATGAGGAAGTATCAGCCTGAGCAGCAAGAGGCAGCTGTGATTGGATGAGAGTGTCAGCTGACTGCTTTTAGCCTATCAGAGCTACCGTTGCTGGTATGAATTGGTAATATTTCAAGTAAGTGTGTAATCTCTGCCTTAGCTACACCTCCAGTAGGGGCTGGGCTGTTGGTGGTCAGAGAGACTTATTTAATGTTAAACTGCTCGAAAATGATGACACGCTGAATGGAGGGACAGGGCCAGAAAACTGCAAGCACCATAACCAATTCAAAGAGTTGAAATGGTTATAGTGACTACAGTGCCCCTTTAAAAGAAAGCACTACATGTGCGTATTGGGCAATTCTTCTTTCATTGCCTAAGCATCTACCAGGCAATACATTTATGTATGCGTATTTTACCAGCCACACATAAAGATCTGAGCTGCCGCACTGTGTAGCAGTCATTGATTAACCACCCATGCAAAAAAAAACAATTTTGTGTCCGTTCCTGAGATATCCTGAGATATAACACTTGTGCAGATGCCAGCAAGACCAAAGGGACAAGGTCCCCATTTTGGGACTGTTCTATCACCATGTTGGGAAGTATGCAAAATAATCTTCCGACTGTGACAGATCCATTACGAAATGTTTTGGGGTATAATTTCACTTTATTTATCTTGGGTATGGGTCATTGAAATAGTCCCATGTGAAATTCCAGAGTGAATGGGAATTTGAGGAGAATTTGCCTATGAAATGTCTCAAAGTGGAGCAGATTGGTAACTTCTGCGTTATTTGATTCCTAGGTATGTTTACCTCTAGAGAAAACCTAATCAGAATGCCTAGTTAAATGCAACAAAGATTATGGACTGTAGTCCACACTATCTGGAGTGCTGAAGGTTGCCTACACCCGCCATAGGTTAACCTACAATGATTATAATAACCCTTTTTGAATCAACATACTGCTTTTTTAAGAAGACAAAATTGCCTACATTCCAGGAAACTGACTCTCCTCCCCGTCTATGCTGCTCCCAACTCAGGGGATAATGTTACTAAACATTTCTGACTGTTTACAAACAACACATCCTGCATCCTTTACTGATGTTCCTATCTGTGGTCTAGTGGGAGGAGGAAATGATGTCAGAGTGGCTACATTC
Source organism: Pelobates cultripes (assembly GCA_933207985.1). Taxonomy (NCBI): domain Eukaryota; kingdom Metazoa; phylum Chordata; class Amphibia; order Anura; family Pelobatidae; genus Pelobates; species Pelobates cultripes. The sequence goes on along the minus strand of OW240920.1, from coordinate 41,813,448 downwards.
CCCTACAAAATATCAAGGCGTTTCATGGTTAGAGGCGTAGGTGTGTATGGGGCCGAAACAAACAAAAAACAGGCGAGATTTGCTATGTTTAATCCTTCGAGTACTGGCAGAGCCATCCTTTTGCTCAAAAGTCTGTTTTAAATATCTCTGGAATTCCAAAGTTGAAATGTTTGAATTTATAATTTTTTTTTAAAGTACAATGAATTCCAAAAATACACACAGCATTTCCTTGTGTTCGGAATGTTTTGTTAATTGTATTTATTATTTGCTGTTTTTGTTGTCATGGTGAAACTCTTTGCGAACAAACGGATTCCCCTCGTCTTGCTTTCTTCATATCCCCATCGACACGCTGACTGCTGTGCATGGGGACATGTGTTCTGTAACTGGGAGTCATGCAGCCTCACATGATCCTCATTAACGCCAGGCCTATGTTACATCAGCAGTGTACAAAGTGCATGTCCCTTGTGGGGGATGCATACTTGTGGCTAGGGGTAGTTGTACATCTGGTGAGCACACTTCTTGCTGCAATTGCTGTGTGTGTGTGTTTTCTTTTCACATTTTGCCAAAATGTTTTAGATTTTTCAGATCAAGTCTTTAAAGAGGGCTTGAGCCCAGTTATGCAGACAGAATAGTGACAGAGTATTGAGGAATCAGTAGTGAGTGCATCTATGGCATGTTTTAACCCTAAAAAAAAAAAATCTGCATTATTTGTTTGCCATCATCAATCACATCAACCGCTGGTCCCTAAAGAACCATTCCAGCATTGAATTCCCTGTTTATTACGCAATGACAGCACTATAAAGCATTGTTGGTGTTAAATAAGAGGGTCATTTTATTGGCATAGGATCCTTAAAAATGTTACAATGGTACAGAGTAGACCAGTGGTTCCCAAACTTTCAAGGCGCCCATAATATTTCAGTATTTTTCCAACGCACCCCAAGTCAAAATTTCTAGGCTGCCTATCTGTACAGCCCTGTGGCATTTACTGGCACTATAGTGTAATGTACAGTGTTGGTGTTTGAAGGGGTGCTTGTATACATTTATTGTATTTTAATACAGGGGTTTGTTTGCATTTAATGTTTGATTGCAGGGTTGTGTTTGAATGCAGATGCACATTTGTGTGAAGTGTTTGAGTGAAGGTGTATGTGTGTATATATAATATATAATTTGTTTGAATGCAGGGGTGTGTATATGTAAGTTAGATTGCAGGAGTGTGTTTGACAGCTTGGATGTATATACATACATACATACATACATACATACATACATATATACATATACACACAGATATTCATGCACATTAACACACAGATGCATATAAATACACCGACACATACACACAAATTTATATAGACACACATGCACCCTGACTAGGGATCGACCGATATTGATTTTTTTTTTTTAGAGCCGATAACGATATTCTGTGAACTTTCAGGCAGATAGCCGATATAATTTGCCGATATTCTGCACATTGGAAAATAAAAACTATTTCTAAAGGTAAATGCACAAAATATACATGCCACATGTAGTGGATGCAGTGTGTTTGGACAGGGAAGCTGTGTGTGTTTGTGTAGTTTGTGTGTGTAGTGGATGCAGTGTGTGTTTTGTGTAGTGTGTGTTTGTGTAGTGTGTGTGTTGTGGAGGCAGTGTGTATTTTTGTAGTGTGTTGTGGAGGCAGTGTGTGTTTGTGTGTGTGTGTTTTGTGGAGGCAGTGTGTGTTTGTGTAGTGTGTGTGTTGTGGAGGCAGTGTGTGTTGTGGAGGCAGTGTGTGTTTGTTTTGTGGAGGCAGTGTGTGTTTGTGTAGTGTGTGTGTGTGTGTGTGTTGTGGAGGCAGTGTGTGTTTGTGTGTGTTTTGTGGAGGCAGTGTGTGTTTGTGTAGTGTGTGTGTTGTGGAGGCAGTGTGTGTGTTTGTGTAGTGTGTGTGTGTGTTGTGGAGGCAGTGTGTGTGTTTGTGTGTGTGTGTGTTTTGTGGAGGCAGTGTGTTTTTGTGTGTGTGTGTGTGTGTTTTGTGGAGGCAGTGTGTGTGTGTGTTTGTGTAGTGTGTGTGTTGTGGAGGCAGTGTGTTTATATAATGCAGAGTGTGTGTGTTTGTATAGTGTGTGTGTGTGTATATAATGCAGTGTGTTTGTGTAGTGTGCATTATGTAAACACACTACACACACTGCATTATATAAACACTGCATTATATACACACTTCATTATATACACACACTGCATTATATACACACTACACAAACACACACTGCATTATATAAACACACTACACACACTGCATTATATACACAGTGTGTTTGTGTAGTGCATGTGTATATAATGGAGTGTGTGTGTGTGAGGGGGCATTTTTTATTTCATAATTTTTTTATTTTTTTTTAAATTTAATTATTATTTTTGTTGTCCCCCCTCCCTGCTTGTTACCTGGCCATGGAGGGGGGATATGGCATTCCCTGGTGGTCCAGTGGCATTGGCTGTGCTGTGGGGGAGGCAGCAAGCGTTTACTCACCTCCCCGCAGCTCCTCCAGCACCCCTGTGTAAGTATCGCGGTCTGCGTGCCGCGTGGAGCGTTGCCATGGTAACCCAGGGCAACGCTCTGACGGCCGCGGGTCTCGCGAGACTTACATAGGGGAGCTGGAGGAGCTGCTGGGAGGTAAGTAAACGCTTGCTGCTGGCTCCCAACAGGACCACCTAGGAGGTATTATCGGCAATATCGGTATCTGAATTGTCCGATACCGATATTGCCGAAAATACTGAATATCGACCGATAATATTGGTAAAACCAATAATCGGTCGATCCCTAACCCTGACACACACACACATTGATACAGATACACACACTGACATAAAAACACCCACACTGACACACAGATGCACATACACAGATGTGTGTGCAGACACAGAAGCACACACACACATTCACAAACACCCTGACACACACACTTATACTCACTCACACACACACCCATACAAGCGATTTATTTTTAATATCTCCAGCCACTCTCCTGTCAGCCTACCTTATGTGCCAGGAGGGTGACTTGGAATCCTGCTGCTGGTGGAGTGAGCGGTCTGGAGCTCTTCGTGCCTCCTCCCATGCTGTCTCCCTGCGTGATGCTGGGAATAAGTGACAGGCTGTCATTTCCTCCCAGACGGCCGACATTACAGGGGCCCGGTCGCGGTTTTAAAGGACAGCGGCACCTGACCCGTCCCCTTTGAGCAGTAATGTTTCCCTGGTGCTATAATTATAGCACCAGGGAAACATTCCGCGGCACCCCTGTGTGCACGTTGCAGCGCCCCAGAGACAAAGTTTGGGAACTGCTGAAGTAGACCATTATCAGTCCTTAAGGGGTTAAATATATTATCTGGATTATTGCCTCATTTTCTATTTGAAGGGATGGACAGGGAACTGTGCAAAATCTGTGGCAGGAACACTGTTAATGCATTAAAAAAAACAGCAGAAATTGAGACACTAATTCACGGATTCACTCACTGAAAGTATAGGTGATTGGTTTATCTTTGTTTCCTGATGTTGATGTGACATTGTTGCTTCCATTTTTACACCCCTTCTCTCAAGTCACTTCCTTGATCTCAACAATGTGATTACTAAATGTTAAAAGGAATTCAGAAAAAATAAAAATTAAAAAAAAGTCCTTATTGTGTAATGGGGGAATTACACTTCCTCCTCCTTTCAATTTCTACTAAGCATTAGATTTTTTTTAATTTTTTTTTAAATTCATATGACGAAGGAATTTATTTATTTTTACAGTATACTTTAAAAAGATTAAATCTGACATGTATTTCATAAAATGAAATACTGTTTTCTTTCCTGCAGCACTCATTGTTAAACAGCCAACACACGCGCTGATACTGTCAACATGCGCCTTAAGGCAATCCATGAAGATGTGCTTTTGGCAGGTGGGGTAATTTCATTGCACCTACAGCAAAAAGTGCTTATTTTAACATTAACGTAATTGGAAGACGATATGTAGCTAACGCCATCTCTAATAGTAATTTCACGTAAGAGCAACATGTACTAAATGGAGAATTTACTTACATGAAAAGGAGAGAAATCTCAATCTATCCGTCCCGGTAAAATATTTTATAAATAAATTGTGAAGATTTTGTTTGGGAACTCCAAATTTGAGGGCAAAATTGCTGAACTGGAAAAATAGTTGAAGAATCCTTCCAAATTCACGTATTTTATTCTAAAATAAACAATCTTTGTATGTTCTCCTCTCCATAATTTGTAGTTTAGTGAGTAACATTTTTACTAGCAGGCAGTTTTAACAGAACAAAAAAAGGAACAGAAACGTTTCGCCCGGCCAAACGGTCTTTGTCAAGCGCCTGGAGAATTTTTAGTGTTGCCTTATCGTTGTGGGATTGCTGGTCTTGCTCCGGAGTACCCGGTGGCTGCTGAGATTGAGTGTGGCTCCTATTGTCATTTAAGTAAATGTCTCTCAGCTGCGATAAGCCTTCCCTTGTCTGATTTTATATTAAAGCAGCAAAGGAAATAACGTTTATATCGCACATGTGCGTTAGTACATTTCTTCCGCGCTAGTATGCGTTTAATGATGCAATGAATGACATGGCTACAACATACAGACCATATTTGTGTAAATGGACCGGGCAAAAATGAACAAATATGAAACCAAGTCTGTACACCTTTTAGGAAGAAAGGGGTGGGGAGGACCAGCATTAAACAAAATCTAAGGGGACACTGGACGCGTTTCGCATCTAGCACAGACACTTTATCAACCTGCTGAATCTTCAGGCTCATTGTGACTGAGCTCGGTCTAAATAAGAGCGTGTCTAAGAAATTACATAACCTCACTATGTCTAATTGGAAGGGTCAGTAGTGAGACCATGTGTTAATTCCTTGCATCATCTAATAGGGCAGATACAAGGAATGCATTGTACATCTCTTTGATAATACAAATGAATACATGTCAGTTGGATTTTTATAAATGTTTTTTGTTTGGACATTCTCTGCCAATGTTTGCTGTTTGGGGCCAAATGCCACATAATACTTGTTTGCTTTTATCATTTTGTTCTTTGCCGTGGACAGATTTACAGTGTATAAAGACCATAAGGAACAGTTGGACATTTAATATATTCATGTAACAACCTAGAGAATGTGACATTTTTAGTTTCCACGGAAACACAGTCCTAATGTAGTATCACAGGAATACGTTTCTGTACTATATTTGGGCCCCATTGTAGCTGTGTTTTTTACCTCCCTGAAATATCTGTGATTTTGATGTAGCCTCACATCCCAGGGGCACACAGTTACTCTTAGCCAGGCCATGTGGAAGGAGACATACATGCTCTCACTTTACATTCAATTGCGAGAAACCTTTTAAATTCTATTTACCGTGGACTCCATCTTCCATGATTTTCTCTTGGAATAAAGCATATTTTCGCAATCCACTAGTCTGCAGCACCTGGTTTACAGTAAAATGTATCCATGTCACCTTTGCTATGTTTCATAAATAGTACGTTCGTGAATACAAATAAAGATATTTTATGAAATAATATTGACTTCACAAATCTTGTTTCACAGTTATATTTAAAGATATCCGCACTTAATGTTGTATTTCCCCCAGACAGAAAAGCCAATAGTTTCTACTTGCTTAGATACTCTACATGCTTGTATTTTTGGGACCGAGGCACACTTCAGTAAGATTTGCATTTCCAAAGCACACCTGCTTAGTTTTTTTTTTTTTCTTCTTTTAACTTCATTACCAGCTCAGAAATGTAACATCTAGATTAGAAGCTTACTAAAGGGACATCGATACTTTAAGCCATATTGCCTTACTAGTTTAATTAGAAGGGCAATGTAGTCACCCGAACCACTACAGCTTAATGTAGTGGTTCTGGTGTCTATAACCTGTCCCTGCAGGCTGAGCAATGTAAATGCTGCCTTTTCAGGGAAAGGGCAGTGTTTACACAGCTGCCTAGTAACACCTCTTGTGGTAGTCATTCAGACAGCCACTAGAGGTGCTTTCTAGTCCACTTCACCTACGTTCAGCATCTCAACACTGTGCATGCAGACGCTGAACGCTCCCCATGCAGATGCATTGATTCATTGCATCTCTATGAGGTGATGCTGATTGGCACAGCACTGCATTTTGCCATGCATGCGCAATAGCCTCTCAATGCTTTCTTAAGGGAAAGCATTGGATTGGCTGAGATCATCAAGATTGATACCAGCCATGGAGGCAGGACCAGTTGTGGCAAGACCACTTTGAGGGTGGCAGGGGACCCTAATAGTTCAAAACTATAGAGTCAGGAATACATGTTTGTATTCCTAATACTATAGTGTTCCTTTAATTACCAGATGGGAATTACAATTTTACTGCAGATACTTATATAAAATAAAAAAATAATTTAAAAGCGGCTTTATTTTTTTACTGTCTCCACCCCACTGACTCTCTAATCTAGTCCTAACTGTCCCCCTCATGCTTCTTTTTAGGTAGAATTTGCTTTTTTCTTCTTGCTCCTTTGCGACACTAAATTGCTTTCTTTCCATAATCTCTACCTTTAAAATATGCTGGTAAAAAATGCATAACAAACAAATGTAAGGCTGGTAAAAAATGCATAACAAGACCAGTGTAGTTTTCTCAGTCATTCATAATGTTCCTAAATTCTTTTCATGTGTTCCATTTAATGACACCGCAAAATGCCTTCTGTGGGAGTGCTATAGTCGCCATTGTTTTTATTGCTCTCTATTAAAAGGGATGAAATAGTTATTTCTTTGTCTGTATTCCGCCAAGGGAAGACTGTGTCACTAAAGAAAACATTAGATTGCGTTTTTATTAATATTACGAGCCTGAGTTAATATAGTGCCTCTGTTCCACAGAGTGTGGACACACTGATGTAGCTCTGGAACCCAATTTGGATTAAATGCAGTCAAGTTTTTCTAAAAGACAGGAAACAAACATTACCAGACACATTTTTAATTCCGTAGATTTATTAATGGCTGTTAGCTGCAGTTTTATCGGTTTGTTGATAAATTCTTTATTGGACATCTGCCAGTATTCCCCTTTGAGCCAGATTGTCCTTTATTTTTTTTTTTAAATATTGGCAGCAGATGGGTTAACTGACAGCTATTCTAAGTACAAAGGTGACTGTGCCTTTTTGTCTTTTACTGAATAGCCTTACCTAAGGAGGTTTACCATGGCCTTGACAAATAAGAAGTATCAGTTGTCCTTTGATCCATGTCCTCTTGTTAAGTGTATGCAAAGCATTGAAATGACTCAGATTACAGTCCAACTCTCTCCTTTGTTCTGCATTCCGCAGTTTGATTTTATTCATTCCCAGGAACCTACCAGCAAACTGATTTTTATCCGTCCTCCATGATAATATTGTGGTTGGAAAGATCATGTTTCATTAAAGGGGAAACTGTCAGCCCATAAATTCCAGTTTAAAAGAAAGCACACAAAATTGCAACAGGAACCATTAAAGTGGCGTGCTTTAATGAAGAATACAAATAATTTGCTGTTTATGGACGACCACATCAATGATTCTAAGCCAAGCAAGGGCTAGCTTAAAGGAACACTACAGTGTTAGCAAACTGTATTCCTAACATTACAGTGTTCCTCTGCCTCCGCAGACCCCACCCCAATAATCACTTGCCTGATTCCAGCGCCCTCATACTGGCTCCATCTTTTCTTCCTCTGATATCAGTGTGATCTGGGAACCTATGTGCATGCGCAGCATGTGCCACACACCTATTAAGGAAGCACTGACTAAATGTTTTCCTAAGGGATTTTGCAAGATACCGGTTGTCATCATGCACAGCATAAAACTGCTGTAAGCGCCTCTAGTTGTTGTCTGGGAGAGCAGAGGTAGCCGAAAGGTAGATCCACAGATGTTTTAAAACGACATCTTCTGCAATGACTTGTCATTCTGAAGGCATACAAAGCATCATGGGAGTTGTAGTTCTACATCTGGGGATCTACTGCGACTGACAGGTTTTTTTTGTTCATAAAACAATTATTGTCATGGCACAAACACAGTCTTGTGCAAGCAGTCCAGGATGATAGGTCCTGATGCACTCGCATAGGGGCTTAAATGCACAGAATTCCATTACAAGTGTAACCATACATTACACCCTACACTTTCCATCAGTGCCAGTCTGCTGCGTGGTTTGGGACTGAGATAAGAAGTTAAACAGTTCTAAAATGGTTTAACTCCTTATAATGGGGGAGCCAAGGCTTTCCTATGGACGCTGGCGTCTTCTCACTGTGAAAATCACAGTGAGAAGCGCCTCTAGCGGCTGTCAATGAGACAGCCACTAGAGGCTGGATTAACCCGAATGTAAACATAGCAGTTTCTTGAAACTGCTATGTATACAGCAAGCAGGGTTAATCATAGCTGGACCTGGCACCCAGACCACTTCATTAAGCTGAAGTGGTCTGGGTGCCTATAGTGGTCATTTAAAACAATCAGGTAAATGCTTAGCGTAGGAATCTCCTGGGTAGTTTTGACAGGTGAGGTTTATACGCTATGGCCATGGTACTAAGACCTCTTATCTTAAAATACACATTGGGGTGACCTTTTGGGTTTATTTAGTTGATAATCATGGTGCTTTATTTGTGTCAACATTTTATTAACGGATGCAATTACATTGATGTCAAATACAGAGAATAGAAGAATTATTTGACATTGTATCTATTTAAAAAAATGTATCAGTTGCACTCAACTGTTTTGTTTTTTTCCCCTTCATGTATAAATACGATTATGTAGCACTTACAAAAATTGTCTTACTAAAGCTGTTGATGGTGTTTTTTCATGACTTCACTTAAACCCAATGCTGGCAAATTCCCAAGATTTTTCTCTGAGTAAACTAGAGGAGGCCAATCGGTAGAACCACAACTACCATGATTCTTTACAAGCCTCTGGTATGATTAAGCATCATGGGAGTTGAAGTTCTTTTTTTGGGGGAGCCATTTCTTCCCTGCCATCCCTAGTGTAAACAATATGTGCTTGACTGCCCCATTCCTCGGCAACCACCTCTGTGTACATTAGTAGACCAGTCTGGTTAGTTATGAATGACAGGACGCATTACTTCATTTTTACTGAGGCTGAGAATTGCATCTTGCTATTCTCAGGTGACTCAGTCTGTTTGGTATGGATAGGCAGAGAATTGGCCTGGCTCCATACACCTGCTTCTTGCCACACCCTTTATTTCTGAATGACTGTATGCTCGAGACCTGCTGCAAAGCCCACATCATTTTGCTGTAGATATGTTTTATCAACTACTTTGAATCTTTTAATGTACCAATAGCCATTAGTGACATCATCACAATCTATATGACCTTCACCCAGGGGCAGAGGTCTTTCCAATACATTGATTTGCAGGACATTCTATAGTGTCTGTTAAAGTGATATTTCCCTTTGGATGGTTTTACAAAAACAAAAACAAAACTATATATTTTTGTTTGTTTGTTTGTTTTTGTATGTATAGTTTTTTTTTAAATCCAATACACTCATAGGCAGGGTTTAGTAAATGATTGAAACACTTATAGAGATATTTGATTGAAACACATATAGAGATGTTTGCACTTTTGTGCTAGGGCCTAGTTGCACCCCAGGCTCATGTCAATTATGTGCAAAAATTGTTAATAAAACAAATGTTTAAACACGGCATACCGGCGACAGATGAAATGCGCTTTTTACTTATGTGTATTGCGCTTCCAGGTCTTCCAACCCCTCACGCTTCGCTCTGTTCAGTAGAATGAAAGTTTTTCAAATGTTTCTTTAAATCCCTCCTCGTAGGTGGACCTAATAGTAATGCAAGAGGGCATTGAAAGTGTAAATATATTTATTTCAAAAGGATTAGAATAAACTTTAAGTTGTACAGCCCAATGTAGTGATTATGGTTCCAATAGTTCCCTGGTTCCAAGTTGTCCAACTGTCTCTTTTTCTTATATCGCTAATGTGGACGTTCATACTTCTCCTTAAGAAATGTACATTCCACTCATCTTTGGAGGAAAGTAATTGTCTGGAGCTCTTCCTGCTATTAATTTTGTCCATGGTGGGCCGAAACTGATATCTATTGTGGTGGAGGAACCTCTGCTTTAGATATATCTATTATAAGTGGAGGCCATCCCAGAACCCCCTGGGAACTCATGGCTCCTTAACCACTTCAGCAACCTGTAATGGATATGCTGTCTAGTTTGTTCCTTGTAATCGTGAATTGTTGGAATTTCCCCATGGATTGCAAATTTTAGGCCAAAATAGCAATTTGAAAAAATTTCCTCAAGCTATTTCCAGTTCAGTTGTTTTTCAAAATTACATGTATTTTGCTAATGTTTAAGTAGCATCCTTAAATTACTTTTTTTTTTTTTTTTGGTGTTACTCAAAGAAACAAAAAAAAATAAATTGCCATACAGTTATTTCTGCTAAAAATATGCTCGTTCTAAAAAAGTTTACCTAAAAATGTAATATTCCTTTAAAACACTTTCTGAAGTTTCATGGCCCCGAATGGGGACTAATAGTCCATATCCCATTCTCCAAACAAATTCCATTCTGGCTCCCTTGAAACCATATAGCATGCTGCACTCCAAATTACGAGCTGTTCTTGAAGTGTTCTGCCATGGGATGTGTCTAATTTATCACGGTTACCTTACAACATGAAGAAAGGTCATAGAGACATTAAACAATACCCAGTGTACTCTGAGATGTGGAGGTGAGAGGTTAAACATGATAGGGTTTTTGGTGGTTTTCTGTGTAATTTGAGTAGAAATTATTGAAAAGTGTTGCTTTGAAAAGATCCATTTTGTGTCTTGTGAATGTAATTTAGTGTCCGTGCGTGTGCTGTGCTTAATGAGTGGCTTAAAGATGTCCAGATAGTTTGCTATCCTGAGGGTAAACTTCAAAGGAGAGAAGTATGTAAAAATCTTAATATTTACTTGTCGGCAAAGTATTTATCTAAAATAAAACTAATATAGATTTGGTTTCAAAGAGATAAGACGGACAGATGTGCAAAGGCCATTTGGTATCGGAGGGAAAAAAAATTGTAAATTTTTTAAAACATTGGAGTGTTATAAAATATGGAAAGAAAATTTTAGATGTAAAATTGTAACTTGTTCACTCTTTCGAAGAATGCTGAATATTTTTACACACGCCAGGGATATCTGCTAAGGTAAGAATGAAAAGTGAATTTAAAATTTAAAGTAAAAATTGCCGTTTTTTTTCTTCTTTTTTTTTAAAGTTCGCTTTGCTTTCAGCCTGGCTATTCTGTCCTTAAATTTGAAATTCAGTTTGAATTCTCACTTTAGTAAAAAACCCAGACTTGAGTGCTATTTAACAGAACCATTCTTGTTTACTGGGATCAATAATACAATGAAACCGCAAAACTAGAAAAGTGACATTTTTTTTTCTGTGCTTTGGAAATAATTACGTTGCAGTAAAAAAATGGAACCAGTTTTAACTCAAAAGCAATTTGTATATGCAAAATGCATTCCGCACGTACTTGCTACAATAAAGCACATAAATTTAATTTTTATTTTTTCTCTTTCTGTGGGTTCCTCATTCTTCTTCACTTAGGAGATAGATTAGATGGTATGAGCTCTCTCTCCACATATATTCTAGGCTGAAAGTTGGTGCACTGGAAAGAGGTAAGTTTTTAAAGGTTATTTTTTTTGAACCCTTTAATCACCAGCTTTAAGGCAGAGGGACACTGGAATGTTAGGAATACAGTTTTGAATCCTTTAACCTCCGTGTCCCTTGTCGCCTTTTTCATAATGTCATTGCCGAGGCTTTGAACCCCTTAAGGAACAAACTTCTGGAATAAAAGGGAATCATGGCATGTCACACATGTCATGTGTCCTTAAGGGGTTAAAGGGGACACATCACTTCTCTAGAAATTACAACACTAAATAAAACATTGAAAACCTCCTATAAATTGTGTTAACCATTTTTTCACATCATGCTCTGTTTTGTTTTTTAAAGTTTATGTTAAAGATTTAACAATTGTTATCAGAATCCTGTTCAGTCCTAGAATAGCCATGGCACACGTTGCTTTGGACAAGTTCTTCCTCAGGAATGACAAGTATCGCTTTTTTTAACAGAGGTGGGGTTAAAATTTAAGAGATCAAATATAAATCTCAACAGGGTAATTGTTTTTCTATTTTTCTACCACTTTAGCTATTCTAAAAAACAAAAAACAACACATTTTCCATTGTATTACATTAGCTTTGCCGAGCTGGAGGCTTGAGGCTAAATACATCTATTAAGGGTGATTGCGCTGGCCGTATTGTGTCGCTGGCGTGTCGTTGTTATCATACTGCGCTGTGGCCCCTAATTTAATAATGTGATATGCAACATTCCACGGTTAGATGTTCCAACACACTTGCTTCCATTATTCCGACACACCTGCCTCTGCTTCTGAATGATAAATGATCTTCCCCAACGAACAGGTGGAGAACACAGATATCACACATGTGTGCACTGATGTTTCAGCGGATATGATGTGGTTACAGTGGTCTAGTAATTGTTGTAAAGAATTGATGAATGTAAATTCTTCATTGGAGTGCTTTTTTTATCCAATAATGATATAATGGAAGCAACATGCACCAGCAGATGGGTTATTTCTTGGGTTATCCCGTGCGTATCCATTGAATTATTACAGCTTTGATTAGTTTTTTTTCCGGCTAGTTGTACATGATGAATGTTTGCCCTTCACACACTTCTCCTGCTGATGATAAATGTATATCCAGACTATGCTACATCACTTTGCACCTGCTTGTCACTTCCCCATATTTTTACTTGTCATGTGTGTGGAATGTGAATTGCTTGTTTGCTTTATATTGTCTGCACAGTACGACACGCCCTGCACAGTACACAAGCTATCTCTTCAATCAGGATGTACTTACTTAGAGCTTAATTTGTATCTATAGCTTCAATCGTGTAGATTTCTTTATAATTTTACTGTTCTCTGCAGAATTATAAAAAAAAAAAAAAGCCAACAACTGGTCTTCACGATTTCCTCCAATCCATTGCTTCTCATCTGTCTGGAGGAAAAAGCGACTAGTGGCTGCCGTAATAATATTTCAGTTTCTTTAAATACTGCAATGTTTTACTTTGCAGGGTTAAAATGACAGAACGGCTGCACCCGGAACACTTCATTGAGATGAAGTGGTCATTGTGACTTAAATGTTCTTTTAAGGAATTGTACATTTTTCCCTTATGGTGTTTTTGTAGGTTTCGCATAACTTAAGAAAACATTTCGTAACCACATAATTCCCGAGAATACCAGCTGCTGATTAAAAAAAGATTATTTTTGCCATCAGGGAAATTTTGCAAGCTTGAAAATAAAATACTAAAGTAATGACTAAAAATAGTCAAATCAACTGATTGTTGGCTTTAATTTTAATTACATTTTTGTTTTTTTTTAAATAACGCTGGGAGTGGACCGTATAATTATAAGAGAACTTACCTTAAAATGGACCATTTTAAAAAGTCATCATCTCAAGAAATGAGTGCTGTGCAGTTCTGTTATATACCAATTGGTCTTATTGTGTCACTGTATTAGTTTTGAAATGTCATTGCTCTTACATATCTGAACCTTGTAACATTTTTACATTGTTATTTATTTATTTTTTCCATTCAGCCTGAGGACGAGCATCGATAGAGATTAGCTGGAGAGAGACCCTCATGAATAGAAACACTTCACATCGCTTGCCTGTAGCAGCAGAGACAAGGCTACAGATATAGGTAAAAAGTGGAAACTGAGACTTAAAGGGTAATATTAAGAATTCATATAACTTTCACCATGCGGAAGCTTGATTTACAGCTGTGCTACTCAACCTGTGGTACGCGCAGTGGTGTATTTTGAAATGGTGCTGCCCCAGGAATGACAGCTCTTGGGCACCCCCTAATTTAAATTTGCCCGACCCTTCCTGCCAAGGCCACACCGCTTCCTGTTAACCAACACACATTTTGACTGACAGACACACACTCACGGACCAGCACACACCCTCAGATACACTGACATACACACACACATACACTTACTGATTTGCAACAATCTGACATACACATACAATCATTCAGATACACACTGACAGACCCACATAAGCACTAACAGACAGGCACAATCACTCAGACACACACATTCACTGGACACACACACTCACAGACACTGACAGACATACATTCACTGACAGATAAACACACACACATTCACTCACTCACACGCTTGCATTCACTGACCCACACACACACACTCACTGACCCACACACTCACTCAAATTCACTGACACACTCACATTCACTAACACACACATTCACTCCACGTTTACTGACACACACACATTCACTGACACACACACACATTCACTCACATTCACTGACACACACTCACCCACCCACATTCACTGATACACACTCACCCACCCACATTCACTCACACAAACGCTCACTCACATTCACTGACAAACACAAACACACACACACACACACACACACAATAACTTTCCCACAACGATCACAATTATTATTATTTAAAAGAAAAAAAATTTAAATCCACCCAGCCTCCTTACTTTTGGGAGAGTTGGGTGGATTTTTCACCTTGGTTCCAGTGGGGATGCTGGGCAGGAAGGTGGGCGGACGTGCAGGAATGTGGGCGGGTGGCTGCACTTGGCGATCAACAAGAGAGTTGTGATCTCCCTGCTCAGCCCCCTTGCGCGCGTTGCAGAGTGATGCCGGGAACCATCTGGGAAACAACTGGCCGCCTGCCCTAGAGGGCTCAAATGTGGCCAGACCTTTGAAAACGAGTCAAACAAGGCATTAGCATTAGCGTTTTTTGCCGCCCCCTGGAAAGTGCTGCCCAAGGCAAATGCCATTTTTCGCCTCGCGGTAGATACAGCCCTGGGTACGCGTAACCTATAGGTGTGCGCACCACAGGGGATATGCCAAAAGCTGGCCGGTAGGTCATCTTAGGACACCCCCAAAAGGCGGCTTGAATAAAAAATAATTCATAAACAATAACGTGAGAGAATGTGTCTGTCAGTGTGTGTCAGATCAATGAATGTGTCTGTCAGTGAGTGTGTAAAATCAATGTGTCTTTTAGTGTGTGTGTGTCAGTTTCTTCTGTAAATGTGTGTCAGTTTCCCTGTGTCTTGGTGTACTCTCTGTAATTGTGTGCGTCAGTGTCCTCTGTGTGTGTGTGTGTCAGTGTCCTGTGTGTGTGCATGCGCCAGTATCCTTTTGTATGTAACTATGTGTGTAATATTAATTTAATTTTGGGACTTTTATACTTCATATAAAAGTAGCTTAATAGTTCATACTCTCAACCTCCCTTACATCCACAATATTCACATTATGTCATTTATTTTAAAAATATTCTTTACTACCGCTAATCAGTCTTGTTCTCCAATATGGGATTAATTTAAATATCAGTATCTACACATTTCATTTGGAATTTAAATCAATAGAAATTACTCTCTCAAGGCAGGTTTTGTTTTTAGACTTCCAAGGGTACTTCTCCTCTTTAAAAGGTTGAGAAACCCTGCCATACAGGACCAGGCAGTGGAGTGGCATTGTAATCACAATTGTCCTACGAACACCACATAGAACTTTCACAACTGCCAATACATGGTATTGAATAAAACACAAAAAAGCCACATGTCAAAGTAATGTTTATTCCAACATCTAAGAAGTCTTGCTCGGCTTTATAAAGACCACATTTCTGGTAAATCGATAAAGGGTTTTACAGCATCATAGATTTTTTTTTTTAAATTTTTTTTTGTGTGTGTGTTTTGAACGGCGTCTAGTCTAAAGAGCACCTGCAGGTAAAGAAACTAGTTTATTAGTATTCCACGTTGCAGTGTGAACCTAATTTTCTAGTCTTCTGTACCTTCAGATAACGTGGCCAATTATATATATATATTTTTTTTAATTAAATTGTCTGGTGCAACTGATATTTTTATGTAGCAAAATCTTTAGTTATTGGTAGAATGAAGAGGGCTCTATTCCCATGCTATAAATATTTATCTGTCTGCACCGTATATTACATCCTGCATATATCACTAGAACGCATAGGCAAGCAAGACATTGTGGGATGCTGCATGCCACATTGATGAGCAAGTATGTACGCACCCTGTACTATTGCTATATTCGTAGTTATTAACACAAAAACACAAATGTAAAGGTTGAAGTGGAAATATTTTGCATAAGATTTAATGTATACATTTGCTGGCAATCGGATAAGTTGTCAATTATATTATTTTGGGTTTTGTGTTTTTGTTGACAAGTTTGCATTGAAAATAATTTTGCAATTTTCCCACTACTTTTTCAGGTCATTCAGATTCCAACCTAGAGGCACCGCCGTTGGAGATGAGGTCATCAGAAGAGCAAGCAGCCACAACAGTGTTGCAGAGATTGCTGCAGGAGCAGCTTCGTTACGGAAATCCTAATGAAAATCGCAACCTATTGGCCTTGCACCAACAAGCCACGGCGAATGTGCCTCCATATGGTGGTGGCCAAGGGTCACAGAACGAAGGAGTGACCTCTCAGGATCCCCAGCTGAATCCACATGCAGCCCGCCAGGAGCCTCAAGGGCAGGAGATCCAGGTGGAGAACATGATGGAGAAACAGATGCCAATAAGATCTCAAAACAGTGAAGATCTTCCAAGTTATGAGGAGGCCAAGGTCCAGTCACAATACTTCCGAGGGCAGCCACACGCAAGTGTTGGTGCTGCATTCTATGTGACTGGAGTTACCAATCCAAAAATGAGGACTGAGGGTCGACCCACTGTCCAAAGGGTGAGTCCTGGGAAAGTTCATCAGGATGATGGGTTGAAGGACCTCAAACAGGGCCATGTTCGGTCCCTAAGTGAAAGACTAATGCAACTTTCATTGGCAACAAGTGGGGTGAAAGCACATGCACCTGTCACCAGTGCGCCACTTTCTCCACAGCCTGGTGACTTCTACAAGAATCCTGGATCCAATGAAATATACAGGAATCACTCACAGAGTGGGGGGCAGAAGGTGATGGAACACAGGGGGCCTCCACCTGATTACCCATACAAAAATATTTCCACTCTTCCCTCACAAGGAAAATCAAAGGAATTTGGACATCATTATGGAGACCACAGAAACAACCAGCAGAACCGCTCAGATGGCCCTATGGTTCGATACCAACCACCTCCGGAATATGGAGCTCCCAGGTAGGTCATGACATTCTTGTGGTTTATTTGTATTCTGTTCAGTAATATGGAATCTGCAAGTTTTTAGCATATGTGCATTTGGAAGAAGTGTGAAAAGAAAGATATGACAATAGTTACAAATTGTCTAGTTATTTATTGAAAAGGCTGAAAGGTAACTTTGCAGATGATATCTGGAATATTTGCAGTTTATTACTGATTTCATCTTTCATTAATCTAAATACTGTTTATTGTTTTGGTAATAGTGCAAGGATCCTTTGGTGTCATGAACTGACCTCTTGTCAAATTGTTTGTGTGGTTTCACAAAAAACGCGACTCACTCTGCAACCAAAGTTTGACCTGCCGATGTGGTAGTGTTAAACTAGTGTAACATCAAAGGTAGTCTGTGAGAAATGTAGTAGTTATGGTGATTTTAGAGTCCTAATAATTAATAACTCTGTTTCACGGTTGTGATGTGTACATTTACATGTATGATGTGTTCTTGCAAAACAAAAAAAACAGGGTTATTGACTAAATTGTGAAATTCTGAATGAATTCAAAATGATAAATATCAAATTATTTTTATTTAAAAAAAATAAAATTTGTGTTTTATTAGAGTTATACACTTTGTATACATATATGGCAATATATGTAAGAAGTAAACAATTGAAGAATACTTTAAGCCTAAGAAAGGAGCAACAAACAAAGTTATGGCTTAGCCATGTTATCAAACAGCAATGAAGCCTGAGAAAGAAAAAAAAAAAAAGGGAAAATTGGCTTATTGAAAAGTGAACTAAGGCATCAGTGGTATTTCTAATACTGTCCCTGGTGTCAGGCAAATGTTGCTAGGCCAGGTTGCCCCGTAGGACCGCTCGCTCTGGGGCCTTGTTCTTGTGCGGGACATCCACTCGGTTTGTCTCCTCTGGTATGCTGGCGGCCGGTTTGTGAAAGAGCGCCTCTGGATTATCAGAGGAGGACAGGGTGAGTGTTTCAGTGCCGTGTGTGACAGCGAGAGAGTCCTCTGCATTCTAGTGGTATTTGACTGAGCAGTCTCGAAGCTTCCTACTAATTGGTGCCAACTGTCTTTTTTTCCTGCGAGGACAGAGAAGGGAAGGTCGCTGTAAATGGAGTCAGTATGACCCTCAAAATGCACTGCTCCCATGTTTCTGGATTTGCTCATTATAGCGGTCCTCACTGCAATGTCTCTGGTTGTCGTAATAATGTTTCTAGGTGCGTCTGCTGATTTATGTACTTGAAAAGCGGCCAGAATATATGGGGTGTCTGTAGTATTTTGAATACTCATTGAGGCAATCAGTCTTTGAACGTATGACTATGTCCCCTCCCTCCACCTGTTCAGGTATCCCTCTTAGGCGTACATTGCGAGGCGCCGGTGTCGAGACTCCAATGTGAGCACCATCTTGTGTAGCTGTTTAACTTGTGTGGTGAGACCCTCTACTTGCTGCTTAGTTGCCTGAAGTTGAGTGACCTGTGTCCAGTTCTCTTTCTTACACGGCTTCCGCTTTTTGTTGCAGTACCTTTATGTCGGCTCATGTTTCCTGTAGGCCTGACTTCCACACTTTTCTCAGCTCTACCAGCAATCGTTTGATATCTTCCTTTGTAGATGGGAATGAGTCCTCATCTGATTCAACTCTTTGATACACTCCTGCTGGGTGCGGTGAGATACATAATTCCTCCTCCTCAGGGGAATCATTAAAGGCGTCTTGTATACTGTGGAGTACAGGTGCCATATTGGTGAGTAGTGGCGGAAGGGTTCTCTCAAAGGACAGCCTTATGTCCTGTGATGTTAGCCTCTCCGTCTGACATTGCCGTTTGTGCTTGCGCCCCATGTCTTCTGTGGTCATTAGCGTTGCCGGGATCACAGTCACCAGCGGGGTGGGAGGAGGTCTGGCGGTGTCTACACAGGATGGCAATCCCCTGAGCAGAAGGATCGGCTGCCTCCCGTCTGCTTGCGTGTAGTAGGCCGTGGCTCTTACTGTGACCGTAGACGCTCTCGTCTGCACTCCTATTGCGGATCGAGGTGGTCTGTGGAGTGTTCCCCAACCTCTAGTGTGTGATCCGATCGTGGGGCAGCCCGGTCAGGTCAGCAAAAACTCCTTTATTGTCGCGGTTCAGCCGGAGCTCTAGCGAGGTGCATCTGCGTGGCTCTGCAGTTAGGCTCCGCCCCGAATATAAAATTTTAGACCAAAATATCAAAACTGGGGAAAAAATCTCCAGTTCAGCTATGTTTTCAGAGTCCTATTTTTTTACCTAAAATTTACAGTTTTAATCACCTTTGTGTAAAAGCAACACTAGTGTGGCTCTCTGGGAAAGGTGATCTGGGGATTTAGTGATTAAAAAGATACCTAATTTACCTTGGTCTATTTGAATGCTTAGTATGTACATAGGCTGACCATACAATGATTTTAATTAGTGACAATTATAATAAATACATGCTTTGTGGTTGTAATCTGTAAAAATATAGAAGACCTTGGCCTCACACAGCCCTAAAATACACTCATATTGATAAAATACATGTACACAGTGTCCCCTTGCAACTTCTGAATCCCTCTTGTGTCTTATGGGATGGAGACCGTTGTAGATCATAAGTCATGCTTTGATGCTGTACTGTTTCTGAAAAAATGTCCCAGTGAACAGGGCCGCATCATTGCATTGTTACAGCCTGGCAGGACTCTTGGAGATTAGCTGTGAAAGTTTTCTGCATAATAAATGTTACAGAGAATGATCTAATGATGAACGCATCCTAAATATTCTGTTTCAGACTGGTGAATGCAGAATTGCAGGGCAGAACACGTTTGTCTCGCCCAGGCTGGGGGAAATAAAAGGCGACTGATTACCATAGTCTTTGAACTTAATGATACAATAATGTTGTAAATCCAAGGCTTAACGTTCGATGACATCTAATGGGTCATGTTTTAAAGTCAGAGAACACAGAATAGGCTAAAACAATATTAAAGGCCCGTCCCTCAATACCATCGAATGAAATGGGTTTATGGGTGGACCATGGATAGAAAAGAGGTAGTAATTTGTGAAAAAATGGGTGAATCAGTTTTGCCTGAATGTTGGTGTATCTCTAAATAAGCCTTGCCCCTATTTGGTCCTCATGGTGCCCCTAGTATAGTGCCAATTATGTCTCATTGAAAATGCACCCCAACTAGTCACAGGACTACAAGAAACACTTGCATCATGCACGTGGCCTGCAACTCCTATATTGAGTTAGCCATTACTGCACAGATGTTTAATACTGGGTTAATAAATGAAAATTTAGGTATGTATGTAAGAGCACTAATTGGCTAAATTTGTTCTGACAATATCTGGTCAGCTTCATCATGTTAAGTTAGCTATTAAGATATAGAGTAAATGGATGAAAACTTTAATTATAGGTTCACTTTAAGCACCATAATCTCTTCAATAAGCTTTAGTGGTTATAGAGCTAGAGTGTTCCTTTCATGATGGGTCTACTTTACACAATTATTGCTGATGAGATTTACGTGAGTCATTGAGACTTCCCCACTGTCCAAAAAAAGAGACTATGGATACTTTGTGTTTTCAGAATCTGTAAATGTGATCAGACATTTTTGTGGCTTTTTCTCTGTAGTTCCACACAACCTTCCAAAAATGTGTGCGTATAAAAATACCTTACAACAAGATAACTGTATCCAACACTGCTAAATGCTCATAACACAATTCCTTGGGTTTCCTGCTTTTATCGCCAGTTGTTATATCTATTGTTGTTTGGTTTTTTTTGTTTTTTTTAAATGAATTCATTGATTGTTATTAAAGTTGTATGATATCTTTGGATTGTGTTGGAAGTCCATTGAAGTCCATATGATTATTAATCCGTTTTACACAGTTTTTATTGTCTGTACATACACATTTAAACTTGTCTGCCGTTTAATCCCCAAACACCCAACTGTTGAGAATTGAAAAACCGAATTTTAAAATGTAAAAGATTCTCTAACTCATCCATAGCGAACGCTTGGCTATTTTAGTGTATATTTCCAAATCTGTCATAGTCATATCTTACCTATTTTATTCTACTTTTTTTTTTAAAAATCCAGTTTCCAGTGATTTATAATTGTGTGTTTAGTGAGACATTTAGCAATAATCTAAAAGTTGTTGTGATCTTAAAGGTTTCAAATAGTTTATTCTATTATTAACCCCTTAAAGACTAAAATGTTCATGCTACATCAGCGTTGTCTGTGTTTCATATTGTATTTCCAATGACTAGAATGTTGCCTGTTGAATAGGACACAGCGAGACGTTTGTTTGTGGAATGCATTCCCCTACTGGTTCTAAGTGGAAATGAGTGTGTTCTGTATAGCATTCTGATTGGCTGAGACGCACATCAGATCATACAAGCACATTTGAAAATACCTTTGTTACACAGTCAGTGAGTCATGTTTCACTGCAGACACAGGATTATTACCGCTGTAATTCTCTACATCAAGAGACTCTTCTCTCTGGAATGTGATGGAACTGTAACTTACTGATTGTCACTCATGCATTTATATTTAATCGCCACATTGATATATTCATACAATTTATTTTATTTCCTCACAACAGAGTAAAAGTTAATAAACATGCCTTAAAAAAATATTTAATTTCTATATCAGGAAGTATTACTTTACTGAGAGGGTAGTGGGTGCATGGAATAGACTTCCAGCTGAAGTGGTAGAGGTTAACACAGTGAGGAAGTTTAAGCATGCGTGGGATAGGCATAAGGCTATCCTAACTATAAGATAAGGCCAAGGACTAATGAAAGTATTTAGAAAATTGGGCAGACTAGATTGGCCGATTGGTTCTTATCTGCCGTCACATTCTATGGTTCTATAAAATAATTATATCTCATAAAAAAAACACTTTGTGCATTTTGTGTTCATTCACAAGACGTAGACCCCACTGCTGTTGTAATTTTAAAAAATTTGTTCTCTAATAAGTTTTATTTTAATTTTCGTCTATGAACACACATCAACACTGCGTACGCAAGATGATCTGCAGTTTGGAATATTGTGCTTGTGAGAATCATTGTTTACCCAACTGAAGATACACTCCGTACCTGGTTTTGTTGTGTGTTTACAGATCATGATTATGCCACCTGTCATCGCTGGATGCACACACAGGGTTTTCATTATTGAAGCCAACTCAAAAACTTTAAAAGAAAAAAAGTGTTTTGTGTGAACATTTTCTTTTAAGATTTGCAAAGCATTATGGGAATGATAGTGGTGTGACTTTTGTGGGTGTAATTTATGTCTCCTGCTGTTTTAAAACTGCACTTGCTAATTCTGGCTGCTTTGTGCGTGACTATAGTCGGCAGTGGGATCACCAGGGCGATTCTGCTTCTATGCAAGTGAAACTCTTGCTAGACTTTTGTGCGTTCAGCTATGGCTGGGTTTCCTCTCACAAAAGTACTTCCTGCAGCTTTGACTGCCCAGCTGGAACTTCAAGACCAGACAAAAGACTTATCTATCATCCTGCACAGGCTGTGTACCCAGATTTTGCGTTGTTAACCCCTGCCGTCTAGTTCAGATTGCAGTGGTTTTGTACGTATAACCTTTCTCATACTTCAGAGCAATTTGTCTTAATCTTTACCATTGGAATGAAATGGGAGTCATATAATTGCAATAATTGCAGCTGTACTAACCATTCTTGAACTTGCATAAATGCAGAGTATCAGTCTTTCAGGCTATTTCAAGTAGGAAAAAGAGGGGAAAAAAGTGCATGTAGAAAGGATCAAATTAATAAACATTATTTAAATGATATGTTACTGAAAAATCATCATAACCACTAAAAACCCGCTGTAGTGGTTATGATGGTGGTAGTACCCTGACCCGGTTCCCCAGTAAAGAGACAAAGCATTTAACTAAGGATTGCCCTCTAACCTGGGTCGCTGTCGAACTCAGTCTCCTGGAGGCTGGTTGATACATTTCCAGCTGCCATTCATTGGTTGAAAGGGTGAGCCAATAAATTTGCACAGGAATTAATTTAGAGCTCTGGGCTGACTAATGACACCCCTCGACGCTACACCCCTTGACGGAGGTGGAGTTCTATCTCCAGCAGTCAATGGGTTTAAACGCTGTATTATTATTCATAACTCGTCAACACATTCTGCAGCGAGGTACGATGGGATTGTGCAGCATTTCATAGTGAAACGCCGCGCATACAGACTCCAGGCTCCATGACCACTTCAAATCACTGAAATGGTTATGGTTCTTGGAGTAGCACTTTAAAGTGGATCTATGAGTTTAATGAGGATACAATGCGTATGAGAAGCTTGCGAAAGCTTACATTATAAAGAACTTGTATGTAAGCCTTAAGGATGCAGCTAAACCATGGCATTGTTAATTAAAGGGACACTATAGTCACCTGAACAACTTTAGCTTAATGAAGCAGTTTTGGTGTATAGAACATGCCCCTGCAGCCTCACTGCTCAATCCTCTGCCATTTAGGAGTTAAATCCCTTTGTTTATGAACCCTCGTCACACCTCCCTGCATGTGACTTGCACAGCCTTCCATAAACACTTCCTGTAAAGAGAGCCCTATTTAGGCTTTCTTTATTGCAAGTTCTGTTTAATTAAGATTTTCTTATCCCCTGCTATGTTAATAGCTTGCTAGACCCTGCAAGAGCCTCCTGTATGTGATTTAAAGTTCAATTTAGAGATTGAGATACAATTATTTAAAGGACCACTATAGTGCCAGGAAAACATGCTTGTTTTCCTGGCACTATGGTGCCCTGAGGGTGCCCCCACCCTCAGGGTCCCCCTCCCACCGGGCTATGGGGAGAGGGAGGGGTTAAAATCTTACCTTTCTCCAGCGCCGGGTGGAGAGCTTTCCTCCTCCTCTCCTCCTTCCTAGCGATGTCATCGGCTGAATGCGCGCACATTCAGCCAGTTCATAGGAAAGCATTTACAATGCTTTCCTATGGACGCTGGCGTCTTCTCACTGTGATTTTCAGTGAGAAGCACGCAAGCTCCTCTAGCGGCTGTCAATGAAACAGCCTCTAGAGGGTGAATTAACCCTCCGTGTAAACATAGCAGTTTCTCTGAATGTTTCTTTAAAAAAAAAAAAAAAAAAGGGGGTTAACCCTAGCTGGACCAGGCACCCAGACCACTTCATTAAGCTGAAGTGGTCTGGGTGCCTATAGTGGTCCTTTAAGGTAAATTACATCTGTTTGAAAGTGAAACCAGTTTTTTTTTTCATGCAGGCTCTGTCAATCATAGCCAGGGGAGGTGTGGCTAGGGCTCCATAAACAGAAAAAAAGTGATCTAACTCCTAAATGACAGTGAATTGAGCAGTGAAATTGTAGGGGAATGATCTATACACTAAAACTGCTTTATTTAGCTAAAGTAATTTTGGTGACTATAGTGTTCCTTTAATATTCAGCTGCCTTGACGTGACTTTTCCCATAAGTATCATTAAAAAAAAAAACAGCTGATGATGTGCAATGCGCGCCTCTGGCATCTCTCTATGCTTTCATAAAAAGATCTATGGAAGGTTCTGCTGCCTTGCATGCTATTCCATAGATCTCTACTTTGTACTGTCATACATGCGCAATAGTGCAAAGTTTCCTCAGCTCTTGGCATGGCAGGAGAAAGGAAAAAAAGATGATGGTGCCAAAATAGGAAGAACTGTGTCAGTAGAGATCCTTTTCCCTTTAACTTCCCAGGTGCCATTATAAAATATGTTATCAGGGCCTGTAGGTATCTTTCGAAACAATATAGAGTTGCCCGAAGTAACAGATTGATCTTATTAACATAAATCAATAGAATGTATCACTTTACTGCCTGGGATGTATTAACTGATAAAACAGTAATTACATGTGTTTTGATACAAAGAGCTTACTATTCTTTCAAGATGATTTCATCATCATCATCATGATGTTATAGTGTGAAGGAAAATCCAAACCAGGAACCAACATTTTCAAATAAAACAAGAGAGTATCACTTATGCAAATTATCTTTATAACTCAAATTGAGCAGAAAGTATTCTGTGCTGAAGCTGGGATCCCTTATAAGGTATAAGCATTGTCTGTGGCGGTGTAAGCAGGTGAGCCATGGTATTACCAACCAATGTAAATTGCAGTATTATGGCATCAAGGCTTGTGATCTAAGCATCCATGCTTAGTACCTGCTATCAGTAGAGGGTTTTTTTTTTATTATTCATACAGAAATAGCCAGTCTCACACATTACAGCATAATAACTTTATACGCAACACCCTAGTTATTTTTTCATGCTTATTTTGCAACAGTTTAAACACAATACTGTGAAACACAAACCTTTTGTTACTGTTGGGATGGAGCCTCAGTTTTGACCAGGGAGTGGATTTCCAGGTGTTGGAGAATCACAACCCCCATGATGCTTTGCCAACGTTACAGGTGATAAAGCAACATGGGACTTGTAGTCGTGAAACACCTAAGGATCTACTATTTTGGCCAGCCATGCTCTAAAATACAGTTATAATTATAGACTGTAAGCTCGTTTGAGCAGGGCCCTCTTCAACCCTTCGTTCTTGTAAGTTTTCTTGAAATTGTCCTATTTTTAGTCGAATCCCCCCTCTAATAATATTGTAAAGCGCTACGGAATCTGTTGGCGCTATATAAATCGCAATAATAATAATAATTAGTATTAGCAATTAATCTACATGTTGTCCCCTTCCTTCTGTCTGTGGAGCTTTATTGCTCTCTCTGTCAATCATGTGCCCCTCTTTCCATTGCTCTGTCTGTAGTGTCGTCCTTTCTATACTTTGTGCTTTTTCTCTTGTACTCTCTTGTCTATTTTATTTCATGTCATTTCTAGTTTCCATAGTTCTCCCCCTCCCCCCCATTCTCCCCTCTTTAGCTGTATCCCCCCTTTCACTCCTCCACAGTCAGCAGACAAGTTCATCTAAGGTCTGCAGGTGGTAAATGTAACTTGCGCTTTGCTGTAGTTATGTCTAACTAACTTTCCCATCCAAAAGGAGAAACGAAGTGTATATCAAGGCACTTACATTTCTATCTAAAAGACGTGTTTAGGATATTTCTACTAAACAAGCTGCTTCGCACTCTAAAGTGTATTCTCTAACACCAAAAGTAATAACAATAAATGTTATTTTTTTTTTCTGTTAAAGAAGTATAAATATTTTAAAACATCAGATTGTGTTTTGAACGATTTTTATTGCTGTGAAAAAAAACTGAACATCTCAGAAGCAAACTGTGCTGGAAAGAAACCACTAGTAAAAAAAAATACCCTGTTTTTGGTTCTGTTGAGGTGGGTTCTCCTACTGGATGGGAAGGTTGTTACAATAAAAGTTACTTAGTGGATTGCTTAACACAACATAAATAAACATTATATATATAATATCTCAAAATCACCATGACTGAAAAAATATAGTTTCAATAAGAGGATATCGTGCTTTTATATAGAGATTTCATTGTATTGTTCGTTATTGTTTTATTTAATTATTTTTGCTTATATTAATAAAGTCTTTGCATCAAATTATTGAGGACCGTTTAACTTAATTCACCACCTGGGGTTGCATCGCCCGACAAATAGATGCACTGTGATCCTAATTTAAGGTTCCAAAACATGTGAGTGGTATTATATATGGTTTTTACATTTATTTGGTTCTAAAATATACTACACTATATTTCTTTCATGTTGTCCTTATCCTTGAGCAAAGAGATACCTATCGAGGGAGGGAAGGGGTTCCCTGCACAAGACTCCAATAGAGATCAATTAGAGCCAAAATCTAAGCTCTAATTCATGTGAGTTGGCATTTAAAAGTTCTTTGACACAAAGTGTATTTTATTTATATACACATAGTACCATCTGCACTATTGTGTTTTTATCTTTTGATTTTTTTGACTTTATTTTTTTCGGTATTGGTGATTTTGGGTTTATATAAATGTTTGTTTATGTTGTCTGAAGCGCTCCACTAATTACCTTTTTAACCTTCCCATCTGGTAGCTACATCCACATCAACAGAATCAAAAAATTTAATTGTTTTTTACAATAGTTTCTATCAGAGATGTTCAGTTTTTCCACAGCAATAAAAGTATTTCAAAACGCAGTCTAATGTTTTAAAATACATATACTTATTTAACATAAAAAAACCTATGTGTCTTCCCCTTTAAAAAAAAAAATAATAATTTTATTCACTTTCTATGGCACACAATTTTGTTTGCATTTCTTGCATCATGTGAATTCGTGCAGGACTTTATACGCTGCAGGACAATTTTTAAACCGGTAGTTTTATTTTGTTTAACATTTGTTTACAAGAGCTTGATCTTTTAATAAGGGCTTGTGTGATTGGATTTACGCTGTAAGAGATGGTAATTAAAAAGCAAGGCTGGGAAACCAGTCTTGTATATTCACAATATCAGGTAAAAGACAACTTTGAATGGTGATTATGAGAAAGATGACCTACATTCTTATTAGTGACACACAAGCAGTCACAGATCCACCTTCTCCCAACGTGGGAAGGAAGGTTGATGCTCTCGATCAGCTTCAGGAGCAGTGAGAGAATCACTCTTCACTCTACATTTAAAGAATTTACTTTCTTTACTTCTCGAGACAAGTGTGCGTCGGCATAGCTTATCTATGAGAACATCAGCCATACAGCAAAACTGACTGGAAGCATTGCGTTGATCTGAACTGGGATTTTATCCTACAAAAGATGGAATATATGCGATGAAGCAATGCTTGGAGAAGATGCCAAGAAGGGGGTGTTGACGCATGGATACTTCGAAAAAAGCTTGATATATTGTGAGATCTGTGGTTTTAATCTGGGCCAGGTGCCTACTTTTCATGTATGTACAGTGTTCTATGCATATTGTTTATATTGAGCTATTTTCTGTATGTAGGAATAATTTGTGTTTTTTATAGAATATGTTATAAAATGTATTTGTACACCTTGTTAATATTGTTCAAAGAATGAAGTAGTCCTGTTTATCTGGGTATAAGTATTGGATCTATAAAATATAAATCTGCAACAATTGCACTAAAACCAGTGCATGCAGCGTGACTGTGTTTGTATGTAACATGTAGGAATTTGGTTTTTATTGTCCGGATTGTGTAATTAGTAACATATTTTGAATGTAAGCAAGGGAAGGTTTGTGTTAAAATATCTCCACACATGTAAGATGTGTATACTAAAAAGCAGTTGTTCCCCTAGGTAGACTACAACTCTCATTATGCTCTGCTAGCTTCAAACACCTTGGGGTGTGTGGGGAAGTTGGCTACCCATTTTTTAAACCAAAGGTGGCAACATATTTTATGGCTTTAGCAAAGATACGGCATGCGCTTTTATTGCATTCAGCATAGTTGTTAAATGACTTAGCATTTCTTGTTTGTTTTAAATGTTTTATCAATGTACTTTGTCTTCCACAGGCAAAACCAGGATGTACAGCCACAATTCCAACAGCGATCCTCATCGCACTACCACAGTCCCACCTCTTCTCTTACATCTTTGGGATCTATGAGCCTTCTTCAATCTCCTCCTCCATCAGGCATGTCTCCTTCTCAGCACCAGCAGCTGCCATCCCCGAGTCATGTGGACTTCTTTGGTGGGCCACCACGATCTCAGCATGTACCCATGTCCAATCAGTACCACCAAGGAGACTATTACCGCTTGTCTCAGCCTTACATGGGACAGCAACAACAAATGCAGCAACAGCAACAACCACCACCACAGATGGACCCAAATCTGTCAAGACCTCCCCAGTTGCCTTCACCTTTTTCTCCGATGCAAGGTGACCCCTTTGCCATTGTGTCTCGTGCACAACAAATGGTCGCTGTTTTGTCTGAGGAGAACCGGTCTTTGCGGCAAGAGTTGGAAGGATGCTATGACAAAGTCGCAAGATTTCAAAAAGTATGTTTTGCCTTCTTATTTTTTAATGTTTGGAAATTAAAAGACACTTTACTAAGGGACAGTGTTTTTCTGTAGAGAACATCCATTGTAGCATTAACAAGGCAAGGTTCCAAAATCTAATGAGTTCAACTATGTTTGATGTAGTTCTTATCCAATAGCAGAAGAGCCTCCAATCCGTGTGATAACTAGGCAAACATCGTGAAAGCTATAGCCATTTCAGCTCTGACAATGGGCATCTGCCATATTTGTATCCAACAGTTTTTTTTAATGAAGAATATTTTTTTAAGTACTTTGATTGTCTGTGTGGAACAACGCATATGTTTCTTTCATGTCCTTATCTGATCTTTGCTCCGTAAGAACACTCTATTGAGATTTTATATTGCTGTCATTTATTCCTTTGTCCTGTTGGCCTCTGTGGCTATACGTTGGTTGTGTTTGCAGATTTGGCCAACTTATTTTGACTGGCCGCCAACTATTATACACAAGTACCTTCATTGTTTCTTTGATCTGTACATTTCAGGAGGTAATGTATTATTTTATTTTCTGCATAACTCTGTTGTACTGCATTGTGTAAGGTAGCATATTACTTTTCATTTAGGGAGGGAACAGGTGCAGGGTGTTTATTACAGAGGGAGTGTATAATTGGCCGTATGCCTGCTGACTCTGCTTTGTCTGTTTTTAAGATGGAAATGGAAATTCAGAGAGTTTCCGAAGCGTACGAGAATCTTGTCAAATCTTCCTCCAAGAGAGAGACGTTGGAAAAAGCCATGAGAACTAAACTAGAGGGTGAGATCCGGAGGATTCATGACTTTAACAGAGACCTCAGAGGTACTACTTTTATTTACACAATGATAAAATTCCTTTTGTTTTAATTGTTTGCAGAAATAATAACTGCATAGTTTTCTTTATCCAATTCAAAATAAACCCTGTATGCTAATCTCTTGAACATTATTTTTCTTAGAGATTTTTATTTTGATTATTTTCATGATGAATTTAAGTACAGTTCATCGTATTGACATTTAGGGCACACGTGTAAATTGCCAAGATTGCATTTTGGGAGGTTGTGGCCAGATGCATGCTTGGGAAAAAAATGGCCTCTTCACAAGAAGTGCTAACAGAGTTGATAAACTGTTGAGTTCATAAATATATTGCACATTTGAGGCAAGTAGCTGGAAACATATCTCACACACCTAATTAGTCAATTTGACTAATTTGGCCAAAATGTTCAAATCCACAAGTGAATTTCAGGCAAGCCATGGCTGAATGAATAACTGTGTTAACTTTTTTGTAGAACTGAGGAAGAAACTGCAAATTTTTGAAAATTTCTCCTATTTTACCTAAAAAAACAACAAGTTACCTGCGCTCTCTCCTTAATCCCTATGTATTTTTAAACAAATGGAGGCTTTTTAGTTACCTCCAATGGCCATGAGAAGATAAGCCCATCTGCCAATGTCAAGGCAGACCCCCCTAGGTGGGTCCTAACTCTAACCATTCACCCTGTTTCCTTGAGCTTCTGGCAAAGGCCTCCAATAAAACAGAAAGGGGTATCTTTTATATACACCCCTATATATTATTAACCCTTAATAGGGAACACATGGGATGGCCGCCCAGTGATGGGAATGAGCGCAGGACTTATCTTTCTGCATTTGCTCCTATTTGACCTATTTATTATTTTGGCCTAAAATTGCTGTTACCTTGTCAGTTCTCAACATTATCCATTCTAGTCAATAACTGTGACAATCTTTGGAGTGGTGAGGAAGACAATGAAACAGGAAATGCTAGGTTCTGCAAATAGCATTTTAGTGGAACCATTTGAAGGCAGAATAATAGAATTTGGAAGAATAATCAATTCATTGGAGCGTATTTGCACAGACTTTAAGCCATTGAGTTTTAGAGCAGTATAACTTTCACTCAGATATTTGTGCCATTTGTAAACGTATCTACCTTTTACATTTATCCCTTTCTCTACATTTTTTATTTCTTTATGGGTATCAACATGGCATGCGTTTTGGAAGTTTGGGGTTAATTATTAATATGACACTACAGTTCAGGTATCCTGCCCAGACCAGTTTTCTGTATAATGCTGGGAGTTTTCACAGTTGAACTATTCCTATGGGTGTCGATAAATTCCAACCCACTCACAAAAACGAAGCATCCTACTTAGGAATGACATGCATCATGAACTGTGTTCTACTACCCAAGACGCATTTCCACAGCTTGTTAACTCAGATTTAACAGATTTTGTAGTGTAGTATATGGACAAATGGGTATTCGGTTAACAGCGATAAGTCTTCCAGCCATTCTAAGTAAACTGGTTCTCTCAGTCTTTTTCATGTGCAGCCAAGTTATCGTGAATATCAGATTCTAGGGTTTACTAGAGTAATAAATCGACAACTGAATTGCAAAAGAATCACGTTTATGAAAATTTCTACAATGTAGCAGTTTCCCCTAATCTTCCGTTTTCACCTACATTTGTCTTTTAGCTTTCTTTTCTACTAACATTATTCAGGCACCAAACCACTAGAATTTGATGTTATTACAGCCTTGCCACCCCCACATTTTAAGAAGTCAAACCGTTTTCGAATAGTTTGACTTCTTACCCTTGATCCAACGGGCGCTGGCCACCTCCACTACCTTGTCCAGAGTAACGGAAGTTCCCCAGCAAGAACTTTCAGTAGCTCTCAATGCAGGGCATAGGTCATTGGCTGAGATCACTAGTTGACCGCATTGCAGTGCAGTCAACTAGTACTAACAGAATATCCTCCTACAGCCATGGCAGTGAAGGTGCAAGCACCCGTGGAGCTTAGGTAAGAAGTCAAACCATTTGAAAACAGTTTGACCCTTACAATAACGGGGCACCAGAGCACTCATTGCACCATAACCACAACAGTAAACTGTAGTTGTTATGGTGCCTGGAGTGTTCCTTTAGTGTGGGCAAAACATTTAGTTTATCAATTCATGTGATTTGTGCATTAGATGAAGGTCATTTTGGAGATTCCAATTAGTTTGTGCAGTCTCTAAGCCCTGTGTATGTGCGTCTGCGTACTTTCTAAGGTGTGTTTTAGGCTCAATATTAATTATTTCATAGATGTAAAACTTGCTGTATTGTTTCTATCTAGAACGCATGGACACAGCCAATAAGCAGCTTGCAAAAAATGAATTTGAGGGCTCAGAAGACAACCGCAAAACGATATCCCAGCTTCTATCACAGAGTGAGTTATTTGATATGTAGATAAGGCTTTTCTCCTGAATTTCTGTTTTACACTGTGTATTTCTGGTCCTCACGGATTATATGGTAAACCATCATAGGCTAATGATTTATGTTTAGAGGTACACACCGAGCTCCATGACCAACCATGTTCCTTACTCAGGATTTCAGAGAGTGTGTTGCCTATCCTAGTTATTCAATGCATCTGAATTGTCAAATCTCTGCATGGGTATGGAGGGCAAATCTGTAGTGACGTTTACAGTTTCTCTCATAGCTTTTTGTGTGAGCAATTGCCTGTGCAGCAGCTGTATGCGGCCTGACTGTGAGTAGCTTCCTTCATGAAAAACCATGAATGAAGCAAACCAGATCGAAAACAAAAGCAGTACTGAAGCCTCTGTTAGCTTGCTGAATAGTTTCATGGATATTTTTGTCAATGAAACTACTAAATATTATGTCCCAATATCTGCATGTCCTGGCTTAAAATTTTCCTTGCAGGAGAATGCACTTCGCTACACTATGCATGCTGAATAGGGCGATGCAGGGCCACACACATTGTTTGAGAGCATCAACTCTTTGATAGACATAGCGCAATCCTGAGGAGAGACAATTCCCATTTGAGCACAATAAATATATATATAATTTGTCAGTTATTTTTATTTCTTAAATTACTGACTCTTTTTGGGAATTCTATATTTGTATAACAAGTTCCACACCCAGTGGGTCAGAAAAAGGAGCTACCTCGTAGAAACCGAAACATGAGAAAAAAATAAAAATGAATTCAACAAAAATATGGTGGAGCCATAGCAACAAGAAATCTTTACAAAAAATATAGAATCGGGTCAAGGCGACACTAGACAAACTCCGCTTTATCAGTGATGTCGTCTTTAAAGGATCACTATAGTGTCAGGAAAACAAAACGGTTCCCTCATGAACCCCCTCCCATGGCGCTGAAGGGGTTAAAACCCCTTCAGCAGCTTACCTTATTCCAGCGCCGGGCTCCCTTGGCGCTGGTGACCTCTCCTCCCCTGCCAACGTCAGCTCCTGAGTGGAGCGGAATGTGCATGCACGGCAAGTGCCGCGTGCGCATTCAAACAGTCCATAAAAAAGCATTTCTCAATGATTTCCTATGGACGCTCTGCGTGATGCAAATTCCCATCCACAGCCTAATTACTATTAGAAATATACTTGATTTTGCAATTTGACCTCATTGAACTAGTGGAGTCACTCTCCCTGCCTGTCTGTAGGTCACTCTTACTGTCAAAATGACTGTTCATTGAGCCACAGTTACAGTGATTAAGACATCACGGAACTTGATTGTTAATGCTTGGGATAATAACTATGATAAATAACTTTTAAAAACTTTTAATTGTGTTTTCCCTTTCACATAAATATATTAAAGGGAAATTATATTCCCCTAGAAATGATCAGTAAGCAACATTTTGTAATCTGTATATTCTATAATCACCTGGTTTTGTGATGGATATTGTCACAATTCTCTGTAGAGTTGAGTACTTCCGAAAAAATAGGTTAAGGGAATGAAACCTGGAACCCTTCTTGTAGACTAAAATTGAAATTGAATTAAATAAACCATTTGGTCTTTTTATTACACCATTTGGTCTTTTTTTCCCATGCGCTACGCAACTACTAATCTTGTAGATTGTTCATCACTTTATAAAGTTGTTGTTATTTTTTTTATTTTTTTTATTTAACAGCATGTGAGTTGAGGCAGTAGAACAAGATGGATGCCCCCTATAGCTTTATTTGGTAGTTTTAACCAAAGAATATCAGAAGGTTTCATCGAATAACAAAGGAAAAGTAAAGTGATGTGAAGCCAGACAGGCCTACTTAAAAAGCAATCTAATGGTTAAAAACCAAAAAAGAGGTGCCCTCATAGTTCTAAATATAAAATTTTGTAGAAAGTTATGAGGCAAGTTACAACTTTAATAAAAGTGGCTATAGGGATTTGACACACAACAGTTTTTTTGTGAATATGTAGAGAAAATAGTCACTTGCTACATTTACAATTCCCTTGTCAGTTCTCTACAGTTTTCAGTTTTGTGAATAAGGCATGTCTGTGTCAGTACTTTTTTTTCTGTCTTTTTTTGGCATTTGAAATATTGGTAGGTAGAGTGTGAATAAATATAGCAGATATCTGTGCGGGCGGCAACACTCAGTTCAGTCTTGTTTTCTTGCAATCCTTGCACTCACTCCAAGCTATTCCACAACCTTGGCTGTTGGAATGTTGCTGTACTGGTCTGACAGTTGTTGGGTGTTAATGGCTTCAGGGATTCTTGTTACGTCATTTTGTTGTTTTATTGTTACTGTTGCACTTGTAGCTAAGCATGAAGTGTGTTCTACACTACAACTATCCCACTCCTGTCACTTTCCATGATCCTTTTAAAGTCTCAAGTACACTAATTAAAGAGTCATGTTTAAGGTGTTAAATAGCATTTATGGATGTTTTACAAAGAAAAGCAAAAATCTTTTATCTGATTTTTATTTGTGTTTTAGAACATTGTTTTGGATAAGGTGTTGTCTATATTTTATTATTTTATAGTAAGTTTTTACTTTTTTGTTTTTTCTTTTTTAAAGTATTTTTTCAGTAATTTTAGGTAAATACTGCACGTTATTTAATTATGTTCATAATATTTTTTGTAATGTACCGCTTCCTATTTTGTTTACTCCTTTTTTTTTTTTAACTGAGGTAGGAATCAGGGGCAGGGAGAGTTATTTATTTCATAAATGTAAAATTGGTAAAACGTGCTATATTATTTCTCTGTAGAACGCATGGAGACAGCCAATAAGCAGCTTGCAACAGAGGAATTTGAGGGCAAGAGGTTTAGATCAAAGTCGTATTTGCTTTCTGCTGGTGACTAGTGTATATGTATATAAAAAAGTTAAAGATATGCGTATATCTGTTGTAACTGGTACATAGGAATGAAGATTGAACATTTTTATTAAACCAGTATATTCTAGTGGCTTAACAGTCAGTTATTTATTGTCTGTTTCATACACATAGGAACTTTATGAATTTACAGTCTTTTAGATGATCGGGGGCCTGTGTCAGGATACCCACCTCTAGTCTGCATCATTTACCAACCCCCTGTGATGCTGTGCGCCGTTTCAGCATCGCCCTTTAAGTGGAACACTCTGTTTATCACAATAATGATGCAGTGCAGCATTCCATGGTCAAAAATGACGTGACCTGTCTTTCTACGATACAGCACCATAATAATGATGCTGAGTGTCATTTCAGCATTAAAAATGACGCAGTGCGCTGAATCCGAACTACTTTGTATAGCCTGAATGATGGAAGTCTGGTGTAATTTTAATGTCGCGCTTCTACAGCGTCACATCTAAATTTGGTTTAGATCCCCAATTCCAGCTCGACTACAATACAGTGCTAAATATATAGAAGAAGAACCTTAATGCCTTTTTCTCAGTGACCTTACCCTTGCAATGGTTGATTATTTTATCACGATGTGTATCATGGTGCAAACGGACAGAGCCCATATTCTTATACATAATACATTTTGCAGTCATGGTTTTCTCCAGGATTAATTGTGAATACAGTTTGATTTTCCTGGAGCTTTTATAAGAAATATGTTGTTGGCTCTTCAGTTAAACTGTAGATTATTTATTTGTTGTTTTTTTTTTTTTTTTGGTGGGTTGGACCATTATGATTTTGTGACGTTTCCGCCCTGAATAATAATAATCCGTATTAATATATTCTCCTGGGAACATGCTGACCTTTCATGGGAAATTTGGGGAATGTTCCCAGTCTGATGATGGCATCAGTGAAGTGAGACTTCTCCCAAACCGGCATGTCCCCGACTAGAATCCTGTTATTTCTCAGCATTACGATAGGGGTACACCCATCTCTCAGGAACACACCCAGATGGTTTTTTTTATGCATAGTTTTGAAGAAAGAGATGATGGTTTTAATTACTATTTAATTGAGTGAGTCACAGCATGGGCACCAGTGCAAAGTGAGAGTCTCTAAATGAACAATGACATCCATTTAAATAAAAATTACGGCTGCTATGAAATAATGTTGCTGCCCAAGAAACATCAGTAAATGGAGGCGTCTACAGAATTCTAGATCGATGCTAATCAGGAAGTGGACCTCCAGCTGATTGTAAACCAGAGTTCCCATGAACCTTTGCAGGCCAATTGCAATAAATGGGAGATGGAGTCATCAGGATTCTAGTAAAAAATACCTTAGTCCTATTTTCCTGTATACGTCTAACTAGAAAAGCATCCTCCATTAAGTTAAGTCCCAACAGCTAGAGTGTTGCATGTTTTACTACTTACCTGCTAGACTCTTCTACTTAGAAACAACGGCTAAGAGCACATAAAATGTATGATCTGCCCATTATGGGAATATTCGAAGATAAGCTTTGTTTCATACAGAGTGCTCTTGAATACGTATACTTTGTTTAGTTTTCATTTCCGAGGCATCTACTCCCCTTTCTAAAAAACGGTGTTTCTCACATCACCGTTCAGTCTTCCCCTTTTCCTTATTCAGATCATGCGCTCGTGTAACTTATCCTTTATTCCTTGCTTCTCTGGGAACATTGCCACGGACGTTACTTCACGCTAGTGAAATCCACTGCTTCTTTAATAAAACTGACTTTACTCACATCTGTTAAAAATGGCAAACGTTTAAAAAGAAAATGGCACGTTCTGATAATCAACAAGGCTATTTAAAAAATAAATATAAACCAGTAGACAAATACACACTTATTCAAAAGAATTTATTGGAAAACAGTATGACTATAAAGCTTTAAAATGGATACACCGCATTCTGCATTTGATCTTACTAGTGATATTAAGAGCTGTAATGATTGTTTGCATACCTTTTAACATTAAGAAGTGTGTTAAAGTGAGAGGAGGGACAGAGACGTAGTGGCTGGATGTGTACATCCCATAAAGGTGGCATGTCAATCTGGCTTTCATTAATGTTGGACTGACTGGCACCCCAGTTGGCTAAACCCCAAAGGCAGCATGGGGGAATGCATGGGCAGAAATGAAGGCATGTTATGAGGTTTCTGTGTTGGACTTTCTGGACACATGTTATTAACATCACCAAAATTTGGACAACCAGAGAGTTCTCCAGGGTTAGCTGGACATGATCTATCTATGGAGTGAATGGAGAACACAGGCTACTCTCCAAGATTCCGATGGTGTAAGTTTTATTCAAGGGTAAACAACCCCACCAAACAATGCTACATTTTGGCTCCCAAGAGCCTTCATCATGCCGAAACATTGCATGGTTTGGTGGGGTGGATTATCTTTGAACAAATTTACACCATCTGAATCTTGGAGAGTAGCCTGTGTTTTCTATTTTCTCCATTGCTCAGGTTGGATTTACACGGAGCACCTCCTTGACTGATGGCCGACTTGTAGGGCGTAACGTGTGCAGATTTACTTGTTTCTGACATATTGCGTGTCCTTCCCAATTCAGGACAATTGGGAGATGCATACAGGCATATTTACCAAAGGGAAAATTTAAAGGAACACTCCGGTCATAATAGCAACTTAATCGAAATGTTGTTGTTATGGTGCACAGAGGCCCATGGGCCCTTTCTTACCTAAAGGTTGCCTCCAGTGCCACAACTCCAGTTCCCCCAGCGGCATCCGGGTTCTAAAATTGAGTTTCAGGAAGAGCGGAGTGCCACTGGGCACTGACGTCGCTTCTTGGCTAGAACGATCAGCTGACACTCTATGCCAATTTGGAGCATAATAAAAAAAATGTATGATTTGGCGTAGAACATCAGCTGACTGCTCTAGCCAATCATTGGCACCGGGTGCTTCTGGGGCAAATGGAGATCCAGCACTGGAGTCAACCTTTGGGGTTAAACCATTCGACAACGGTTTAATCATTACAGATAAGAAAGCGCCCTGGGACCTTTTGGCACCATAACAACTTAAATTCTATTAAGTTGCTGTGGTGATCGGAGTGTGCCTTTAAAGTGAATTCAAAGTGGTTTTCAAGACCAAAGTAGCTGAACTGAAAGCAAAGCTAACTTAGAGAATTTTTCCACTTCAGCTTTAATTCTCACTTTAGCACCCTTCTAGTTATTATAATGGGAGTATCTCCATCCTGTAAGTTATTTATTTGTTTTGTTGAACATTTTGACATATAAACTGCATCATTAAACTTGAAATAAAAGTGCCTTTTGAGAGCTGTTCACCGTTTAAATAACTATTCCCTTTCTGCTCTTAGATAAGGATATCCAGAGGGAGAAGGACAAGCTGGAGATGGAGCTTGCCTCTTTACGCTCCACTAACGAAGACCAAAGGAGACATATTGAAATTCGGGATCAGGCCCTAAACAATGCACAGGCCAAGGTGGTCAAGCTGGAAGAGGAAGTGAGTATTTTTTAAGCTTCTGTGAGCTTGGAGATTCACGCGTTTTGTATATTTAATGTGAAATGTAAATCTTTATACCTTATTATCCTTTCTGTGAAGTTTTCTAAATTTAGGCCAAAATACCTACGTTATCAATATATATTATAATGTTTGATAATTTTATTTTAAAGGGCATCACAGTCTACTGTGCCAAAATAAGGGTAAACCGTGAATTGACTTTCAAAATATGGGTTAAAATAGCATGGTCGTAAGACACTTTGAATTATTAGTTAATCAAATTATTTAATCTGAGATTTTGGAATGTATTCAACATTTTTTTTTTAATTTAAATAGCCAAGGCATGATTATAGTTAAATTGGAGATTTTTTTTTCCAATTGAGTACCCTTTGCACAAAATGTGCAGTTTGTTTTTTTAATTCATGACAATCAGCTGTTTAGTAAACAAACCCCTTTATTGCTGAACTTTTAATAGGTTTAAATAACCAAAATCGGCAGAATAGGTCAGTATTACACCTAGCTGTGTGGAAAGTGTAGTAACTGCTCTGTTTTTCAATCAATAGAATATAGGCAGTCCACTGCATGCTGTTACAGGAATGTACAGAAGATAATTTCCTTTCCCACCAAAAAAAAGTCCAATGCTAAATACCAGCTCATTCTGTAAACAAACCTATATGTAGCGGGGAACTATTTTGCCAAATAATGCTTTTTTCTTTCTTTCTTTTTTTTTTTTTAAAACGCAAATATGATTATACAGTGGGGTATTGAAAGATTCCCTTTAAGTGGTGTTGGGAATGCTTCACAATCACTCATCACACGCAAGAAGCCTAGACGCGCTCTGGGAAAGTGGAATTCTCACTTGATGAAAATAGAACATTTTTTTTTATTTTACTCTCTGTCTGGAATACATCAGGCAGCTTCTAACATTCCACCTGGCAAGGAGCAAAATTACTGCAGGGTTAAAGGAGAGAATAGAAGCAGGGCTGCATGTTTGTAACCGCTTTCTGTAGTTATTTGCACCGTCTACGTAAATTACTACCGTACTGGCAGCTAGACTCTGAGCGTACCTACAGTGCATCCTTTGCAATCCCATAATGCAATATTGTAACGCATTCACTGTTAGGCACTATGACA
This sequence comes from Pelobates cultripes, assembly GCA_933207985.1. Classification (NCBI taxonomy): domain Eukaryota; kingdom Metazoa; phylum Chordata; class Amphibia; order Anura; family Pelobatidae; genus Pelobates; species Pelobates cultripes. Next base: position 41,773,724 of record OW240920.1, on the reverse strand, counting down.
GCAAATGTATAAAGGAAGAGGTTTAGATCAAAGTCTTATTTGTTTTCTGCTGGTGACTAGGTGGTGTGTACATGATTGTGTAACATGGGGATGCCCAAAAGGTAGATCCCCAGATGTTGCAGAACTACAACTCCAATGATGCTTTGCATGCCTTTAGCATGACATAGCATCATGGTCGCTGTAGTTTTAAAACATCTGGGGATCTACCTTTTGGGCACCCCCGGTGTAACAGATGCTTTGTGGGTGTACATGCCATCAAGTTACCAGCAGCAAGCAAGTTACACGTTAATCTAAATAACTTTATTTATACATTTGTCTGGAATACATCAGGCAGCTTCTAACATTCCACCTGGCAAGGAGCAAAATTACTGCAGGGTAAAGGAGAGAATAGAAGCAGGGCTGCATGTTTGTAACCGCTTTCTGTAGTTATTTGCACCGTCTACGTAAATTACTACCGTACTGGCAGCTAGACTCTGAGCGTACCTACAGTGCATCCTTTGCAATCCCATAATGCAATATTGTAACGCATTCACTGTTAGGCACTATGACAGCAAATGTATAAAGGAAGAGGTTTAGATCAAAGTCTTATTTGTTTTCTGCTGGTGACTAGGTGGTGTGTACATGATTGTGTAACATGGGGATGCCCAAAAGGTAGATCCCCAGATGTTGCAGAACTACAACTCCAATGATGCTTTGCATGCCTTTAGCATGACATAGCATCATGGTCGCTGTAGTTTTAAAACATCTGGGGATCTACCTTTTGGGCACCCCCGGTGTAACAGATGCTTTGTGGGTGTACATGCCATCAAGTTACCAGCAGCAAGCAAGTTACACGTTAATCTAAATAACTTTATTTATACATTTGCTTGCATTGTGGCTAGAAATAATATTGGTACCAACATTTTTAAAGTGATTGTATTGCAGGCTGTGCAAACATAAATGCACTTGTTGTTCATGCGTTTCCACCCTGTTCCATGGTCAAATGATTTTGTTTAAAACTATTTGATAAAATGTAATTTATCTGATATTAAGTTAGAAAATTCTTCAATTCCATATGCCATTAAATGCCATTGGACAGTCTACCGGGTGAACAGAGAAGCAGAAGTAACTAAAATCACATTTGCATCTACAGCACTTGTCTCCATGGCAATATCAATACCCTATTATTCTACACGTGTGCTCCAGCACCTGCAGACAAATGGCGTACAAGCACATGTGTACTTAGAATGCTATGCATACTTTTTGGCAATCTGGGGATATATCCATCTGTATGGTATGCTAAGACATGCAAAAGATGAAGAAAAAACATAGTGCAGAATTAAATCTATATTATTATATAAAACATAGCACAACCCTTAAGATTTGCAATCCAGACGGCATATCTGCTCTAAAAAAGAAAAATGAGTGCAAAACTTTGATGATAAAAAAAAAAAGAGGAAATCTGACCAATAAATAATCCAAATGTCCTGTATGTTATGAAATATTTTGGAAGTTTTGTGGCTTAGTGTCATCAAATATTCCATTTTATCTGTGTTGTTAAATTCCTTTTGATGCTAGAAAGTAAACGAATGTCAGAAGTGGTCAAAACAGTGCAGATAATCCAATCATGAATGAAGTTAGATCTATGGGTTTGTTAAAGATTATTGAGAATATATTTCATTTAAAAAAGAAAGAGAGAGTGTGTGTGTGTGTGTGTTTTTTTTTTTTTTTTTAGACAAAGTATTGGGACATTCTTTAAATGTAAATAAATGTATTTATTTTTTTCAACATAGTCTTCTGCAACTTATATACACTTGTTGGTTTTGAATTTATTTGTTTAATGTATTGTTACTACTGAAAAGAACAAGGTGTGTTAGAGGAAATGACCTATATAAAAAAATGAACTTACACATTGTTCCCTTATCAGAATTGTGCAGCTTTGGAAACTACAGATTTTAGTGTTGACCAGCAGAGACTGGTTCCATGATTGGGAAATCACTAAACTTTCCTAGGCCTTCCCAAGTTGCTAGCAGCAATCATTCATGGTTACATGCAATGAGTGATTTGGTTTTGTGCATACCACGTTCCTATTTTCTATCAAAATAAAGCTCCCTAACTGTGTTGGAACCTCACCGTCTTCCAGAGCATATCCTCACTATGATCCTTTCCAGGTATCTTTAGGTGGAAAAAGCATGTATGTGCAAAGATACACACCAATATTCTATTGCTGAGACAGAAACACAATTTTAACTTTTTATTATTTTTTTTGCTGAAAAATCTTTATTGATTTTTTTTTTTCACAAGAGAATAAGTGGATGAAGAAAAACAGCATGACTATATAAACGTAGCCAAAAATAAAGTGGCCCTCTAAGCACCATAACTACTACATCTCTTTGTAGTGGTTATGGTACTCAAAGCCTATGGGTGCCATCCCCCCCTTTTTTTTTTTATCATTCAATTTGCTTTTATTGACATCATAACAATTGGCAATACAAAGTTATATGCATCAATACAGAAGGTGGCAAAAATAGTGTACATGTCAGTTATTGTTCATTTGGTATAAAGGTATCGTTAGTATTTATGTGAAGAGAGCAATTTTACAAAGCAATAGCGAGCATCTGATTCCATTCCTACATTGCAACATCTTTCAGCATTGACAGTTTTCAAGAAGGAACTAGTCTTAGAAAAATAGAAAGAGAATATTTTCGCCATTCTCACAAGTTTTAGACATGAAAGCTATAGAGAACACTCAGATTCAGTCATTTTATTAATTGGTATGTTTGTGTTGGGAAGCAGATAAACTATAAAGAAACTTTAGTGCTCCTGCTGTGACCTTGTCTAGCCCTGCTTCCTGAGAGCGTCTCTACTGATCCGTTGGGGTGGGGGGTAGGGAGTGGTTGTCGAGTAGTGGGGCGTTTGGGGGTCGAGGGTCCGTCAGGTAGTTTTTGTCTCGCGTTTGTTGTGGGTGTCCCCTTTGCGCTAGTCGCTGTTCTTTGTTGTGTGGGCGGTGGCTGTGTGTGTGTCATGCGTCGGGGTGTAGTCTTGTTGGGGTGTCCCTTCTGTGTTGGTGTCCTTCTGTGTCTGTTTGGGGATCCTATTGTGTCGGGGGTGTAAGCCCCTTTGTGCACTTGCTGTGTTGGGTTGGTTCTATATGTGTTGGTCAGGTGGGAAGGGAGGTGTTTCTGCGAGTGTGTATTCTCAGGCAGCATGGGGTGAGGGCATTGCGGGTGAGGGTAAGGTGCGGGAGGGTAGGGGGTGGGGTGTCAGGTGTCATCCCCCTTTTTTCTCTAAACTGCTTTATGATCTTCAACTGATAATGGGGAAATATTACATTTATATTTTACTATTCCTGCTTTATCAAGCACAATTCCAGCAAAAAAGGACGGCGTTGATTGCCCAAAAGTGTAGGGCCACCATCTCCCTGCTCACCTTGTTGTTCATAACACTGCAACCCCTACAATGAGCTGTGGTGGCTATTGGGCGTACAGTGTTCCTTTAAGGACATGTTGAGACATTTTGTAATAACCAATTAGTTTTAACTTTTGTTTGCAAATAACCTATGGAAAGGTTAAATATATATTCAGTATTACAGACACAGCCTGCCCAAATCTTTGGTCGAGTGTAACTCCCATCACCTGAGTAATTAGAGTATTAGTCTAACAACAATTTAAGGCCCTGCAATGTGGTGTACTGAGTAGGTACTGCTGACCATCCTTATACCATAAGAGGTATCTGAAGCAGTCAGTATAAACAGAGGGGATGCCTCTCATAGCTCTGTCAAGTACAATCTGAAAGGGCCTCTGTTAAGCAAGGGCTTGGGATATATGGGATTCTTTGCATACTGGAAACATTCTATAAACGGCTCTAGAAAAAAGCATGGGGTTTATTAACTAAACTGCGAATTGGTACAGGACTTCCAATATTTAGGACGGCATATCCAATATGGAAATCAGCTGAGTTGGAGAATATTTCAGTGTCCTCTGCCTACAATTAGCATTTCTCTTTTCAGTTCCCCACTGTTCACAGACTAAATTGTGCACATAACTTTAACCATTTATATACTGGGTTTTCTTGTGTACTGTGAAATGAGCCAAAAATAAAGATTTGGGATACCATATCTTGCAGAATAATAAAAATTAATACCTGTGTGTCCCACCCCTTCTATAATATGCTGTATTTGTCTGATAGGTATGTTATAACCTCCCCGTAGATTGAATAAAAGTTGTTGTTGTTTTTTTTAACTCTCCTTGTGCGTTTGGACAAAGAGAAGAACAACGCTGATATTTAAAGGCAGTTTGTCTGGATAGTCTACAAGGAAAAAGGAAGGTGTAAGGAAAAGAGAATTTGTAAAATGTGATCAAACTAGTATGGTGGTGGTGTGCCTCCCATATGCATGCGTGAACAGGCTATGTGTGTGATGTAAATAAGTATTCACCTGCTGCTGTGCAGAGTTCTAGGCTGGCCTCCTGTACGAACACTCTGTATTGCTAAAATGTGAAATTGTAAAATGTGACCAAACTGGTATGGTGGCAGAGTGCCTCCCATATGCATGAATGAACAGGCCATGTCTATAATGTGAGCCTGGGGTGGCCAGCAGGTAGCTTATTGGATAATTTTGACATTCCACCTCCCATCATGCTTTTACAGCCACAGACTGTCACAGAACTGTACTACCACCCATATACATTAACAAGCCAAGTCATGAATGGAAGGCAGTTACCTCTCTAAAAGTCCATCTCTCACAATCCCTTGCCACTTGTAGGCCATAGTCTGGAAAACAGGAAGAATGTGGATCTACATCTAGAGGGGTATCTCATGTCCGTTTTCTCGTCTTGTTGAAGCTCATGCAACCATTAATTTTCTAGCTATGAGGGAGCAATGAAGGAGATTTACCAAAAGGAGGAGTAGTAGTCGCCAGTGGAATGTGCTTGCCTGTTCTGTTGGTTTCTATGGTTATTGCAACACCTTTAGTACATTTAAGCACCACACATACTGCTTTGATAAATCTCCCCCATATCCGTTAAGGGATCTGCAGAGTGCCTGGCTAGAGTCAGAATTACTCCTTAGCCGAATTTGTAATAAGAGTATTTGAGTCTAGCAAATAAAATGAGCCATTTCTCCAAATTGCTACTCTAGTTTTATTTTATAAATGGTTTTCACGAGTCTGTGTCTCTCATTGGGAGCTAATTTTTCCATTAGGATATAACCTATATCACATTAGACAGATTTGCATATTAAAATCAGGAACATCTGAAAATTGACTTTTCAAACGTCAGCACACACTGTCCAGTTTGGTCAAGGTTGGTAGTTGACTTCAGTTATCATCTTCTGCATACTAATTAAATAAATGATATACCTGTGGGATAATTATACATTCTGAACTAGAAATGTTACTGTTTTTCTACATTAACTTGTGTACTGTAAGATATTGTAGGCCAAAGTGTTAAATTCACATCTAATTCCCCACTTCTCTTGTTAAGAAATGTTTCAATGTAGTGTTAATTTGCTATACAGCAGCTAAGATAAATGGACATAGCAGTACTGTATTATTTTATATAGCGCCAGCAAATTCCGCAGCTCTGTAGAATTGGTATTTGTAAAAAACCTCATACGAACCATTTGTCTAAATATATTATCCAAGCGCTGAAATGTTTTGTGCAATAGGTAGAAAATCTGTGGATATTTACCCTACTCCACACTGGTGATGAGTACGAATATGTTAGATTAATAAAATATTACACTGCACAAATATATCTTTGCTGTCTGAGAGGTGTAAAATTAGCTTGTGTCATTCCGTGTAGGTGTCCTTGGAAAGCATTAGGGCATGTGCCATGATACCGCTGTGAAAAATGGTGGGTTTTATATAAAATTCAGCACTTGGGGACAAATTTTATTCAATATAGGGGAGTTTGCACACCCATCGCTTTGTTCGAGGTTGTGTGATGTGCAATATGCTTGCCTCACATATTGGCAATAAAATGCAAAATATCATATGAACATGCCATATATCGTGATACATAGGGCAGTCTTTTTTTAACCTTTGGTTCTCATAAGCCCTTTTGGGCCAATAATTAAACATTTTATCTGGCATTTTATCTGATTTGATGGAGTTAAAGACAGATACAAAAGAACATTAGTGTCTCCTCCAATTTTCTCCTTATATAAGGTGGCAAAATGTTCATAAGCATCTTCCCTAATGTCGCAGATAAATAGTCAACAGAATCCTAAGTCTCTGCTATCTTCTTTATTACAGCTGAAGAAAAAGCAGGTCTACGTGGACAAAGTAGAAAAAATGCAACAAGCCCTGGCTCAGTTACAGGCCGCCTGCGAGAAGCGAGAGCAGTTGGAACATCGACTAAGAACCAGGCTGGAGAGAGAGCTGGAATCTCTACGTATGCAGCAGGTAGGTGGACCTCTCTGCCATGGGAGCGTGGGAGTGTGTGTGTTTTTGTTTTTTTCTTTAAATGAATAAATGGATCAGAATTATGGAGAATTCCCTTGGTAACTCTGCATTCTAGGAGCTGAAATTTTTTTCAATATATCGATTTATTGGTTTACCTGTACTTCAGAATTACCATTGAAAAAATAAATAAATCCCAAGGATGTAAACTTTTCCTTACACCATTTTCATTTATTTGTGTACACAAAATAACTGTCTGTATGTGTTTTTACAAAATGTCTAGCGATAGTTAACATTTTACGATCAAATATTCCTTTCCATATCTGCATCTTGTATTGAATGATACTTCCCATCATGCACCTCTTCTTGTTTTGGTTTGTATCTTTGTATGTTTAGAATGGATATAGTAACTAAGAAACTATTGTTTATGTGGGTCCTAAAATTTTTGTTTCTCCACAGAGATAGTCAAAGCATAGGATTTGTCTAAATCATTGTCCTGGAGGGGTTAAGTTACAAGTTATTTTCTCCTTACTGGGAGCTTTCCGATGACCTTAATTTTTGTAGGGTTGATTATTTATATGGGATTTATTCCGATTTAAAATATATAGGAAACCAAAATTCTATTTTAATTGTGATTTGTTTCTGTTGCGTCTTAAGTGTTTTATGTCATGGCCGCAAATAAACCCTGTCCTAAACCTTCCTGTCCTCTTTCCTAAGCCACCATTTGAAGGAATTAGCCCGACCACTTGATAGGGGTAATTATACTTACTCTCGCTTACTCTCCATGCGTCTAAGTGGCCATTTTGAAAATTAACCCATTGGTTACTCTGTAGCATGAAAGGCTGTGAAATATTAGGTACCCTATCAAACACTGCATAGAGTCTTGGCATTAATTGGATACAAAGAAATAAATAACACATATTTACCCCCAGTATATAGTATAGTTCCAGTAATATGTCACTGATACTAGACTGTATAATACACCTAAATTGTTATTGTAAATAAGAGCAGGAGCTTGCGCTTTGCTAAGAATTGTGGACAATTAAGGGAATTTTATTTCCTCTGGGCTCAAAGAGCTGAGTGGGTGAATTTATTCAGGCTTGGCTAATTTCAACTAACAATTGCAATAAAATAAAAAAAATACAATTATCTTTTTTTGCGGGGCAAAAAAATCGAAATGAATGAGTTTATTCTGCAATTCCCGAATGAATAACCCAGTATATATTTTAACCTATCCAAACATACTGTTATACAGGAGGCTCTATACTACAGCCAGTCCAGAAATAGCCAGTATAAATTTAGCTGTGTATGTGGGCCCTTCTATCACCCTGTAATAGTGCTGTGCATGCACATTTCTATGAGAGTATTTGCACAGTCAGGTTGTTACAAACCCCCAGTCTTCCAATCACCCTGAGAAATTAAAAAACAACTGCAGTTACTGAGGTGAACTGTGGTCAGCGGCTCCTGCCGAGGGAAACCAACACAATCGCCTTGCTTGTGTGTTGTGTCCAGAAGGAAAAAGAGTCTAAATCAAGTCCCCTCTGGCTGCTCCTTCAGGCGCTGGAGCACACTGCATGCTGTGTCCGGCACACATGTGGAGAGGAATTTTAACGAACTCAGTCTCTTCTCAATGTCAAAGACCCATTGTTCTACTTCCTAATACTCTGCACAAATAACCCCTTGCATGGACATCACTTAAAATCTGTTCGTCTGATACATCAAAGCTCCTGGCTTAATAGAACTAATCTTAGTTTTTAACAAGAGAAGGACAACTTTGCAACAAAACAAAAATATGTTATTTTTCTAAGCAGAAGTGGCAGTTTAGGTTTTACTTTTGTGAATTCATAAAATATATATATATATATATACACAAAAACTCAGACACATAGACAGAGATGATGGAAGCCAGGGGACAGCTGTGTCGGGCATTGAAGGTCCAGCTTTAGGTTTAAACCGTTGCCAAACAGTTTAACACCTGAAGGTAATCTGGTCACTTCTGCACTCAAAATGTCAATGAAGTTGTTATGGTGGTGGGAATGATTACTTAAGATGATTTTGGTGCTTAAACTGTTTATATAATCATTGGGCAGCACCATTACATACATTTCTTGCCTGGGATTGGTGGGTATTCTGGGGCAGGAGCTATTTGCAATATCTGCTATTAATTCAGGCCTCTCCCACACTAACAAGCAACTGATTTGTAAGAGCATTTTAACTTGCACCATTCTCGAGTTAAACAGTGTATGTAAATCCTGACACTATAATGGGATAAGAGGTCCTGCAAAGTGCATGTCCAGTCAGAATGTGTAGTCTGGTTTTATTTGCACCGTGTGATATCAGCTGTCAGGCAGTACGTAAAATAAAAATCTGTATGTTCTGATCCTCAGGCACATAAAGCAGTATGTGTTTACATGCATTGTATCCTATTGGAGTTATATTTTATAAAACACTCTATAAATAAGCAAAATGAAAACTGTTTTCCTTCCTGTTTTGTAGCGCCAGGGGAATTCACAGTCTGCCAATGTTTCGGAGTACAATGCCTCTGCTCTTATGGAGCTTCTCCGAGAGAAGGAAGAGCGGGTGCTTGCCCTTGAAGCAGACATGACCAAATGGGAACAGAAGTACTTGGAGGAGAGCGTCATGAGACAGTTTGCTCTCGATGCTGCTGCCACTGTAGCTGCTCAGAGGTAAAGATGGTCTATTTTGTACAATTTAGAAAATGGATTTCTAGTGAGCACATCTGTTTCATCCTAAAATCACAGCTCTCGACCATTCATATTACACACAGGAGATCACTGAATACATCATCTGGTTAGCAGCATAAATTAATTGTGAAAGTTTCATGTTTTACAGCATTAATAGGTTGACACAATTATAAAGGTGTCTGACATTTTCTGATAAAGAGAAAGACCAGAACATCTAACACTATTTATTCCGGACCCCATCTATATTGATCCAGATCATGGTTTATTGAGGTGACACAAATAATGTACCCAAAGAAAAAGGCATGGCAAGGAGCCGCAACCACCTCTCTGTTTTGTTTATTTCATTTGCTTATCATGTGATATAGGTAGGAGCTGCACTATGCAACACCAGTCTCTTCCTCTCCACCAATGCTAGCTGTATGATATAGGTTAGAGCCTCAGCGTGCAACGTGGGTCTCTTAGCAGACTGACCGCTTCTTTTGGTTGTCATGTGATATATATATATATATATATATATATATATATATATATATATATATATATATAATAGGAGTTGCATTCTGCAACATGGGTCACTTCCCAGCTTCTTTTGCTAGTTATGTGATATAGATAGGAGCTGCAGTCTGCAACACAAGTCTCTCTTTAATTTGCCAACTATGTGCACATGCCACAGGATATTGGTAGGAGTTCCATTCTGCCACACTATTCTGGTTACTGTTTTACCGTATTCCAGTGCTGGTTAGGTTATATCGACAGGGGCTGCAGTCTGTGACATGACGCATGGCTAACATGTTTTCCAACATCCTGCACTTGTCGCATTGTAGCCAACAAAGGTTTAGAACTATACATTTCACGCATGCTTATTGCTTCCTCAATTGATGGTGCTAATTGTTGATCAGAGCCCTCTTTAATAAACATTTATAATCCTAATTTCTAATAGTGTATATTGTCACACATTATAACAGTGAATGTCCACCATTTCACCATTACAGCGAAAAGAATCATTTTATCTTACAGACAATAAAAAAAGAAAAAAAACATGACAGAAGCTGCAGGTGTTGGCTGGACACTAAGCCTTCCCACTCTGTCCCATAGTGGAAAATGTGTCTAGTTGGCCAAGTTCCTAATGAGATGGGTGTGCTGTGTATGCATTCCACACTTATCTTATCTGTGCTTGTGTGCACTTCTCAGGCTGTGTGTTGGAATTCACTAGATATCCCAGTTTGAAGAGCTCATAGTTGTAAAACTGCATTGCTTGTGTAATTGTCCATTTAACCTCTTACTAATCCGTTACGCATCAACTTTTTTTTTTACTCGATATACGACTTAGAAGTCTGTTTCTGATTATTGATATTTAAAAAATGTCTGGTTGACTGAAGCCCTTATTGTGGTTATTATTATGATGACGATGTAGATATATATGCATTACAAATGCAGACATAAAAAATTACTTGACTTACCTTTGAGTGTCCCACATTAGGTGCAACCTTGCAACAACCAGGCAGTGGTTGAGTTTCCTTAATCAAATCCTGGTCTTTACTTTGTTTTAGTGGAGTGCATAAACTCTTGCTAAGTAGGGCATTTGGGGATATCTAGATTAGCTGTCTCAATGGAGCCACCAAGCTTGTGGCTCATTATATTTTCTGATGGTGATATTAAATACAAGTGAATTGCATATTCTGTACAGTAGAGCATTGTGGGAGGTGTAATCCACAACATCTGGAGTGCCGAAGGTTGCCTACTGTAATTGTGACAAAACTCTGCCAATGTAAGGGGATGCTAAAAGTAAACTATTTAATGGATGGATAATGAGTTAAGACATTGATTTGTAAACCTGGTCAGAACTATTATTTACAAATGCGATTACATGATTGTCATGAATAAATGGTTGTTTATGTAGTATGATGTTTTGATAATTATAATAGAGTCTTGATTACAAATATTTGAACAGCTTATTGTTTTTTTATTTGGCAACAATATGACTTCCAGGATTCCTTTGTCTGATTTAATGAATAGTTAACATAAATGCCTCTGATTATAGACCTGCCCTAATTCCCTTTGTTTTCTGTGAATTTTAGAGACACATCATCGATAAGCCATTCTCCGACCGGGAGTTTTGATACCAGCCTTGAGGCCCGGATCCAAAAAGAGGAAGAAGAGATTTTGTTGGCCAACAGACGCTGTGTTGACATGGAGGGCAGGTGAGAGATGATGGTTCACCACTAGCTACTGGTATATTTTTATTAACTTAAGCTTTATCGCATTCTCATAGCACCTGGGGTGTATGGTTTTGAAAGCATTAAGGTAGAGGTGGATTTCACATGCACTAAAATAATACTTGAGAAATGGGATACACTATGAAAATCATGACCGTCAACGCTAATCAGTTTTTTTGTATTATTTCACCTGGCAAAGAATTGTGCGAGTTGTAGTCCAACAAAAGCTATAGGCCCGCAGTTGGGACACTTGAGGTCAACAGTTGCCTAACCGTGGCCTCAAGCTTCCATTGAACTTCAGTGCCTAGAATTCCGTACCAACCAGAACAATTCAGAACAAACATGTCATTGCTTTACATGGTTAAGCACTAACACACTGCCACCAGTCACACCACCAAGAGTGGTCTATGAGGCATCCCCTTAATCATGTAGTTTATAATTTAAAATGCTGTGTTTCTCTGCCTGTCAGGATAAAAACACTTCATGCCCAGATCATTGAGAAGGACGCAATGATTAAAGTTCTTCAGCAACGTTCCCGCAAAGATCCAAGCAAGCTGGACCAGCCCTCTTCCATGCGACCATCCAAGTCACTTATGTCCATTTCTAATGCTGGATCTGGGCTGTTATCTCATTCCTCAACGCTGACTAATACCCCCATTTTGGAAGAAAAGAGAGAGGACAAGAACTGGAAGGGCAGCTTGGGTAAGCGTTACACTGCTTTGAAAAACTAAATAATAGATATTCACCTGGAAACCGTACAATATACAATAACACATGTTGCTCCTCTTATCCTCATACAGGAGTTCTCTTGGGAACAGAATACCGCTCTGATTCCATCTCATCTACTCCATCACCGGTCCTTCCATCCACACCACTTCTACCTGGGCACTCAAAGACCGGTAGCCGAGATTGCTGCACGCAAACAGATCGGAATAGCGAGCAGAATAAAAATCCTTCTGTGAGTGCATCTCCTGGCCCACCAGTGCGACTGGCCACTCCAAGCCCCATGTATAGCTCAGACAGAACAGGTAATAGCTAATAATGTTCCTTTACAATATTTTTATTTAATAGAATCCTATTTTTATAGCTCTAACATTCAGTCCTCTTTGGGTGTTACATCTTGATTCATGCATGCGAATAGAAAAATAGTATAAAATGTTTAAATTTACTATTGAAATATGGCTTTTTACCAGTCTATATTTTTGATTTTCAGACACAGTTTTTCAGTCCAGTACTTTGGAAAGAAAGAACCCACTTCCACAGCTTACGCAAGATGTTACAGATGGTGAATTGGTTGAATACCTAATTTAAAGACAAGATACACGGGGTATTACATCAAACAGACTATGCTATTTATAGGAACAAGTAATCCAACTTTATTTATAGGTATTATTTGGAGCCTAAATGGAAGAATAGATTTTCTTATATAATTCCTAAAAACTATCATATTTACAGTTCTGTAAAGGAAGTGAATGCATTTTACACTATTAGAAAAGTATCCTTGATTCTGGAGAACATATGTATATGCATCCAAACGATTTTGGGATGAAGCACTGACATGATGATCAGAAAGTCGCGAAACCCTCTTCTTAGTCCCTACATATGATTGTTGCCAAAAAAATTGAACATCGGAAGAGACGATTAGGGTGCCTTTATTTGTCACAAAATTTCAACGAAGGAGAAAACACTTGATCCACAAGGACTTCTGTATTATACAATATTGCAGGAATACTGGGGATAAAAACTGCACATTTTTTTTGATAGCCAAGTAGTTTGTCATTTGACCGTGAGCAGTTCGGATATTACCCATCTGTTACATAGGACACCATTACACACCAATACACTCCAGGGCAATGTTTCCTAATGCTTTCAATCAAGGGTAAATGTTTGAACGATACAGGTGAGGGTTTTTCAAACATAGGATTGTGTGCAGATCTCATTATGTGGCTAATGTTTTGTTCTCTAAGGTAATTGAGAGTTTTGATAAGGTGATGCGAAAGCTGGCTTTCAATAAGAAAATTCAGTAATGAAGAGAGAAAATTCCCAGCACCATTTCCCCCCCCCCCAGGGTTACCTTTTCTGTCTTTGCCTCTATACCTATCTATGTACTTTAACAGCTACAAATGATCCTTTGCAGTTGGTAAGATAGCAATCTTGTTGTTCCTGATGATAGGAACAAGATCTCTGTACTTTATACTTTTTTACAACAATTTTACAACCAAAAATTGTTGTAAAAAAGTATAAATGCCAAAGAACTGCAGCGACAATAATTTAAAAAAATAAGTATAAATAATATAGCCAATATTTAATAAAATATCAAAATTAATAGAGATATCACTGCTTTACAATCTGCCCTTATGCAAGTGTGGACAGATAGCTGGGTGTACAATCAAATGTTTGTTGTGTTACAATGGAACTTTTCAAACTGTCTGTACGTGCCCCTAAATTCCGACCTCACTTTTGGCTACGGTGGAGGATATTAATTTGCATATGGTAACAATTTGTTTGTTATTGCAGTGTCTTTACGTTAGTTTACATTTTGCAGTCATTATACGTGGCACTGCGTATGTATGTGAACCACAAGTCCATGGTGCTTTGCCATTCTGCAATTTAATCTGCAAAGATAGCGGTTTTGTGTAGCTCTGTAAATTCTGTGTAGAATTTGTTAGAAGTTCCGTTCGATATTAAGTTGTGTTTTACCAAAAAGAGGAATTGGCAAAAGAGTGTTCATCAACTTAACATGTTACTAGTTTACATAGTAAATAGTATCTAAATATTGAAGAAATTGATTCCAAGACACCACACCTCAATGAAATGAGCTATGGTTTAAGAAGTGGAAAAACTGATTTAGTTCTTTCTGTATATGCCAAACCAGAATAGAGGGGGTTGGAGCGGGTTCTAGCTAAGCACTTATTTGTATGCTGTATTAGTGCTATTAATACTTACAAGGCAGTGAGGGAGACTTATCAAAGTGTCAGAATCTGAAAAGTGGTGCATAGTTAGAAATATGGAGTGGTCACCATATGTCTGCTGATTTAATTGCCCCCCTCTTACGATCACGACTTTGATCATCCTCCTCACCATTTTTTCGGCAGCTAGTTATTCTGAGCAGACACATACCTACATTTACGTATTCATTTAATAAACGGTAAGCTGTCCTGAGTTGAAAAGTTGAGGTTACGAATTAGGAAAAAAATATTTAGGCCTACAACTTTTTTTGGCAACTCGGCACTATTTACTGCTTCAAATAAAATAACAATATTTATTTTGATTTACTGTGCATTTACGTTAAGCACATTACTGTTTTTTTTTTTTTTCACGTGAAGAATGTACCTAGCTTATAGCTCAGTCTGGAAGCGGTATATAGAAACGTACACCAGTTACTCCCCTGCAATAGGGATTTTTGAAAGTGTTTGAAACATGCTTTTGTTCCGTGTTATTCTCTGCAACATCATGCAACACATTACAATTTAGAGTTTTAAAAGAATCTTGAGGTTTCTTTCTACGTTTTACAATGTATATTTTGGCTATAGAGGCATTGTATGTAGATGTATGCCAAAGGAGGTATTGATTTTTACCATTGCACAAAATGAAATATTCTAAATAAGGGCTACATTTTTTTAATTAACGACCAATGAAAATATAAATTCACATTGGTTTATAGTCTTCAGGCTTCAGATCTGACCCAATATGTAGCCTTAAATTGTAAGACATAGGAACAAGAAGGATATTTAAAGTTTTATCGTTTCCTACCTTTTAATAGATACATCATCTTGTGTCAAGAAATGAATTGGTAAAGCAGATTTATATTGGATCGTTGGCTTATGTAAGCATACATACTATTCTATAAATTGAAAGATTCAAATATAATTTCCTTTGTAAAGCAGTTGGTGATTCTCAACACCCCAACCCTCCGCTTTAAATTTTTTATGAATGGTCACTTAAACATGTGTTTTAAACAATTCACAGTTTTGATGCAACTCTAATAGCTAATCTTGTTTAACCCCTTAAGGACCAAACTTCTGGAATAAAAGGGAATCATGACATGTCATGTGTCCTTAAGGGGTTAATATCACCTGAGCGGTTACCCGTAAAGTGGCATTAAGCAACCACTGTACAATGCCCCACGTTGTATCAAGCGCAAGGTTTCAGCACTCAAATTCTTACTCCCTCCCCTGATTCTGCCATTAAAATGATGAAAAATTCCACTTCCTCATTATCCGTTGAAATGTGTATGGCAATGATAAGCTGTAATATAAGGATCAGGTTAGGTCCGCTCTGGTATATAATTGCTGTGCTAATATGGAAAAGTGCACATTATTAAGCAGGCGAAAGGTGAGCTTTGGGTACCTATCATCATGGTTGTCAAATAGTTGGTCAGGAAAATGAGAACTGCTCCCAAAGACGTCTTTCACCATAACCACTACAATTATCTGTATTTATTATCAGTGCTCCGAGTGTCCCTTTAAAATAAACAAAACAAATAATTCAGTAGAGTCCTGTATTTTACCCTCTAGAGATTTTGTAGACACTAAGATCTAGGAACTGATTAGCAGTTATCAAAATAATTTGCAAGTACTCAGCACAAAATGTTTTCGTAGCTTTCTGGAGAATGCGTAGTCTAGTATATTCGTTTTTTTAAATCTAATAATATATACCTTGTAGCAAGAACCAGCAATGTTCTAAGATTCAGAAATCATAAACATTATTTCAACCATTTTGTAAATACAATTAGTAAAGTTTTTAGTATGCGCGTTACGTTGGTGTGAGTTACAGGCTACTTGATTATTATTATTTTTTTCCATAAAACAAAGTGTTATCACAGTTGTGACTTTGCACTGCCAAACTTAAATATTTGTAGATATTTCTTTTTTATATATATATAGTATTTTTTTCTTCCATAAAGTACATTCGAACTAATATTTCCCTGTTTTTGGTAACCATGTCCACTACATTGCAGAGCAAGTGGCATATAGATGTGGTGACAGAAATGGGATAATTTATATATTCATATTGTTTTAAAAGCACACTTTATTTTTTTTTTAACTGAGTAGAACTCAGTATCTTTTTTTTTTAATTGTCAGCATCTTTTTTTATTATAGCATCTAGCTGAGTGCATCTAAACATCTTAATTATTATATGATCTTGAAGTCTGTACAGCGTATTAACGTTTCAGCATCTGTTGTTAGATGAAAAACCTTCTCGAAATGTACCTGTTATATTTGTAGATACACATAGTCCTCATCGCAAGGCTGTAGTTATTGTTTTAAATGAGAAAGAAGTGTATGTATATGGATTATTTGTTAGCTGTCATTCCGTTGAAGAGCATACCTCAAACTGATTATTTTTTTTCTCCCATACGGCTTGCGAATCATGTATGTGAAGCTGTGATTAAGGAGATAAAAAAAATAAAAAGTTTATTTTTGATGCCTTAGTGTGCATGGAAAGCCAAATGTCACTTTTGTCAATACTCTATAATCTGAACATGGTGCAAATTTATTTTCCACACCACCTTTCCGCTTCATGGAGCTTAGTGGCGAGTCTTGAAGGAGGGACAGCAAATTTTGACTTCTTGCATGTTCGTAGCAAAAGATAAAATGGAATGTCACGTGACTGTTGCTATGTATTATGGGTAACAGGAAATTGGATTTGCTGTGACAGTGAAGTCCACCACAATTCCATTGTGCACTTAAAAATATATGCATCAGCAGATAAGGGTTAGCATTAGTGATGTCCCGAACGGTTCACGAACGGTTCACCACGAAGTCATCATTGAGTAAACTTTGACCCTGTACCTCACAGTCAGCAGACACATTCCAGCCAATCAGCAGCAGACCCTCCCTCCCAGACCTTCCCACCTCCTGGACAGCATCCATTTTAAAGCTGCATTCTTAGGGAGCTGTCCAGGAGGTGGGAGGATCTGGGAGGGAGGGTCTGCTGCTGATTGGCTGGAATGTGTCTGCGGACTGTGAGGTACAGGGTCAAAGTTTACTCAATGATGAGTCCGCGGCAAACCGTTCGAGACATCACTAGTTAGCATGTGTGGAATATTGCAAATGGCATGTAAAAAAATATTTTTATAAGAAATGCAAAGCTTTGATACATTTGAGGGTTTATTTTCTATAAAAAAACAAAACAAAACAACAAATAACAAACATGTTGGTGAATTGAAAACAGAGTTGGGAATTCAGGCCAGAATAGCCAAACTAAGATTATAAACTCAAAAAACATTTGAAACTTGTTCAATTCACTGTTTAATAAATAAACCATTTGGTGTTAGAAACAGAAACATTTTGGTTTCTCAGAGCAGAACTATCTTATCACAATCGATGAACTATGGCCTGTGGTCTGCGGTTCTCTTTTGTTTTAATAATGATCTAAATTAAATTATGCAGGCTAGAACTACAAAAATAAATCACTATTGCTAGCACTAATGAATCGGTTATCTTTGACACTTTGTGAAAAGCATCCATATAACTGCATTTTTTATTTATTTATATAAAGCTTAGTTGTGTTTGGGGAAAAAAAGTAGTAAATTATTTTACATACAAATAAAGTTGTATATTTTTTCGGTAACCTATTAAACAGCCCTATAGATTCAGCTGGCATGTTATAAATATATATTTTACTATATTAATGCTGTTATGACAGTTTAGCCGATGCCGTTTCTGTGCTAGAATAAGTTCTGGTAATTTTGCATTAGCAACGTTAGAGAAGCTTTGTGTATTTGAATGAGTAGGACACTTTAAAGGGTCACTAAAAGTACCAAAACACCTTAGTTTAATGGTGTATAGAACACGCTCGTGCAGTCTTCATGCCCAATTCTCATTCATTTAGGAGTTGTCACTTTGTTTGTACAGCCCTAGTTCCAGCTCCCTCCATGTGATTTGCACAGCCTTTCTAAACACCTGAAAAGGAACCTAGATATTTTAGGTTCTTTTATTGCACAGTAAGTTTAATCTAGACTTTCTTATCACCTGCACTGCTAATAGCCTTCTAGAGCATGCAGGAGCCTCCTGTGTGTGATTAAAGTTAAATTTACAGAGCAGGAGATACAAACTTATAAAGTAAGTTAGCATCTGATTGAAAATTAAACCAATCTTTTTTCATGCAGGCTGTGTCAGCTACAGCCAGGGGATTCATAAACGGAAAAAAAAACAACAAACATTATTTAACTCCTGGATGGCAGAGAATTGAGCAGTGAGATTGCGTGGGGCATGCTCTATACCCCCAAACTGCTTCATTACAAATTATTTGTCAGGGCTGTTGTGAGAAAATAATTTGCTTAATTCCTCTCAATGAAAGGGTTAAGGGCCAGGTTGTTATGACAACATTGTCTTTTACTGCTCTTTAGTGGATTAATATACACTTACTACTCTGTGTTATCCATCTGGTGTTTACAAATGATGGAAATGTTTTAAAATCCCAGAATTCTGAGTTTTATGTAACAGAACTGTGTTTAAAAGTATAGGTAGAAAAATAAATTACTTTGCCTATACTTATGTGAAAAGGGCACAATAAAAAAAAAAAATCTGTGTTAAAGACTTCAGTTTTCAATTAAAGGAATCTATATATAGGAAAGTATGTATTTTTTTCCCCCCTGTTGGGGTACAGGTGATTATTCCATTGTATTATGGTGGAAACATATGTCACCACCTTCTGTAATAAAATCACCACTTACCTCAGGTCATGTGTTACGGTCTTTGCATGGATGACAAACCCTTTTGCTTTTCACATGGTGTTGCAGTTGATGGCGCATTTTGTGGTAGAATGTGATGCTATGGGATTTGATTGGGGAAGGACCAAATTAAAAGCAAAATAACCTTTTTAATGTGTACTCTTCCAAATCACCCAGAACATTTTCCCCTACAGGAGACCTTCTCTCTTCAATGGAACCGTCAGGTTTTTTTTAGTTTTTGGAAGCAATCTATGAATGTAATGCAAGATTATCACTTTTATAAACATCCCCACTTTCTTTATTCTTGTGAATGAAATAAACTACACCTTAATTTTTTAAAGCTGTGTGTATGTAAATATATTTGTGGATGGGTCAGTAGAACAGAATTAACCTTTTCCTTTTTGGTTACTGTGTAGAAGGTAAAAAATGTTGGAAGATACATTTTGCTGGGCAAAGTTCTTTTTTTTTGTATAGTAAGTTTTTACAATGTTTTGTAACAGAAGAATTATTTTTGCACTATTCTGTTTTTCTGTTGCTATGCTCTTGAACTGGAAAATAAAATAATGCATTGTACAGATAAAATTGCTCTGTGTTTATTTTTCAATACTTTGCCTTAAAAATATGGACACCTATTAAAAAAATAAAAAATAAATAAAAATACATATTAAAGCATTAAGCTTGTTACAGAGATGAAGTCAATGTGTTCACAGTACAATTTCAGTTGATTTTCAAGCATTGTGCAATGGCACTCTTGTGTCTCGATCCACTGGCCCGTACTTGCTGTATAGAATGAGAAGCCCATCTGCAATAAATAAACAAATCAAAAGCATTTAGTGGTTTATCACAACTTTGCATTGCCTTCAATTGGGAACTAACTGTTAAAAAAAAAAAACCCTGCTGTACTCACCCGATTCCAGTGCCGATCACCCTTGGCGCTCCACCTCCTCAGATGTCACCTGATGGGGGGAGCAAATGCGCATGCACGGAAAGAGCAGTGAGCGGATAAGGTCCTCCCCATAGGAAAACAATGCACAATGTTTTTCCTATGGGGTTTTCTCTGATGCTGGGTGTCCTCATGCAGAGCATTAGGACGTCCAGTGTCAGGTGATCAAAAGTCGCCTAGCAAGTAGACTGACAGTCACTAGAGGCACTCTTAGTCCTGCAAGGTAATTGCAGTTTCTCTAAAATGGCAGTGATTTACATTGCATGACTAAGGGGGACATAGACACTGCATTGATCTGAAGTGGTCTGGGTGCCTACATTGTCCCTTTAAAAATACCTAATTGGTGTTCTTATCTGAAATACAAATGGGGGATTTGTATGATAAATAAACAAATGGTAATGCTCTAACTAAAGCAACTATAGTCTGTTTCGATGGAGTAAAATGTTTCTAATCACTATTGTACAGTACTGTCTGTAAAATGGTGAATACATAACATGCAATCAAAATGCAGAAACATTATGCACACATTTAAAAAAAAATCACATTTCACTGAATATATATATACACACCTTTTGTAGGAGTAGGAAGTTGACACATGATAAAAGCTGATATATTAAACTATTTTTATGGTTCGGGGCTATCCATGGTAAAACATTTACAGCAAATAAAAAAATCACAACCTTGAGCATATTACTTGGCAAATACTGCAAGCAAATCAAATACAGACTAGACACAATTAAGATAAGGCACCTGCATAGTGACATTCTTTGAGAATTCTGTTTGAGCATTAATAGCACTAGTTTTTTTTACCTTTACTGGCAGAAGGATGAGCATGGCACAGGGGTGTACTAATGCCAGCTTAAGGCCATTCTTTAGTAAATGGGAAGAAAACAGTGTGGGGATGACCAGTTTGTGTGGTCGATATTAATACTGTGGACATTATTTGAACGGTAAGTTTTGTAAGATAGTGGATAGTTGCTCTGTCATCAAAATGTACCATATTTTGGAAACCAAAAACAAATTACTAATCCCACCATAGAGCTTAATCAGAAAACCCAGTTTCCTGGCATACCTTGAGAGTATTGGCTGTGCTAGGAAATAGTTTAATTGTTCAAGCTATAAATCTGTGCTCTGGAATAACATTTGACTCGAGTAATTAAGTGATTTTGTGGTTCGATACATCGTTACTGTGATGAATTAAAAAAAAAAAAAAAAGTGCCTGTTCTAACATATGGTTTCCTTTGAACATTTATGTAAAAAGACTTTATCTCTACTTTAAATTAAAAGAATATAGTTTATAATAAAACCATGATGGAGCCAATTTATATTTCTAACAAATCAATCCCCGTTACACTCACACTATATATATATAGGCATTTCAGCAAAATGAAAAAACTTTTTTTTTCTCGTTTGTAGACAATCTTGGCTGGTTTAAAAAAACAAAAAAAAACTTATGATGTGTCATGAAATTAAAAAACTTGAGTGGAGATTTGAACATTATACCAAAATTGTAAAAAAATCTAAACAAAACACTCAACAAAGTTTATATAAAAGTGGTCAGCACCAATAGTGGGAGGAAAGGAATTGGGATGAGGAGGAAAGGGTGCATGACAGTGACTTGGCAGTTGGGAAAGAATGCTCTCCAATTTGATAGGCAGTTGTACAACGAACAACGAACGAGGGCTGGCAATGTAAACAGTGCTGCAAGAGTTCCATCAGACGGACAGACGTGCTCTGCTCGTGCGCTCATGCTGTCCTATGCAGTATGGCCGCAATAATCCCACATTTATCATTTTCAGACAGGTTTGATCTGCATCTCATATGGATATCATTGCCTTTCAAAAATGATTGCTAAAGCAAATAAACTTCCAATGATTATACTTTTCTTTTTAAATCTTTGTATAATAGAATGTTACGGCATTTAGTCATAATTCCTAGATCCAAACCTTGTCTTCGATATCGGTAGTTGAGATTTTAGGATTGTACTCCATGCTGTTACCCATGTACTCGAGGCTAATTTGACTGGATTGCTACAAATCAAAATAAAACCCAACATTTTCCATAGAAAGTTAATTAGGGTAAGGTGTGCTTTCTAATCTGCTAATTAGCTCCTAACCTCCATGCTTTAAACCTTGCAGTGCTGGGTGAAATACATTTTCCAAACACCATAACCACTACAGCGTACCAATTTACCTTGCATTCACGGATTTGCATCTACTTAATCCATTGATAGCTGGAACCCCCTTATACTGGGCTAATCACCGTACCGCTGGGCTAGCTCAACGCCTAGAGCTTCTACCGTTCAATAGAAGAGATGACCAACATCGGCGGACCCGAAGTAAGTTGGCAAGCCATTTGACAAATAGTTTGTCTACTTACATTGGAGGGCACGGCAAGGAACTCCTAGTACCATAACCACTACGGAATACTGTATTGATTATGGTGCTTCAAGAGTTCTTTAAACAAGCAAGAAGTTTAAACTCCACTTACTAGAATAAGAGAATCCCGATTAGCTAGCGAACTTCATGGAGATGTTGTAATGTCTGGGAGTGTGAACAAAAGGAAAAAGCTTTAAAATAATGTTACATTTTTTTTTTTATTATTTTTATTGGTTGCTTTAATAAAACAATAGTTTTCGGTCTAGAAAATAGCTTAATTGTAGTAAAGATAGTTGCAACTTTCTCACACCTTTTAAATCTTGACTGATGGGAATGCTATAGATTAAATGACCAAGTATCTTCTAAAAGAAGCATTTACTTTTTAAAAGAGGAACCCCATTTCTGGACATGATACAGGCACATAATCATTTACTAGTTTTCACAAAACGATCTGTAACGCTGGCAGGCATAGCAGTTAACCTTCAGAGAAGAAAGCATCCCAGCTGTTTTAAAACAAGAATTTGGAGTTTAGTTCAGTCCCAAGTCATGTGATCTCTAAACTCCTCCAGATTTACTTTAAATAAACTCAGATCTTGTAAACAAGAGAGTCAGCTCGTCATTTAACCTTTTCCTGGCTCCGAATGCGTATTTTCTGCTTGGGGATAAATGAACAAGATTGCGTAGAATTGTATTTCTGTTTAAACTCCGCTGAATCAGGGTAATTTGCTGCAGGGTGTACCTGCCAAGTTTTAAAAGATAGTTGCATGTTCTTGACTGATGTAGCCTTGGAGCCAAAATCTCCTTCCAGTTGTGTTTGCCATTATCTCGAAACCCTCTTCCTGGTCTTTATTTAAAGTTACATAGTCCATTATAAATACAGTTGGTACATTATTCTCATTGTTTGTGGCAATGTTTGTAAAAGTTAGCATTTCCAGCTATTTTTTGTACTGGTCTGTT
Source organism: Pelobates cultripes (assembly GCA_933207985.1). Lineage (NCBI taxonomy): Eukaryota > Metazoa > Chordata > Amphibia > Anura > Pelobatidae > Pelobates > Pelobates cultripes. The sequence continues at coordinate 41,750,468 of OW240920.1, read as the reverse complement.
TTGAATAGAAAACCGTGGAAAGCAGGATGTGATGTTTTCCAGTGTAGTGAAACATTTGCTATGTAAGCATTCAGATTTAAAGGGACCGTATCTGTAAACTGTTTTGCAGTGTATCATATGTGGTGGTCTGCAAAGAATGACAAGGGGCATAAATGAAGAAATATGAGTGGCTTTCCGAAAAGGATCACTATGCGCCGATCAGCCACAACATTAAAGCCCCCAGCTTAATATCGTGTTGGTCTCTATTGTGCTGCCAAAACAGCTCTGATGTGTTGACGCATAGACTCCATAAGATATCTAAACGTGTCCTGTGCTATCTGGCACCAAGTCATTAGCAGCAGATCCTCTAAGTCCTGCAAGTTGCGTGGTGGGACCTCCATGTATCGGATTTGTTGTTCCAACACATCCCACAGATGCTCAGTCTGATTGAAATCTGGGGAATTTAGAGACCAAGGCTACACTTTGAACTGTTTTTTCATGTTCTGTAAACCATTCCTGAACAATTTTTGTTAGTGTGGCAGGGTGCATTATCCGTCTGAAAGAGGTCACAGCCATCAGGGAACACCATTGCCATGAAGGGATATATGTGATCTGCAACAATCTCTAGGTAAGTGGTGTGTGTAACATCCACATGAATGCCAGGATGCAAGGTTTCCAAGCAGAACATGGCCCAGACCATAACACTGTCTCCGCCGGTCTGCCTTCTTCCCATAGTGCATCCTGCTCCCATCTCTTCCCTAGATAAATGATGCACACACCCGGCCTACAACCTGATCTTAAAGAAACTGTGATTCATCAAACCAGGCAACCTTCTTCTATTGCTCCATGGACAAATTTTCACGCTCACTTCCCCTTTGTAGGAACTTTCACCAGTGGACAGGGGTCATCATAGGCACTCTAGTTTGAGGCTACACAGCAAACTGCGATGCACTGTGTGTTCTGACAGCTTTCTATTTTGACCAGCATTACATCTCTCAGCAGTTTAAGCTACAGTAGCTGTTCTGTGTGATCGTACTAGACGGAAGAGCCTTTGTCAATGAGCATCAATGAGCCTTTGGTGCCCCTGACACTGACACCACTTCACAAGTTGTCCTTCCTTGCATCACTTTGGTATATACCAACCGCTGCATAGCAGGAACACCACGCAAGACTTGTCATGTTGGAGTTGCTCAGCTGTCTAGCCATCACTATTTGGCCCTTGTCAGAGTCACTCAGATCTTTTGGCTTGCCCATTTTTCCTGCATCAAACACATGAAATTAAAGAACTGACTGTTCACTTGCCGCCTAATACATCCCATTCCTTGACAGTTGACAGATGCTATTGTAGCGATATAATCAGTTATTGACTTCACCGGTCAGTGATTTTAATGTTGTAGTTGATCAGTGTTTATAGTTACATAGACTAAAAAAAACGACAAGAAAGAATAGAGAGGGAGGTCTAATCCCCAAGGAAAAGGGGAGGGGGCTACCCTGACCATTCAAAGAATACCTCCTACTGTTAAAAAACACATAAATGAGGGTATATAACCTTTATTTGATTTGACTCTCTTTGATTATTATTTGATTATTTATTTCATCCTTATTATTTTTATTTTTTGTTAACATACCTGCCCAGGATGTTCATGTTTTGTTTTCTACTGAGCAGCATTATATTATTTCACTTTTAGACAGTCTTACCTGTTTGTTGATTTGTGGAAAATTCTTTTCCATCAGTATAATATGAGGCTGCGTGAACAATCTGGTAATTTAGTTTACATTACTAACCGTGTTATTATTTATTTGCTACATTGTATCAATGGTTTATTTATTTCATTTTTTGCCGGTTTCTTGGTAAGGCATTTTGACATCGCAACCCCTCCCCTTAACCAAGGGGAGATCATGCTAGCAACAATGCTTATGTACTCTTATTGGTTTAAAGCCACTTATGTCATTATGACGTTATTTTTCCTCCCTTCGTAATTATAGTGACCACGTGAGCTTCACGCCCACTTTTTTCTGATTGGTCCCTTTTGGGTTATGACGATCGGATGAACCCCGCCTCTTTGAGGAATTAGATTGGAGGACGTCACCTTTGGGGAAGTGGCTACTACCCTTTATAAAGCAATCCCTAATCACTGAACAAGTTGCTCTTGAAAAAGGCGTGTTTAAAAACGCCGAAACGCGCGTCGAGTTTAGAACGCTTTAGTAGATGCCACCATTTGATTTAAGACTTTTAGTTGTAGCTATCGCTTTCCATATATACCCTGTAGACAGTTGTAGCCGACGCTAATCTTCTGTTGCGAGTTTAGATAGCTGTAGCTGACGTTACCTACGTTCACCCGAGATTTTACTGCAGCTGAAGCTATTCACTACCTTTCTAGGCAGGCTCTAGCCGGATTATTATTCATTTTGAGACGCTACCTTTAGTAGTTTTTAACTTTATGTCTCTCACTTATTTTTCTAGTCTGGAGCTGTCCCTAAGAGACTATGCTGGTTTATTCTAGACATTAAGGGGATTCAGATAGGCTGCCTTTGAAGCAGCATTTAGACGTATGGTGTAGGTTTTGTTGGAGCAGTGCTATTTAGGGGTGTTTTAGGCGACCTATATATAGAATCTAGAACTATATTTCTATTTGATTTTCTTTCTTTAGGTCTCCACCCCCTCTCCCCTCTTTTTGTACCTCTATTTCCAATTATACTGTTATCCTTTTACCTATCTCTATCCATACATCTCCCCTACATTGTGTTCTCTATAACCATATAGGGACATCTAGTCCATTTTTTTTCTTTTTTCTACTGCCATTAGATATATTTGGCAGTATTTGAATATTTAGTATTTTTTATATATACTTCAATAAAGGTTATATACCCTCATTTATGTGTTTTTTAACAGTAGGAGGTATTCTTTGAATGGTCAGGGTAGTCCCCTCCCCTTTTCCTTGGGGATTAGACCTCCCTCTCTATTCTTTCTTGTCGTTTTTCTTAGTTAATTGGGGTTAAGCCCCTATTACCTCCTGTAACCTTCTCTTTTGAGGGAATAGTTGTCTACCTCCACTACTCCTTCTTTTGCATATTTAGACTAAAAAAAGACAATGTCCATGAATGTTAATCTTGAATTCCTAATGTCATAGCGTTCTAGTATCTACTTAGATTATCAGGCACACCAGAATTAATAAATATAAAGCGCTTTACTTACCTTATATCCAACAGGGTGACAGTCTCCATGCAGCTACCACTCCTCCGCTGGCTGAGACGGTCAAACCTGATGATCTCAGACAATCTAATTCTTCCTCATAGTGAAGGCAGAAAATACAGGATTTACACTGCTAAGGCTACAATCTCTCTGTCCCAGAGTAACTACATTCAAAGGGACATTGTAGGCATCAAAATAACTTTAGCTTAATTTTGGTATAGCCATTTTGGTGTATAGATCATGCCCCTGCAGGCTCACTGCTCAATTCTCTACTATTTAGGAATTAAATCACTTTTGTTTCTGTTTATTCAGCTCTAGCCACACCTTCCCTGGACAGGGAAATAGTTTCATTTTTCAATCAGATGTTAACTTGCTTTAGAGGTTTTTGTCTCCTGCTCTGTAAATTGAACTTTAATCACAGACAGGAGACTTCTGCAGGGTCTAGAACAGGTGTGTCCAAGTTGCGACACTGAACCTCTTGTAATGAAGCCCAGTTGCGGTCTGAGCTGCCGGGCAATGAGGGAGGTAGGAAGACAATTACTTACTGTGCTCTTTCTGCACAGTTCCCCTGTGTCCTGCAATGAGCCAGCAGCTGGGATATGATGACATCCCGGCAGCGGCATCACTACTGGGACGCAAGGGATCTGGACAGGAAGAGCACAGTGATTCCATCACAGCAGCAACCACTGACCATGAGGGAGAGGATCCACTCCAGTCATCCTAGAGCAAGCTATGGAGCCTCTTAATTATTATATGTGTGTATATGAATGTGGTTTTTGTGTGTGTATGTCAGTAATTATGTGTCTGATTGTATATCTGTGACTATGTTTATTTATGTGATTGTGTGCATAGGTCTGTGATTGAATGTGTGCGTCTGTGATTGTGTGTATGTGTATATCTGTGTTTATATGTATATGTGTATATGTATATACATGTGTATGTGTTTAGTAGCTCCCTAATTTGGTATCCTTTAATATGGCAATCCCGCATAAGGATAACAAATAAGGGAGTTCTCTACTAAACAAATACAATATCAAAATTAAGAAAAGGGCTTTTGGAGATTTATTATACAGTGAGGGAAAAAAGTATTTGATCCCCTGCTGATTTTGAAGGTTTGTCCACTGACAAAGAAATGATCAGTCTAAAATTTTAATTGTAGGTGTATTTTTGCAGTGAGAGAGAATAACAAAAAAAAAAGAAATTGATTTGCATGTCAATGAGTGAGATAAGTATTTGACCCCTTCGACTTAGTACTTGGTGACAAAACCCTTGTTGGCAATCACAGGTCAGATGTTTCTTGTAGTTGGCCACCAGGTTTGCACACATCTCAGGAGGGATTTTGTCCCACTCCTCTTTGCAGATCCTCTCATTTAGGCTTTGAGGCTGAAATTTGGCAACTCGAACCTTCAGCTCTTTTCTATGGGTTTAAGGTCTGGAGACTGGCTAGGCCACTCCAGGACCGTAATGTGCTTCTTCTTGAGCCACTCCTTTGTTGCATTGGCTGTGTGTTTTGGGTCATTGTCATGCTGGAATACCCATCCACAACCAATTTTCAATTCCCTGGCTGAGGGAAGGAGGTTCTCACCCAAGATTTGAGGGTACATGACCCTGTCCATCTTCCCTTTGATGCGCTGCAGTTGTTCTGTCCCCTTAGCAGAAAAACCCCCCCAAAGCATAATGTTTCCACCTCCATGTTTTACAGTGGGGATGTTGTTCTTGGGGTCATAGGCTGCATTCCTCATCCTTCAAACACGGCGAGTTGAGTTGATGCCAAAGAGCTAGATTTTGGTTTCATCTGGCCACAACACTTTCATCCAGTTCTTTGAATCATTCAGATGTTCATTGGCAAACTTCAGATGGGCCTGTACATGTACTTTCTTGAGCAGTAAGACCTTGCGGGCGCTGCAGGATTTCAGTCCTTCACGGTGTAGTGTCACCAATTGTTTTCTTGGTGACTATCGTCCCAGCTGCCTTGAGATCATGAACAAGATCCTCCCGTGTAGTTCTGGGCTGATTCCTCACGGTTCTCATGATCAGTGAAACTCCACGAGGTGAGATCTTACATGGAACACCAGACCGAGGGAGACTGACAGTTATTTTGTGTTTCTTCCATTTGCGAATAATTGGACCAACTGTTGTCACCTTCCAACCAAGCTGCTTGGCGATGGTCTTGCAGCCCATTTCAGCCTTGTGTAGGTCTACAATATTGTCCCTGACATCCTTAGATAGCTCTTTGGTCTTCGCCATGGTAGAGAGTTTGGAATCTGATTGATTGATTGCTTCTGTGGACAGGTGTCTTTTATACAGGTAACGAGCTGAGATTAGAAGCACTCTCTTAAAGGGAGTGCTCCTAAACTCAGCTTGTTACCTGTATTAAAGACACCTGGGAGCCAGAAATCTTGCTGATTGATAGGGGATCAAATACTTATTTCACTAATTAACATGCAAATCAATTTAGAACTTTTTTGACATGCGTTTTTCTGGATTTAAGTTTTTTTTTGTTAGTCTGTCTCTCACTGTTAAAATACACCTACCGTCAAAATTATAAACTGATCATTTCTTTGTCAGTGGACAAATGTTCAAAATCAGGGGATCATATACTTTTTTCACTCACTGTATACTATACTATAGATTTTATATGCAGCCCAAGACAATTCCTCTTTGCTCAATATGGCAAGCCAAAAGGTTGGACACTCATTGTCTAGAAGGTTATTACCAGTGCAGAAGATAAGGAAGTCTAACTTGAACAGGCTTTGCAAAAAAGAAAGTTTAAACTTTAGTTGACTCTATTAAAGCAAGTGTTTAGGAAGGATGTGCAAGCCACATGCACAAATGTGTGACTAGGGCTACATAAACAAAGTGGTATAACACCTAGATGGCAGAGAATTAAGTAGCGAGACTGCAGGGGCATGATCTATGCACCAAAACTGTGCCATTAAGCTAAAGTTGTTTTAGGGCCCATAGTGTCCCTTTAAGCTGTAGTGGTTCTGGTTACTAGAGTGTCCCTTTATAACATAAAAGTGTGTGAGTTATTGACAGTACTGTTTTCCCTTACTCCAATATATTCTACTACGGTGGTTTGAGGTGCACAGCAGAGATAAGTTAAATCCATAATGCTGCTAGATATTGTCACTGACCTTTTCCTATGATTATGTGCCCAGGTAGTCGTAGAAGGCTTCCTTGCAAAGAGGACATGTGCCTTCCCAACATCATATAGAATATTTTTATTGTATGCAATCCTGTTTCTTGTACGTATGAAACAAAAAAGGTGACATTTAGTTAAAACCTTTTATTAATTTTAGATAACGATTTATTTGTACAGAAATCTCAGAAGACACAGTGCCTCGTTTTAGGAATTTTACGATTTAACTTGCTTACCACTTGCTAATTAAGCGATCTGTCTATTTTTTTTTTTATCCCTGGCACAATATATATATAAAAGTATTATCATTTCATAGAAACAGATTTACAAGGAATGTACTGAAACATACAGCTGTTATTAGTAATCAAAAAACAAAAACTAAACAAAATTAAAACAGTAATGTAAAAAAACAAAAAAATTTAACATTTTGAATTCCAAGATTGCCCAGATGTACAAGAGCCATTAGTGAAAAAAATTATCACTTTAAAGTACATTACTATAGGTTTATCTGGGAAATAATTGCACTGGGAAATAATTCGTTTATCTAATCTGCCTTCTTTGTTATATTCCCACCTTTAGCAGCCTGGTTTACGACTTCATCAAAGCATGTTTTCTTAGCAAAGGTCGCACAATTACAGATCATAAAGTAAGCAAAAAAATAAATGAACTGAGCATGCAGGATTTTAACCTTCCCAGTCTTTATTTGCTGCTTTGTATAAAGCATTGATTGAAACAGATAAAAGTGAGGAGAAATTAAGTGGGTTAGGTGTTTAGGTTAGAAAGGTCAAATATTTCAGAGCACTTATCATTACAAGAGACACAGCAAGGTATAAACCAGAGCCATTTACATATATATACTTCGAAATGTAAAGGGGTTCAGCCTCTTCACTATTTAAGCTTTGGGAAGGCACTAAGCAGGTAACAGGCCTCAGCCTACCATAGTGTTTTTTTACACTAATTATGCCTCAACTTATGCTTAAAACCTCTAATAGGAGCAAAGTAAAGGTGGCGTAGAATTCTCAGGATTCTGAATTCTCATGGTGTTAAAATGTTTAGCGGACATCACAGAACCTTTTAATTTCTTAATAGGCAGAAAGTCACTCTTTGGTTTCCATGCATTAGCATTTAACAAATATGAGCCCAGTTAAAGGGGCATTACAAGCACTATAACCACTACAGCTCAGTGTAGTGCTTATGGGGAAAAAAGAGTCTATGGTGAAAACTCTTGTTTTACAGAGGGAGCAGTTTAACAAAAACTGGTGGTTTCATTGACAAATATGGAACTTGACATCTTCAGCAGCTAAGGTAAAGTGGAATTGAAACCTATACAATGTCCACCAATGTGACGGTTTATTTTCAATCTTAAAATTTTGAAGTTGGATTAAAAATCTTAAGGATATTTCTGGCAACCTAGACGGTTACTTAAAGAGATAGAATTAGACTCTGGGATGCTTCGGAGCTAGTTCACAATTGTGGCTAGCAAAGCAGGTAACCTGGCTTCATGATACTGTTGCTAAGTATGTAGAATTTGTAATATGAGAAAATAATAAATAAATAACCTTGAAAAAGAAAATACAACACGGAGTGAGGAAGCTGGGCACCTGGCACTGAAGTTTCTACAAACAATGGATGAAATCACAAATAAGGATTGCGATCATCAGTTCCAGGAACATAACATTATAACAAACTCAATAAAATAAAAACCAAGGCCAGCACTGCAGGTGAAGTTAAAACAGATTCATTATTAATGTGACCTGACTGCTTTAGAAAAAAATAAAATAAAATCAAACATTTTTTTCTGAAGCTGCGTAACCCAATGTGCACACACACACCATGTCTCAAACTCATTTGGCAACTTTCATTACAACTTTGTCTCTAGAAAGGAGTGCCCAAAGTAAGAGAACTGTTTAAGGAACTGACTGATAAAAGCGTAGGCTTCTGCTCACTGTGTTAGGGAAGGGAGGGGTACATTTTTAAAATATCCACTTCCATCTTTATTCTTCCTGGTAGAGATTAAGGTTTTCTTTCCTGGAAAAGGAGCCAAGGTCTCTGCGTTTCTGAGAGTGCGTCCTCACCATCTGCCACAGCAGTAAATGTCACAAAGATTATAGTGTTAGGAATACAAACTTATTACGCTATAGTGTTCTCCTGAGCATTTAAATTCAGGGCTTCCCATAAATTTAATTTTTTTTTCCAGCGCAGATATCCACTCCTTGCAGGTGCCTTATTCATCTCCTTCGACTTCCCGCCGTTGAGACAAAATTGTCTGGGTACCTATAATGTCCTTTAAGAGTAGTTTCTGTCAACTTCCTAATAACCAGAAAACCAAATCTGCTGATGTGATTTTTCTACTTCTTTATTCTCATGAAAGCTAGCACAGTGTACATGACATGAAATCGGCACATCAGAAAATGTTTCATACCTAGTGGTACTTAGTCATAGGTATGTGACTTAACAGTATAACTTATGACTAAGTACTATTAGGTAAGGAATATTTAATGATGTGTCGTATCATATCACATACACTGTACTAAATTTAAGAGAATAAAGAATGCTTATAACTGTCATTTACATTTTTTTTATTATCTAGCAATTATGCTCTTATTGCATCTACCATCAATTATACTTGTCTTACATATTTGAACTTCGGAGGAGGTCCAACTAGCGGAGATCCCAGTTCTACTAAATGCATGGTATGGTGACAAGTCCTTTTTTTTTTTTATAATTCTTTATTTTTGTTGTGCAGTAGAGATGTCGCGAACTGTCCGCCGAACTGTTCGCGAACTGTCCGCCGGCGAACAATAGCGTGTTCGCGTTGGGCGAACATATCCGATTTCCGGTCCGCCCCCTATACGTCATCATTGAGTAAACTTTGACCCGGAACCTCACAGTCAGCAGACACTTCCTGGGAGGGAGGGTCTGCTGCTGATTGGGTGGAATGTGTCTGCTGGCTGTGAGGTTCCGGGTCAAAGTTTACTCAATGATGACGTATAGGGGGCGGACTGGAAATCAGATATGTTCGCCCAACGCGAACACGCTATTGTTCGCCGGCGGACAGTTCGCGAACAGTTCGGCGGACAGTTCGCGAACAGTTCGGTGGACAGTTCGCGACATCTCTATTGTGCAGGTGGGTACATAGCATAGTCATACGCCACAACAGCGTGCATTTATATTTGAACATAGATAGGTGAAACAGTGGCATAGAGAATTTGCACATATTTTGTTTTGAAAAGCATAATGATAAGCTAGACATATGTCTGAACTATAATAAACAGTTTGCTAATTAACTCAATTGTTTAAGTAGTAAACAGTAGAGGGTCTAACAGCTAATTCTGATTCATAACTAAAAGGTAACATTGCTGGTATATCTAGACTGCTAATTTTTGGATATCAGAGTAACATTCAGTCTGTGTTGTACATGCTTAGTCTAGTTTTTATACAAGAGTGGATTACAAATGGTAGGGATATGCTGGATTACAAATGGTAGGGATTCGTAGTGTAATTGTAGGCTTAGGTCAGCAACCAGTTATTTTAAGGAAAAAGACATAAAACCATAATGGTATTTAAAACGATGAGGCAATGCTAATGTGCATAGATGCTTAACTCGCTATGCTGTGAGACGATCGTGTCACATACTAGGCGTGCATAAAGGAGGCAAAGTTAATACACTGGCCCTGGCTATTTGTAGTTCTGTTCCCTTACTGTATTAGTCGTAGCAACAAGAGTAATAAAGGAAAATGAAAAATAGGCGCTTGTAAAAAACGTTTTAAGTCTATTACGGGTGCATTTGGAGCTGCTTGCCAGGGATGGGAGAGTCCTCTACTTATCTGTAGAGTCAGCCGATTCCCCGTTGGGGCCAGACTGAGTTTTGCCATGTGAGTCCCTCACTGGTGTCCCCTGTCTCCCTCTTGCTGGCCTGTTTCAGGTACCTTTCTTCGGTCGGGTCCAGCATGATCAGGTGAGGCGTCATTTGGCTGGGGCTCCTCTGTGTGCTCGGACCGTGGGGATGGTTGTCCGTGCAGATGCGGTGTTCGGTAGGATGCCCTCCTCCGGTATGCACCCGGAGTGCTGTGCTGCTGCGGGTCTGGTAACCGCTGAGTGTCGAGTGCAGTCTGGGCTCTGGTCTTGCGCCTGGAGTCTGTCTCCGCTGGGTAGAGCCCTGCTGTTCTGGGGGTGGGGATCCTCCCTTGCCCCAGAACCATGTGGGAGCTGTTGCTCGTAGGCCACGAGCCTGGGAGCCTGTGTGGCCCAGAGTCGTCCCTTGTGGGGTGGTTCGGAGAGGTTTAGCTGGTCGCTTACGTATTCACCTTACCACTCTCCCCCTCTGGGTCATGCCCATTGTTGCTCCTGGTCCGGGGGGGTCCTTGACGTGGGGGTTTAGAGTAGGGGCCATCGAGTTGCCCTGGTGAGTATCCTCTGTCCTCCTTCCGCCGATGGCTCTGCCCTTTTGCGGGTGGGTTTCGGTTTGGTGTGTCAGGCTGTAAGCGTGCCGCTAACTTGGCCAGAAGCGGTCAAAAATTAATGCGATAGAGTCTTTTGTGTGGTCTACGGTTTCTGTTTTAGCATGCTGTTGCCGTCGCTTGTCCGACACTATCGTGTCAGAGTGATCCACCATCTTGGTGGCCCCTTGCTTCGCTTCATGTAGGGAGTCCATTGTGCCTGTCGCTTGTTGCGGTGCTTGGGGTACCGTGACAACCCCCATCGGTCCTCAGGGGGTGGGGGGTGGGGTCATGTTGCTAGTCTATTCTAAACTTTTCATGCGCTTCACACCACTATGTGTAAGTGATATCTGTTGACGTATACATGATGGATCTAGCAACACTATTAAAGATAAATCTAATTTGGGGACAAATGTAACAACTGCGAGACTGTCTTCTGGTGATGATACTCTGGATTTGTTTAACCTAGAATTGCAACCAGGCAGCTAATGTTGGCACAACTCAACAGCAAATATCAGAAATGATTTCAGTTCTGCGAAACATGTTGGTGCATTATAAATAAATGAACTCTAATTTTTGCAGCAAGCGGCTGAGCCTCACTGAGAGGACATGAGTGCAGAGGGCAGCCTCAGAACAATACTAAGCGGCATTCTATCTGTGAACAGCCTTGTTTCTATAGTAATGCGGGGGTGAGGATACAGGATTCTGGCTTTTATCCTCAACTGAGAGAGGAATTCATTATAACGTGTGTTTTAAAAAAAAAACTACTTCCAACTGTTTGCAATGAATTCACTTCCTCTCGGAGGCCCTCGACTGAGCTACTTCCAGCATTAATGTTCTCCAATATCTCTCCACGATTCTCTGCATTTAGCTATCCAAGAAATATTCTCCCACATTCTAAACACACTCCACGATCTCTCATTTACATTCTTTCTGTCCAAGGACGCACATACAGCTTGCAAGGCCCCGGGTGAGGCAATCTTGCAGGGTCCCTTGCATCCACACAAACAGATGCATGCTAAATGGAAATTATAGGCTACGAATACAAAATTGTATTCCTAGCACTATAGTGCCCCCTCACTTAAGCATCCCCCCTGCAACGCCAAAAGGGTTAAAAACCATTTACTTTCCTGAATCCAGCGCCAATGTCCCTCTCCTCCTTCCCCGACATTGGGGACCTAATGCGCTTGCACGATGAGCGCCACAATCACATTAGGACAACCCATAGGAAATAGTTATGTGAGTGATCTGTATACATGTTGCACATTTTAGAGAGAATAAAGACTGTAGAAAATTATCCTGGACTCCAGAGCTAACAATCTACATGACAGAATGGACAGGGTGTTCATTCAGAAGTCTTGGAAATGCAACGAACTGCCGAGAGATTTGCAGTGGTCGAAATTAACTGCTAGAAAAATAACAATTTTTCCACACTATTTTTCCTAATATTTGCCCTTCCTTTGTCAATACTCCCATTTAATGTAAAACTGCCATTTTTTTTAATTTTAAATGCAGATGTACACAAACAAAAAAATAAAAAATAAAACCCCAAACATTTATTCATTTGAAATGTTTATACCGTTTTCCTATAGTTCCCATTAAGCCTTCCCTTCTGGCTGTATATTTAATTCCTGGAGAATCATAGGCTTTATTTAAAACACATGGTAGGATGCTTGTTTCAGGCAGAGGGAGAGAGAAAAAAGTAACTGAAGATTCGGAACTTGAGATCATTTTCAACAATCACAAAGAAGTTGAGGACAAGTCTCATTTGGTTGTGTGCCAATAATGTGAGATGCGTGGAGTGAGTCTGTATAAATATTTCCCTTAATATATTTTGCAGTGAAGTGGAATATATACAAACAGAGTAACGATAATTTTTCCTAAATCTACTTACATGTAATAAATTTGATGTGGAATTCACAGACTCCGTAAACTGTTTCTATGGTAACAACTCTCTCTCTGTATATTTCTGTGGAAAAGCAAGTCTTATGGCTTGACTGGTGTGCAGATTTTTGTTTAACATTGTATTAACTATCTGTATAAATAGACTCTTATGCTTTTAACCTTCTGTGTGTAATAAAAATATTACAAGTATAACATTTGTATTACACAAAGTTTTAAAAATAATATCAGGAAGTATTACTTTACTGAGAGGGTAGTGGATGCATGGAATAGCCTTCCAGCTGAAGTGGTAGAGGTTAACACAGTAAAGGAGTTTAAGCATGTGTGGGATAGGCATAAGGCTATCCTAACTATAAGATCAGGGCCAGGGACTAATGAAAGTATTTGGAAAATTGGGCAGACTAGATTGGCCGAATGGTTCTTATCTGCCGTCACATTCTATGTTTCTATAGAGTACTTTTCTGACCATTTAAATGGACAAGGATTGGAGTTGCCTCTTCTGTCATGTTTTCCTGGTCACTCATGACCTCAAATATGTAGAATGATGCAAGCATTAAAATCAAGTCATTATTCCATGTAGGGCTCTTTAGCATAATAATGCCATATACTAAAGGGAAACGTTTTTCATACGCTGCAAGACATACATAAATCAGCCTTAATACTCCTCTCCCACCGTCTACTTCAGAATGGTCAGATGGGTGCACAAGTGAGATTGGATAAGACAGGTTATTGACAAGGATTTCTGTAAGTATTCCTCCTGTTGGACATTACTGTCATAAAAATTAGAATTTCAATTTGCCTTATTTTCCTATAAAAAACCCTTTAGGTCTATAAAAAGAAATAAAAAAATGTAAACGTCACAGATTCCTTTTATAAATGCTTACCAAATCCGGTCTACCATCTCATGTTACCTATCACAGGTCCTGTGTTAAAAACCCCTACTGGTCTACAGAATTCTTTGTGGTACAACATCTATTTGGGGCATACATCCCTCTCTGAATGTCTCATATTCTGTTAGCAATTTGTTTTTGCTGCTTGGGGTTGCAATCACTGTAATGCATTGGGAGCAGAAGCAATGCAGTGATAGAGATACCGGGAATATAATACCCCACCATCTGCATAATCATAACATATAATGGAGCCAGTACCCTTTTAATGTAATATAAGTATGTCTGTGTGTGTCTGGGTGTGCCTGTGCGTGTCTAGCTGTCTGTATCTCTGTATGCCTATCTGTGTCTGTCTTGTGTTTCTGTCTGTGTGCACCCATCTGTATCTATGTGTACCAGTTTGTGTCGGTCTGTGCCTGTCTATGCTTGCCTGTGTCGGTGTGTGCTTGTGTGTTCTAATCTGTGCCTGTGTACATGTTTGTGTGTGTCTGCCAGTCTCTGTGTTTGTGTGTATCTGTGCGTGACTGTAACTGTGAATATGTCAAGAAGAGTATAAAGGGATGTGTTTGGAAAGGGGCAATGGGTAGGATGTTTGGAAGGGGTCAACAAATAAGTTTTGGGCTCAAGCCCTACATGTTTATTGATCCTAGCCATGCTAGGTATCATGCAGTCTGTACCTATAATGGAGGTTCAGAAGACATTGCATTCATTCCTTCTATAGCACAGGATGGAGATTGGAATGGGGGGCATTGTGTTTCACCACTTCTCATTTTAAGCATATTTACCCACACTCCACTGCAAAGGTGAAGTTGAAATTGCGGTGACCAGTGCCCGGATACCACTTCTTTAAGCTACAACTTAAGCAACAATAATTGACAGTCAATCAGTATCATGTTGGCAGATTGGTTCAAGAATGCTTGAGTCACTTTATTGTTTTCAAGGTTGGTTCAAGGTCAGTATTTTTTATCAAACATAGCTTTTAGTAAATTGTATGAGCGAACTTCTAGCAGACCTATTAATCCATCCTTCCTCTCTCTTCCTCACACTCCATTTCTTCTGATCACGTCATTTAAATTTTCATATTTTATTGTAAACTTAACTTGCAGCCATTTTTTGCTACAAAATGCATTTTACTTCTACCGTTTGTGTAACTATACCCCAAACCTTTTACTTTGTATGTAATATTGTACACTGCTGTGGAATGTGTTGGTACTTCATAAATACCAATAATAATTATAAAAAAACAATAAGCAGAAACAATTGTTTTAAGCAGGCATTCGCTTACACAGCAATATACAATATGAATAAACTTCCAAGATTAAAATTTTGTGTCTTTGCATTATTCTGTAGGTTGTTTCATGTAACCTCATTTATATTTGTATTATTTTGTTTCTAAACCAAAGCCAGTTATTAACATATGGATATGGGCAATACAGAGGACAGACATGTAAGTAGTTTATTACAGTCCCTGTAATAAACTAAAGCTAATTTTACAGTCTGCATAACACTAGTCAGCCATTCTAAACCACAAAGAAAAAAAAAATTCAGGATGCAACCCTCTGTGGTTTGAGGTTATTTTGCACAATAACTTGGGAGGTTTAAAATTACAATCCTTTCCCTTCCGGGACTGGGACTAACAGAACCTCACACTATTTACCCAGCAATTTTAGCATACAAATAGAAACAGTGCAGTTTCCGAGCTGAGATCTGGACCCTGTGGTAGCTGCACACATTATTCCAAGCTGCTTGGAAGGAGCTTTGGAGAGATTCCTAGAAATGAAAGGAAAATTCTTTGGGTTGTTTTTTTTCTCCTTGGGAACCATTTTGAAAATAAACACACCTCTCCTCCGAAATGGAAAAATGACAACTATTGAAAGAAACAAAACAGTTTTCAACATGTCAGTTATGCCATGTACATATTACATTAGAAATCTATATTTCTGGGGGGACAAAATTACACCATAAAGTTTTAAAGGAATACCATGACCTAAACTTGCTGTATTTAGAAATATGAAGAAAGCTATATATTATGTAAGAACGTGTGTGGTTCAGGGGTCTGCAATTTTACACTCCTGTGTTATGATGCAAACAATGGTCTACTTAATATTAAATATGAACGGTGAAACAGACTAGCTACATATAAGACAGAATATAATAAGGTGGGGGGGGAGGAGAAAAGTATGAAGGGTTGACTTTTAGTGAACGTTAAGACTAGAAATTGCTTGCTATGATCCAGATACCCATACGAGTCCAGTAACTACCAGACAAAACTGTTTGAGTGAGCCCTGTTCCATAACTTAACCAAGCGCAGCCAGGGGGTCCAACCACTTAAAATAGCAACGCTGGGAGGAATTCCAGAAGCTGCAGCTTGTTCTAAAATCTGTTAAGTCCTTTACTTGGGTTCTTCCCTGATTTTGTTAAAAATTGCACAATAGTGGGATATAGATCAGGGGTCTGTGCGACTTTCTTAGATAAAGTCGGTCTAGGGCATTCAGCTCTTAGCTTATTTCTAGCTGCTTGGTCAAGGGGTTTCCTCAACCTTCATCCAAGATATTTGGCTACATGAGCCATAGGGACCCATTCGGCTGACCTAGGGTGCTTAAAGGATCACTATAGGGTCAGGAACACAAACATGTATTCCTGACCCTATAGTGTTAACACCACCATCTAGCCCCCTGGGCTCCTTATGCCTCCATAAATATAGTAAAACTCTTACTGTATTCAAGCCTGAAGCTGTAAAACTGCACGCCGTTAGACTCAGAAAAACAAGCAGTCTGCTGACATGTGGTAGCCTGATCCAATCACAATGCTTCCCCATAAGATTGGCTGAGACTGACAAAGAGGCAGATCAGGGGCAGAGCCAGCATGATTCAAACACAGCCCTGGCCAATCAGCATCTCCTCATAGAGATTAATTGAATCAATTAATCTCTATGAGGAAAGTTCAGTGTCTGCATGCAGAGGGAGGAGATACTGAATCACAGGATGCGGTGCACAGTGCTGCCCTGTGCTCTGCTGACAGCAGATCTGAGTGGATGGAGGCATATTATGCCTCCATCAACTCTGAAGTCCCTCTGGTTCACTCTGAGTGACTGCAACTGGAGGTGTTCTAGCTTTCAATGTAAACACTGCATTTTCTCAGAAAATACAGTGTTTACATGAGAAAGGCTGCAGGGAGCTATAGTTCTCACCTGAACAACCTCATTAAGCTGAAGTTGTTCAGGTGACTATAGTGTCCCTTTAATATGGTCTGGGTCAAATAATGGTTTCCCATTAACATCCATTATAATATTCTCTTCATAATGATTTAGAGAGATGCTCGGGTGCCTCTGACACAGATTAATAATTTGAGGCAGAATCAGATTAAGATTTTTCATCTTCTGAGTTTGAAGAGTAGTCATCATTTGAGGAGGTTTTTATAGGAGTCAGGTTTGCTCCTGTGAATGGCCTTCCCAGCTCGTCTGTCTTCCTCACGAGCAGAGTGTCTTTTCAGTGATTAATTGCACTCTTCAGTTTTGCGTGAGACACGCATTTTGTTTTGGTTTTGGTCCTTCCCCCCTTTATGTGACTTAGCACAGCCAGGGGATTCTAAAGCCCCGTCAAAGCAGTGTTTGCGTTTCTGGGTGGCCTTCCCAGACCTCCTGAATCCCTGAGCTAAATTCTGTTCTGACTCCACAGGTGACCAGAATAGGTCTGAAGGAGTATTAATTAAGTGAGTTTTATCGCTAGGTTTTGAATTGCTTATGGCCTGAGCCACAGACTTTGCAATTGTTTCTTGCAAGGAAGACATTGCTGTATAAATTGCAGATGAAACAGATTTATGAACGGATTAGTCTACAATATTTTGTAAAGAATCCTCAGTGAGGATTTCACAGTCATGAGTAGCACCAGGTTTTGGTGACTGAGAAGGAGTTTGTCTAATTTCTTTAGAATCGTTCAATATTGCAACAAATTGTTATTTGTAATTACTACTGGTAAATAGTAAAATAATGTTGCAAAAGATTAGGTAAAATCCTGACAGGAAAGTCAAATAATTTCAAACTTATAATTACCAACAAAGAGCCACAAAGTTGTGGAGAAACGCTGTGCTGAGGTAAAGTGGGCGGGAAAGTTAGCTGAGAACCAACTAAATGAATCTCCACCAATAATAACGTCATCAATCTATGAGGGACTAACTGTAATCGCGCGTGCAGCGATACACATGAAAAACTTCCCGAATTAAACTGAACAGTGAAATACACGTTCGTACAAAAAAACAGCAAATGTGAGCATAATAAACGAATACCAAAAAAACGAATGGCCGCAATTCGTGAAAAATCTACCGAATGCGAGGCATTCAAAATACCTCAATATTAACATTTTGGATGAACACTACCAAACGCCGATAAACCGCAAACTCAATTCGGATGAAAAGGCACGAATGCCAGTGTATATAAACCAAATATATATATTTAAACAAAAAATAATAAGAAAAATATATAAATTTACTTCAGAAAACATACAACATAAAGGAATAAATATACCAATATATATACTAATATATTTAACCAAACCAGAAGGTATTCATATAGAAAACAGTTGCATAAGTGAATATATATGATACTTATCTCTACTGTAGCAGCAAACAAAGAGGGAGAATATTGGGGATCATTCACTATATAGACTATGCTGGATTGCTATATAGACTCGGCTACCGAGTGTTCCATCTCAGTTACTCTATTTTTTTGTCTTTTATTCACTAAACTTTATTGAAAAAATTTCTTTGCTGCTGGAGTTAAGTAAGGAAAGTTAATGCATAATACGAGCCTCCCGTCTTACTATAAAATTTGAAATTCAAATAGAATTTCTGACAGTTCACATTTTCATGAATAATGATGCAAATGTTTAACATGTTAAGACATTCTCTCTCTCTCTAAAAAAAAGTAATAATTTTCATTGAATGAAAGGCATATAGTAACAGTTTCAGTGATAGGAAAATGGCTGACGTCAGATGATTGCATTGTAATGGTCATCTGAAACCTTGGCAACATCCACCTGTGTAACTATATCTTTATCTGACTGGCAGTATGTTTATTTCGTAAAGCTGGGAGTGTCTGTAAATATGAAATCACTTTTTGCAATATGATAGTCTGTCAGTCGATTACAATTTAGACAATACAAAAAAAGTGTTATGACAAATGCCCACAAACCCTATAATGTATTCTAAATGTCAGTATCATTTGCCAATTTTTATTGTTTCCTGGGATATGAAGAAGAGTTGTTATTCACTAAACAGTGATAAATTGTAAATTGAATTGCAAAATTTGTCTGCCTGTTTTAGCCTGAATTTTGTAATTCACCACATTTGGTTGTTTAATAAGTAAACCGCTTTGTCTCTGGAAATATTACTAATGAGCAATGCTAATGGGCAAAGTTTTTGGAAGTAGAGAGAAAACTCTCTTCTCAGTCTGAGGTAAACCAGGCTTGTGCTTGTCTCATTCTGTGTGTTCTTGTTTGTGTCTACCTCTCTGTGTCTGTGTGTATGCCTGTGCAGGGCCATCTTTAATAGTGATTGGATCCTAGGCAAGCATTTGATTGGATCCCCTGGAGCCTGCCATTCCCCCCTCCCCCCCCCTTTACTCCCTGACATACAAACAGGGCGGGCATTAGGCCATTAGGTGCCCTGTGTGAAAAGTCTTCACGGCACTTCCCTTCCCCACCAAGTTGCCTGTATACAGTCACACACAAAGGCACAGGCAGACAGTCACACAAACAGTTACAAGCAGACAGTCAGACACGCTCAGTTACAGGCAGACAGTCACACATGCTCAGTTACAGGCAGACAGTCACAGAGCCAAACACACAGTCAGTGGAGCACACACAATCCATGGGGCCCCAGTGTGAAACTGATCCGTGGCCCTTCTCCTCCTCTTCCCCCCAGTCCTTCCCCCCGACAGACAGACACACACACACACAAGACACATACATACAGACAGACACACACACACAAAGACACATACATACAAACAGACAGGCACACATATATACATACAGACAGACACACATACAGACACAGACACAAACACACACACACAAAACACATACATACAAAGACACATACAGACAGGCACACATACATACATACAGACACACACATAATATTTAAGTCACCTTCCTGTT
>OW240920.1:41692915-41730668 GCA_933207985.1 Pelobates cultripes | reverse complement strand
TAAAAGTGGTCAGCACCAATAGTGGGAGGAAAGGAATTGGGATGAGGAGGAAAGGGTGCATGACAGTGACTTGGCAGTTGGGAAAGAATGCTCTCCAATTTGATAGGCAGTTGTACAACGAACAACGAACGAGGGCTGGCAATGTAAACAGTGCTGCAAGAGTTCCATCAGACGGACAGACGTGCTCTGCTCGTGCGCTCATGCTGTCCTATGCAGTATGGCCGCAATAATCCCACATTTATCATTTTCAGACAGGTTTGATCTGCATCTCATATGGATATCATTGCCTTTCAAAAATGATTGCTAAAGCAAATAAACTTCCAATGATTATACTTTTCTTTTTAAATCTTTGTATAATAGAATGTTACGGCATTTAGTCATAATTCCTAGATCCAAACCTTGTCTTCGATATCGGTAGTTGAGATTTTAGGATTGTACTCCATGCTGTTACCTATGTACTCGAGGCTAATTTGACTGGATTGCTACAAATCAAAATAAAACCCAACATTTTCCATAGAAAGTTAATTAGGGTAAGGTGTGCTTTCTAATCTGCTAATTAGCTCCTAACCTCCATGCTTTAAACCTTGCAGTGCTGGGTGAAATACATTTTCCAAACACCATAACCACTACAGCGTACCAATTTACCTTGCATTCACGGATTTGCATCTACTTAATCCATTGATAGCTGGAACCCCCTTATACTGGGCTAATCACCGTACCGCTGGGCTAGCTCAACGCCTAGAGCTTCTACCTTTCAATAGAAGAGATGACCAACATCGGCGGACCCGAAGTAAGTTGGCAAGCCATTTGACAAATAGTTTGTCTACTTACATTGGAGGGCACGGCAAGGAACTCCTAGTACCATAACCACTACGGAATACTGTATTGATTATGGTGCTTCAAGAGTTCTTTAAACAAGCAAGAAGTTTAAACTCCACTTACTAGAATAAGAGAATCCCGATTAGCTAGCGAACTTCATGGAGTAGGCAAATGCGATGTTGTAATGTCTGGGAGTGTGAACAAAAGGAAAAAGCTTTAAAATAATGTTACATTTTTTTTAAATTATTTTTTATTGGTTGCTTTAATAAAACAATAGTTTTCGGTCTAGAAAATAGCTTAATTGTAGTAAAGATAGTTGCAACTTTCTCACACCTTTTAAATCTTGACTGATGGGAATGCTATAGATTAAATGACCAAGTATCTTCTAAAAGAAGCATTTACTTTTTAAAAGAGGAACCCCATTTCTGGACATGATACAGGCACATAATCATTTACTAGTTTTCACAAAACGATCTGTAACGCTGGCAGGCATAGCAGTTAACCTTCAGAGAAGAAAGCATCCCAGCTGTTTTAAAACAAGAATTTGGAGTTTAGTTCAGTCCCAAGTCATGTGATCTCTAAACTCCTCCAGATTTACTTTAAATAAACTCAGATCTTGTAAACAAGAGAGTCAGCTCGTCATTTAACCTTTTCCTGGCTCCGAATGCGTATTCTCTGCTTGGGGATAAATGAACAAGATTGCGTAGAATTGTATTTCTGTTTAAACTCCGCTGAATCAGGGTAATTTGCTGCAGGGTGTACCTGCCAAGTTTTAAAAGATAGTTGCATGTTCTTGACTGATGTAGCCTTGGAGCCAAAATCTCCTTCCAGTTGTGTTTGCCATTATCTCGCAACCCTCTTCCTGGTCTTTATTTAAAGTTACATAGTCCATTATAAATACAGTTGGTACATTATTCTCATTGTGGCAATGTTTGTAAAAGTTAGCATTTCCAGCTATTTTTTGTACTGGTCTGTTTTGAATAGAAAACCGTGGAAAGCAGGATGCGATGTTTTCCAGTGTAGTGAAACATTTGCTATGTAAGCATTCAGATTTAAAGGGACCGTATCTGCAAACTGTTATGCAGTGTATCATATGTGGTGGTCTGCAAAGAATGACAAGGGGGCATAAATTAAGAAATATGAGTGGCTTTCCGAAAAAAGGATCACTATACGCCGATCAGCCACAACATTAAAGCCCCCAGCTTAATATCGTGTTGGTCTCTATTGTGCTGCCAAAACAGCTCTGATGTGTTGATGCATAGACTCCACAAGATATCTGAACGTGTCCTGTGCTATCTGGCACCAAGTCATTAGCAGCAGATCCTCTAAGTCCTGCAAGTTGCGTGGTGGGACCTCCATGTATCGGATTTGTTGTTCCAACACATCCCACAGATGCTCAGTCTGATTGAAATCTGGGGAATTTAGAGGCCAAGGCTACACTTTGAACTGTTTTTTCATGTTCTTTAAACCATTCCTGAACAATTTTTGTTAGTGTGGCAGGGTGCATTATCCGTCTGAAAGAGGTCACAGCCATCAGGGAACACCATTGCCATGAAGGGATATATGTGATCTGCAACAATCTCTAGGTAAGTGGTGTGTGTGACATCCACATGAATGCCAGGATGCAAGGTTTCCAAGCAGAACATGGCCCAGACCATAACACTGTCTCCGCCGGTCTGCCTTCTTTCCATAGTGCATCCTGCTCCCATCTCTTCCCTAGATAAATGATGCACACACCCGGCCTACAACCTGATCTTAAAGAAACTGTGATTCATCAAACCAGGCAACCTTCTTCTATTGCTCCATGGACACTTCCCCTTTGAAGGAACTTTCACCAGTGGACAGGGGTCATCATAGGCGCTCTAGTTTGAGGCTACACAGCAAACTGCGATGCACTGTGTGTTCTGACAGCTTTCTATTTTACATCTCTCAGCAGTTTAAGCTACAGTAGCTGTTCTGTGTGATCGTACTAGACGGAAGAGCCTTTGTCAATGAGCATCAATGAGCCTTTGGTGCCCCTGACACTGACACCACTTCACAAGTTGTCCTTCCTTGCATCACTTTGGTAGATACCAACCGCTGCATACCAGGAACATCACGCAAGACTTGTCATGTTGGAGTTGCTCAGCTGTCTAGCCATCACTATTTGGCCCTTGTCAGAGTCACTCGGATCTTTTGGCTTGCCCATTTTTCCTGCATCTAACACATGAAATCAAAGAACTGACTGTTCACTTGCCGCCTAATACATTCCATTCCTTGACAGTTGACAGATGCTATTGTAGCGATATAATCAGTTATTGACTTCACCTGTCAGTGATTTTAATGTTGTAGTTGATCATTGTATATAGTTACATAGTCTAAAAAAAGACAATGTCCATGAATGTTAATCTTGAATTCCTAATGCCATAGCGTTCTAGTATCTACTTAGATTATCAAGCACCCCAGAATGAATAAATATAAAGCGCTTTACTAACCTTATATCCAACAGTGTGACAGTCTCCATGCAGTCACCACTCCTCCGCTGGCCGAGAAGGTCAAACCTGATGATCTCAGACAATCTAATTCTTCCTCATAGTGAAGGCAGAAAATACAGGATTTACACTGCTAAGGCTACATGGACAGTCTCTCTGTCCCAGAGCAACTACATTCAAAGGGACACTGTAGGCATCAAAATAACTTTAGCGTAATTTTGGTGTAGCCATTTTGGTGTATAGATCATGCCCCCGCAGGCTCACTGCTCAATTCTATATTTAGGAATTAAATCACGTTTGTTTCTGTTTATTCAGCTCTAGCCACACCTTCCCTATACAGAGAAATGGTTTCATTTTCAATCAGATGTTCAGGAGCCTCTTAATTATTATAGGTGTGTATATGAATGTGATTTTTGTGTGTGTATGTCAGTAATTATGTGTCTGATTGTATATCTGTGACTATGTGTATTTATGTGATTGCGTGCATAGGTCTGTGATTGTGTGTATGTGTATATCTGTGTTTATGTGTATATGTTTAGTAGCTCCCTAATTTGGTATCCTTAAATATGGCAATCCCGCATAAGGATAACAAATTAGGGAGTTCTCTACTAAACAAATACAATATCAAAATTAAGAAAAGGGCTTTTGGAGATTTATTATACAGTGAGGGAAAAAAATATTTGATCCCCTGCTGATTTTGAAGGTTTGCCCACTGACAAAGAAATGATCAGTCTAAAATTTTAATTGGACGTGTATTTTTACAGTGAGAGAGAATAACAAAAAAAAGAAATTGATTTGCATGTCAATGAGTGAGATAAGTCATTGACCCCTTCGACTTAGTACTTGGTGGCAATCACAGAGGTCAGATGTTTCTTGTAGTTGGCCACCAGGTTTGCACACATCTCAGGAGGGATTTTGTCCCACTTCTCTTTGCAGATCCTCTCATTTAGGCTTTGAGGCTGAAATTTGGCAACTCGAACCTTCAGCTCTCTCCAGAAATTTTCTATGGGCTTAAGGTCTGGAGATTGGCTAGGCCACTCCAGGACCGTAATGTGCTTCTTCTTGAGCCACTCCTTTGTTGCATTGGCTGTGTGTTTTGGGTCATTGTCATGCTGGAATACCCATCCACAACCAGTTTTCAATTCCCTGGCTGAGGGAAGGAGGTTATCACCCAAAATTTGAGGGTACATGGCCCTGTCCATCTTCCCTTTGATGCGCTGCAGTTGTTCTGTCCCCTTAGCAGAAAAACACCCCCAAAGCATAATGTTTCCACCTCCATGTTTTACAGTGGGGATGTTGTTCTTGGGGTCATAGGCAGCATTCCTCCTCCTTCAAACACGGCGAGTTGAGTTGATGCCAAAGAGCTCGATTTTGGTTTCATCTGGCCACAACACTTTCACCCAGTTCTTTGAATCATTCAGATGTTCATTGGCAAACTTCAGATGGGCCTGTACATGTACTTTCTTGAGCAGTAAGACCTTGCGGGCACTGCAGGATTGCAGTCCTTCAAGGCGTAGTGTGTCACCAATTGTTTTCTTGTTGACTATCGTCCCAGCTGCCTTGAGATCATCAACAAGATCCTCCTGTGTAGTTCTGGGCTGATTCCTCACGGTTCTCATGATCATTGAAACTCCTAGAGGTGAGATCTTACATGGAGCACCAGACCGAGGGAGACTGACAGTTATTTTGTGTTTCTTCCATTTGCGAATAATTGGACCAACTGTTGTCACCTTCCCACCAAGCTGCTTGGCGATGGTCTTGTAGCCCATTTCAGCCTTGTGTAGGTCTACAATATTGTCCCTGACATCCTTAGATAGCTCTTTGGTCTTGGCCATGGTAGAGAGTTTGGAATCTGATTGATTAATTGCTTCTGTGGACAGGTGTCTTTTATACAGGTAACGAGCTGAGATTAGAAGCACTCTCTTAAAGGGAGTGCTCCTAAACTCAGCTTGTTACCTGTATTAAAGACACCTGGGAGCCAGAAATCTTGCTGATTGATAGGGGATCAACTACTTATTTCACTCATTAACATGCAAATCAATTTAGAACTTTTTTGACATGCGTTTTTCTGGATTTAAGTATTTGTTTTTGTTATTCTGTCTCTCACTGTTAAAATACACCTACTATCAAAATTATAAACTGATCATTTGTTTGTCAGTGGACAAACGTTCAAAATCAGGGGATCATATACTTTTTTCCCTCACTGTATATATTATACTATACTATCCATTTTATATGCAGCCCAAGACAATTCCTCTGTGCTCAATATGGCAAGCCAAAAGGTTGGACACTCATTGTCTAGAAGGTTATTACCAGTGCAGAAGATAAGGAAGTCTAACTTGAACAGGTTTTGCAAAAAAGAAAGTTTAAACTTTAGTTGACTCTATTACAGCAAGTGTTTAGGAAGGATGTGCAAGCCACATGTACAAATGTGTGACTAGGGCTACATAAACAAAGTGGTATAACACCTAGATGGCAGAGAATAAAGTAGTGAGACTGCAGGGGCATGATCTATGCACCAAAACTGTGCCATTAAGCTAAAGTTGTTTTAGGGCCCATAGTGTCCCTTTAAGCTGTAGTGGTTCTGGTTACTAGAGTGTCCCTTTAATAACATAAAAGTGTGTGAGTTATTGACAGTTCTGTTTTCCCTTACTCCAATATATTCTACTGCGGTGGTTTGAGGTGCACAGCAGAGATAAGTTACATCTATAATGGTGCTAGATATTGTCACTGAGCTTTTCCTATGATAGAAACATAGAAACATAGAATGTGACGGCAGATAAGAACCATTCGGCCCATCTAGTCTGCCCAATTTTCTAAAAACTTTCATTAGTCCCTAGCCTTATCTTATAGTTAGGATAGCCTTATGCCTATCCCATGCATGCTTAAACTCCTTTACTGTGTTAACCTCTACCACTTCAGCTGGAAGGCTATTCCATGCATCCACTACCCTCTCAGTAAAGTAATACTTCCTGATATTATTTTTAAACCTTTGTCCCTCTAATTTAAGACTATGTCCTCTTGTTGTGGTAGTTTTTCTTCTTTTAAATATAGTCTCCTCCTTTACTGTGTTGATTCCCTTTATATATTTAAATGTTTCTATCATATCCCCCCTGTCTCGTCTTTCCTCCAAGCTATACATGTTAAGATCCTTTAACCTTTCCTGGTAAGTTTTATCCCGCAATCCATGAACCAGTTTAGTAGCCCTTCTCTGAACCCTCTCTAAGGTATCAATATCCTTCTGAAGATACGGTCTCCAGTACTGTGTACAATACTCCAAGTGAGGTCTCACCAGTGTTCTGTACAATGGCATGAGCACTTCCCTCTTTCTACTGCTAATACCTCTCCCTATACAACCAAGCATTCTGCTAGCATTTCCTGCTGCTCTATTACATTGTCTGCCTACCTTTAAGTCATCAGAAATAATCACCCCTAAATCCCTTTCCTCATATGTTGAGGTTAGGACTCTATCAAATATTCTGTACTCTGCCCTTGGGTTTTTACGTCCAAGATGCATTATCTTGCACTTATTCACATTAAATGTCAGTTGCCACAATTCTGACCATTTTTCTAGTTTACCTAAATCATTTGCCATTTGGCTTATCCCTCCTGGAACATCAACCCTGTTACATATCTTAGTATCATCAGCAAAAAGACATACCTTACCATCAAGACCTTCTGCAATATCACTAATAAAAATATTAAAGAGAATGGGTCCAAGTACAGATCCCTGAGGTACCCCACTGGTGACAAGTCCAAGCTTCGAATATATTCCATTAACTACAACCCTCTGTTGCCTGTCACTCAGCCACTGCCTTACCCATTCAACAATATTGGAATCCAAACTTAAAGATTGCAGTTTATTGATAAGCCTTCTATGTGCAACAGTGTCAAAAGCCTTACTGAAATCTAGGTAAGCAATGTCTACTGCACCACCCTGATCTATAGTTTTAGTTACCCAATCAAAAAAATCAATAAGATTAGTTTGGCATGATCTCCCTGAAGTAAACCCATGTTGTCTCTGATCTTGAAATCCATGTGTTTTAGATGTTCATCAATCCTATCCTTTAACATGGTTTCCATCACTTTCCCCACTACTGAAGTAAGGCTTACTGGCCTATAGTTGCCCGACTCCTCCCTATTACCTTTCTTGTAAATGGGCACAACATTCGCTAACTTCCAATCTTCTGGGACTACTCCTGTTAACAATGATTGGTTAAATAAATCTGTTAATGGTTTTGCTAGTACACCACTAAGCTCTTTTAATAGCTTAGGGTGTATTCCATCAGGTCCCATTGACTTATTTGTCTTTACTTTTGACAGTTGAAATAGAACCTCTTCCTCTGTAAACTCACGTGTAATAAATAAATGATTATGTGCCCAGGTAGTCGTAGAAGGCTTCCTTGCAAAGAGGACATGTGCCTTCCCAACATCATATAGAATATTTATATTGTATGCAATCCTGTTTCTTGTACGTATGAAACAAAAAAGATGACATTTAGTTAAAACCTTTTATTAATTTTAGATAACGATTTATTTGTACAGAAATCTCAGAAGACACAGTGCCTCGTTTTAGGAATTTTTTACGATTTAACTTGCTTACCACTTGCTAATTAAGCGATCTGTATTTTTTTTTTTTTATCCCTGGCACAATATATATATAAAAGTATTATCATTTCATAGAAACAGATTTACAAGGAATGTACTGAAACATACAGATGTTATTAGTAATCAAAAAACAAAAACTAAACAAAATTAAAACAGTAATGTAAAAAAACAAAAAAATCTAACATTTTGAATTCCAAGATTGCCCTGATGTTCAAGAGCCATTAGTGAAAAATTATCACTTTAAAGTACATTACTATAGGTTTATCTGGGAAATAATTGCACTGGGAAATAATTTGTTTATCTAATCTGCCTTCTTTGTTATATTCCCACCTTTAGCAGCCTGGTTTACGACTTCATCAAAGCATGTTTTCTTAGCGAAGGTCGCACAATTACAGATCGTAAAGTAAGCAAAAAAATAAATGAACTGAGCATGCAGGATTTTAACCTTCCCAGTCTTTATTTGCTGCTTTGTATAAAGCATTGATTGAAACAGATAAAAGTGAGGAGAAATTAAGTGGGTTAGTTGTTTAGGTTAGAAAGGTCAAATATTTCAGAGCACTTATCATTACAAGAGACACAGCAAGGTATAAACCAGAGCCATTTACATATATATACTTCGAAATGTAAAGGGGTTCAGCCTCTTCACTATTTAAGCTTTGGGAAGGCACTAAGCAGGTAACAGGCCTCAGCCTACCATAGTGTTTTTTTACACTAATTATGCCTCAACTTGTGCTTAAAACCTCTAATAGGAGCAAAGTAAAGGTGGCGTAGAATTCTCAGGATTCTGAATTCTCATGGTGTTAAAATGTTTAGCGGACATCACAGAACCTTTTAATTTCTTAATAGGCAGAAAGTCACTCTTTGGTTTCCATGCATTAGAATTTAACAAATATGAGCCCAGTTAAAGGGGCATTACAAGCACTATAACCACTACAGCTCAGTGTAGTGCTTATGGGGAAAAAAGAGTCTATGGTGAAAACTCTTGTTTTACAGAGGGAGCAGTTTAACAAAAACTGGTGGTTTCATTGACAAATATGGAACTTGACATCTTCAGCAGCTAAGGTAAAGTGGAATTGAAACCTATACAATGTCCACCAATGTGACGGTTTATTTTCAATCTTAAAATTTTGAAGTTGGATTAAAAATCTTAAGGATATTTCTGGCAACCTAGACGGTTACTTAAAGAGATAGAATTAGACTCTGGGATGCTTCGGAGCTAGTTCACAATTGTGGCTAGCAAAGCAGGTAACCTGGCTTCATGATACTGTTGCTAAGTATGTAGAATTTGTAATATGAGAAAATAATAAATAAATAACCTTGAAAAAGAAAATACAACACGGAGTGAGGAAGCTGGGCACCTGGCACTGAAGTTTCTACAAACAATGGATGAAATCACAAATAAGGATTGCGATCATCAGTTCCAGGAACATAACATTATAACAAACTCAATAAAATAAAAACCAAGGCCAGCACTGCAGGTGAAGTTAAAACAGATTCATTATTAATGTGACCTGACTGCTTTAGAAAAAAATAAAATAAAATCAAACATTTTTTTCTGAAGCTGCGTAACCCAATGTGCACACACACACCATGTCTCAAACTCATTTGGCAACTTTCATTACAACTTTGTCTCTAGAAAGGAGTGCCCAAAGTAAGAGAACTGTTTAAGGAACTGACTGATAAAAGCGTAGGCTTCTGCTCACTGTGTTAGGGAAGGGAGGGGTACATTTTTAAAATATCCACTTCCATCTTTATTCTTCCTGGTAGAGATTAAGGTTGTCTTTCCTGGAAAAGGAGCCAAGGTCTCTGCGTTTCTGAGAGTGCGTCCTCACCATCTGCCACAGCAGTAAATGTCACAAAGATTATAGTGTTAGGAATACAAACTTATTACGCTATAGTATTCTCCTGAGCATTTAAATTCAGGGCTTCCCATAAATTTAATTTTTTTTTCCAGCGCAGATATCCACTCCTTGCAGGTGCCTTATTCATCTCCTTCGACTTCCCGCCGTTGAGACAAAATTGTCTGGGTACCTATAATGTCCTTTAAGAGTAGTTTCTGTCAACTTCCTAATAACCAGAAAACCAAATCTGCTGATGTGATTTTTCTACTTCTTTATTCTCATGAAAGCTAGCACAGTGTACATGACATGAAATCGGCACATCACAAAATGTTTCATACCTAGTGGTACTTAGTCATAGGTATGTGACTTAACAGTATAACTTATGACTAAGTACTATTAGGTAAGAAATATTTAATGATGTGTCGTATCATATCACATACACTGTACTAAATTTAAGAGAATAAAGAATGCTTATAACTGTCATTTACATTTTTTTTATTATCTAGCAATTATGCTCTTATTGCATCTACCATCAATTATACTTGTCTTACATATTTGAACTTCGGAGGAGGTCCAACTAGCGGAGATCCCAGTTCTACTAAATGCAAGGTATGGTGACAAGTCCTTTTTTTTTTTATAATTCTTTATTTTTGTTGTGCAGTAGAGATGTCGCGAACTGTCCGCCGAACTGTTCGCGAACTGTCCGCCGGCGAACAATAGCGTGTTCGCGTTGGGCGAACATATCCGATTTCCGGTCCGCCCCCTATACGTCATCATTGAGTAAACTTTGACCCGGAACCTCACAGTCAGCAGACACTTCCTGGGAGGGAGGGTCTGCTGCTGATTGGGTGGAATGTGTCTGCTGGCTGTGAGGTTCCGGGTCAAAGTTTACTCAATGATGACGTATAGGGGGCGGACTGGAAATCGGATATGTTCGCCCAACGCGAACACGCTATTGTTCGCCGGCGGACAGTTCGCGAACAGTTCGGTGGACAGTTCGCGACATCTCTATTGTGCAGGTGGGTACATAGCATAGTCATACGCCACAACAGCGTGCATTTATATTTGAACATAGATAGGTGAAACAGTGGCATAGAGAATTTGCACATATTTTGTTTTGAAAAGCATAATGATAAGCTAGACATATGTCTGAACTATAATAAACAGTTTGCTAATTAACTCAATTGTTTAAGTAGTAAACAGTAGAGGGTCTAACAGCTAATTCTGATTCATAACTAAAAGGTAACATTGCTGGTATATCTAGACTGCTAATTTTTGGATATCAGAGTAACATTCAGTCTGTGTTGTACATGCTTAGTCTAGCTTTTATACAAGAGTGGATTACAAATGGTAGGGATATGCTGGATTACAAATGGTAGGGATTCGTAGTGTAATTGTAGGCTTAGGTCAGCAACCAGTTATTTTAAGGAAAAAGACATAAAACCATAATGGTATTTAAAACGATGAGGCAATGCTAATGTGCATAGATGCTTAACTCGCTATGCTGTGAGACGATCGTGTCACATACTAGGCGTGCATAAAGGAGGCAAAGTTAATACACTGGCCCTGGCTATTTGCAGTTCTGTTCCCTTACTGTATTAGTCGTAGCAACAAGAGTAATAAAGGAAAATGAAAAAAAAGGCGCTTGTAAAAAACGTTTTAAGTCTATTACGGGTGCATTTGGAGCTGCTTGCCAGGGATGGGAGAGTCCTCTAGTTATCTGTAGAGTCAGCCGATTCCCCGTTGGGGCCAGACTGAGTTTTGCCATGTGAGTCCCTCACTGGTGTCCCCTGTCTCCCTCTTGCTGGCCTGTTTCAGGTACCTTTCTTCGGTCGGGTCCAGCATGATCAGGTGAGGCGTCATTTGGCTGGGGCTCCTCTGTGTGCTCGGACCGTGGGGATGGTTGTCCGTGCAGATGCGGTGTTCGGTAGGATGCCCTCCTCCGGTATGCACCCGGAGTGCTGTGCTGCTGCGGGTCTGGTAACCGCTGAGTGTCGAGTGCAGTCTGGGCTCTGGTCTTGCGCCTGGAGTCTGTCTCCGCTGGGTAGAGCCCTGCCATTCTGGGGGTGGGGATCCTCCCTTGCCCCAGAACCATGTGGGAGCTGTTGCTCGTAGGCCACGAGCCTGGGAGCCTGTGTGGCCCAGAGTCGTCCCTTGTGGGGTGGTTCGGAGAGGTTTAGCTGGTCGCTTACGTATTCACCTTACCACTCTCCCCCTCTGGGTCATGCCCATTGTTGCTCCTGGTCCGGGGGGGTCCTTGACGTGGGGGTTTAGAGTAGGGGCCATCGAGTTGCCCTGGTGAGTATCCTCTGTCCTCCTTCCGCCGATGGCTCTGCCCTTTTGCGGGTGGGTTTCGGTTTGGTGTGTCAGGCTGTAAGCGTGCCGCTAACTTGGCCAGAAGCGGTCAAAAATTAATGCGATAGAGTCTTTTGTGTGGTCTACGGTTTCTGTTTTAGCATGCTGTTGCCGTCGCTTGTCCGACACTATCGTGTCAGAGTGATCCACCATCTTGGTGGCCCCTTGCTTCGCTTCATGTAGGGAGTCCATTGTGCCTGTCGCTTGTTGCGGTGCTTGGGGTACCGTGACAACCCCCATCGGTCCTCAGGGGGTGGGGGGTGGGGTCATGTTGCTAGTCTATTCTAAACTTTTCATGCGCTTCACACCACTATGTGTAAGTGATATCTGTTGACGTATACATGATGGATCTAGCAACACTATTAAAGATAAATCTAATTTGGGGACAAATGTAACAACTGCGAGACTGTCTTCTGGTGATGATACTCTGGATTTGTTTAACCTAGAATTGCAACCAGGCAGCTAATGTTGGCACAACTCAACAGCAAATATCAGAAATGATTTCAGTTCTGCGAAACATGTTGGTGCATTATAAATAAATGAACTCTAATTTTTGCAGCAAGCGGCTGAGCCTCACTGAGAGGACATGAGTGCAGAGGGCAGCCTCAGAACAATACTAAGCGGCATTCTATCTGTGAACAGCCTTGTTTCTATAGTAATGCGGGGGTGAGGATACAGGATTCTGGCTTTTATCCTCAACTGAGAGAGGAATTCATTATAACGTGTGTTTTAAAAAAAAAACTACTTCCAACTGTTTGCAATGAATTCACTTCCTCTCGGAGGCCCTCGACTGAGCTACTTCCAGCATTAATGTTCTCCAATATCTCTCCACGATTCTCTGCATTTAGCTATCCAAGAAATATTCTCCCACATTCTAAACACACTCCACGATCTCTCATTTACATTCTTTCTGTCCAAGGACGCACATACAGCTTGCAAGGCCCCGGGTGAGGCAATCTTGCAGGGTCCCTTGCATCCACACAAACAGATGCATGCTAAATGGAAATTATAGGCTACGAATACAAAATTGTATTCCTAGCACTATAGTGCCCCCTCACTTAAGCATCCCCCCTGCAACGCCAAAAGGGTTAAAAACCATTTACTTTCCTGAATCCAGCGCCAATGTCCCTCTCCTCCTTCCCCGACATTGGGGACCTAATGCGCTTGCACGATGAGCGCCACAATCACATTAGGACAACCCATAGGAAATAGTTATGTGAGTGATCTGTATACATGTTGCACATTTTAGAGAGAATATAGACTGTAGAAAATTATCCTGGACTCCAGAGCTAACAATCTACATGACAGAATGGACAGGGTGTTCATTCAGAAGTCTTGGAAATGCAACGAACTGCCGAGAGATTTGCAGTGGTCGAAATTAACTGCTAGAAAAATAACAATTTTTCCACACTATTTTTCCTAATATTTGCCCTTCCTTTGTCAATGCTCCCATTTAATGTAAAACTGCCATTTTTTTTAATTTTAAATGCAGATGTACACAAACAAAAAAATAAAAAATAAAACCCCAAACATTTATTCATTTGAAATGTTTATACCGTTTTCCTGTAGTTCCCATTAAGCCTTCCCTTCTGGCTGTATATTTAATTCCTGGAGAATCATAGGCTTTATTTAAAACACATGGTAGGATGCTTGTTTCAGGCAGAGGGAGAGAGAAAAAAGTAACTGAAGATTCGGAACTTGAGATCATTTTCAACAATCACTTACAAAGAAGTTGAGGACAAGTCTCATTTGGTTGTGTGCCAATAATGTGAGATGCGTGGAGTGAGTCTGTATAAATATTTCCCTTAATATATTTTGCAGTGAAGTGGAATATATACAAACAGAGTAACGATAATTTTTCCTAAATCTACTTACATGTAATAAATTTGATGTGGAATTCACAGACTCCGTAAACTGTTTCTATGGTAACAACTCTCTCTCTGTATATTTCTGTGGAAAAGCAAGTCTTATGGCTTGACTGGTGTGCAGATTTTTGTTTAACATTGTATTAACTATCTGTATAAATAGACTCTTATGCTTTTAACCTTCTGTGTGTAATAAAAATATTACAAGTATAACATTTGTATTACACAAAGTTTTAAAAATAATATCAGGAAGTATTACTTTACTGAGAGGGTAGTGGATGCATGGAATAGCCTTCCAGCTGAAGTGGTAGAGGTTAACACAGTAAAGGAGTTTAAGCATGTGTGGGATAGGCATAAGGCTATCCTAACTATAAGATCAGGGCCAGGGACTAATGAAAGTATTTGGAAAATTGGGCAGACTAGATTGGCCGAATGGTTCTTATCTGCCGTCACATTCTATGTTTCTATAGAGTACTTTTCTGACCATTTAAATGGACAAGGATTGGAGTTGCCTCTTCCGTCATGTTTTCCTGGTCACTCATGACCTCAAATATGTAGAATGATGCAAGCATTAAAATCAAGTCATTATTCCATGTAGGGCTCTTTAGCATAATAATGCCGTATACTAAAGGGAAACGTTTTTCATACGCTGCAAGACATACATAAATCAGCCTTAATACTCCTCTCCCACCGTCTACTTCAGAATGGTCAGATGAGTGCACAAGTGAGATTGGATAAGACAGGTTATTGACAAGGATTTCTGTAAGTATTCCTCCTGTTGGACATTACTGTCATAAAAATTAGAATTTCAATTTGCCTTATTTTCCTATAAAAAACCCTTTAGGTCTATAAAAAGAAATAAAAAAATGTAAACGTCACAGATTCCTTTTATAAATGCTTACCAAATCCGGTCTACCATCTCATGTTACCTATCACAGGTCCTGTGTTAAAAACCCCTACTGGTCTACAGAATTCTTTGTGGTACAACATCTATTTGGGGCATACATCCCTCTCTGAATGTCTCATATTCTGTTAGCAATTTGTTTTTGTTGCTTGGGGTTGCAATCACTGTAATGCATTGGGAGCAGAAGCAATGCAGTGATAGAGATACCGGGAATATAATACCCCACCATCTGCATAATCATAACATATAATGGAGCCAGTACCCTTTTAATGTAATATAAGTATGTCTGTGTGTGTCTGGGTGTGCCTGTGCGTGTCTAGCTGTCTGTATCTCTGTATGCCTATCTGTGTCTGTCTTGTGTTTCTGTCTGTGTGCACCCATCTGTATCTATGTGTACCAGTTTGTGTCGGTCTGTGCCTGTCTATGCTTGCCTGTGTCGGTGTGTGCTTGTGTGTTCTAATCTGTGCCTGTGTACATGTTTGTGTGTGTCTGCCAGTCTCTGTGTTTGTGTGTATCTGTGCGTGTCTGTAACTGTGAATATGTCAAGAAGAGTATAAAGGGATGTGTTTGGAGAGGGGCAATGGGTGGGATGTTTGGAAGGGGTCAACAAATAAGTTTTGGGCTCAAGCCCTACATGTTTATTGATCCTAGCCAAGCCTCTGGTATTTATCATGCAATCTGTACCTATAATGGAGGTTCAGAAGACATTGCATTCATTCCTTCTATAGCACAGGATGGAGATTGGAATGGGGGGCATTGTGTTTCACCACTTCTCATTTTAAGCATATTTACCCACACTCCACTGCAAAGGTGAAGTTGAAATTGCGGTGACCAGTGCCCGGATACCACTTCTTAAAGCTACTACTTAAGCAACAATAATTGACAGTCAATCAGTATCATGTTGGCAGATTGGTTCAAGAATGCTTGAGTCACTTTATTGTTTTCAAGGTTGGTTCAAGGTCAGTATTTTTTATCAAACATAGCTTTTAGTAAATTGTATGAGCGAACTTCTAGCAGACCTATTAATCCATCCTTCCTCTCTCTTCCTCACACTCCATTTCTTCTGATCACGTCATTTAAATTTTCATATTTTATTGTAAACTTAACTTGCAGCCATTTTTTGCTACAAAATGCATTTTACTTCTACCGTTTGTGTAACTATACCCCAAACCTTTTACTTTGTACGTAATATTGTACACTGCTGTGGAATGTGTTGGTACTTCATAAATACCAATAATAATTATAAAAAAACAATAAGCAGAAACAATTGTTTTAAGCAGGCATTCGCTTACACAGCAATATACAATATGAATAAACTTCCAAGATTAAAATTTTGTGTCTTTGCATTATTCTGTAGGT
Organism: Pelobates cultripes; assembly: GCA_933207985.1. Lineage (NCBI taxonomy): Eukaryota > Metazoa > Chordata > Amphibia > Anura > Pelobatidae > Pelobates > Pelobates cultripes. The sequence continues at coordinate 41,714,446 of OW240920.1, read as the reverse complement.
TGTTTCATGTAACCTCATTTATATTTGTATTATTTTGTTTCTAAACCAAAGCCAGTTATTAACATATGGATATGGGCAATACAGAGGACAGACATGTAAGTAGTTTATTACAGTGCCTGTAATAAACTAAAGCTAATTTTACAGTCTGCATAACACTAGTCAGCCATTCTAAACCACAAAGAAAAAAAAAATTCAGGATGCAACCCTCTGTGGTTTGAGGTTATTTTGCACAATAACTTGGGAGGTTTAAAATTACAATCCTTTCCCTTCCGGGACTGGGACTAACAGAACCTCACACTATTTACCCAGCAATTTTAGCATACAAATAGAAACAGAGCAGTTTCCGAGCTGAGATCTGGACCCTGTGGTAGCTGCACACATTATTCCAAGCTGCTTGGAAGGAGCTTTGGAGAGATTCCTAGAAATGAAAGGAAAATTCTTTGGGTTGTTTTTTTTCTCCTTGGGAACCATTTTGAAAATAAACACACCTCTCCTCCGAAATGGAAAAATGACAACCATTAAAAGAAACAAAACTGTTTTCAACATGTCAGTTCTGCCATGTACATATTACATTAGAAAGCTATATTTCTGGGGGGACAAAATTACACCATAAAGTTTTAAAGGAATACCATGACCTAAACTTGCTGTATTTAGAAATATGAAGAAAGCTATATATTATGTAAGAACGTGTGTGGTTCAGGGGTCTGCAATTTTACACTCCTGTATTATGATGCAAACAATGGTCTACTTAATATTAAATATGAACGGTGAAACAGACTAGCTACATATAAGACAGAATATAATAAGGTGGGGGGGGAGGGGGGAGAAGAAAAGTATGAGGGGTTGACTTTTAGTGAACGTTCAGACTAGAAATTGCTTGCTATGATCCAGATACCCATACGAGTCCAGTAACTACCAGACAAAACTGTTTGAGTGAGCCCTGTTCCATAACTTAACCAAGCGCAGCCAGGGGGTCCAACCACTTAAAATAGCAACGCTGGGAGGAATTCCAGAAGCTGCAGCTTGTTCTAAAATCTGTTAAGTCCTTTACTTGGGTTCTTCCCTGATTTTGTTAAAATTGCACAATAGTGGGATCTAGATCAGGGGTCTGTGCGACTTTCTTAGATAAAGTCGGTCTATGGCATTCAGCTCTTAGCTTATTTCTAGCTGCTTGGTCAAGGGGTTTCCTCAACCTTCATCCAAGATATTTGGCTACATGAGCCATAGGGACCCATTCGGTTGACCTAGGGTGCTTAAAGGATCACTATAGGGTCAGGAACACAAACATGTATTCCTGACCCTATAGTGTTAACACCACCATCTAGCCCCCTGGGCTCCTTATGCCTCCATAAATATAGTAAAACTCTTACTGTATTCAAGCCTGAAGCTGTAAAACTGCACGCCGTTAGACTCAGAAAAACAAGCAGTCTGCTGACATGTGGTAGCCTGATCCAATCACAGTGCTTCCCCATAAGATTGGCTGAGACTGACAAAGAGGCAGATCAGGGGCAGAGCCAGCATTATTCAAACACAGCCCTGACCAATCAGCATCTCCTCATAGAGATGAATTGAATCAATGAATCTCTATGAGGAAAGTTCAGTGTCTGCATGCAGAGGGAGGAGATACTGAATCACAGGATGCTGTGCACAGTGCTGCCCTGTGCTCTGCTGACAGCAGATCTGAGTGGATGGAGGCATATTATGCCTCCATCAACTCTGAAGTCCCTCTGGTTCACTCTGAGTGACTGCAACTGGAGGTGTTCTAGCTTTCAATGTAAACACTGCATTTTCTCAGAAAATACAGTGTTTACATGAGAAAGGCTGCAGGGAGCTATAGTTCTCACCTGAACAACCTCATTAAGCTGAAGTTGTTCAGGTGACTATAGTGTCCCTTTAATATGGTCTGGGTCAAATAATGGTTTCCCATTAACATCCATTATAATATTCTCTTCATAATGATTTAGAGAGATGCTCGGGTGCCTCTGACACAGATGAATAATTTGAGGCAGAATCAGATTAAGATTTTTCATCTTCTGAGTTTGAAGAGTAGTCATCATTTGAGGAGGTTTTTATAGGAGTCAGGTTTGCTCCTGTGAATGGCCTTCCCAGCTCGTCTGTCTTCCTCACGAGCAGAGTGTCTTTTCAGTGATTAATTGCACTCTTCAGTTTTGCGTGAGACACGCATTTTGTTTTGGTTTTGGTCCTTCCCCCCTTTATGTGACTTAGCACAGCCAGGGGATTCTAAAGCCCCGTCAAAGCAGTGTTTGCGTTTCTGGGTGGCCTTCCCAGACCTCCTGAATCCCTGAGCTAAATTCTCTTCTGACTCCACAGGTGACCAGAATAGGTCTGAAGGAGTATTAATTAAGTGAGTTTTATCGCTAGGTTTTGAATTGCTTATGGCCTGAGCCACAGACTTTGCAATTGTTTCTTGCAAGGAAGACATTGCTGTATAAATTGCAGATGAAACAGATTTATGAACGGATTAGTCTACAATATTTTGTAAAGAATCCCCAGTGAGGATTTCACAGTCATGAGTAGCACCAGGTTTTGGTGACTGAGAAGGAGTTTGTCTAATTTCTTTAGAATCGTTCAATATTGCAACAAATTGTTATTTGTAATTACTACTGGTAAATAGTAAAATAATGTTGCAAAAGATTAGGTAAAATCCTGACAGGAAAGTCAAATAATTTCAAATTTATAATTACCAACAAAGAGCCACAAAGTTGTGGAGAAACGCTGTGCTGAGGTAAAGTGGGCGGGAAAGTTAGCTGAGAACCAACTAAATGAATCTCCACCAATAATAACGTCATCAATCTATGAGGGACTAACTGTAATCGCGCGTGCAGCGATACACATGAAAAACTTCCCGAATTAAACTGAACAGTGAAATACACGTTCGTACAAAAAAACAGCAAATGTGAGCATAATAAACGAATACCAAAAAAACGAATGGCCGCAATTCGTGAAAAATCTACCGAATGCGAGGCATTCAAAATACCTCAATATTAACATTTTGGATGAACACTACCAAACGCCGATAAACCGCAAACTCAATTCGGATGAAAAGGCACGAATGCCAGTGTATATAAACCAAATATATATATTTAAACAAAAAATAATAAGAAAAATATATAAATTTACTTCAGAAAACATACAACATAAAGGAATAAATATACCAATATATATACTAATATATTTAACCAAACCAGAAGGTATTCATATAGAAAACAGTTGCATAAGTGAATATATATGATACTTATCTCTACTGTAGCAGCAAACAAAGAGGGAGAATATTGGGGATCATTCACTATATAGACTATGCTGGATTGCTATATAGACTCGGCTACCGAGTGTTCCATCTCAGTTACTCTATTTTTTTGTCTTTTATTCACTAAACTTTATTGAAAAAATTTCTTTGCTGCTGGAGTTAAGTAAGGAAAGTTAATGCATAATACGAGCCTCCCGTCTTACTATAAAATTTGAAATTCAAATAGAATTTCTGACAGTTCACATTTTCATGAATAATGATGCAAATGTTTAACATGTTAAGACATTCTCTCTCTCTCTAAAAAAAAGTAATAATTTTCATTGAATGAAAGGCATATAGTAACAGTTTCAGTGATAGGAAAATGGCTGACGTCAGATGATTGCATTGTAATGGTCATCTGAAACCTTGGCAACATCCACCTGTGTAACTATATCTTTATCTGACTGGCAGTATGTTTATTTCGTAAAGCTGGGAGTGTCTGTAAATATGAAATCACTTTTTGCAATATGATAGTCTGTCAGTCGATTACAATTTAGACAATACAAAAAAAGTGTTATGACAAATGCCCACAAACCCTATAATGTATTCTAAATGTCAGTATCATTTGCCAATTTTTATTGTTTCCTGGGATATGAAGAAGAGTTGTTATTCACTAAACAGTGATAAATTGTAAATTGAATTGCAAAATTTGTCTGCCTGTTTTAGCCTGAATTTTGTAATTCACCACATTTGGTTGTTTAATAAGTAAACCGCTTTGTCTCTGGAAATATTACTAATGAGCAATGCTAATGGGCAAAGTTTTTGGAAGTAGAGAGAAAACTCTCTTCTCAGTCTGAGGTAAACCAGGCTTGTGCTTGTCTCATTCTGTGTGTTCTTGTTTGTGTCTACCTCTCTGTGTCTGTGTGTATGCCTGTGCAGGGCCATCTTTAATAGTGATTGGATCCTAGGCAAGCATTTGATTGGATCCCCTGGAGCCTGCCATTCCCCCCTCCCCCCCCCTTTACTCCCTGACATACAAACAGGGCGGGCATTAGGCCATTAGGTGCCCTGTGTGAAAAGTCTTCACGGCACCCCCCTTCCCCACCAAGTTGCCTATATACAGCCACACACAAAGGCAGGCAGACAGTCACACAAACAGTTACAAGCAGACAGTCAGACACGCTCAGTTACAGGCAGACAGTCACACATGCTCAGTTACAGGCAGACAGTCACAGAGCCAAACACACAATCAGTGGAGCACACACAATCCATGGGGCCCCAGTGTGAAACTGATCCGTGGCCCTTCTCCTCCTCTTCCCCCCAGTCCTTCCCCCCGACAGACAGACAGACACACACACACATAGAGACACACACACACACAAGACACATACATACAGACACACACAAAGACACATACAAAGACACATACATACAAACAGACAGGCACACATATATACATACAGACAGACACACATTCAGACAGACAGACACACATACAGACACAGACACAAACACACACACACACACAAGACACATACATACAAATACACATACAGACAGGCACACATACATACATACAGACACACACATAATATTTAAGTCACCTTCCTGTTTCCTACCTTTTAGGTGCAGGAGGGTGACTTTCCCTGGGGTCCAGTGGTGGCTCAGGTTGATGAGAGTCAGAGTTTCCACTCTGACTCCCTCCTCGGCTTCCTCCAGCGCGGGCTCTGTCTGATAGCTGGGAGGATAGTTGTGCAGTCACTTTCTCCCAGCATGTGATGTCATCACAGGGAGCCCGGTCACGCTGTTAAAGCACCCAGCGCCGACCGGGCCCCCTGACAATCCATCTCCATCGGGTGGCCCTAACAGCATGGGCCACCTAATGGACCCCTTGGGCACACAGGCAGCAGTCACACACAGAGGCAATCACACAGACAGTCACACACACACACACACAGGAAGGCAGTCACAGACAGTCACAGGCAGGCAGTCACACACACAGGCAGGCAGTCACACAAACAGGCAAACAGTCACACACACACACACACACTTGCCCTGCATACAATCACGCCCTCTACTCTTTAACACAATGGCGGAACTTAAGTAGACAGGGCCCTGGTGCAAGAATGTTTTTGCGCCCCCCCAATCGCAAGTGATTTAAATCCCCATCTGTTGTGCAACTCCAACAATGCTTTGACTCGACAGCTGGGGCTTTACCATTTTCCCATGCTTGCAGAATTGTATTTAACACTGAGCAGAGTTTTTGTGTTTGAATGTAAGCATGTTTTTGTATGAATATGTTTGTATGAATGTAGGGGTGTGTTTGTATGTGGTGTTGGAGTTTAAATGTAAGCATGCATTTATGTGTAGTGTTTGTTTTTTTAATGCAGGTGTGTGTTTATATATCATTTTGGTGTTTAACACAGAGGTGTGTTTGTATGTAGTGTTGACGTTTTAATGCAGGAATGTGTTTGTACGTAATGTTGAAGTTTGAATGCAGGGGTGTATTTGTGTGTAGTGTTGGCGTTTTGAATGCGGAGAGGTGTGCACATGTACACACACTACCACACACACTGTGATACACATACTGTAACGGATCGACGGGCACCCCGACTGGGTACCTCCGTTGAAGGATGCTCCTAGCGCTTCCTGATTGCTCCAAGCACCACAGCAGACACCATAACCACCGTAGACTCCTCCAGAGAGCAAGGCAGCAACAAGCTCTTACAAGAGCTTAGTAGTGATATAGCAAGGGAGTATGACTAGCATAGCAATCCCTTGTAGCAGATTCCCCCAATAAGAGACGGCACTCCAAATTGACGGTAAAGTAGAACTGCCAGAGCTGTGGGTTTATTGTTCTTATATACACATTCTTACACATTAGTACCACACACAGGGTTTTGTTAAACAACCAATAAACACGTACAATACACTCAGACACTCCCACACAAAATCCTACCCCTCTGCCTGTGATACAATTACCTTACACAATGGGTTAATGTAATTATCACAGGCAGGAAAATACACAGTTTTACACAATATTCATAACTTTAAAAGTATGCATCACATTCACATAAATTCACTTACATTTTCAGAATCAGCATACTCCAAATACAAACATATGTCAAAATCATACAAATTGGTCCAGTGGGTCAAAAGTTAGATCGAAGTCCTTTGTGACCAAATGAAGCATGGTTTTCCTGCCAAAAACCGGTTCCACAGAGTCTTCTATCCTGGAGATAATTGGGAAGTAATCCAATTATCTCCAAGGACAGAGGCAAAACCCCATTAGTCACATGGTAGCAAAAGACAATAAAATACATAAAATATATATAACTGTGCAGCTATTGCATAAAACAGGTACATTCAACATATCCCCAGATAGCTTAGATCTGAGCGCACATTATTACTGAATGGCATTCAGATCACATATATACAGTTCAATTGCCATGGAGCCAAAGTCTTAGACATAGTCTTTCGTTATACGAATGGGCTCCATAGCATAGCTATCTGGGGTATCACTGTTCAAATAGGGAAAATACCGAATGACCCGGCTTTCGGGTCTTTGCAGGGGAAAATCAAGCATTTCAACATGGGGCCATAGTCACAGGGCAGGAGGCTGGCAATCAGTCTTCTCCAATGCCCAGTGGCGAGGCTGGTTCCGCCACACATACACACACAGATAATCACGCATACACTGAAACACATGCAGATATATACAATGACACACATGCAGATACGGACTGACACAGATACGCACTCTTACACTTACAGACACACGGATACAAACACTGACACATGCAGATACACATGAACATAAGCACAATGACCCAGGCAGATACACAGATACACACTAACTATATACAGAAACACAAATACACTGACTAAATACAGATACACAGACTTATACACTGACAACATACAGATATGAATCACGGCGGTCACTTCCTCCCAGCTGGCTGCCGTGAAGCAAGTTAAAGGGCCACAGCGTCCGACTGGGCCCCTGATGAGAAATGTCTACCGCATAGCCCTAAATGCATAGGCCACCCTTAGTGTGTGGACCCCTGGTGCAGCTGCAGCACCAGCAGGCTCATGGGGCAGCTGCTTTTGGCCCCCCCAGGAGTAACAGCTGCCAGCGCTAAAGACCGCCCTGCGCATGTGCGTGCCTGTGTATCTATGCCAGTGTGTGCCTGTCTGTATCAGTGTGTATCTGTCTGTGCCCGTCTGTGCTGGGGTGTGCTTGTGCGTCTGTGCACCTCTGTGTTTGTGTCAGTACTGTTGTTTCTTTGTATATTTCTGTGTGTGTCTGCCAGTTTGTGTGTGTCTGTGCATGTCTATAACTGTGAATATGTCAAGAGAGGCATTAAGGGATGGTGTTTGGAGTAGTCAGCAAATACGTTTTGGGCCCAAGCCTCAGATGTTTTTTGATCCTAGAAATGACTCTGGTATTAATCATGCAGCACGGAGCTTAGCTTCTCTTTGGGTGAGAAAGATCAGCTGCCATTCTCAGCCAACAAGCTAGCCTTCCAGTGGACGTGGAGAGAGGCTCCGGTGGGACTTCAGGTAAGAAGTCTAAAACAGTTCAACTACTTACAATACAGCGTGTGCCAGGGCACGAACTGTACCATAACCACTACATGAAGCTATAGTGATTATTGTGCTTGGAGTGTTTCTTTAAAATCACCTGACAAAACACCCATACTCAGTGCCTTTATTTGCTAAGGATTACAATTGTTTTTGAGATATTGAAATTATGTTTTGCAAGATATTTTACATCTATAAAGCTCTGATTTGTTCCTTTGAGTGTCTTTCCTTGCAGATGCTTCAACATATGAACCAATATAGGAGTTAGAAAATATTTCATTAATTTTTGGGAGTTCCATCATGTCATGATAAATAATTAAGTCAAGATCAAAACTCTTTACCAGTCATTTGCTTAAATGTAATAATATCTACCTTATGGAGAACCTGTCATCTTAAATCCAAAGGTAAATATACTCATTCATTGCCCATTCTTTTCCTCGTTAAATCTCCTGGAAAGGTCATTTTACGACCAACATTCCACAAGTCACGTATGGTGTTCCTGCTTTTTGTCAACAAGAGGTATTGTCTTAGGATATGTTATGGAATTTTGCACATTGATTTTTTTTAACCACATGCCTTCTGGTGTTTGTATCTGCCTTGATAAAACACAGGAAATAATTCTGGTTTTGTATGTGCATATTAATGACACTAATAGCCTCAACTTATAGTTCTGTATACATTCTACCAGTTCTTATATAACTTATATTATCTAAGCTCAATTACAGCGAGGATCTGATTTCCCTGTCTGAAATTGCCAAGTAACAGTTGGAAAATTAATAGAATTGGGAGGAATTACGACCTGACTGCTGTCAGAACACAACTATGGAGCCACGGGGGTCAAGAGGATGTGATTATGCTGAGATGGATGTATTGTCTGAGTCTGCGGCCTTAATGCATTCATCATTTTTTTTTAAATGCTCCACAGTTTTGGACTTGCTGGGATCTGATGCCTTCCCTCAGCCTCCTCCTGCACACATGGACCTACTTCTTCAGGCTCTGGACGGCCTATTTGCCTGATTCTGGGCAAAGCTATCCGCTCAGGCACTTGCCTTACGTGCCACTCCTATCTGCAGAGCCAAGGCTCTCCTGATCCGATCGGATGAACAAAGACACAGAGTTGGGCTTCCTCCAAGGATCCCCGCGCGACATCGCTGAGGCAAAGATACAACTCAAATACCTGTTGGTACAACTCAAATACCTGTTCCCGCTCACATGGACAGCGCAACCACCTTGGCCCACCCAGGCGAAGATTCCCCGACAAGCGAGGCTGGTTGCAAGGGACTGGAGGTTTGCGAACACAGCCCATGGCCGTCAGAAGCGGTGTAAGGCTGGAGGGCCTTATAGTGCAGTGCAGGGCGATGTGGGCCCAGTAGGGTCATCTCTACATTGCAGCTGGAATAAGGCTCCCTCATGACAATGTCTCCCCATGGGTATTGGCTGAGCAGGCTACAGACTACCTCAACAGAATTGCGGTCCTATTACCAGCCTCTCCCGCATCAGTTATAATTGCTTTGTTTATATTGTTTTAATTTCATGCTAAGCATCTACCAACCAGCAGTGAAAGTCGACTTTAATAGCACCCAGTGGTATTTCATTCTCTCTCTATAGTCAGTCTCATATATGTTCAGTTACAGCAGTGTATAATATCAGCTCTCTATTACTCTCTTACTGACATAGACCGGTTTGAAGCTTGCCTATATTATATAACATGTATCTTCTCAAGTGAGGCCAGATAACATGTTTAGACAGTGCTTCAGGTTTCCTATCTTGCCTCTTGCTTCCCTCATGTACCTTATAATATAAAATGTGCTGTCCCATCGACATTTCCTACCACAACCTTACATTTCTATTATTGCATGTACGCTTGGGAATTGTCATTGCCTATATGTTGGTTTCATTCTGCATAAATAAAGAATAAAAAAAAATAATAATAATTATAATTTGAGAAAAGGTGGAGCTAGTGCTGACAAGATTTGTCCTTGTTGTTACCCCCATCCTCCATAGACTTCACTGTCGAACATGCATGAGTACAGCACTGACATGGGCTCCAGGCAGATGAAGCGCCAGGAGCTGAAAAGGATCCACCGGAGTGACATGGCTGTAGTCACAAGGGACAGCATCAGGACGGTAGAACTTACCTTCCTCTGCTCCCCCAGACCACCGAACAGCAGGGGGCGATGTCAGCATCAGAGCTCTTTGCAAAATACTCGAAGACCTCAGAAGATGACAAAGACACTTTAAGCTTTAAAATAGAAAAATGTCTCCCAGCTCTGTACTGATATGAACCATTGGACTAACAGAAAAGAACAGGAAGTTGAAGATCTAAGAAGTAAAATTTAAATTAATGTTGGCAATAGCCGGCCGATGGAGCATCTGAGTGGGTAATGTTACAATGAAACATTGAAATATACAACAGAAACGCACAGTAATCTTCTTGGTCAATCATTTGCACAGTCTACTCCTGATACCTGTATATGAAAGACTACGTATTACATTGTATTGTGTTTTTTTGTTTTGATTTTTTAATTTAAATGTCGCACCATTATTGCCCACTCCCCCGACTCCCAAGGCTGTCAAAAAAGAGCATGTTTAAGACAAAATAGGGATATAAAATTGTAAATAAATGAACAAACAAAAATGGGATGTTTATCAGGGCTATTGGGTTTATTGAAATTCAATAAAGATAATCCCAAACAGGAGATATCCTTTATCACTCTATACAATGCTCAACAGGATGTGCTGGAAAATGTTGACCAGTTTCAGAGTAAGAGTAAAATATTCTGCCCAATTTTGCAATTGTTGTAGATCAGAAATGTAACGGACCGTTTTGCACACAAGGGGTAAAAACCGTTTAGGCGATCGGCCCCCTTTCCAGAGATCCAGGCACAGCTACTGCAGAACACCAAAACTCACGAACTGGATACAAAATAGCACTCCAACTCCCGAACTGGAACCTCCCAAATAGCTGCTAGCAGACGAACAGGAAAAGCAGACGAACAGCTTACACTCCTGGCAATCAGTCTCTAACAGCATACAGTGAATCCCCCCAAGAACGAGACAAGGCTCCGTGTTGAGGGTCAAGCAGTGGTCTGTTTAATGAGGGCTACCTGCCCGGCTTTTATGCAGGTCTCCCACCTGGTGGACACTCCCCTAGGGGACCAGATGGAAGACTGTGACAAGGGACAGACAAGTATACAAATAGGACACACAGTCACAGTATATTCCCACAATGCATCCTGGCTTCCTCCCCTCTGCCCTGGGAGATAATTGGGAAGTAATTCAATTATCTCCCAAGACAAAGGCAAAACTCCATTACACACGTGGGAACACAAAACCAGCATAACGCTTTAAAATGCACAAAGTAACATTTACTACATAAACCACAGACATGTAACATATCCCCAGATAGCTCAGGTCTGAGTGCACATTATTAGGTGAATGGCACTCAGACTACACGAATACAGTTCAATCGCTATCTGGGGTATAAGACATTCACACAAAAATACCGAACACCGGGTCATTCGTGTGCGTTCCCCGAACAAGAAGGGAGGTCGGCGGCTTCAGCGGTGTTCGCGCAAAACTGTGTCCGATTTTAGTTCCATGAAAATAGAGGCGAACACCGCTGTTCATTCGTATGGTTTAAAATGGCCGCGACCTCGTGTTCGGGATACGAACGGCGGCCACCCAGCGTTCATCAATTAAGCTGCGGTTAACCGCAGCTTCAGGGAGGTTAATTGCCGGCACACTCCAGCTCCCAGGTGGTCCAGTCATTCGTACGGTTGTTCGGTAGATTGAAACTACCGAACAACCGGCAGAAAAGCATGAATATGGCTTTTCTGCATGGAAAAATGAAGTCTTTTAAAAGGGGGCCATAGTCCAAAGGCAGCAGGCGAGCAACCAGGCTTCTCCAATGCAATGTGGCGAGATTGGTCTCGTCACATCTCTCCCCTTTTCCAAACAGACTAACAGGGTATCTGACCTCCTGCCGGTCAGTGCCCTTGTTAGTCCAGCAGCCCACCCACAACAAATAATCAACAGCACAGCCCACCCACAATAAATGGTTACTACACCTGGGTAAAGGGGAAGCTTGTCCATGTCCAGGTGCCTCACCACGGCTGTGCTGGGTACGGGTATGCTGACTTGGTGGGTTGCTGCGTGGGCAGAGACCAGCGGCACTCTGCCCTGTTGCCAGCGCTACTGGGAGGGTAGCCTGGTGGAAGCCTGGTTGTTGGAGGGGGAGACCGACTGTCTCCCCTTTAAATACACCGCTCTGCTGCTGCTGGAGACTGACCGTCTCCCCTTTAGCTGCACAGTCCTGCTGCTGGAGACCGACCGTCTCCCCTTTGGTTACCCATCTCTGCTGCTGGAGGGGGAGACCGATTGTCTCCCCTTTGGCTAAACAGCCCTGTCGCTGGGGGGCAGGACCGACCGTCCCTACCCCCTGTGCTGGCAGTGTAGAGACTACGGTCCCATCTGCACGGTTGTGGGGCTTACTGTCTCCCCTTTGTACATTAAGCTGTCGCTGGGGAGAGGGGGTAACAAGCTCCTCTCCCATACATACTTCCAGCTGTGGGGGAGGGAGACCGACTGTCTCTGCTCCCAATACAGAGTCCTGCTGCTGGGGAAAGGAAACTGGGCTCTCTATTCCCGGTAGGACACTCTGCCGCTGGGGAATGGAGACGGGGCTCCCAATTCCCAATAATCTGTGCTGCCGCTGGGGAATGGAGACTGGGCTCCCAATTCCCAAAGCCTCATACTGCCGCTGGGGAATGGAGACTGGGCTCCCAATTCCCAAAGCATCATTCTGCCGCTGGGGAATGGAGACTGGGCTCCCAATTCCCAAAAAATCACGCTGCCGCTGGGGAGGGAGGACACTGCTCTCCTCTCCCTGGACTTCACACTGCCTTCCTGGCATATCACTTGGCTGTTGGGGGGCAGGAACAACTACCTCTGCCCCCTGTAACTCAGCCTGCCGCTGGGGAGGGAGGATACTGCTCTCCTCTCCCTGCACTTTACTCTGCCTTCCCGGCATATCACTCTGCTGCTGGGGGGCAGGAACAACTACCTCTGCCCCCTGTAACTCAGCCTGCCGCTGGGGAGGGAGGATACTGCTCTCCTCTCCCTGCACTTTACTCTGCCTTCCCGGCGTATCACTCTGCTGCTGGGGGGCAGGAACAACTACCTCTGCCCCCTGTAACTCAGCCTGCCGCTGGGGAGGGAGGATACTGCTCTCCTCTCCCTGCACTTTACACTGCCGCTGGGAAATGGAGACTGGGCTCCCAATTCCCTGCAGGACCGGTGGAGAGACCTCGGTCCCATCTCTACCGGCCACCTGGGGTTCTTCCCAGTAAAACTGTACCATCTCGTCCCCTCTGAATGGGTCTGGCTCTGGGTCTGTCATGCTGCTCTCCTGCTGAGCCTTTTCGCTGTATTGAAACAGCTGCTGGTAGCCCTGTTCTAGCTCCATCTCCCGGGTTACCAGGTGGACCAGGTCTTGCTCAATTTTGTGAGCGTCGTCCCAGTCATACCTGCTCTCCCTCCACTCCCAGAGATCACTGAACCGGGCTTGTGTAGGGCTCCCAAATTCGAGCTCTGAAAACGACTCCCATAACAAGCCAGGACCATCAAACTCCTCTCCCTCTGGCTTGTCATGCTCGGCTGTCCAGGGTAGGTACTGTGCCCCATGCCACCAGAGCGCCTGGTAGGCATCTTCTAGCCACAACTCCTGCCATACTAGGTGTTCCAATTTCCTCACCCATTCCTCCAGGGGCTGCTCTCCCAGGAAGGGCATCCGCAGGGCTACTCGCTTCTGCAACCGCTGGTCTTCCTTGGGGAGTCTCTTGCCCCGCTGGTACTCCACAATACCCAGTGCCTGGTACCAGATGCCTTTACGGACTGCATCTCGGTCATCCATGGCACCCTCGTCATACTCCACTGCTGGTTCCATGCTGGTGCTGTCAGGGTCGCTGTACTGGGACATGCGTTGCCCTCAAATTGTAAAATCCAAAGAAATGGTGTCTCCTGTAGCTGTCTTTCTGGTTGTAGGAACGATCCCACCGCTGCCACCAATTGTAACGGACCGTTTTGCACACAAGGGGTAAAAACCGTTTAGGCGATCGGCCCCCTTTCCAGAGATCCAGGCACAGCTACTGCAGAACACCAAAACTCACGAACTGGATACAAAATAGCACTCCAACTCCCGAACTGGAACCTCCCAAATAGCTGCTAGCAGACGAACAGGAAAAGCAGACGAACAGCTTACACTCCTGGCAATCAGTCTCTAACAGCATACAGTGAATCCCCCCAAGAACGAGACAAGGCTCCGTGTTGAGGGTCAAGCAGTGGTCTGTTTAATGAGGGCTACCTGCCCGGCTTTTATGCAGGTCTCCCACCTGGTGGACACTCCCCTAGGGGACCAAATGGGAGACTGTGACAAGGGACAGACAAGTATACAAATAGGACACACAGTCACAGTATATTCCCACAATGCATCCTGGCTTCCTCCCCTCTGCCCTGGGAGATAATTGGGAAGTAATTCAATTATCTCCCAAGACAAAGGCAAAACTCCATTACACACGTGGGAACACAAAACCAGCATAACGCTTTAAAATGCACAAAGTGGCGAGATTGGTCTCGTCACAAGAAATATGTGACTCTTTAAAGCAAATAATCAAACCATCTTTTCCCATTCTGTAAAGTCAAAAGAAACATTCTACGGTACTACTTGATTCAGTGGAGGCTCGACCATAGGGGCAATTAGGGCAGAGCCCCAACAGTTTTTATGTGGGGAAAATAGTTATTTGTGGACATTTAGAAACACTAAGACTCTTACTTCAAGGGAGTGGGGTGGTAAACTAAGAAAAATATGGGAAAAAAATTAATGTCTCTTTAATTATAAAATAGGTTTCAGTTCTGCAAGGTCCCTTCCCCCTCATTGGTAGTTGTTTGGAGACACTTTAGAGCATCAAGGCATGTCAAAAATTGGGCAGGTTTAAAATCTGTCCTGTTTCAGCAGGTTCAGCACATGCCTACTGTCCTTTAAGAAGGAATCCAGGAATTCCCATTGAGTTGCCACTCGGGCAGCAGAGCCCATGAGTGGAGACAAGCTATTGGCCTCACTATTCAGTGGCCATCAATTGCTCATAGTACCAGGGGGTGCGTCTACAGTGCCCTCAGGAGAGAGAAGCAAGAAGCCATCTTGGAAGTAGAAAAGGAAGAGCACAACAGCAGCGGCTCCTGGGGTTACAGTGCCCACAGGAGAGAGAAGCCAGAAGACATCTTAGAAGCAGCACAAGAGCACAGGAGCAGCCTGCCAAATATAATTGTGTAATATTATCTTTTTCTCTCCCCCAATAGCTCCAGTTACTGCCTAAGGGCTTAATAAGCAAGGGAATTTACTCAAATATACAAAGCCAGGGATGACAATGGAAGGGGGGCATTTCTGGCACAGAGCACTGTGCTGAATTTTACTAATAGTTTTAATAACTCTTACTGTACATACCCATCATTTTCTTTAAAGTGCTCTGTCACTCTACAGCTGAGACCTGAGACGTGCTGTGGCTAGATGGAAGCTTTAAACTGCAGGACTGGGACTGTGACTCTGGGGACTGATTTAAATCTGATTCTATCTATAATGTTTCTGTTAACCATGTCAGCTTCTTCTAGTCTCCATATTTCCACTGCAGATTAATTATATTGAAAACTGTAAAGCTAGTAAGGAGACTTATTATGTGAAATGTTTCAGAACAGCAGCAACATTTAATAGAAAGCTAAAGTTAGCAGGAGCTCTACTGAAGATGAGATCATGAGGGTACTAGAAAGATAGAGAGAGAGAAAGGGCTAAAGCATTGTACAGAGGGAAGTACTGTGTGGGATACTTATAAGTATCTCCTTATTGTGACCAGCTCTGTGCAATGTATAGGTATCTTCGTGTTACACCCAGCTCTGTGTATTACATCTCTATTTTTTCTCTGTGAGTGTGGTATGGTTATCTCTGTATTGTATTTAGCTCTATATATTTTATAGAGATCTTTATATTACTAGAGGGATCATGCAGACAGCAAACAGGTCCAAAGAATGTCACTGGGATCCCTATAAATCCACATAGGACAATTTCTAAAATGAACATACAATACTTTATTTTACTTGGGACCAGCCCATATGTTCATTACATAACGCTTACTGTGACACACTTAATAAAATACAAATAACCAAAACATGTCAGAAAACATACAGGGAATTATAGTAACATATCATAACATATTTATAAAGGGGTGGGGAAGACAATATTAAACACAAAACATCTCTCCTGCCTGCAGAAACAATAATATGCAAATCTACCTGAATATGCAAATTGGCAATCCTTGCTATTCAGGTAGTGCATACAGCGGTTGCTAGATCCTTGTAACCAACAGATGGCTCTATACATGATCCACAGCCAAATCAAACTAGTTGATTTCAAGCATTATCAAGACAGGAGAGCACACTAACGTTGAACCCCAAACAACCACATTACACCCACAATGGACACATGGTGACTTGAACATAAGAATAATCCAGGGCACTACATAAAATGTCCGTAAGAAACCCCAGGTGATGGTGACTACCGTCACAAAGTATAGCTATAGGTTTTCACCAAATCAAAATGTAAAGTATCACAGTAACTTGTACAAGATACCTCTAGATTAACTCAACAATAATTCTTACTATATTGCTGACACCGGATACCTTTTATCTGGGCTGAATTCATTTTATCTCCAATCTATAACTAAATGTTACATTTAGATTAGATTAAATCACTATACTTTCATAAACTAGTTGAGATTTATTTATGCACCTTGCTACGAGAAACAGACCTCCAGGCAAGGAAACATATCTGAGCTACATGTATCTAATTATTAGCCGTGTAACAGAGCATGAACGAGAGACGGAAAGGAGTTAAAATGCATACACCTAGCTATGAGAGTCAGACCTTCAAGCAGGAAGACATCACTGAGCTAGAGACATCTAACTAGATACACTTAGCTATGAGGACGACCCCAAGACAGTGAAATGATACAGTGTTTTCTTAGATCTCATATACACTCTCAGTGATAGTCAGATCTCAGGCAGGGACAAAGAGAAGAGGTTCTTAGTACGGAGTACAGGTATAAAGGGAAAGTAAATCTTCTCAGTAGGATATTAGCTATTGTACAGACACCTATTTGTGAGCCAGATGCTCCCAAATGAAGGTAGAGGGTTTTGCACCAAGTTACTACATCTGCTTTAGAAGTCAGCAATTAAACTTTATAGAAAATAAATAAAACCAATCCAGAGGGAGGAGAATTAAATCAGATTATATTCCTTAGGAGCCTGACAAAGGTATTATGCACCATCTGAAAATGACATCATTCATTGTCTGTAAACTCCAAGGTGTGTACAGTTGTCATGGTGTGATGGGATAATTTCATGTGTTAATGGTAGGAAATGAATGTTAACAGTTTCTCTTGTACGATGAGGAATCTATTACAGATCTCAACACCACTGCGCCCATGTCTTGAATGGCCCTTAATATGTCAGTTTTATAAAATATACTTTGTTTTAAAGAACAAAAAACAAAAGTTATGTTTTTAATGTTTACAGTTTCATAAAGAGGCAGAATTGAGGACTTCATGCACATGATTCCAAGCTTTGTAAGACTGTAAAGATTTTTGGACCTAACACAGATCCAGCTAATTAAGGAAAAAAATTAAATAATCAAGGATATAATTGTTGAAATGTGGAGTAACAGCTCGTTGATCCAAAGAGAAATCATTCTGAAGTCTAGAAGGAGTTTGTTCTCATTTTGCAGCATAATTAGAAATAGAATAAAATGGACATTTACAATGAAAATATTTCAAAATAAGTTAAATATTAATAGTCAATTACTACAATATATATTTGAAACTCGTCTGTCTATACCATTTTTGATGGGTTAAGGGGTTAACAGTCTTAGAAGGTAACGAAATAAAGGGAATGTAAGCAAGGCCCTCATAAATAAACTTTAAGGGGCCCACAGTGCCCAGTACACTCCAGTGAGTGTAGCAAAACACTGTGAAGAAACTGGCCTGCTGGTTTCCAGGTAAGAACTTGCACTAGTGGCACCATAACCACTACAACATTATATAATGGTTTTGGTGCTTGGAGCATTCCTTTAAATCCTTTGTGCCTTGCAAGATAGTTATGCATCTGACATTGATCACTAACATATACTGAAGTCATGAGCATTTGTTTGCTACATTAACTGAAACTAAGAAAGGCCAGATAAACACTTTGCAGATGGCTAAACCCTTCAGATTAAACAGCTACAGCTGTGTAAAGGATCAGAAAACTCTTGAGGGGCTTAAAGGTACAAACTGCAGAAGTTTTTATTCATATTCCTTTATGGAACGATTGCTGTTTGAACCTCCATAAATTTGGTTAACCCCTTAACCACAAGGAACAGTACATTTTTATAACCGGCTTGCGTTTGCCATCATAAGTTTTATAGAACTAACACCCCGATAGCCAGCACTCAGCGCAACGTAACTTCGATAATACCAATGGTTGATGAAAGCTTCCGCATTCCGTAAAGGCTTCATTTTGGTGTAGAAGGTGGATAGGAAACATTCTTGTGTAACCAAAAATAGATGACAAATTTAGCTTTTTTTATATCTTCTCACCGACATACAAATGTGGTTATTTACTAAACATAATCGCTGTGGGGTTTATTCCCTAAACTGTAATGAATTGGAAAAGAAAATGCCAATATCGCCAAATACAAAAAATTCTTCTACTCATTGTTTTTCTTCAATTTAGAGGTTTTTGAATAAAAATTATAAATCCGAGGTCAGTTCAACAAAATTTCAGTTTTAGTGAAAAACATCATAGTAGTGGGCTTCTACTTATAAATTTACATAAGGAAAACCACACATGAATTTAATACCATATGCAATGAAGGGTAAATGCATTTGAGTGATAATAAGGTTTCAAAATTTTCTACAAACAAAACTAGGACTGTAACAACTTTTTTCTTGACCATGATAATCTGCATAATTAGATTATGCAGATATCTCTGTGTCTCTCTATCACCCCCTAGTGGCACTTGTGGTTAAATACATTTAACTACTGATCATTTTAACATAATTGTCAACATTTATAATGTGCTTCTTTTTCTCATATTAGTGAGGTAAAACACAATTTTTATCCTTGTAAATGAGAAGTGTTTCTATCCATACATTAATATGTGATGTACTAGAAACATAGAATGTGACGGCAGATAAGAACCATTCGGCCCATCTAGTCTGCCCAATTTTCTAAAAACTTTCATTAGTCCCTGGCCTTATCTTATAGTTAGGATAGCCTTATGCCTATCCCACACATGCTTAAACTCCTTTACTGTGTTAACCTCTACCACTTCAGCTGGAAGGCTATTCCATGCATCCACTACCTGCTCAGTAAAGCAATACTTCCTGATATTATTTTTAAACCTTTGCCCCTCAAATTTAAGACTATGTCCTCTTGTGGTAGTTTTTCTTCTAAATATTCTTGTTTTAGCAGTCTATGGTAAAATGCTGTGGAAACATAGGCTACATGCTGCTTTCAAATGTAATGAATGAAAAAATGATTTTTCTGTGAATTTCTGCATACTCTGCACTTGTTCTACTTCAAGCACAGTTACCAATAAAATCTTGTTAGGAAAAAAAAAATGCGATGGAAATGATTTTGGCTAATCTGTTCACACTCTTGTTTACCATAATCTATACCCAGCGTTGGCAAGCACATATATAGTGTTGTTCACTGAAGTGTCAGGAATTCAAAATGAATTTCAAATCTAGTTTTGTGCTTTTGGTTTCAAACAAATTGCAATTTAACTGTATTCTGTAACTCCACTTCACCGTATATTCAACCAAAATGGACAATGGACAAACAGTTGTTTGTTTACTGATTTGAAACTCCGCCCATGGTACCCCCAAAACAAAAAAATATGATTGATGTTTTGAGGACAGCCTCTAAATGAAATGCTGAATGCTTGAACGGTATTGACCAAATGTGGATCAAATTTTAATGGTTGGAATTTGGTTGACCAAATTCTGACTGGAATTAACTTCTGTAATAGGGAACAGGAACACGCCTATCACTGTACCGCAGTACGGGTTAGGCACATTTTTGCACACTTTGGTTTTGAGCGGAATAAATTTGGCCAAACCAAATATTTTCGCTGTGCGCAAGTCTAAACGAATCTTAGGAAAAAACATAACTGAAAACATAGAATTTTTCCAATTCAACAATTTAAAAAAATAAATAAATCTTAAATTCACATTGAATTTACCTTTAATTCTTGGAAATTCCCAAATTAGTAAATAACCTTGCTGTTGAACTAAAGAGTAAAAAGTCCCAATAATCTATGAACATGACAGACCTAATAAGGTGTAGGAAATCTCTGATTTCAGAAAAGCTTTTACCATTCTTTGAATACTTTTAAAGGTTTATTTTGTCACGTTTGTGGTTTGATACTGTGCCATTCTTCCAGACCTTCAGGTTTTTTTTTAAGGGTAAAAGCATTTAAAATTCAATAGGATTGGGTGGGGCTAATGAAAAGTTGTCAGGAATTCAAAGTTAATATATATTTTTTTAATCATTCAAAATGTACTGAATATTCATGGAATAGTTCTCAAATATAATAAAGAATAAAGAAGCATTAAGGCATCTCTAACAAGAACCAAATAAACATATACCAAGGCATATATGAGAAGTGATTGCACAATTAAAAAAACTAGAAAGAAGTGGAACATATCTATGGGTCTGGATAATATTCTGTGTTGCAAAATGTATACATAAATGAGAAGTTACTCTCTAAACAGATTAAAGAGACACTCCAGACCCCTAGATCACTTCAAAGTGATTTATGTGTGAATAGTATGTCTTCTTTTTCTAATTTTACAAAGAGTGCAGATTTTAATAGAAATCAACAATTTTAATAACCCTCCCGGCTGTCAGACAACCGGCCCTGTTACTTCTTGGTTTGTTTGGCTCAGTGGAGCTAAACTCAAGAGACAGCAATTGCCCAGAGCACCTGTCTTGTAAGGACTTCTCATTCAGCTGCGTTGGGAAGCCCGTGATTGGATAGCCACAAAAAGCCTGGGTGGAATTAGAGGGCGAGGGATTGCAATAACTTAAGACAAGACATCTACAGCTCTTGCAATATGTTTTTAGATATATACCGCCAATGAAAACTTGCATAATGAAATGCATGCACGCAGTGGCGTACTAAGGGGGGGTGGGGGGCGGACCGCCCCGGGTGCCACCAGGATGGGGGGTGCCATGACCAGCCCCGCCGGCCCCCCCCATGCTGCAGCCGCCCGAGCGCTCTGTAGAGAGCCTCATACGGCTGCAGCTTTGCCCGGGCGGTGCGTCCATGAGGGCGGACCGCACCGCCCGGGCGCAGCCTGAGGAGAGGGGCTGACAGGAGGGAGCGCTCAGCGCTTCCTCCTGTCAGCTCCCTCACTGTAGCGTGGCCGAGCCCTGCAGCATTGATGGTCCGCGGGTACAGAGAGCAGCTGTCTCCTGTACCCGGCCGGACTAACAGGAAGTGCACTGTACTGAGAGCAGCTGAGAGCAGCTGAGAGCACTGAGAGCAGCTGTCTCCTGTACCCGGCCGGACTAACAGGAAGTGCACACTGAGTGTGCACTTCCTGTTAGTC
>OW240920.1:41607147-41692815 GCA_933207985.1 Pelobates cultripes | reverse complement strand
ACTGAGTGTGTGGGGCTGCAGGGATTTTGTAGAAGGGGGCAGGGTTTTGTATTGGGACAGGAGTCTTTATAAGGGGGGGATAAGCAGGGGATTTGTGGAAGGGGTTGCGGGGGTTTTGTAGACTGGGCAGTACAGGATTTTTAGAAGGGGCAGGACAGAGGTTTTGTAGGAGGGGCGGGGCAGGACAAGGGTTTTGTAGGAGGGGCTGACAGTGGTTTTGCAAAGTTTACAAATTGTAAAAAAAAAGAAAGAAAACCTTTAACATTTTTTACAGGTTTTTTTTTTTTTTTTTTGGGTGGGGGGGGGGGTGCCAAGCACAGGATCCGCCCCGGGTGCCAAATGCTCTAGGTACGCCCCTGCATGCACGTTCTCATTGTGGCTATATCTACTAAACAGTGAATTTTTAATTTATCTTTGTATTTAACCAGTGGAAAGTCGCTTTAATTCAAAAAGAAAAGCCAAGTCTTCCAGCCATACCAAGAATTCTACGTTTCAGGACAAAATAGCAAAACTGAAAAGAAAGCTGATTTGCGGTTATGTTCCAGTTTAGCTATTTGACCTTAAATTTTAAATTCACATAGAATTCCTGATAGTACACACTGAATTACTCAGTGTGAACTGATAATATGAACAATGGAAATAATTTAAATTACTCCATATTCAGGAATCTGTTGTATTGGTGATTGGTTTTATATACACTTGAATTATTGAATGGTGAGAATACCAACATTCGGTTAATGGATAACACCAACAAAAAGTAATCATGAATTGGTATTCATTTGAGTAAATACTAGTGTTGTCTTGCAAGATGACATAAAGTACATTTTAATATGTACTGGAACACATAAAATCCCTGCCTTCAGAAGGAAGAGGTAATTATATCACCAGCTACTGCAGTTCCACTGTATTTCCATATATGGCCAGTGGGCAGCAGCAGAGGACTAGATCCACACTTTCCATGTATTGTACAATGCACTCCGTTTAACAGTGCTGCAGAACATGTTGTGATTCTGTAAATTACAAGATGATAATAAATCCATGTTCAGACTGACAATGCCTTGTATGACCAGAAATAGGATATTTGGGGTGTCCAGTGATGCAATCATATATTTAATTCTACAATACAGTATGACATTAAGAAGACGGTTTGCAAATGATGAACTTCCTTGTAGGCCATGGCAATGCTGTGTCTTTTCCACTTGGTAACATTTTTTAAAATTTTTCCTTATTTAAAGAAATACATGAAGGCAATTTGACAAATAGTGAGCATGTGTACCGTACACAATAAGTATAATTCCAATTAGTCTCCTAATATCACTCAGATAGACTTCCATGATGTGACGAAGTGCCCTTCGCCACTTGGTCCTGGAGAGGCCTACTTGCCAGCCTCCTCCCCTGTGACTATGACTCTTTCATGTATCTGGCTTTAAAGCCCCTAGTCTACCTTCAGACAGACGATTTATGTAGGCTGCTTTATTTATCTTATGTTTTAGTCACCTTGTACCCATTATAGGTGCAGGGTGTGTGTTATGTAATTGTTTATACTGTGTGTGTGTGTGTGTGTGTACTGTGTAATGTATTGCCTGCTCTCTTGTATTGCTGAGGTTTGCTACCAACTAGGTGGGTTTGGCTATGGAGCTTGTCTAGTGCCCTCTGTTGGTAGCAACAGCAATATGCACTACCTGAATTGCAAGACTGGTTCATTTGCATATTCGGGTAGATTTGCATATTGCTAATTCTGCAGGCAGGTGAGATATTTACTGTTAAATATTGTCTCCCCCCACCCCTTTAAACATGTGCCATTGTGTTGTGATAAGTCACTGTGTGTTGCTTGATATGGTTTGACTGTTTGTGATTTTATTGAGGTTTCACAACAATGTTATTGTGGTGACCCTATTGGCTGGTCCCAAGGGAAATAAAGGTTTTGACAGTTCTTCTTGATCCCTCTAAACGTAGCCTTGTCTCGTTATTGGAGGGAGCTGTTATAATCACACTGGGGATTGCTATGCTCTGCATGCTCCCCTGAGCTTGAGTCACTTAGCTCTTTTAAGAGCTTGTTCCTGACACGCTCTCCTTGGAGGAGGGGTCTTCACCACACAGTCCTGGATGCTGGAGGTTCATACAGGGTGGAAGGAAGAGTTCTTTCCCACACAGTCCTGGAGGACAGAAGCTGATCCAGGGTGGAAGGAAGACGGCGAGACTCCAGTCAAGATACGGCGGTTGCGGAGTCTGCGGTGGTTGTGGTGTCTGCTGCAGTGCTTGGAGTCCTCAGGAAGCGCTAGGAGCATCCGTCAACGGAGGGTACTCAGTCGGAGTACAAGGAGCTCCGTTACATTGGTGGCAGCGGTGGGATGGCGTCCTAGTGCGAGGAGAAGCAGCTCGGAGACACTGGTATCGTATGAGAGGTTATTGAGGGCAACGCTAGCCACTGTGCAGCGTCCCTAACTACAGCAGCATGGAGCAGGGATGGATAGAGCCCTGCGAAGAGCACCTCAACATGATACGTCGCTACGAGGACGACGCTTACATTGAGGAGGTAAAGAGGCGGTTGGTCTGCTATGGCCCAGACCTTTCGAACGAGGTGGTCCACCAAGTAATGCGCCAGTTGAGTGCTGAGAACAGTGCGGCAATGGCCTTTGAGCGACAACTGTGGAGGTTGAGGATATGGACACCTAGTCTCCAGCGGCAGTGCAAGTTACAGGGAGCCGAAGGTGTCGTCCTTCCTCCCCAGCGGCAGTGCAAGTTACAGGGAGCCGAAGGTGTCGTCCTTCCTCCCCAGCGGCAGTGCAAGTTACAGGGAGCCGAAGGTGTCGTCCTTCCTCCCCAGCGGCAGTGCGAATTCCAGGGGGCCGAAGGTGTCGTCCTTCCCCCCCAGCAGCAGTGTGTCCTACAGGGAGCAGAGACAGCTGGTCTCTCTCTCCAGCAGCAGGACAATGTTATGGGAGTGGAGACAGGCGGTCTCCCTCTCCAGCGGCAGCCTGTGTTTCAGGGAGAGGAGCACAGCACCCTATCTCCCCAGCGGCAGCTTACCCTACCAAAGGGAGACACCAATCTCCCAGATGGCGCAGAGGGGACCGTGGTCTCTGTGCCTGACCTACAGGGATGCTGGACAGCCTGTCCAGATCCCCAACTACCCTCACAGGGACAACAGGAGGAGGGGGTAAGTACGAATTCTCCTCCCCAGCTAACTCCTAACTTGGCCCCAGGGTTAACAGGGGAGATGTTAACCCCCACTGACCCCCACGTTCCCCTGGCTACTGAGCCGGACTATGTCCCAAGCCCCCCAGCGGAAGAGCTGGCAGCTGGGCAGAGTGCAGTCGGCCTCTGCCCTCCCTTTGTCCCTTGTCCAGAGCCTGATGTCCTGCAGGCTATACCAGCAGAAGAGCTGGCATCAGGGCAGACCGCCGCTGGCCTTTGCCCTACCGATCCCCTTGTCACAGGACTGGCCTGCACCCCCCTCCTCCCAGCAGAAGCTGGCATCAGGGCAGAGCGCCGCTGGCCTCTGCCCCTCAAGTCCCCACAGCGTGTTGCCCCATCACCCCAGAGGAATACCTAGGTGCAGTCACTGTTTGCTGTGGGTGGGCTGCTCTGATAACTGTTTGTTGTGGGTGGGCTACTCTGGCACTTGCTTATGGTCGGTGGGTGACTCGACTAACTTAGGCACTGACCGACAGAAAGTCAGGTGCCTGGTTAGTCTTCCCCCCGAAGGGGAGATATGTGACGAAGTGCCCTTCGCCACTTGGTCCTGGAGAGGCCTACTTGCCAGCCTCCTCCCCTGTGACTATGACTCTTTCATGTATCTGGCTTTAAAGCCCCTAGTCTACCTTCAGACAGACTATTTATGTAGGCTGCTTTATTTATCTTATGTTTTAGTCACCCTGTACCCATTATAGGTGCAGGGTGTGTGTTATGTAATTGTTTATAGTGTGTGTGTGTGTACTGTGTAATGTATTGCCTGCTCTCTTGTATTGCTGAGGTTTGCTACCAACTAGGTGGGTTTGGCTATGGAGCTTGTCTAGTGCCCTCTGTTGGTAGCAACAGCAATATGCACTACCTGAATTGCAAGACTGGTTCATTTGCATATTCGGGTAGATTTGCATATTGCTAATTCTGCAGGCAGGTGAGATATTTACTGTTAAATATTGTCTCCCCCCACCCCTTTAAAAATGTGCCATTGTGTTGTGATAAGTCACTGTGTGTTGCTTGATATGGTTTGACTGTTTGTGATTTTATTGAGGTTTCACAACAATGTTATTGTGGTGACCCTATTGGCTGGTCCCAAGGGAAATAAAGGTTTTGACAGTTCTTCTTGATCCCTCTAAATGTAGCCTTGTCTCGTTATTGGAGGGAGCTGTTATAATCACACTGGGGATTGCTATGCTCTGCATGCTCCCCTGAGCTTGAGTCACTTAGCTCTTTTAAGAGCTTGTTCCTGACACGCTCTCCTTGGAGGAGGGGTCTTCACCACACAGTCCTGGATGCTGGAGGTTCATACAGGGTGGAAGGAAGAGTTCTTTCCCACACAGTCCTGGAGGACAGAAGCTGATCCAGGGTGGAAGGAAGATGGCGAGACTCCAGTCAAGATACGGCAGTTGCGGAGTCTGCGGTGGTTGCGGTGTCTGCTGCAGTGCTTGGAGTCCTCAGGAAGCACTAGGAGCATCCATCAACGGAGGGTACTCAGTCGGAGTACAAGGAGCTCCGTTACACATGACCTAGCATTTACAAGATTATTTCTACCGAACAGCGCTCTGCTCGTGCATATTTAGCCGAACATAGATGGAGGTGGCAGACCCAGCGGTGTTCGTGCCGTCGAGTTCATGGAACTGAAATCGGACACTCGACGGCACGAACACCGCACGAACCCCTTCCTTTAACTTCAGCCCGGCGGGAGGGGGGCCATGAGGGTGGGGGCACCCTCAGGGCACTGTAGTGCCAGGAAAACAAATTTGTTTTCCTGACACTATAGAGGTCCTTTAAGTTTAATTATATATAAAAGAGAACTACGTTAATAATTTGAATATACACTGCTCAAAAAAATAAAGGGAACACTTAAACAACACAATGTAACTCCAAGTCAATCACACTTCTGTGAAATCAAACTGTCCACTTAGTAAGCAACACTGAGTGACAATCAATTTCACATGCTGTTGTGCAAATGGGATAGACAACAGGTGGAAATTATAGGCAACTAGCAAGACACCCCCAATAAAGGAGTGGTTCTGCAGGTGGTGGCCACAGACCACTTCTCAGTTCCTATGCTTCTTGGCTGATGTTTTGGTCACTTTTGAATGCTGGCGGTGCTTTCACTCTAGTTGTAGCATGAGAAGGAGTCTACAACGCACACAAGTGGCTCAGGTAGTGCAGCTCATCCAGGACGGCACATCAATGCGAGCTGTGGCAAGAAGGTTTGCTGTGTCTGTAAGCGTAGTATCCAGAGCATGGAGGCGCTACCAGGAGACAGGCCAGTACATCAGGAGACGTGGAGGAATTTTGGGGCCCCTAACTCAGCTCAGGGTCTGGGCCCCCTGGGGACTGCCTCCAAATACTGCCCACAGGAATACACACACAGACACAAACACACACACTGATACAAAAGGACACAGATATATACTAACAGACACATACTGAAACAGACATACATGCATACATAGTGACACACACATACTGAGACATACACACATATACAGACACACAGGCATACATAATGACAGACAGGCACATACTAACATACATACAGACACACATGCATGAGGACATAAAGACACATACATACATACACACTGACATACATACATACACACATACATACAGTCAGACTGACATACATGCATATATACAGACATACTGACAGACATACATACATACTGACATGCATGCATACAGACATACATACATACACACAGACATACGTTCATCGTGATATGCAGACATACATTCATACATATATACATGCATACAGACATACATAGACAGACATGCATACATACAGACATGCATGCATTCATACATACAGACATACACAGTGGCGGACTAAGGGGGGGCGGAGGGGGCGGTTCGCCCTGGGTGCCACCTGGTAGGGGGGTGCCTCGACCCTGGTCTTGGGGCATCACACAGCTCACACAGAGAGACCAGCAAGCTGAAGTGGCCGCACGGAAGAAGAAGGGGGCGGAGCGAGGCTTAACACGGCCCTTACAAGCTGCTGTTACTGCTGCACATGGAGGTGCAACAAGAATAAATCCCTGCTCCTCCACCTACCAGGCTCCAGCCAGGAAAGGACTTCAATGAATCCACTCCTCCAGCCCACACTGTAAGTAAGTATAAGAGTGTATATGTGTGTGTAACTGTCTGCCTGTAACTGTGTGTGTGTATGTGTGTGTAACTGTCTGCCTGTAACTGTGTGTGTGTGTGAAGATATAGGGCCCATCGGGTGGCCCTAAGTGCATGGGCCACCCGACAGGCCCCATCAGCATGCGGGCTACATGTGTTATGGTTGTCACCCCCTGATTGTGGCCCTGGGTTCACACTGAGCACATGTGACAGATGTGACAGAGTCTGGAGACGCCGTGGAGAACGTTCTGCTGCCTGCAACATCCTCCAGCATGACCGGTTTGGCTGTGGGTCAGTAATGGTGTGGGGTGGCATTTCTTTGGGGAGCAGCACTGCCCTCCATGTGCTCGTCAGAGGTAGCCTGACTGCCATTAGACCTCAGACCCCTTGTGAGACCATATGCTAGTGCGGTTGGCCCTGGGTTCCTCCTAATGCAAGACAATGCTAGACTTCATGTAGCTGGAGTGTGTCAGCAGCTCCTGCAAGACAAAGGCATTGATGCTATGGACTGGGCCGTCCGTTCCCCAGACCTGAATCCAATTGACTACATCTGGGATATCATGTCTCGCTCCATCACGTTGCACCACAGACTGTCCAAGAGTTGGCAGATGCTTTAGTCCAGGTCTGGGAGGAGATCCCTCAGGAGACCATCCGCCAACTCATCAGGAGCATGCACGGGCATTGTAGGGAGGTCATACAGGCAAGTGGAGGCCACACACACTACTGAGCCTCATTTTGACTTGTTTTAAGGACATTACATCAAAGTTGGATCAACCTGTAGTGTGTTTTTCCACTTTAATTTTGAGTGTGACTCCAAATCCAGACCTCCATGGGTTGAAAAATTTGATTTCTATTTTTTAATTTTTGTGTGATTTTGTTGTCAGCACATTCAACTATGTAAAGAACAAAGTATTTCAGAAGAATATTTAATTCATTCAGATCTAGGATGTGTTATTTTTGTGTTCCCTTTATTTTTTTGAGCAGTGTATGTATAGATAGAATCCTAATTGATAGATCCCATTGTTATTAAACTAAAAGTAGCTAGAAGTGTGTAAAAAGACATATGCATATGTTATGACATTTCACCAACACAGACACACACAGTCCCATACAATAGTAAAGTGTAACTGACAAAGCAAACAGATAAAAATATATTCCTTACCAGTATTTAAATTAAAGTATGATAGAAGTCTATATTAATGGGATGTCTACAAGGCCCCATTGTAAGACTAGGTTGAACCAAAGTCCAGATACACCAGATAAATATCTTATAGCATGAAATGGCAACTGGTTGTCTAGCTAAAATTTACCAGAATCTTTTGAAATGTGACAGCCATCTATGACTGATAGACTGCTGGTAATAGAGGCAACTGTTTTGCACGTAATTTTCGTCATGGATTTCAATGAACCCCTTAGACCAAGCATGTCAAATTCAAAGGCTAACACAGGCCAAATAAACAAGGTTTAAGTTATGTGGGCCGCAAAAAAACCAAAACTTTCAGTTTTCATAGGTTTATTTCGAAATTTACAGTATAAAAAAAAAGTTGCCTAACTGACACTGGACGTCATCACGCTCGAAGGGCTTCAAAGTAAACAAAAAAACAAATTGATTTTAAGGAGATGTGCATTTGCATAGACCCAAAGTTTCAGTCTAACTACCTTGACATATTGAGAAAAAAAATTTGGTAATGGGACTGAAATGGGGAATGTATGCTGTTGCACAGCTGTAAAAAATAAATGACGTTATCGTGTTGATTTTGAAAGTCCTTTGAGTGTGTTTTTCACTTTGTCTGAGATCATCAAACAATTCCAATGTGTATTTGTCATTGTGTGAGTGTGTGTGTGTGAGACTCCGTATGTATGCATGTGCGTATATGTGTGCATGTGTCCATGGCTGCAATGTGAGGGTGATAGGGTATGGTCAATGTCACAGTAAAGTGGCAACATAAAATATATACATACATATACAACACACACTCTGCTACTAGCCAGACCTTTAAAGTTACTCATCACTGCAAACTACTGTATGCATAATAAGGGTGAATAATGTAGTGTAATCTTAGCAGTTACTGTACATAATATATATAGACACCACAAGGATATACTAATATCACAATACATTATTTTGTGCTAATTTTGTTGATAATGCAGATTAAGATATAATCAAGCTATGTTAGTTATTACTATTGGCAAATGGGTTTTAAATCCCAAATCTTTAGGTTGAAATTTCTACCCACAATCAAGCTTGACAACTCAATGCTGCCCCCAAGAGGTTGTATCAAGAACAATTAAAACATTATAACTCACTTTTCTGCAGGATTATCAGGTCTAAGCAACTGTCCTCTGCCTCTTGTTGAATGGAAAGCTGGTTTTCCTGGGGGTACACCACTTCGAGCGGTAGTTTTGCTCTTAGCAGAAGATGAAATGTAAATGATAAATCTTTAATATTCCAGCTGTATAGATTTATCTCATAAATATACACTACTCAAGATAATTACCTGTCCCGTCTGTTGTATTTCTTAGTTCATACCCTGTCATTTGAAAATTTATCATAAACACCTACCTTCACTTATCTTTTCTGAACAGGTTATTCTCCAACAGAATTTTATCAATTTGACACAGGTATATAATAAACTCTGTCTGCCAAAGTCACACTGTCTTATCCAATACATGCCACGTTCTTACGAACCCTATAACAAAGAGATTAAAAAGCTTCATGACAATATTTTACTCACAAGCGAATATACTATCACATTAGGTTGCAGTGTTAGGGGGCATATAATGAAGATCCCTTTTTTCAATAAGAGTACCTAAAAACATATATTGTGTGTGCTTGTGCATATCCAAGGGCTGTACAGATTGTGTGTGTGGCTAGCAGATGTAGAGTGTGCATGTGTGTGTTGGTTGATTGTATTGTATATGTTGTAGAGTGTATGTTTGTATATAGGGGCTGCAGTGTGTGTATGTGTATAGGGGTTGCGTTGTTTGTGTATTAGGAGCTGTAATGTGCGTGTGGGTATAGGGGTATAGTGTGTGTATAGCGGTTGTAGAGTGTGTGTATAAGGGGTGCTGTGTTTATGTGTATAGAGGTACATGTGGCGGACCCTGTCCAATCAAATTTAAACAAATCAAAAAGAGCGCTAAAAAGGCAAATAGGCATTCAAAAGGGAGTAAATGGGAAAAAACTTTTGTATCCCACAGTTATTGAAAGCACTGATATGTGTAAATAAAATGTACATAGAAATATATAGAAAAAGTGGAGCGCAAAAATACTTATACAGATGACTGTCATAAATAGTCAGGATAATCTCATCAGCATCTCCCCATGCTGATGAGATTATCTTGACCATTTAGGACCCTGTCCTATGGTCCCCATACCTTTTCCCCAAAAGAGCTATTACCACGCCTTGTATGTACGTAGTGGGCATTGGATAGCATTCCCTTCATCCCCCATAAAACCATAACTTACCCCTTCAAATAACGACAGACAACTTCTTGGAGAAAACAGGCCACAGCATTTATTAACACAACCAAATACTGTATGACTCCTTTAACATATAACGAATTAATAAATATAAATTAACATAAACAATTTGCATATAGTCATACAGTAACCAAAGAAACTGTCCTTGCCAATCTAACTTCCCCAAGGCTCTCACCTCCCCCCCTTGGCATAATAAAAACATCTTCCTTTTCAGGGCTCCCCACCAACTAGGTGGGGCCCAACCATAATGCTCCTCACTGGTCGACTTACAACCCAGTGGGGACACGTCCAACCTGGTACCTCCTCCAGGTTCACCATAAGAGACAGGGGGAGGATGAGACCCGGCCATTATCCCCCTTTTTCCATCTAATCTACCAAACCATCCCTTATTTGGCAAGGACACAACCCCGCTGTTTTAAGCCTAAACTCAGCGGGGACCCCAAACAAACCAACAATGGCCCGTTCCACCGTCTCTAGAATGGCCAGATTAAAACGGTCGAGCCCGACCTCAGTCAAATGAACCCCATCCGGCTGCAACAAATCTGCCGCCTCCTTCTCAAAACCTGATGAAATGGGCATCCCCCAAACCCCTATAACGAACCGCGAAACCCAACGTTGAACCCTTCGCGGCAGCGCTCCAACGCACTCCAGATGTGTGCTTGCCGCCAATAGTTCCTCGCCACAACCTCCGACCACACCATGCAAAAAAACCCGGAAATGACATAAGGATCTGGGACAAGTCCCGCTTCCCTATGTCCACCAAGTCTCCGAGCGGCACCGTCCCCAGGTCAGTACCCCCCCAGGGGGAATGACCAGAACCAATGACACCCCCCCGCAAGCGAGAGAACCTGACTACTTCTGGGAGGAGCCAGACCCACTTCATGTCCCCCCGGCGCTGAACCACCGAACCTCCACCGTCGAGTGCTCAATCATCCGCCCTGAGAAGGAAAAAAACAATCAATGGAGCAAACCAGCGTCCCGCACACTGGAAAAAATCTCCTAGAGTCCCACCTTCCTATGCTCTGCACATCCCGATTCAGCATACCCAGCCGAGAGGCCTCCGTCGCAGCGCCAATGCAGAAAGAATGACCGCCAAACAAATTGAAAATGGGAGAGGAAGTTCCCCTCCTCATATACCATGATCGGGCCAGCCAGGTACGGCTGTACCGCGGACTCCCTGAGCACCCAGACCAGACAGGCATCCATTCCTGGGACCGCTGCCAGCAGGACCCACCTGCCCTTGCAAAGGATGTCGGTCTTGTATGGACGAGTCTTGAAGAAGGACACCGGGTCCTGACCATCCAGGACATTCGCAAACAGAATCCTCCCCTACCGGCTGACCAGTTCGGACCCACCAATACCCCAATCCTCATGGCCCCAATGAGATGAAGAAACGGCGAGGCATACCTCTGGGAGCACATGGCACAATTGTGCCCGTAAGGCCCCCAAAACCATCCTCTTTGGATCCACAGAAATCGACCCCTGTACGGGCCCTACACTGCATGCCATACCAGAAACTCCGTGGTGACCGCCACCCAACCCTGGGACTTAACCAGAAAACTAAACTAGACACGCGCAAGGACACCCCGGAGGGCGACATATCCCCCGAAACCCAACACTCCAGCAGTCACAACAGACCTTGTAACGAACAGGTGAACCCGCAAATACACCCACCTCTGACTCCCGTGCCTGCGATTCCACCCATACCCTGGAGTACCCTTGCCCAAGATGAACTGGACCTATACGACACATGAAGACACGGGCAAAGGAGCACCAGGCGCTGGAGCAGGGGAAGTACCAAAAGAAAAAAGGGGGACCGAGAGCTGGCTGATCGCCTGGACAACCCCGAGGTTGGCACGGTGAATAACAACCGACTGTCCTGTAGCTCCCGACCCCATAAATCCAATGCCACCACAACGGGAAAGCTTCAGGAAGGCAAGATTCCTGGTCAAGCCGCCGACCATGTCAGCACACTAGCGCGATCCCAGAATCGCCCCAACCAGACAGAGCCAGCCACATCCGTATAGAGGGGCAAGTCCGAACTGGACACCTCCGGCGCCTGCCAAGATGACCTTCCAATATACTTGGTCAGGAAGGAAACCCAGACCTCCAGAGCCGGATAAAATGCTGCGGTCCTGGTAGTAGCGACCACCAGGCATCTGCGGGACAAATGCCCCATGGGCCTGATCCGGCAGTGGAAGGTCAACCTCCCTTACAGGGACTGCAACTTGCACAGCTGCATCCTCCTCAGACCCCTGGCCATCGCCACACCCTCTCAACCTTATCCCGTGGCAGCCAGCACTCCATGGCTACAGAGTCAATTTTGATACCCAAGGAGCTAAGGCACGTCACTGGGCCCCACTGTCTTATCGTGCTCTAAGAGGACCCTAAAGCTCCGCCATGTCGAGCAAGAGTCGACAAGTCAGCAAAGGCCCACACACAAAATCCATCAAGGTAACGCATCAAAGAGCCAATCCTTGCCTCCTGCCGCACCACCCACCCCAGGAAAGCGCTGACACACTCAACGTAAAAGCAGGACATGAACAACACATCGGGAAGCACGTATTCACATAATACCGACCATAAACCCACCACCCAGGAGTTGATGACAATCCATATGAACTGGTAACAAGCGAAATGCGGCTCTGACGTTGGCCTTCGTTAGCAAAGCTCCAGGGCCCACTGCCCCGACCATGCGTACCGCAGCATCGAAGGATGCCTAGGATGCCCAACATCTTTCACCGAAACCCCTTGAGGGCAGGGCAAACGATGAATCAGACGAAAATTTCCTGCCTCCTACTTGGGCACCAGGCCAAAGGGGGACCCGTAACTTGGGGAGCGACGGGGCCTCAACTGACCCCGCGAACCACCCCAAAGCTACCTCCCGCAGGAGCTCATCCAGCACCATCTGCAGGAAGTCGAGCACAGACTTAGAAACATAAACATAGAATGTGATAGCAGATAAGGACCATTCGGCCCATCCAGTCTGCCCAATTTTCTAACCACTGACATTAGTCCCTGTCCTTATCTTATAGGTAGGACAGACTTACGCATATCCCACACCCACTTAGACCCCTCTACTGTGTTAACCTCTACCACTTCAGCTGGAAGGCTAGTCCATGCATTCACTACCCTTCTGTTAACGTAATACATCCGGGTATGATTGTGAAACCTTCGCCCCTCCAATTTAAGACTATGTATTCTTATTGCAGAAGTTTTACTTCTTTTAAACAAAGTCTCCTCCCTACTGCATTGATTCCCTTTAAGTATGTAAATTGTCTATCATATAGCGACTTTCACGCTGGGCACTCTGAGAAGGGGATCCCGAAGTCTCGGGTGACCCCCTCCAGCAGGGGCCCCATGGCCTGCTGATTCCAGTAGCGGTCAAGCCAGGGGTGCATCACGCTTACGAGCACTGGCGTCGCCGCCCTGTGCCCCCACGTCCCCTTTTTTCCCTGTACTCACCCCTCTTGAAACAGCAGGAGGCAGAGTGAGCCCCCACCACGATGGGAGCATTTGCGCTTAAAACAGCACGACCCACCCCACTTACATCAGCTGACGTTCAACTCCCCACAACAACCTGGCCATTGCTGCAAGGCTGCTGGGGCGGAGCCGCCCCCCAGGAAAGGAGGACAAACCCCCTTTACGCGCCGTAGAGCGGATTACGATGGAGAGCCAGGGGCCGAAGTCCATCTGATCCCATGCTATAGAGGGCAAAACCGCAAGGCGCTGATGAAATGTTTTCCATAGCACCACCAACCCAGGCCACCATAAGTATGACATTCATTCCAAGTGATGTCCTGGTAGCAAAACAGTGCCACACCGTGCTGTGGAGCCCTCTCCCCAACCACGCTCTCCAAAATAGCGAACCCCAAACCCAAATCGTCAACATCTTAGGAATTTCCCATAACGGAACTTTACATCATCGCCGCCCGAGTCCTACCCCCCATTGTGCCCCAAGGGAAGAGCATCCTCCCAAGGGCCAAAGGGGAATATCTTGCGCGACTGAGCAGGGGAAAGCGGGGCGCAGCCCCCAATGAGGAAGAGGCCCAACTCTCCTCCAATTGTCATGCTGAGGACTGAGCGCACTGCCCCCCACCCACCGGTGGGTGCACCGTTGTGCCAGGAGGGTACTACACGGAGCGCGGCTGACCGTTACTCTCCGATTTTTTTTTTTTGATTTTTTTTTGTGGTTAGGTTGCAGAAAATTATTATTATTATAATTTTTTTTTTTTAATTAAACCCAACATGAACCCGCCTAGCGCAAGTGCCCCAGCCAGCGCAGGAAAACATTACTCACCTGACGGCACCCCAGGAACTGCTGGTGGCACCATAGAAGAGACAGCAACTTGAAAAGAGGAGTCCATCACCTGCAGCGCAGTTCCCATGGCAACTCGAGCTTCAGACGCCACCTGCTGGAGCCAACGCTCCAGGACAGGAGGCTGCCAAAACAGGTAAGGAGGAGGGGGGTGGAAGGGCAAAGAAGGTCAGCAAGGAGGACGGGGGGGACAATAAAGATAGGAGGGGCAATAAAGAAAAGGGGGGACAAAAGAAAAGGGGAGGACACAACAAAGAAAAGGGGGGGGGAACCATAAAAAAAAGAAAGAGGAGGAACACAATAATAGAAGAGGGAGACACCATACAGAAAGGGGGGGGGACGACAATAATGAAAAAGGGGGACACAACAAGAGACTACATTGGAGGGGGGGTGAGGGGAGCCCACACCGCCCGCGGACCCTGCCCGGGCAAAAGAGGGAGGGGAGGGCTGGGACAAGTAGACCCCCATGGAGCCCATGAGGGGGATACAGAACCCCTCCCCACCTGGCGGCAGCGGCCGAGAGCCACCCCGCATGCCCCGCAGGGGGCCCACTCACCACTGCCGGCCAAGAGGGGAGGACCCCGGGCGGCATCCCACATGCCCCCCGGGTCGATTGCCGAGCTTCCGCCCCCCCCACTACCTCCAGGGGGGGCACGGCCCACCTCAGATGCCGCCGCCCGGACACCAGGGGTGGCAGAAGGACCGGGCGCGGAGCAGGCCGCGCACCACGTGGTCCAGGTGTGTGGCCCAGTTGAAGCCTCGGGCCCGGGCTGCAGATCCTGTACCGGGCCCGAGGAGGAGAGTTGGGGCTCACAGAGCCCGAGACAGGGTGCCCAGGGAGGGAGACACAGTGAGGGTGCCCAGGGAGAGACAGACCGCTGGGGAGGGGAACCTCACCTCCAGGCTGCTGGGGAAGGAGGAGGCCACCGTCTGCTGCAGCACCAGCCCTGAGGGCAGACATCCAGGATCCAGGACAACCACAGGCCGACAATCCAGCAAGCCCAGCAACAGGAGGAGGCAGAGAAACTTGTTGCTGGCCCGGCTCCTAAGTGGCACTGAGGTCAGTCTGATCTGTCACCACCCACTTCCTCACACTCCCACATGTAGCATATAGCCAATCATGCATCATCCATCCCACACTCATACATGTGCCCCTGTCCGCTAAGCTGCGCACTCTCCCTGGAGCCTGGTTCAGTGCCTTCTCTTCTCCCGAATGTTTCCTCAAATCATTCATACACAAACCACCGAAAGGTCCCCAGCGGCACTTGGTCACAAACCGTATGCAAGTCTAACTGGGCCACTTCACCTCGCGGTTGGCCATCACTTTGGCCCACTGTTTTGCCCCACGTACTGACCTGCCTCGGTGGCAGTCACCTCCTTATGGATCCAGGCGCTATTTTGCCAATATTGGTGCTTAGCCCGCGAGCCCGAAACAGGGCTTCTGTTCTGCCCCCAAGCCCAGGCCTCACGAGAGTAATATCAAAATATCTTTCATAATATTCAATAATTTTAAAAAAATTATCAAAAACTATAATTTGAAAAGCTTATGCAAAAGAGGCCAATATCTTAGATGCAAGTCTTCCTTCTATAAAATTATATTGACTGGAATTTATTGGTGGGAGAAAATATGTCAGAAGTGGCAATATGGTTTATAATGAGGTCAGCTGATGCTCATGGCCAATGAATGATGCCTAAAGTTGGATGAAATTGATATTGCTAAAACAGAGTGTGAACAACTTCTAGTGATATCATAAAAGACTGAATAGACCACAGGTGCCAGGGGACCCAGGCAAGTGTCAAACTGCACAAAACCAGTTTGATGTCCTACCATGGAATGGCACCAGTGGACTTCTGACTATAGTGGTTATGGTGCATCAAGTGTCCCATAACTGACACCTGGGTTATTTTTAATTGTGGCACTCTGCTCAGTCAAGCTACGCTTGACAGCCTGACTAGGTTTGCACAGCTATTGGGACCTTACGCCTAATATCCCCTAGCTGGCAAGGAAATAGCAAATACAGAGTGGCAAGTTAAGACAATGACTAGGAGCCAGTTTAAATATCTTTAAAAAAAAATAAAAAAATAAACATTTTATGTTGCTCAGTCATCTGACACCCCTGCAAGGTTTATTTCTCTTGCTTGGCCTCAGTCCAGTTGGGGGGGAAAGTGCAGCATCGTAGTGGTGAGACACCATTCTGGCCCTAGTGCTGTGTGAGAGCTGGGGTCTGGCAGGTCATGCTGCTGTATAAGCAGGCCTCTTGAAACTGGGTCTGATGCGGCCGCCATTTTGAAGACCTTCACACCCGTGTATCTTGTGTAGCCTGCAAGGTCCTCCGAGAGGTATGGGGCAGGGGTGCTCTGTCTGGCGGGGATCAGAATATCTCTCACCGGTCAACGAGGGGAGGGGGGAGGAGACAGGGGGATGGGAAAGTGTGTCTTGCTCGCTCATGGCTTGTGGCAGCAGGAGGAAAGCAGCCGCCTTTCCCCTCCACCGTCTCCAGTAGGCCTTAACCTGCTGCAGCAGTTCCAGGTCATTTCGGGTGTCGAGTTTGGTGTATACAGGTACGTGCAGGCTTCCCTATCTGTATAGCTCCGTTACAGGAGGTTTCCACCACTGCAGCCTGAGAGATCATCGAGGGCATAGCCCAGGCTTTCCCAAACTCCCGCCCTCCAGATGTTTTGTTGAACTACAACTCCCATGATACTCAGCCCATCTATTTCATTCATAGAATCATGGGAGTTGTAGTTAAGCAACATCTGGAGGGCTGGAATTTGGGGAAGCCTGGTATAACCCGTGCAGCAGGAGCTCATGCGAGGCACAACTTGTCAGCTCGCTGGCTTGGCTCCCCCCCTTAAATATCATCTTTTAATGAAGGTATCACAGATGTTTACTGCTTCTGCTGTCCCCATAACCAACAGTTTATTAGTTAATACAGGACACTGAAGGCAAATAAAGGAAAAAAAAACACCAGAGTGGAGAGAAATATTAGCTATTAAATACACATTCATACAATATAAGGTGGAGTATCTTCTTATTATAATAAATATTCTGTATCTCTAAAAAACAGAACAAATAAAGGCATATGATAGTGCAGTATTGTCTGTTATATAAAGAAGATATAATGGAAATGAGAGGAGTATCACTCACAAGTACAGAGCCACAAAGTATGGCTCAATTTTCCAGTGTTGTGGGATATGAGGTTCCCACTGCCTTCTTTTTACGGCTGGTGATCAAAAAATATTCCTCTCAGGAACAGGTGGTCTTTTCCAAAGTGCTTTATTGTAAAGTGCACAGAAAATATAACAAATTAAAAAACATAAATAAAAATAAAAGTAACAAGACCTTACTACTTGAAGATGGGTAGTATGAAGAGTCTTTGAATCAAAGTGCAAAACGCGTTTCACCCCTAATAGAGGCTTCATCAGTTGCTGTGGTGTATGAAAAGAATGTTCTTTATATACTGAAATTGCAGGGTAATCATGGAGATCAGTTGATTTTCGGCATCCTTGTTTCACTTCCGGTTTCCGGGTTGTTGCGTTCCACTGATGGAACGCAAATGACGTCATTTTCGGTGACGGTTTCCTGTCTTCAATATTCATAACATTACTTCCGGTTTCCGGTTTCGCTTCCGGTTTGCGTTTCAACAGTGGAACACAAAACATCATAATCCCACATGGATGTACCTAAAAGACACAATTCACATTTTACAGATTTTGGAAAAAATTGAATGGACACAGGGAAATATCTTGGCCACATGTGATGTGACTTCCCTGTATAGCATCATTCCGCATGAGAAAGGATTAGAAGCTGTGAAATATTTTTTAGAAAGATCAGATTTTAAAATGGAACAAATAGAATATATCTTAGAAGGAATTTTACTTATTTTAACCCACAATTATTTTTGGTTTGAAAATTCTTTTTATTTGCAAATTTGCGGCACTGCAATGGGCACAAAATTTGCCCCAAGCTATGCCAATCTTTTTATGGCATTTTGGGAAGAGACATCCGTTTTTACAGAATTGCAATGGAAGAGACACCTGATTACATATTGTCGATATATCGACGATATCTTTTTCATATGGAATGGCACTATGGAAGCTCTACAGGAGTTTATATCATATCTGAATAAGAACAACTATGGGATCCGTCTGACTAGCACCTTTAGTGATTCTTGTATTACTTTTTTAGATTTAGATATTTATATTCAGGATTCCAAGATTGTCACTAAAAATCACTTTAAACCTATAGATGCCAATAGTTATATTGAGAAAAATAGTTGCCATTATCCACCTTGGCTTAATAATGTTCCTAAAAGTCAATTTATAAGAATTAGACGTAATTGTAAGTTAGATTCAGATTATGTAGAGCAGGCCAATTACATTAAAGGGCAATTTTTAGAAAAGGGATATGATGAAACCTCTCTAGACCAAGATCTTAATGAAGTTAGAAAACTCCAAAGAAAAAACCTTATTAAATATAAACCAAAAAACAAACTAAGAGATACAAGTGATATTCCTTTTATTTGTAATTTTAATGGACAAAACAAACGCATACAATATACCATAAAAAAGTATTGGCATTTACTCCAGGATGACCCAATCTTGAATAAAATTTTACCATCAAAGCCAAAAATTATATACAGAGGGGCAAAGAATTTTAAAAATATTTTAGTTAAAAATCATTTAAATCCTAAAAAGCCAAAACATTTTATTCAAGATTTAAAAGGATTTTATGGATGTGGCATGTGCCTCCCTTGCAAAGTTACCAAAAGCACTAAGCGACACCTACACAATATAGAGGATATCATTCATAAACCCTATACCATAAATGATCATTTAACTTGCCATACAAAGGGCATAATATACATACTAAAATGCCCATGTAATCTAATATATGTGGGAAGGACGATTAGACCACTAAAAGTTAGAATTGCCGAACATATTCGGAATATTAGAAATGGGGTAGAAACTCATAGCGTGTCATTACATTTTAAAGATATTCATGACCAGAATCCAGAAAATTTGTTTTTTTGTGCAATCAAGGAAGTTAAACGAGATTGGAGAGGGGGTAATTATATTAAGGTATTAGGTAAAGAGGAGATGCGTTTTATCTTTAATTTTAATACTCTTATCCCCCACGGTCTTAATTCAATTTTGAGATTTGCCACTTTTAAGATGCATATTTGTATTTATGTATATACTCTGATTTTTATATGATTTACATTTTAGGATTTTTGTACTATATCTCAATCATATTTTATATTATACCATCCAGATTTTTAAAGTATTTTATTATGCTTTACACTTTTTTGTTTTAAATTATATTGATGCTCTTTTATGTTAAGCAATACAGATATTTATTTTAATAGATTTTTTATGATATTCCATTTTAGGATTTTTGCAATATATATTTTATATCATACCATTCAGATTTTTAGGGTATTTCAATTTTCTTTATATTATTTTGTTTAAAATCATATTGATGCTTTTTTGTGTTTAATATTATAGACATTTATTTTTACTGCTTAATAAGCACTGAGCTTTTTACTATCCAATATTATGTATTATGTACCTACCATATATTATCCCTTCTATTAAGAAAATAGCTCCCCTCTTCAATTGTAAATTAATGTGCTGCAAATATATGTACTTTGTATATGAGTCCAACTATATATAAATATGATTGAAACTTATGCGTTCCAGCAGTGGAACGCATGGCGGCAGTCCCGCCTACATCCATGTGGGATTATGATGTTTTGCGTTCCACTGTTGAATCGCAAACCGGAAGCGAAACCGGAAACCGGAAGTAATGTTATGAATATTGAAGACAGGAAACAGTCACCGAAAATGACGTCATTTGCGTTCCATCAGTGGAACGCAACAACCCGGAAACCGGAAGTGAAACAAGGACGCCGAAAATCAACTGATCTCCATGATTACCCTGCAATTTCAGTATATAAAGAACATTCTTTTCATACACCACAGCAACTGATGAAGCCTCTATTAGGGGTGAAACGCGTTTTGCACTTTGATTCAAAGACTCTTCTTACTACCCATCTTCAAGTAGTAAGGTCTTGTTACTTTTATTTTTATTTATGTTTTTTAATTTGTTATATTTTCTGTGCACTTTACAATAAAGCACTTTGGGAAAGACCACCTGTTCCTGAGAGGAATATTTTTTGATCACCAGCCGTAAAAAGAAGGCAGTGGGAACCTCATATCCCACAACACTGGAAAATTGAGCCATACTTTTTGGCTCTGTACTTGTGAGTGATACTCCTCTCATTTCCATTATATCTTCTTTATATAACAGACAATACTGCACTATCATATGCCTTTATTTGTTCTGTTTTTTAGAGATACGGAATATTTATTATAATAAGAAGATACTCCACCTTATATTGTATGTATTTGTATCTATTTGTGAGGTGAAAGGGACTATCACTAAGGTGTTTCAGAGTACTTTTTATCATTGTGTGTCTCACTACTATTCTATTATATTGCATTAAATACACATTATTTACAAATAGTATAAATTTGCCTTAGATAAATATAAAACTATTCTAATAGTTTCAAAGTGTTAAGAAACTGGTTATGGGGGGCGGGGCCTGACCGTTGTGTTGGAAAGACACACAGTACATTGGCGCCTCAGCATTTTCTCTTAAAAAGCAATTAAACTCTGAATTTGGCACCAGCTGGAGCTAATCTGAGAGGGGAAGCTCTTGTACACCTTCTGTGAATCTGTGACTATCTGTGAAAGTCAACTTCAAACCTGTTTGCTGAGAGTGTGGTCTGATGGACGAGCCTTGAGGCCTGGTGTGGGTATCCGAACTTCCACTTCATGGCCTGCCTGGGTCTGTAGCATATAGAGCAAAGTACACCCTCCTCCCCTGTGGGCCGGTGGGGGTCATCCCAGCCTCTGCTGGACTCGATAAACTGCAAACCTGCATAACACGGCAACCCACCTCACAGACTGCGCTTCACATTATGGCTGCTTCACATGTTCCTGATACGTGAGGCCCAGCGCAGAATCAATCAGATACATGGGATACCTGCAGTCTTGAACCCTGACATACCTGGATGCTGTACTGGAGCGACTCTGTCCGAAACAGGAGGTACACGTGGCATTAGCTGCTACAAACACACTGCTCACAACCAACAGTCTGCAGCATGCTCCGAGTGGACAAGCACCTACAGCTCCTGCTACTTCCACCAAATACCCACCTCCACTAAGGGCAATTTGGGTCCTAGCCCCAACAAACCACCCACGCCTGCGGAAGTCCGTAGGACAGTCCCGCCAGCGCCATCATAAGAGGCGCGTTAAGGCACCACGCAGTTGGACTCAGACACAGCAAGTCTCCGAATCTGCAGACATGTAGTGGTGGATATTGATCTGAACGGGGGCCGAAAGGGTTGGCTCTGCCTGTTGCTGTTTTGTTGCTCCCATGAGCGGACTTTCACTATATCACGGCATGCTACCCAGTGAGGGAGTTGGTTGAAGGTCTACCTGAAAATGACGTCTACTGCAGGGGTGCCGACCCACTGTCGTTCCATACCTGCGGGCCTATGGTTCCAGCGGAATAATAATAATGCAGTGTCTCTTGTTATAATCACTCACTTTTTCGGATTAATCCCTCAATATTCATGTCTATGTTACCTACTTGTACCTATGTTATGCTTTGATTCTTTCCTAAGACATGACTCTTTCCCTCATGCTATATATACAAGAAACGGTGCTGTAAACCTTGACATACAATGTTCCCTCACAATGTTAACCTTGGCTTTGTAGAAATGTAATTACTTACGTGATGTTCCTCACAAGCAACACAAAAATAAAGAATGTCAAAAAAACAACAAAAACCCCCCGCCCCCCACCAAACTGTATATGACATTTCTTTTTCATTAGAATTCTGATTTCCAAATCTGGCACTCTCCTCAAATCTCCTAGCTGTGTCATGTGTAATAATCCAACATTTTGAATGTTCAGATGCACTATATGAGGCACCACGCACTGCCAACAAATGCACTGTTAAATTTGGCAATCACCTTGATGAGTGTAAATCTTACCTTCTGCCTCCTTTATCTTATTAAATATAGATGAGTACTTCAACTGCAATTATGACAATATTTGTGTGTGAGCAGTCAGAATAACGGCTTTCCGTTGCTTTAATTGAATCCATTAGTTGTGCAATCAATAGGCAAGAAATAAAAGAAAGGGACTGTGCGGCTAACGTAAATAAGGAGTGAATGCATTAGATGTTAATCAGTTTATGCATGTTCTGTAAGCATATTCAGGGTTTTTCGCTAAAACGATAGCTGTAGGCAAAATAAGCAAAAATGAAAATTTTACTACTTGATTGTCCAAGCCTTTTCCATAATGTGAAGTTATTTTGTCAGCTCTCTCCAACTCTTGAATTAGTAAATAATGCCAAATATAAACACTGAATTCTAACTTAGCCTAACATAAAAGCTGGGACATAAGGCACCGTGACAACATGTAGTCTTTAAAGGAACACTGTAGTGTCAGGAATACAAATGTGTCAGATACCTTGTTAGTCTTTTTGGGAAAGGGGAGAAATGTGGCGAAACCGACCTCGCCACTGGGCATTGGAGAAGACTGATTGCCAGCCTCCTGCCATGTGACTATGGCCCCTGGGATGTATTGCCCTTTAAAGACATG
This sequence comes from Pelobates cultripes, assembly GCA_933207985.1. Lineage (NCBI taxonomy): Eukaryota > Metazoa > Chordata > Amphibia > Anura > Pelobatidae > Pelobates > Pelobates cultripes. The sequence continues at coordinate 41,670,006 of OW240920.1, read as the reverse complement.
ATTTGGGCATAATGGATTTGTGTTGTGCTGCTGCTGGCCCTTTAAGAACCATCTGGGGACACACTATGGAGTTACTGGGTGGCCACCATTTCATGTATCAGAGGCATATGGTGAGAACAATGGATGAAGCACATGGTGAGAACAATGGATGGTGGCCATTTTACCTCACAGACACTGTTTGGACTTTTCTACACGGTGCCATCTCGCCGGTTTTTGGTGCACAAAAACATCGTGCAGCAGTTTTAAACTATACAACAGGGGACACATTACACAGTAATTATTTTTCATATAGCCTGTATATGTTCTGCGGAATCTGCATTAAACTGTATCTTCCAAACTACTGAACGGATCTGGGTGAATTTTAGATATGTGGTTCACCCATATCCCCCGGTTCCGAGGATATATTTTTATGGGGTTATTGCATGTTTTGTGGTCCCTGTGATATGTTTTATAATACTGTATTTCTCTGCCTGTGATAATTATATTAACCATTGTGTTCAGTAATCATATCACAGGCAGAGGGGAGGATTTTGTGTGGGAGTGTCTGTGTGTATTGTACGGATTGATTGGTTGTATTTCAAAACCCTGTGCGCAGTACTATGTTTGTGGATTGTAAATAAAAGAGGCTGTATGTGCCAGTACAGTCAGTTCTGCTTCACCCTCAATTTGGAGTGCTGTCACTTATTGGGGGAATCTGCTACAAGGGATTGCTGTGCTAGTCATACTCTCTTGCTATAATCACTACTAAGTTCTTTTAAGAGCTTGTTTCTGCTTCGCTCTGAAGGAAGAGGGGTTCGGCCTGCAGTGGTTGTGGTGTCGGCTAGAGTGCTTGGAGTCCTCAAGAAACGCTAGGAGCATCCATCAATGGAGGTACCCAGTCAGGGTGCCAGGTGATCCGTTACGACGACTGATCTTAGAATTTTTATTTTTTATAATATTTTAGCATTAGTTTCTACATTTAGCTGCTCGAATGATATGGCTTGCTACGAATGTAGAATAAAACAAACTGACTTAAATGGGCTGATAATAAATACTTATATTTACTTTTATTGGAGCATGGCTAATTATGCCCGAAGGCTGTTCATGATTCGTAGAGCGTGTGATTAAGATGTGGGAAAAAAACAACAAAGCAGTAAAAGAAATAGTTTTAGCCATCTGTGTGATGTTGGTTGTTTGGAGTTTGCCCTTTTATAGAATACTCATATGAAAAACCTTTGCAGCCTTTTACTGGAAAAGTAGCCAACGTCCAATGAGAAGAGACGTCTGCTCAGACGATCAACCTCAACAAATGCTTAATCAGCCACAAATCACCTTAAACGTCTAATACCTATGTAAACATAACAGGTTCTGCGTTTTTTCTTGGTGTGCTTGTGGTGAGGGCCCTTGATTTTAAGGAGAAATGCAGGCTGATATCTCCTTTGTTGCCCAGCATCAGAGCTTCGGTTTAGAAAATGCACATAGTAAATTTATTTTATGCATTTTTATTTCTCTTTAAAGTACCACTATAGTGCCAGGAAAACAAACTCGTTTTCCTGGCACTATAGTGCCCTGACAGTGCCCTCACCCTCAAGGCCCCACTCCCACTGGGCTGAAGTTGGAGGAAGGGGTTAAATTCTTACCTTTCTCCAGCGTCGGGCTCCCGCGCGCGCATTCAGCCCCAGTCCATAGGAAAGCATTCTCAATGCTTTCCTGTGGACGGCAGCGTCTTCTCACTGTGAAAGTCACAGTGAGAAGTGCGGAAGCGCCTCTAGTGGCTGTCAATGAGACAGCCACTAGAGGCTGGATTAACCCATATGTAAACATAGCAGTTTCTCTGAAACTGCTATGTTTACAGCAGGCAGGGTTAACTCTAGAGGGACCTGGCACCCAAGACCACTTCATTGAACTAAAGTGGTCTGGGTGCCTATAGTGGTCCTTTAAGAGAAGGTTTTGCTCACACACATTATATGACGGATATTATGTTTTCCAAAATAGCTAAACGGGTAACATTGTCATGCTCCGCAAAGGTTCCTGTTCACAGATACCTTTGCCTAAACATATTTCAGTTCTCTAGTCAATACGTGAAAATATATGTTTTAGTATATAACCTTGCGTGATATTTCTGCCAGTCTATCATGATAAGAACAAAGTAGTACATTACTAATTATTTTACAATTGTGAGAAATATATTTTATACAAATGATAAATATTTCAAGAGTCTAATATCCTCCTATCCCAGGGGTCGGCAACCTTCGACACTTCAGATGTCGTGAACTATGTCGTGATCTCCAAAAATGCTCTTACAGCCATTAAGCTGGAAAGGCATCATGGGAAATGTAGTCACAACATTTAAAGTGGAGAAGGTTGCCTACTCCTGTCCAATCCTCTGACATGTCTCTGTCCATTGTGTATGACTCATACATATCTGTAATGTGTATATGTAACGGTGCGGGGCTTACTCACTAAACTCAGAATCGTAGTGAATTGAAATCCGAATTGCAAAATATAGGCAGAAAGTGCTGTTATAGTGCACAAGCTCTCACTCGAGGTTTGTTTACCACAGAAAGCAATAGAACTCCCAGAAATGGCAAATTGAAGTGCTACAGAAATTTAAAGGAACCCTAATAAAAATCAAAACAATATTTAGATAAATTAGATATGTTCCTTTATAACTGTAGATAAATACTCCCATCAAAAAAAAACAAAACACACACATAAAAAGCCATAAAGAACACTTATTAGTACTTCAACACCACAACAGACTCCTCTTGTAAGTTCAACCTCCTATAGTGAAAACATGACTTGCATCAAATGATACGCTTTTCACAGAGAAACACTGAGGATAAATGTGTATGTGCGTCATTCGCCACAATCTGTCTCTCATAGAGGTGAATAAGATGCACAATATGTCCGGCATCAGCTTACTTTTAATTTAGAGCTGAATCGGTTTCAGTCCGGATCTTCTAGTGTCTGTCATACACTAGTAAACATGGAGACAGCAAAATATAAACCATGCCTTCTCTGAAACAGCACTGTTCCACTTTCAAGGCTGCTGGGTCAGGCTCTGTGCCCCGAAACCACTTAGTTAAAGGGACACTCCAGGCACCCAGACCACTTCTGCCCATTGGAGTGGTCTGGGCGCCAACTCCCACTACCCTTAACCCTGCAAGTGTAATTATTGCACTTTTCATAGTGGCTGTCTATAAGACAGCCACTAGAGGGACTTCCGTGTTCTTATATGATGCTGGACGTCCTCACGCTATGTGAGGACCTCCAGCGTAGCCGAAAGCCCCACAGGAATACATCGGCGAGGGACATCGGCGCTGGACTCCAGTAAGTCACTGAAGGGGTTTTAACCCCTTCAACAACTTGGGTTGGGGGGGTGGGAGGGAAAGGGGCACTCCAGGGTCCTGCAGTGCCAGGAAAACTAATAAAGTGATTTGAGTGATTAGACTGTCCCTTTAAGCGAGTAGCATAACGCGCAACTTCCTGGATTGCTCACTGCAGAAGTGCCACACATAAAAAATTTAAATTAAAAAAATAAATTAAAAAACTGCATGTATAGAAAAGTGCATTAAAATTTTTTTAATAAAAAATGTAGTGCCAAAGAATAGGTTTTGCAGCACATACACGCAGCTATATTTAAATATTTATTATTTTTACCCTATTATTTCTGTGTACATATTTTAAGGCATCATCTGGATAATATTTAGATATTTTAATATTCTGATACACCACATTTAGTTTAATATTTTTGAATTATTTTGCTTATAAGAAAAAAAACAAAACAAAAAAACTCATCTCATCTTAGTGAATGACTAACTGCAGGCGTAGAAACTCCTCCTTGAATTCTCTGACTATGAACAATCCAAAAAAATAGAACAACAATGTGACCCCACAGTGTGTTGGTTCAGATACACGCAACCGCTGTGTATTAAATCCTTAAATTAAGCTTTATATATAGCAATAAAAAGAACACAAACTCATGGAAGAATAAACCGAAAAATCTTGTATCAATTAGGACTGTATTTCACCTATTTCCCCTTTAAAGTAAACTTTTCCCAGCACAACCCCACCTCGCTATGCGCCGTACTTATTGATGGATTAATGCTTTGTCATTCTGAATTGAAAACACCTATAAATTCTGTTAGCTTAGTGGAAAATAAATGAATTTGGAAGCAGACATACAATTTGTTTTTCTGTTCGGTTTGATCTCGAGAAAGTCACTGTGAATCTTTGCTTCTCCGGTACCTGGACTGACAGAGAGCTGCGAGATATTTTAGGTATACTGTTTGTGATGTACGGACACATTACTGAAATAATCCCTCTTCAACTCAGAAAGACGGAGGGCTGTTCATAATCATACAAGCCAGCATTCTCCATTCCCAAGACAGAGAGAAGATCTTTGTATTGATCAGCTGTTTAACATTCAGTGCAAAAGTCTTGTCTTGCAAATATACATCAAGGTATGTGCCAACTGTTTGCCGTTTTCTTACAGTTCATGAATATGAATTTATTAAGATATCAAATCATGGTAGTAAAAGAGAGGCTTAATAAACCCAGTCAGGAGGATGGTTGGAGACAGAAGATCACAAGAGACTATCCTTTCTGTAATATATTTTACCGACCTCGTTTGACACTTTAGAGACGTTATTATTTTGTTATTACTGGTATTTATAAGGCGCCAACATATTCTGCAGCGCTGTACAATTTGGGAAGATAGACAGTACAGGAAAGACAAACCAGTATAAAAGGATTGGTGGGCCCTGACAGAGTCAAAACCCAGCATTTACAGTTCTTTTACATAAAGTTTTAAGATAGATGGCTTGTGAGCATATAAAGGTTATGATTTACACACACATATTTAGACTTGTGTGATGATGGTGATGTGCCAGAGGAATGCTTGTCACCATATTGCAAGCATAGTACAAGCACATCACACCTTATATAGTCTCTGACTGTAATGGGGACTGCATGTGATGTATTATATTGTCGGTGTGTGATATGAATAGTTTGTACGTGAGGTTATTAAACTGTGTACATGTGATGGAAACTGTTAGCATTGGGCTGGCTGTGTGTGATGAGAATGTGTGTGATCATTTTGTGCTGTCAATGTGTGAAAAAGAATCAATTTTCACCCATGGAGGGCACTGCGCAGACTGAGCCCTGCAGGGCGGGGAAAGGCTTATAAAGCCCTCCCACACCCTGCAATTTGACTCAGAGCACTCTGATTGGTTGGTTTAAGCAAACCAATAAGAGTGCTCTGATTGGTTACCTGTAAGGCTCACAGTTTACCTAACAAGTAAGGCTCACTGGGTGGGAGCCGGTGGGGGGAGGACAATGTGTCCTTCCACATTGTCATTTACAGCCCTCACCCGCCGCTCATGGGTGGGGGGCAGGGGGAGGACAATAGGTCCCCCCTCCATTGTCATTTAGGGTCCCCACCCACCGCTCACAGGTGGAGGCTGTGGGGGGAGGACAATAGGTTCCCCCCCCATTTTCATGAAGGGCCCCCACCCTCCACTCATGGTTAGGGGCCAGGGGGACAATAGGTTCCCCTCCATTGTCTTTTGTGGCCCCCACCAGCTGCTCATGGGTGGGGGCCAAGGAGGACCCTATGTCCCCCGTTTAGTTGCATAGCCCCCCATTCACAGGGCACGGGTGGGGGCTCGGGGGGGGACACTTTTTTTTTTTACAACAATGTTGTGTTTAGTAGACATGCTATGCCGCGAGTAGGGGCATTCGGGAGATTTCAAATTGACATTGAAATAGACATGGATTTTCAGACTTCAATTCATATTGACCCCCATAGAGTGAGGAAGGACACTGCTCCCTGCTGCTTCTATTTTTACACATTACAAGGAGGAATATGCGAGCCGGTAGCTCCCTCCTTATAATAAACTGAACGAACAAACGTACACCGATATTCGGTGTTTCTTTGTTCCTCTGAAATTTCCATTAATTCCTACGTCTTTCTGATGAATGAATGGATGAAATTCCCGTCCGAATATCGGACAATAGCGAATGCTCAAGTGTTTAACTGAGAATGCGTGGGAATTTCACAGCGCTATCTAGTGTGGGCAGATGACGTGTCCCACAGGGACTTCATCTGCCCACACAAAGATGGCGGCGCCCAGAATCTAGGTACGAAATGAAGATTAAAAAAAATAGGTAATATGGAGGGACTAGGGGGACAATTAGATGTAGTGGAGTCAGGGGGAGTTAAAAAAACCAAAAACCTGGATAGGGCCATGACAGTGTTGCGTTAAAGTGCTTCGCAAAATTTTAATTGTTAATTTTACTGTATTTGAAAAATGGGTCATTAATTGCAAGTTAATTTCATGTATAAAGAATAGATCACAGAGTTAATGCCAAGTACATCGTTTGTGTCCCTAAAAAAAAAAAAAAAAAAAACTGATATAGAAGCGGAGATACGTGAAAGGTCTCCTTTGGATGTGTAACAGCAACATTGATTAGTGTGTCAGTTTATGATCATATAATGTAACTAAACCCCCGTTATTTTTTTTTGCCTAGGTGAGGTGTTTTTAAATAAAACTATTACAATCTCTAATATTTTAAATCATTGTTTAGTGAATAAGTGAGTGCGCTTGATTTTGTGTGTGTGTGTGTGTGTGTGTGTGTATATATATATACACACACACACGAAAAAAAAAAAAAAGCTTGCACTCACGGACTTGAAAAAGTGAAAACAGGTATTTCTTTATTCAAATAGCTGTCACAACATCGTCACACCAACGTTTCAGCCCTCGTCCGGGGCTTTCCTCAGGATAAACTGACAATACCACACTAACTGCCAATGCTGTATTATATACCCCATAAGAAAAAGAAATTAAGTGAACCGGAGTGTCAGCGTCTCCCACAACCAAGTGCGCATGTGCTAGCGTGAGAAACCCCGAAGTGCTGTATGCGGACGTGACTGGTTGCTATAGTTACATTGGAACGCCAAAACACTCCATAGAAACACCGGACAGATCCCAACTAATGTATAAGAAAGACACCAAGTGCCCAATCAAAAAGCACCAAAGTACTATATGCACTAAGACTCAGTATCCATATGCAGAAGGCATCATCCCGGCTTGTTTTCCCTATGACGTATCATAATAGGGCTAGTCAAGTTACTAATATATTGAAGAAAAATTGTAATATGATGTCAGCAGATGATTCTTTACCATCTACATTTAAGGAACCACCCATGATCTGCTATTGCAAAAATAGGACTCTTCGTGATATGCTCGTGAGGACTGATCCAGTTTTGAGCTACCTGAAGGAACAAAATATTCAGATTAGGGGAAGTTTTAGATGTCTCAGTTGCGTGACATGCGGACATATGGTCCTGTCACGTACCTTCAATCATCCACACAGTAACAAACGTTACAACATACGATATACTATAACATGTCGGACCCCGTTTGTCATTTACAAAATCACTTGCCCATGCGGGAAAGCCTATATAGGCAAAACAGATACTCCATTATGCGAGTGTATTAGGGGACATAGGTCCAATATACGTACTGCTTACCGGGATGGCCACTCAGATAAGCCAGTGGCAAAACATTTTTTAGAGTTAGGTCATTCTTTGTCCACACTTAAATTTGTGGCTATTGATCACATACCCCAACCACATGGGGGGGGTGGGGAGGGGGAACCGTTGTAAGATGTTGTTACGGAAGGTGACATTTTGGATCTTTGAACTAAACACAATGTCTAAATTAATGGACTAAATTAATTAATATCTTATCATCCCTTCATATAATTTGGAAACTATATCTGAACGTTTGTTTGAGGAACTGTAACGAGAATATACCCCTACATGCAGGATCCAGCTAAACAGAGGCAAATACAGAGGAGAGATACGTCTACCGGACCTTAGAATGGCCGGACTCGACGTATATGAGAGGAGACAGAGCCAGGAACAAACCGAGGTCAAGGGCACAGAGAGACAGCGTAAACTAGGACAAGCCGGGGTCTGGTACACGGAAAACAGCAAGCCGGCAAACAGTACAGATAAGGATAAAGCGAAAACGAAGTCAGAATACGAAGCCAAAGTCAATACGAGAAAACACAACTGAACACCAAAAGCGCTAAAGGGAACTGAAACAGAAACCACGATAGGGCAACGAGCTAAGGGAAAAAGGTAAGTTTAAATAGCTTTTAAACGAAAGTGATTGGCTCCTGTCACTTCCACACCCCCAAAAGGTAATTGTATAGGGAGTGTGGTATGACAGGAGCCAATGGGAGCCTTTTGGCAATTAGGCTCCCACTGTCTCTTTAAGAGCGCGCCCGAGACTCGCGGCGCGCTCTTAGTTTCAGGCGGGACACGTGACCGCTTCACGCGGTCACTGCCCGCCTTCCATCTAAAGTAGTCGATGAGCCGCGCGCGGCTCGTGCAGCCGCAGGACCGCGCGCGGCTTGAAGAGAGGACCGCGACCGGCCCCCGGTTAAGGTAAGTAACGCTACAGTACCCCCCCTGAGGACACGCCCCCCGGGCGGGTAGGACCAGGCCTGGCAGGATAACGAGAATGGAAAGAGCGCACAAGACGGGGAGCATGGACAGCATCAGCCGAAATCCAACTGTGCTCCTCAGGTCCATAACCCTTCCAATGTACCAAGTACTGAAGTCGACCCCTAAGGAAACGAGAGTCAAGAACAGCAGACACTTCAAACTCCTCATGACCCTCCACCGAGATAGGAGGGGGAGGAGGAGTATGCCGGGTATAGCGGTTGCGTACGAAAGGTTTCAACAATGAGGTGTGAAAAACATTAGGAATACGTAGATTCTTAGGCAGGCCCAAGGCATAAGAAACAGGATTAACCTTATGTATAATACGATAAGGTCCAATGAAGCGGGGAGCCAATTTCATAGAAGGCACCCGGAGACGAATATTCCGCGTGGAAAGCAAAACCCTGTCCCCCACAACATAGGACAGAGCTGCTCTGCGATGCTTGTCAGCCTGAGCCTTCTGGCGAGTAGCAGAGTCCACCAAAGAACGCTGAACCTGCTCCCAAGTATTACGCAAACCAGCCAAATGCTCATCCAGAACTGGCATGCCCTGTGAGGAGAATGCAGCCGGAAGAACAACGGGATGCTGGCCATAGACAACGTAAAAAGGGCTTTTGCCGGAAGAATCATGAGTGGCATTATTTCGAGCAAACTCAGCCCAAGGAAGTAGGTCAGACCAATTGTCCTGATGGTGAGACACAAAACAACGAAGGTACTGCTCCAGAGACTGGTTGGCACGTTCAGCAGCTCCATTAGATTGGGGATGATAAGCGGAAGAAAATGAAGAGACACGAAGTGAGCCATCTTGGAAAACCGATCCACTATCATCAGGATTACTGTGTTACCATTTGAAGGGGGTAATTCAACAATAAAATCCATGGACAGGTTAGACCAAGGTCTCTCGGGAACGGGTAACGTATGCAACAGCCCACAAGGAACTCTACGGGAGGATTTCATACAGGCACAAGTAGTACAAGCACTTATATAGTCAGTGACATCCTTTCGTAAGGAATCCCACCAAAAATACCGAGAAACAGCTGACACCGTTTTGGAAATACCAGGATGTCCAGCGGTCTTAGTATCATGATATAATGACATAATATCCCGTCTCTCAGGAACATCAACGAACAGTTTATCATTAGGCCTCTCGCTAGGTGCCATGCTTTGTTTCGCTTGTATGGCCTGCAAGAGGGACGAGGAAATAGACAAAATAGTAGTAGCTATTATCCTGTCTGGGGGAATGACAGGAGTAACATCAATCTCCTGTTTGTCAGTAGTTTCGAACTGTCTGGACAGAGCGTCTGCTTTAGTGTTGCGATCACCTGGCCTATAGGTGATAATAAAATTGAAACGGGACAAAAATAGTGACCACCTAGCCTGCCTGGAAGACAATCTTTTGGCTTCGCTAAGGTAGGATAGGTTCTTGTGATCCGTAAAAATGAGGATAGGATCCTTAGTTCCTTCTAACAAATGTCTCCACTCTTTAAGTGCTAAAATAATAGCAAGGAGTTCGCGATTACCCACATCATAATTTTTCTCTGCTTTGGACATTTGTTTAGAAAAGAAGCCGCATGGATGCAATGGCTTTTCAGGCGACTCTCTTTGGGATAAGACAGCACCTACCCCAATATCCGAAGCATCAACTTCAAGAATATAGGGCAGTGAGGGGACAGGATGCTGTAAAATAGGTGCAGAGGCGAACGTAGTTTTAAGAAATTCAAAAGCCTGAAGTGCCTCGGTAGACCAAACACGAGTATTGCCATCCTTTTTAGTCATACGGGTAATAGGTGCTACAATGGACGAGAAACCTTTGATAAAACGTCTATAATAATTGGAGAACCCAAGAAAACGCTGAATAGCTTTCAGACCTTGCGGTAGAGGCCATTCTATTACAGCAGCAAGCTTCTGGGGATCCATACGAAAACCTTTAGCGGAAATCAAATACCCCAAGAACTGGACTTCGGTTTGGTCAAACAGACATTTTTCTAGCTTGCAATAAAGACCATTAGCAAGAAGGGTCTTCAAAACTGTCGTAACATGTCTGTGATGAGTGTGTATATCTGTAGAATATATTAAAATGTCGTCCAAGTATACGATAACAAATGTGTGAATAAAATCTCTTAAGACATCATTAATAAATTCTTGGAATACTGCTGGGGCATTGCAAAGCCCAAATGGCATAACAGTATATTCGTAATGACCGGATCTAGTGTTGAATGCAGTCTTCCATTCGTGATTTTCCTTTATACGTATCAAATTGTATGCACTCCTAAGGTCTAATTTAGTGAACACAGTGGCATGTTTCAGCCTGTCAAATAATTCTGTAATTAAAGGTATAGTGTATGCATTTTTGATAGTGATTTTGTTTAGACCTCTATAATCTATACACGGTCTTAAATCACCTTCTTTCTTCGATACAAAGAAGAACCCTGCTCCAGCTGGAGAAGAGGATCTCCTAATAAACCCCTTTTCTAATGATTCCTTAATATACTCCTCCATGACACGGTTTTCTTGAACCGATAAGGGGTACACCCTGCCCTTTGGAGGTATAGTGCCAGGCAACAAGTCAATAGCGCAATCATAGGGTCTGTGAGGTGGTAATTTCTCAGCCTCCCTTTTATCGAAAACAGTCTTTAGAGATAAATACTGAGGGGGTATAGCCGTAGACAAAGGAGGACTGGTAGGTACCTTAATAGAATTCAAAGGTGTGACTTCAAACGTACAAGACTCGTGGCAGGCCTCACTCCATGATTTTATTCGCCCTGTCTCCCAGTCAAAAATGGGATTGTGAGCACGTAACCATGGATACCCTAATACTAACTGTGAAGAGGGAGAGGTGATGACCTGGAATCGAATGGTTTCATAGTGTAAAAACCCTGTGTACATGTGTAATGGTACAGTCTCATGAGTAACAACTGGAGAACTTAATGGTCTACCATCTATGGCCTCAACGGCCAAGGGTATCTCCTTCTCTCTGATGGGAATGTTGTTTCTCTTTATAAAGCCAGAGTCTATAAAATTTTCAGCCGCCCCAGAGTCAACCAGAGCATATATGTTGTCAACTATACAAATCTCTCCCATATATAAAGAAACCGGGAGAAGCAAGCGGTTAGGAGGCAATTTAGGAGACTTAGATATCACACCCAAGGCCAGTCCCCTATAAGGTCTTAGGTGCGAGAGTTTTCCGGGAGTAAAGGACATTACTTTACCATATGGTCTCTCCTACCACAGTATAGGCAGAGTCCCTCCCTTCTCCTATGTAATTTCTCAGTATCAGAGAGTTTGGCAACCCCTAATTGCATAGGTTCTTCCTCAGACACTTTAACACTCTCTGGTATATTAACTCTGGGGTTAATGGGTGTAACAAAACGTCTATTCCTGTTCTTGGTATAGAGCCTGTCACGAATCCTATTATCTATATCAATGAGGTAATCGATAAGGTCCTCTAAGGCAATAGGAAGCTCCTTAGCTGCTACCTCATCCAATATCGTATCTGACAAACCTTCCATAAAGGCAGTAGTTAACCCATTGTTGGTCCAATCTACCTGCGAAGCAAGAGTGCGAAACTGAATAGCATAATCAGCCACAGACCTAGAACCCTGTTTAATTCTCATTAATGCTCTCGCGGCATTCTTTGACCTTCTCATTGTGTCAAAAGTTCTACGAAAAGCCGTAAGAAAACTGTTGAAATCATGTACCATAGGTCCATTAGCTTCCCAAATAGGATTTGCCCACTCAAGTGCCTTATCGGTAAGTTGGTGCATAAAGAACCCAACCTTAGACCTCTCTGTGGGAAATGAACGTGGATACATTTCAAAGTGGAATTCAATTTGATTAATAAACCCTCTGCAAGTCTTAGAGTCCCCTCCATACCTAGGAGGAGGTGTTAAATGGGCCGAAGTATTAGGCAAAGTAGATACTTCAGGGAGGGTTAGGTGTGGTTGCTGGAACGGTTCTAGCTAGGAGCGTCTGGAGAGCCTGAGCTATCTGATCCATACGGTGATCCTGCTCTACAAATCTTGCCTCATGGGACGCCATCTGTTGAGCTAAATCTGCGGGGTCCATGGCCCTATCGTAATGTAACGAGAATATACCCCTACACGCAGGATCCAGCTAAACAGAAGCCAATATAGAGGAGAGATACGTCTACCGGACCTTAGAATGGCCGGACTCGACGTATATGAGAGGAGACAGAGCCAGGAACAAACCGAGGTCAAGGGCACAGAGAGACAGCGTAAACTAGGACAAGCCGGGGTCTGGTACACGGAAAACAGTACAGATAAGGATAAAGCGAAAACAAAGTCAGAATACGAAGCCAAAGTCAATACGAGAAAACACAACTGAACACCACAAGCGCTAAAGGGAACTGAAACAGAAACCACGATAGGGCAACGAGTTAAGGGAAAAAGGTAAGTTTAAATAGCTTTAAAACGAAAGTGATTGGCTCCTGTCACTTCCACACCCCCTATAGGTAATTGTACAGGGAGTGTGGTATGACAGGGGCCAATGGGAGCCTTTTGGCAATTAGGCTCCCACTGTCTCTTTAAGAGCGCGCCCGAGACTCGCGGCGCGCTCTTAGTTTCAGGCGGGACATGTGACCGCTTCACGCGGTCACTGCCCGCCTTCCATCTAAAGTAGTCGGATGAGCCGCGTGCGGCTCGTGCAGCCGCAGGACCGCGCGCGGCTTGAAGAGAGGACCGCGACCGGCCCCCGGTTAAGGTAAGTAACGCTACAGGAACATCGTCTTCATAGTGAAGTTTTTATTTTTATTGTTTTTTTATTTTTAATTATTATTATTTTTATAAATTTTTTCAGTATTTTGGAGATTTTTGTCCCATGGATTATATTTAAAGATTTTCTGGCGCCATATCCCATGTTTTATCTAAACAGTGTGAAGAGAAACTATTTGACAAGTTGTCTTTGCTGACTAAATCGTTATTATTTGGTGGCAATGTTACTACTATGTATATATGTATAGTTTTGAGCAGCAATTTAAGTTTAGAAATGGCTGTTCTATTCTTTATGTTCACACGGTATTCCTTTAAAATTGCAGTCTAGATCTGATAACTCTGCATGTTATATTCCACATGTGGGCAGTAGTCGGATTTTATTACCGATAGAATTATTCTCTTTTAAGGGATAGCCTCTATATTAGTGGTTATTAAGGAAGTATATGTATGATCTCTTAAATTGGTAGATGCCTTCTAGATATGGATACTAGGTCTTAGTGCATATAGTACTTTGGTGCTTTTTGATTGGGCACTTGGTGTCTTTCTTATACATTAGTTGGGATCTGTCCGGTGTTTCTATGGAGTGTTTTGGCGTTCCAATGTAACTATAGCAACCAGTTTTTCATTGTTGCTAAATATACAGCACTTCCGGGTTTCTCACGTTGGCACATGCGCACTTGGTTGTGGGAGACGCCGACACTCTGGTTCACTTCACCTGTGGTGAGTTATTTTCTTTTTCTTATGGGGTATATAATACAGCACTGGCGGTTAGTGTGGTATTGTCAGTTCATCCTGAGGAAAGCCCCGGACGAGGGCTGAAACGTTGGTGTGACGATGTTGTGACAGCTATTTGAATAAAGAAATTTCTGTTTTCACTTTTTCAAATCCGTGATTGCAAGCTGTTTTTTTCATGTGTTTATAACTGATGGCTCTGGCTTTTTAGCACCCGACATTTATACTGCTGATTGGCCTGAGTGCAAGGACGCATCTATAATATATATATATATATATATATATATATATATATATATCTATATCTATCTATCTCATTTATTTACATCATGTTACAAAAAACAAATATTTCAAAATAATGTACATTGGATCTAAAATAGCTGTTATGAATTATTCACAATATTCAGCACACTCAGTATTGACAGAACCTTGCACTACATTTTTTTTTCAACCTTCATAGCCCCCAGACTCCCCTCCTGCTAAGCAGAGGGAGAGTGATTCCCGGAGGTGAACTTCAAATACGGTCAGTCTCGTTTTATGAATTTATCATTTTTGTAGTCTATAGGGCCCTGCCCAGACCACACCTCTCTGTGTTGGGAAAGGAGTAGCACTAGATACTAGCTTGCATAAAGAAGATGCTTATAAAGAGGACACATTACACTTTCTCCAAGCGGGGGTTAAACATTCTGCTCTGTACGGTATGTATACCACTTCCAGGCTTATTCTGTGTGTGATGAAACTCGTTTATTTCATAGCACTTCATCAGAAAGTATTTGTTCAACAGGAAATTAAGCATGTTTTTTTTATGTATGTTAGATCTGTAGTTGCCAAGGGATTAATAGTTGTACCACTTAATTGCCAAAAAAATCTGACAGTATTTTGTCAATATCTTGCCATTGTTATATACTGGTTTAAACATCAAGTCCTGTGACAAGGAAAGCGGTAATCTGTGTCCTCCTAAAAATGTTGAATTTTTTTTATATATTTATATTATATTTAGAAGTTGAATCTGGTGGTAATTAAGTTATATATGGTTTATGTCATAATAGAGAAATACATGCACTTCAGCACTTGGGTGGTTAAAACTAGAGTCTTGCCTGATTTAACTGTAGTAGCTCCAGATTATCAGTTATTATCACTTGCATATTTAAGATATTTAGCAACAATGAAAAATAATAGCTCTAATCGTTATTAACCCCTTAAGGACACATGACATGTCTGACATGTCATAATTCCCTTTTATTCCATAAATTTGGTCCTTAAGGGGTTAATGTTTCATTAGCAATCACAGAAGTATCCTGTCCCTAGTTATTACAGTTTAGTATAATCTTCCCTGTATACCTCTCTATCCCATCACATTGGGTATTATACACATTGTTATAGGGGATCTGTCTGCAGGAGCATTCCATCCGTTTCCATGGTGATTACGTCACTTTTCATGTGTTGCCCCCTATTCGTCTGAATGCATTGCTCAGTTACAAAAACACAACATATAATGCAAGAGTTATTTTATTTTAATATTATTTATATAGCGCCATTACATTCCGTAGCGCTGTACATTGAGTTGTACGCTTCTGCAATTCTATACAAATAAAAATAGTTATTTTCCCTTATTTTGATGATAAAAGCTATATAAATCAATAACAAATGTAACATGTATTAATAGTGTTTGCTCTTAAAAAGTTAAATACTATATATATAAAATATTTTTTACATAAAAGTACCATTCCATCAGAATACAGTTGGCAGACAATGAAAATATCCAAACCAAAAGAAAAAAAGATGATACACAACTGGTCACACGAGGAGATCCAGGAATTATTGCTCCAATATAAAACTGTTTATTCCATCGAGCAGAAAGACAAGGTCAGGTTACAGCCACCTCACTTCATAAGTGAAAAGCGACAATGAAAATAAACTTGACCATTTGATGCATTGAGAGCTCAAACACACATATTGCTCTCTGTGAGGGATGGTCGAGCGCGCATGAACTTGTAAGGAAGGCACTTAACTCACTTTGTGGAGAGGGAAAGAGGAACTGGTAGAAACAAAAAACAGTGTCCTTTAAAAGGAACATGGACATACAGTGGGTTCGTAGTTAATGAAGTTTGAAGGTCCTAATGACTGCCTGCCTGACATTCACTATATTGCAAAATGAAAACCGTGCCAATTTGCAGAGACTGCACAGTTTTCAATTTCACGGCTGCAGGGACAGTGTAAAACGTTTCTGAGAGGTTGGATAAAAAGCAGGGTTTTCCTTCCATCTATAGCCTAGCTTTGGCTTGAAATTAGCTGCAGGACAGGGACCTGTGTAAAGCCCTGGCTCCTTTCAAGCCAAGAGTGGGCTATAGATGTGGCCTGGTTTTGAGTGATATGTCAAAAATGGATCAAATTGTATACTGCCCCTTTATATAGGGAAAATCTAGAATGATGGTTCCTGCGGCGCAGGAATAATGAAAGGATAACTCCACATCCCAACTGTAAATAAATATATTACTGTTCAGCAGATTTACATTTTTTTTCATTTGGGTATAAGAACAGATCTCCTGTCTGCAGCCTTTGCAAGCCCTCCCCTTCTAACCCTACCCAGACCTTCTGTGGCTGTCCAATCACAGACTTGCAGCATTCAGCTCAATGAGAAATCTTTGCAATACAGGTGCTCTGGGCAATTGCTGCCTCTTCAGTTTATATCCACTGAACTAACCAAAGTTTAGTAACAGAACATGTTATATTTGACAGCGGAAAGAATGGGGGTGGGGATGAGGGGTGGTGTAAAAAGTTTAACTTATAAAAGTTCCAATTTCTATTGAAATCTTCAATCTTTAAATTTTTAAAACTACAAACTCCGACCAAAGCATTTCAGCAAGCTATAGTACTTTAGGTGTTTGAAGTGTTTCTTTAAAAGCAACCCCACAAGTCATGTTATTCACTACAATGAAATTGTGAGGAATTCAGAGTAAGTGTCAAATTTAAAGCTAAAATAGCAGGGCTGGAAAAATTCTCCAAGTCATCTATGCTTCCAGCTCAACTGCTTTGGACTTAAATATACCTAATAAATCAACTTCCTGTATGCCTTAATTTGTTTCTATGCAAGCTCCATCCTTCCTTAGGAGCTTTAATTAAAGAATCAAGTCATCCTACGTTCCTGGTATTAAAATGCCGCCTGTCCATAGTGCGTGGTTTACCTGTCTCAATACACCTTGTAACACAGTAAGCTATATAATCTGGTAATGCTAATACCCCTCAATTCTCTTTGGTAATGAGGAAACAATGCTTGTTTGTTAAGACAAGGCAATGGGTGTTGTATATTACTTACTTGCTGCCGCACCTGACTTGATTAGGACCAGGTAAGCCCTGCCCAGGTGTGGTGCTCAATTACCTGCCAGTTCCCATATATTGACTCTTTGTTTAAACAAGTATATAACAATAGAAAAAAAAATGCAAATATAAAACACAGCAAATGTGCGCTTTGGGATTCCTCTAGTTAATGTGTAATAAAATATTTATAGTGTTAATGTGTATAGCTTGGTAAAGTGCTATACATCAGAAGATGTGGTAGCAGCAGGGATCACTCTCCTAAAGCTGAGAGAGAATGGCAATGTATTTACATGAGAGTCAATGTTACAATTGTTTGCTTACATCATATAGAAAATCTGTATCATTCTCAGCCCTAAAAGATTAAACTTTTTACAGCTGTGGCTGGGTGGGTCGGATGCCATATTTTCTTGGACTCAGACTTCTTCGAATTGATGGGGAACCCAATAGTATAAGGGATTTATATGCTGCATGATTCTTTACTGATTAACAACTTAATTAAAGAATTGATTGCAGATAAATCAGATTAAGGAACAGCATGCATGCAAAATCAGCTCTCTTAGCATGCAAATATGGTTATTCAGTTACACCACTTAGGACATATTGTGTTAAGCCCATCACAATGCCCCAATATCAGTGCGCCCTATATTCTACACTTATTCACACATTCTTCAGGACAGCAATAGTGTCACGGGGGGCAGGCTTGTTGGGACATTGCTAGTGAAACAGCCTGTCTGGCCAGACCCAATGTAGAGGACCAGAAAACGCTTCTGAATAAATTTCACCATGGTCCTAGAGCTGCAGGACAGTGCCAGCATGGCTAATGATGGGCTCTTGAGGTGCTGCTAAAGGACAGTTTCTTGGGGTGTCTAGATGCCAACACCCTAAAATTAGGACTGCCCCACCAACATCAGGACAATTTTGCGAGGGTTCTCAACCCAGTCCTCAAGGACCCCCTACCAGTCCAGGATTTAGGGATAACGTGGGTGTGTCTAAAGTGTAAAAAAAAAAAAAACACACCTTAGACACCCCCATATAATCCCTAAATCCTGGACTGGTAGGTGGTCCTTGAGGACTGGGTTGAGAACCCCTGGTTTAGAGGCCTGTGGATTTGTATATTGGATATGAAGCATAGGCAGTCTAAGCACCATAACCACCACAGCTAGATGCATTGATTAGGTTTCTAATAGTCTCAGGGAAATCGTCCATTGTTGTTATTTTTCATACCGTTTTGGGACTCTTCAAGGCTGCCATTGCCTGCCCCCTCTCTAGTCGCGAATCTATGCAACCTGGATAGCAGTGATCTATCCAACCTGAACGTAGTGTGTTAACACACATCCAGCACAATCCATCATGTCTGTTCACCGAGACCACTGCTGGCTTCCAGCCCTATAATTATTGAAATAAAGGGGGGTGGGGAGGGGAATAGGAAAGGCAGGTGGTTGGACTGAAGGCACTATAACAACACCAACAAGATGAAGTTGTTATGGTGGCTACAGTGTTCCTTTAATCCACAAAAAGGTCACAGATGAGTGAATAACCTTGTTAAACTCTAAAGTAATCCATTTAAAATGATTGCCAACTAGGATCACTACATTTCCCAGGGCACATATTGCTTGTACATGGTGTTGGAGAGTTAATAAAATAAATGCTGCTCTGTAGAATGCAGATAATTTATATTAATCCTGAAATAATTCTGCAATGTATGGGTGCTATAACATAACACAGGTAGCACTTTTCATATACTGAACAAATGCATTTTAACTTCATAGGTATCTAAGAAAATATCGGGAAGCTACAAATCCTGACAATACTTTATGTACAGGTTTTAGTGATATAATCCAACCTGTGTACAATTAAAACCGCTTTTAAACAGATGTTTACTTTATAGAAAATACTGTTCTTTCAATAATTGCATCTCCTGGTCCCATGACCACATCAACAGGCAGTAGTGGTTGTGGTGCGTGGAGTGTTTCTTTAATTTTCTACAATTTGAAATTTAGCGAATACCTCAGTACGTGTCTTCCACCTCTAATAACAAAACATTAAAGGGTTAAACTTATCTTGGTTCAGAGAATGTAACTTGAAACCTGCACTTTATTGGTTTCTTGCTTGCATCTGTAAATTTAGTGTTTGTTACGTGGAACAGTTTTTGGACTTAATGACAGTAAAGTCTCCTTGCAGGCATTGCTTCGGTAGCCCCATCCACTGAAGGGTTGATCAAAAGCTGCACACCCTTTTTGTGTTTCCGTTTAACTGATGTTATCAAGTCTCCACCTGCTACAATTCCTCCTTTGTGTCTCCCTAGAGCGATTTAACCCCCATCTCCTCATTATGTAGTAAATTGGATTTTTAAATAATTTTTTTTTGCAGTTTACAAAAATCTTTTCAGAACCGAGCCAAAGAGAGGAGGAACTAATATCTGCTTGAGAGATTGCAGCTCATGGGAGATGGAAGAAAATTATGCCCCAGGATGTTTCCATAGCATAAGTGTACATTCTTTCAGGACTTAACCTCGGGGGATAATATGTTACAGAGCAAAGGGACAGATCACAGAGAAAGATTTTTTTGTGCAACATTCTTGTTTTCAGCTACATGCAAAGACCAATGTTTTCAGACTGCCTCCAACTTCTCTGACAATGCAAAGCCTTGTTCCGTGGCTTGGTAGAAGACCGAGCAATCCCACTGGCAAAGGGCAGGTGTGAAAGATGGCAAGCAGTCTGACTGTTGTCGGTGCCCTCTGGGCTCTCCTCTCATTCCTCTCGGCAGCTATTAGCTGCACCAGTTTCTTCATGCCCTACTGGTTATTTGGTTCTCAGATGGGAAAACCAGTTTCCTTCAGCACCTTCCGGAGGTGTACCTACCCTGCTCATACAGAGGAAAAAAGTCTGGTGATGGTAGAAGAGTGTGGCAGGTATGCCAGTTTTAGTGCCATCCCGAGCCTGTCCTGGCAAATCAGCACTCTGGTGACCGGTATTGGTTGTGCTTTGTTACTGCTGGTGTCATTGTCTGCAGTTCTTGGCTGTTGCATCGGGGACCTCATCTCCAGAATGACTGGCCGGTTGCAAGGAGGAGTGCAGTTTGTTGCAGGTAAGAGATGACACAATGGAGGGGAGCCCATCAAAGATTGATGTGAGTTACAGTGGTGGTAAGCCATCACAAACAAGTGTAAATTGTCTTTAAATTGTCCATCTTCTGTTTCTGATGGAGAAGTTAAATCTGGATTACAAAATTGAGGCTAAAATTTCCAAGCTGTGACTATAGCAGATAATTGTACCAGATTAGCTACTTTTGCCTCATTTTTTCAGTTTGTACTTTAATTCTCTGCAGTTCAGTGTATATAGTGAATCACCCGGATGGCCTCTGTCTCTACAGCAATTCTACAGCATGTTAGTGTGGAAGAGGCGCTAATTAAGAAAAGCAGCAGCAAATAGCTGGGACATACATGCAGGCCAGGACATGTGTGTCTCATGTTACTCTATGATTGATGGATCCCGTTGCATGATATAAGACCGTGCAATATGGTTTTTTTATTGCATGATGTGATTCCACCCACTGTGCAATATGTAATTGGAAGCCATGACTGTCCCGTTGAAACAACACACAGATTGTCTAATGTAATAATATATATATATGATGTATGCTGTAATCATTATTATAAGTCATCACTGTTTGTTCACACTGGAATCATGGTAGAAGTGACTGCGTCGCTTTACATTGCTTTGCCACCTATGTTAATAGAACAAGAGGTATAGCAAGTCTCCTAGTTGTCACCAACATCCCGGTTAACTCTAAAAAACTGTGATAAACACAAAAGAAATGGTGTGGTGAGCTACAATTACATGTGTGAGGATCACCAATGAGATTATATACATACACTGGTTATCGGTCTCCCGAAATATACTGGTTGTACTCCACCTAGGAAATGATATTCCAGCTTTTAATCACTTAAAAACATAAAACAAAACATAGTGTAAAACTGTTGGTATTTAATGATAAAAGATGAGGTGATTATTGCACTCACAGGTGGGATAATGTGATTATTACACTCACAAGTGGACTCTACAGCCTCTATAACTCTCTCTTCACTCTATTTGGGACATCCTTATCCAGAACACACTCCTTTATTACCTCTTGGGATCCAGAACGTTGGTGCATTCAGGAGCTGACTCAAAACATCTTGGAGTCCCTCTGTGGCAGGTCTTTTGACCGATTGATGTGCCTTTCTAGCCACTGTTAGTGGCGGACCACTTGTGAGTGTAATA
Organism: Pelobates cultripes; assembly: GCA_933207985.1. Classification (NCBI taxonomy): domain Eukaryota; kingdom Metazoa; phylum Chordata; class Amphibia; order Anura; family Pelobatidae; genus Pelobates; species Pelobates cultripes. The sequence goes on along the minus strand of OW240920.1, from coordinate 41,648,464 downwards.
ATCACCTTATCTTTTATCATTATATCCAAAATATTACACTATGTTTTGTTTTATGTTTTTTATAAGTGAGTGAAAGATGGAATATCATTTCCTAACTGAAAGAAAAAAGAGAGGTTGGAGATTCCCGTATTGTTTATATTGTCACCAATGGAACACTGGTAAATTAAAACGTCAATTTTAATAAATCAAGTTAAAAGTCCCTTTTTAATAAGGACATTACACACACTCTTTTAATAAACACGTGTATACACACCACATCTAAATGAAAACCACATCTAAATGAAAATGGATAAATCCACTATAAATAATAATTCCACTAGAGGGAAAAAAATGCCCTCTAATGACTGTATTAGTCTACTGAATTGGAATCCTACAAAATTAATAGTTTCATTTCCTAACTGGAGTACTACCAGTATATTTCGGGAGACCAATAATCAGTGTATGTATATTTTCTCATTGATGATCCTCACACATGTAATTGTAGCACACCACACCATTTATTTTGCCTTTTATGTTAATAGAACAAACAAACATCAATCAAGGATTTGTATATTATTTCAGTTCCCAAGTCACATATATCAATACAAGCCTTTTCACATCCGCTTTGCCTTTAACACATTACATGCCAGAATGTGTGCAAGAAAGACATTGCAGAGCAATTTGTCTCCAGTGCTTGTACAGAAACAGTTAAGCATCAAGTGATCTTGAGCTTTGAAGCAGCAAAACAAGTCTGTACGTTTGTACGGCTTTGATATCCCTGTGGTGGGATTAATTTAGAGGAGTACGAGACCTCTCCCCTGCTTCCTGACTGCCACGCAATGTAAAGTGTGTGAAATTGGAGTAGTGTCGTTGACACAAGCTCAATATAAGAAGATATGGAATAACCCTATTTCTATTAAATGAAGAGACTGCTGGCTGCCAGCCAGACCATGTTTAATAAGCAATGTCATTTACTGTGCAAGGCCCATATTCAATGAACCATGGAATTTATCTAAAAGAGCAGACTGTAAGACCTTTATTGGAATGATCTCTAAATAGGACGGTACTTCTAAATGCAGTACTCTTCTGGCAGCTCTCATTCAATGCCTTATCATGATAGGATTTAACTATTCAAAAGCCAGACTTGTTAGCAACACTTTAGCCTATCTGAATAAGGAGAGATTCATGGACCTTATATTATTGGAGCTATGATTCCGGTTGGGTGTATACTTAATAAAGTTCTCATGATGCACTTTTGGGAATGTTTCGCTAAAGGCCCACAGTCTGAATTCACCAGGAAATTCTTGGTGAAAATATTCAATTAGGAAAAACGTTTCAGTTCAGTCATGTTTCCAAATCAAATTTTCTGGCCTTAAATGTGCAGTTTGTTCCCTGTTCAGTTTGGGACAATTTGTGCTTTAGTAGTGAATAATCCTGTATAATATGTGTGCAGTAAAAGCACAGATTTGGAAGCTCTATTATCCATTTAAATTGTTAAGGATGCTGCTAAATTGGCCAATGAATTTGGCATTGCGTTCTGAAAATGCAAAGTTGTGAAAATCTGACTATTCTCCAATAGTTCCTTGGTATAAGCAAATCAGAGTATTTTAAATTAACTGATACATGTATTAAACATAAAAAAAAAACCCTCAAAAGTTGTACTGAAAAAAAAAAAAAGACTCATTTGGAAAGAGAAGTGTGTGTGTTTGTTTCTATACGCCACCTTTATTAATAATAAAATCATATACTGAATTACGTCCCTTCATCCCCAATGACTTCTCCTTTGTAAATATATCGCCTAACAGAGGATATGTGTGAAATTCTCATTATTCATTCCGTATCATTAATAGTGTTAGGCACAATGTATTGAGCTTATAACGTGTGCTTTTATCAGTTGGATTATACTATCTCAAGCGAGATAACATCACTTCATGCTATGCTATCCCGTGGGCTGATTTATCAAAGTGTCTAAACCTCACAGTCTGATGAATCGGCCCACAAAAATAAGATAGCATGAAATGATACTCTCTCGTGACAGGTATTATCATCGCTTTCATAAATGCAAGGTTATCTTTGTATCATTTGTTTTGTGGTATGCTTAAATTATCAGCATTTGTTGTTTGTTTGGTTTTACTTCTTTTTCAGGATTAAGACAGTCTGAGAAGTCTATTCATCAAACACAGCATTAGTAGTGTTATTTAGCTAATCAGAGTTTAGATTAAAACTTTATAACAGGCAATTTCATACCACCGCTCAACAGGCCCTAAACTCATTATTTACCTACGTTAGAATATAAAGTGAAATAAAACAAAACGTGGGTTACGTTAAAAGATCCCTGCATCCTTATAAATAAATATATTTATAATGCTGGAGTGTTTTATGACACTTTTAGTGTCTCACAGTAACGTGTATTTAACCCTTTAAGTATGGGGACAATGGTCTCCATTGTTCTTAACCATAAGAAACATAGTGGAAACATTTTTCTTAAAATGTGAAAAAACTATTTTTTTCACATTTTTGCTTCTAATAATTTCACATATCCAGCGCAACTAAATAAAAATAAGTCAAATAGATTCATGTGTCAGACTTGATGGTTAAAGGTCTCTCAAATATAAATAATATGGTTGTAATTAACACTAACCCTATACCAATCCTAACCGTATGCTAACCCTGTCCTTAACCCTAAAACAGCTTTAACCCTAACCCAGTATTAACACTTACTCTAACCCTAACCTTACAACTAACTCAAAGCCTACCCTTATAGAAACCCCCTGCTTATCTTAGTAGATCTCAGATGGATTTCCTGGTTAAAACAGTAGAGTGTTCTGTGACTGCTATCGACTGCCTGTATTCACAGTTTTTGCACAAAATAGTCTGCATGTTGCACCATAAGCCGGCCTCCTTAGTCACACCCCTTCATGCCAGAAATACTTCCTTCCATAGCAAATGTATGCATGGTCTCAGCCACAACAGCACTGAGTGAGCGGCTTTTAATTCACAACCTGGCTGCAGACCATCAGAGAAACTACAAATAGGGAGTTACATCCTTACTATATGCCTCTCCTTATAATGCAAGTTGTTTTGTTTTTCAGATCATTCAGTACTGTCAGATCTGTCAGTGGCTGAGCTGTAAGGACTATAAGGAAGTCTTTCTGGAGAGAGTGGGTGTGGCTAAAGAGGCAGGCTTACGGGGCAGCATTCTGCAAAACATTTTTTAAAATGTATGCAAAACTATTTCAGCATGCAAAAATGTACAGCGTATTAACCAAATGCATTAAAGTAGTATTGGTGCCTGGAGTGCCCATTAAAGTACTATAATTATAACATTAACTTAATGTAGGTCCCCAAACGAAGATGACCTAACTGTTTTGCATATTCATTAGCCTCCGCTTGTCGATGAGTAAGTCCTACTTGAAAATATTAATAAGTAAAAGGCAAGTTGTTTGTAGTCCACTTAGATATAGAAGTTTTCGATTAAACCCAGATTTTCGACTATTTGCAACAATGCAGTTGCATTAAGCGTGTTTGTAGCAGAAGGAAAAGATACAGGGTATTCAAAGACCCAATTGGACAATACTATATGAAAATGGGTATTCTGAATTATTTTTGATTTAAGTCTGTGTTTATAGGACAGTATCTCTTTAATGTCCCTACGCAAATGTAGCTGAGGATCTGCCCAGCCCTACCTTATCTGGGTCACACTGCAAACTGGTCTGGCAGCATTTGTCTTATGTTTCCTGGCTGGATCAGAGAGCCTCTGTGCACCTGTTACATATCTTTTGTTCATTTATAAGTGCATTGTGGCTATTTCCAAAGCCCAAAAGCAGGACAGACAGAGAGAGGTATTTGGACGAGCGGTTGCCTTTGGGCACTATACAGAGCAAACAGGATAGGAGATACAAGTGAAAGGCTCTCCAGGAAACCACCTAATGTGACAAAGTCTCTCCTTTAATGTAGGACAAATGATTTAAAGTTGATTGTACAAGATACAATGTAAATCTGTATTATGAAAATAATTGACAAAGCATTCACATTAATCCTTTACTGGGCAGGGAGTTGAACTGTGCTGTAAGATCAGACACTAAAAGGATCATGCTTGCACAACATGCACTACAGGTGGCTGCAGTGGTTGTGGTGCTTGGAATACTCTTTTAAGCTGAGGTCCGAGACATACACTCAGATTGTCACAGGGCCATTTCGTTGAGTTCCTGATAATCTGGGAATCCAACTCAAATCTTAATGCAAAAAGTATTGTTGCCTGCTGCAGGAATACCATGGTATCTAGAACACGGAGTGATTCACTTTACACCCTAGAAATCCGTGATGTACTTTTATTACATGAGGTATAATTTGGAATATCACTTATTATTTATTTTGTGTATTTTTGAGCGGTTATACATTTTATATTCTATATTAGAATCCTGGAAATAGTACATTTATGGGAATTTTTTTTTTTTTTCAATAGAATAATTAAGAAAAAAAAATTGCGTTCGTTTAAATTATTTGAACTAAATATAATTCTGTATATGGGTAAAAGTTTTATAACCCATCGTCAGCTTGATATGCTGTAGAAAGTACATTCCAAAAGAGACAGTCCAGAGGGTGATGAAATTTTACTTCCTAATATTCAGATCTTTAAATTCACTGTCCTCTAAGTGTTATCCATCAAGGTCTAATTTTTGGAATCACATTTTGTTACAATTCCAGCAGCTTTTACATAATCCCTTGTGGAATAGCGAGTGCTCCCTTAGACAAGCAGCAGTTATTTGCTTAGATGTTTCAGGTGCAGTCAATAATGAGGAAGACCATTACAGGTTAAAGCTTTATGGCTGAATGTTCTATAATCTGTCTCAATTCCGGCCATTAAAGGTTTGAGATCAAACAGGCAGCCAGACAAGATCATTTTGTAAATCACTTAAGATGGCAGGTACTACACAATGCAATTACATTTTATGTGTATAAATATCAGGCATCTTCTCTTACACTTTTCTATTTGCTCGAAGAAAGTTATCTACAAACCAAAAAGATATATAAATTAAAATAAATTGTAGGAGTAAATTCGAGAAAAAATAAAAATGAAAACTAAATGTTTAGAATGGTTGGTTACATTAAAAATTAATTTACAAAGTGTATGTTAAGCATACCAAGCACCAGGCCTCTCCACAAAAAACAAACCAAAAAAACAAACCTTTTTTTTTTTTTTTTACTGTTTAGTAGATGAATCCCCAATAAGAACACAATTTAATTATGAATTTTTCATTTATATATATATATATATATATATAGATATAGACTGACAAAGTCTCTCCTTTAATGTAGGACAATGATTTACAATTATATACTGCTCCAAAAAAATAAAGGGAACACTTAAACAACACAATGTAACTCCAAGTCAATCACACTTCTGTAAAATCAAACTGTCCACTTAGGAAGCAACACTGAGTGACAATCAATTTCACATGCTGTCGTGCAAATGGGATAGACAACAGGTGGAAATTATAGGCAATTAGCAAGACACCCTCAATAAAGGAGTGGTTCTGCAGGTGGTGACCACAGACCACTTCTCAGTTCCTATGCTTCCTGGCTGATGTTTTGGTCACTTTTGAATGTTGGCGGTGCTTTCACTCTAGTGGTAGCATGAGACGGAGTCTACAACCCACACAAGTGGCTCAGGTAGTGCAGCTCATCCAGGATGGCACATCAATGCGAGCTGTGGCAAGAAGGCTTGCTGTGTCTGTCAGTGTAGTGTCTAGAGCGTGGAGCCGCTACCAAGAGACAGGCCAGTACATTAGGAGACATGGAGGAGGACGTAGGAGGGCAACAACCCAGCAGCAGGACCGCTACCTCCGCCTTTATGCAAGGAGGAACAGGAGGAGCACTGCCAGAACCCTGCAAAATGACCTCCAGAAGGCCACAAAGGTGCATGTTTCTGCTCAAACGTCAGAAACAGACTCCATGAGGGTGGTATGAGGGCCTGACGTCCACAGGTGGGAGTTGTGCTTACAGCCCAAAACCGTGCAGGACGTTTGGCATTTGCCAGAGAACACCAAGATTGGCAAATTCGCCACTGGCGCCCTGTGCTCTTCACAGATGAAAGCAGTTTTACAGTGAGCACATGTGACAGACGTGACAGAGTCTGGAGACGCCGTGGAGAACTTTCTGCTGCCTGCAACATCCTCCAGGATGACTGGTTTGGCAGTGGGTCAGTAATGGTGTGGAGTGGCATTTCTTTGGGGGGGCCACACAGTCCTACATGTGATCGCCAGAGGTAGCCAGACCGCCATTAGGTACCGAGATGAGATCCTCAGACCCCTTGTGAGACCATATGCTGGTGCGGTTGACCCTGGGTTCCTCCTCATGTGGCTGGAGTGTGTCAGCCGTTCCTGCAAGACAAAGGCATTGATGCTATGGACTGGCCCGCCCGTTCCCCAAACCTGAATCCAATTGACCACATCTGGGACAGCATGTCTCGCTCCATCCACCAACCTCACGTTGCACCACAGACTGTCCAGGAGTTGGCAGATGCTTTAATCCAGGTCTGGGAGGAGATCCCTCAGGAGACCATGCGCCAACTCATCAGGAGCATGCACAGGCGTTGTAGGGAGGTCATACAGGCACGTGGAGGCCACACACACTACTGAGCCTCAGTTTGACTTGTTTTAAGGACATTACATCAAAGCTGGATCAGCCTGTAGTGTGTTTTTCCACTTTAATTTTGAGTGTGACTCCAAATGAAAAATGTGATTTCCATTTTTTTACTTTTGTGTGATTTTGTTGTCAGCACATTCAATTATGTAAAGAACAAATTATTTCAGAAGAATATTTAATCTAGGATGTGTTATTTTTGTGTTCCCTTTATTTTTTTGAGCAGTGTATATATAAACAGATTGCAAAGGCTGCAGCTCTCTTGTCTGCTGCCTCTGCAAACCCTTCACTACTAATCCTGCCTAGATTGTCAGTGGCTGTCCAATCCCAGACTTCCCAGTGCAGTCTTTGCATTGCAGGGGCTCTGAGCAGTTGTTGCCTCTTAAATTAAGCTCCACTGAGCTAATCAAACCAGGCAGTAACAGTACTGGGTGGCCATTTAAAAAGCCAAGGAGGTATAACAAGGTTAATTTATACAAGTGTCAATTTCTAATGAAATTTGCACTTTCTGTAAAATGGAAAGATTCTTCACACATAAAGTGCTTCATGGATGTGGAGTGTCCCTTTAATAGTGATGCTCCTGTTTACCTGTATATAAAATGTTCAAACACACATAAGATGTATAGTTGTATATTTTGCAATTGTGTATCTTTCAAGGCCACTTAACATAATCCTGCTCATGTAATAAAATAAGGGAAAAATAATTAAAAACAAAAAAGTGGTTGGCAAAAAAAATCCACTGGAAAAATACAACACTGCAACAAAAATAAATCAATCTTCAACCTGCGATTGCTCGGTGCTGAAAAAGGCTTCAGAGTAGGAGAGCTTTTCTAAAGGTTTTCCAAAGCTTTGACTAATTATTAGAGATATCTGATTGGTTGGCTTGTAAGCCAACCAATCAAATCGCTCTGACAGGCAAGTCTCACTTCTCTCAGTACTTACCATGGGACAGTTCAGGACAATCTCCCGAATTATAGAAAAAGTTGCATTTGCTGTTTCAGTGGAATTTGTAGAAATAAATATATGGAATTAAGCACTCCCCGAATTATCTCACATTCCAAACAAGTGAGCATGTGGCTTCCACCATCCTCACACACATAATTTAAAGACACCCTGGAGGGTGTAAGCTGTGTGTTGGAGAATTTTGCATGTTATTGTGGATATTGCGATTTTTACAAACAGAATTGCAACACCTATGGTATGTATTTTTATTTATTTTTTAGAATATGTCTTTCTGGATTTTCCCCATCAGTCACCTGGTATATACTTTATGAATGTATTGCCAAGCACTGAGATCTAAACTGACTTTTTTTTAACTAGACAAAAGTTGCCCATAGAGTGATCACACTGACATCTCATGCAGGATTTAGAGCATCGGTTTTGTGTTCTATGGGTTTAGAATACAACTGACCAATATCTTATGGAATGCGGACCTACTTTTGTGAGCTTTAACTGTGCATTTGGGTGTTTGTGAGAACCAGCAACACTTCTATTATTTCACACCTTTAACCCCAAAACTATATAGTGTCCCTTTTGAAAATACCAAACATAAACGCATTTAATAGAGGATGCAGAACTAGCACATAACACAATGGAAATCAGTAGTGTTGTACACAGGTTACTGCAGGACCTTTCTTATTGTGGTTTAGAGAAGCTTATGTAGAAGGGCAAGTATACATTTCAGGGACTACAGTATGTCAGAATTAATAAAAGTAATAATAAAGAATATAGTAATAATAAATAAGACGGCATGTGAGTATTTGTAAGAAATGTGTCAGTATATATGGGAATGCAGATTCCCAAAATGCCAGCAGAATGTAAAACCTTATACCTTTATATGGACATAAAGAGTGAAGTTACCAAAGTAAAAAGCTATATTAGTCTTATCTAGAGCACGTTCAGCTGCTATTGAGTGAGTTCATGTAGGGTAATGGAGTGCTAATTAGCTCAAATGCACTAATTAGGTATTCTGGTTGTCGGATTGCATCATATGCTTCATACCTCCCAACATTCTGTGTGTCTGTTCTGGAATAATGGATTCTTCATTCATCTGCAGCTGGTATCTTAGCCAGCTGTGCATGAGCAGGAGAGCAGACACACAGATTGTAAACCACCTTCCAGCACACAGCTGAGTTTATATATAGATCCATAAACACTTTGCATAAGGAATGTGTTAACGTAACCATGTATAACGGCCAGAATTGCAGTTTACACACCATCTCTGGCTATTCTGTTATATTCTAATCCTGAGAAGTGGTAAATTGATAGATTATTGGTTAAAATCAATATGAATCTGTTTGGAACATTGTTTTAAATTGCTTTACATGAAGAAAATATTCAGTGCAGTTGTTTACTATAGCCAGGTCCTAATTCAGTGGCAATTTATTTAAATTTATATTTTCCTATGAATGAATGAAAGTAAATCTATTTTTGATGATGCCCAGTATATTAATTCTGCCCAGGAACGTACGGCTCTTGCAAGCTAACAGGAGACAATTATATGTGTAATTGATTGTAATACATTTTTCAGTTTGCTGTGTGGCTCACGCTGAGTAAACAAACATGTCCTTTTTGTCTCTCTCTGATTCTCCGTAGGACTTCTCATTAGCTCAGGATGTGCCCTGTATCCGTTGGGGTGGAACAGCCCTGAAATCCAGCAAGCATGTGGCAACGCATCCAGTCAGTTCCAATTAGGTAACAAGTGACTCACAGTCACCGAATGTCGGCTACATGAGTGTGTCTGACCGGTACTAGCTGTGCATAAGCGCAAAGCTCATTATAACTGGGATGAATTGAAATCAATACAGCAGATTGGTCCAATTCCAGATCATGCTGGAGGAACAAGTGATGAACTCTGTAACAGAAAATATTTATTTCTAATTGTCTAGAAATTGGCTAGAAGCATTTAACATGGAAAAGCAAAAAAACAAAGATTTTAAGGGGAACTCTTACCACAATGGCCACTACAGTTCATAATCATACATAGTTTGCGTCAATTTGTTTTCAAGCTGTTAGACAAGAAACAGGAGTCTGCTGGCAACCAAAAAAGACAAGATGCTAAAATGTAGCACACACATTCACTAAAACGTTTATGGTTTGAAACACTGACGAGACAAACCGATAGCCAGGCTTCTCAGTTTGCAATTTGACTACAATTTGCACAAAGGTTCTGGACTTAGCTAATCATTTACTTCATTTCATATTAACAGAACTATTCACTGAGTAAGAATTTAAAATGAATTTCAAATTTAAGGCCAAACATAGATGAATTAGATACACCTCCCCCCCCCCCAATTTCAGCTACTTTTAAATTAAATTTGAAATTCATTTTGAATTCTAACTTTATTGAATAACCATGTAAGAGTTTAGGCCTCTGGTTTAAGTGGCTACAGGATCACTCTAAACTATGGGCAGATGTGGAACATGATAGAATTATGTTATTATTAATATATGCTCTGTTGATCCGCATGCTATATAATAAAAGTTCAAGTCCATGATGAGTTGCTAAACACAGGTCTGACAGGCTATTAAAGCAGGAGATACATTCTAAAGCAAACAATGTTCAATAAAGTGTAAACATTATCTCACCTTACAGAAAGTGTTTAGGAAGGCCGTGTAAGTCACATGCCGATAGGTGTGGCTAGGGCTGTATATACAAAGTGATTTGATGCCTAAATGACAAAGAATTGAGCAGTGAGACTGCAGATGTATGATATTTACACCAAAACTATTTCAGTAAGCTAAAGTTGTTTTAGTGACTATAGTGTCCCTTTAATCACACACAAGAGCCTGCTGCAGGCTCTAGCAGGTAACAACAGTGGGAGAATTGTTCGGAATTCTAACCAGGATTATTTGCAAAAGTGAGAATAATTTTTCCTGGATTATACAGTCATCCCCCACTATGTATAGGGCATAATGCACAGATAACCTTCATAGAATGTTGGTGCCCTAATCTCAGGCAGAGCTGGGACGTACATTAACCCCTACATTGTCCTAACAAACTATACCAAAGATTAAGGCCTGAACTACACAATCTCTAAACTTTAACTCCCTACACTATATTAAACATAAACCCTTAAACGAACCATTAACCCCTACACAACCTTAATACTTAAACTAGCACTAACAAAAACCTGCACATAAGGTACATAACGGTGAAGAGTTTATTTGGGGGAAATAATGCCTCGACCTTTGAGATCCTGGTTTATTAGGATATGCCCAAAACCCTCATTATTTTCCCATAATGCATCATTTACACATATAAATGAAAACAAAGTAAGTGATCCATATAATTATCGTCTACCGTGATGTAACGATAAATTATTTGCTGAATTCAAGAATCAGAGCTGCAGTGTTGTTGAAGCAGAAGAGGCTATTACACGACATTAAAAATTAATTGCACTGTTTACCACCAGGGTGCATTATCCTGGTCTCCTGTAAGACATTAAACCTCATCTACATAATTACTAAAGAGTCTGGGACACGCTGGACCCTGTCAACCTCCCCTTAGGGCTGCTGTAATAATGTAATGCCAAGCTCTGCCTGTTTTAGGGGAAGCAATAGCCCCCATACTTAATTGTAAAACATAGCATGTGCACTTATAACATAGAATTTTCAATGATGTACACTAACCAGAACTCGTAGCACAGAGGAGAAGCACATTCTTGATGTTTTCAGATAAATGGAAGGATAGGGCTTTTATAAATATAACTTTTTTGAATATTAAAAGGGAAAATATGTCCAAAAGGCATATTTTTTATACTGCACAAAAATAGTTATTGAAAAAACAAATGTACTAAAATTTGCACAAAATATTTCCTAAGCCATAAAATCGTACCTTTCCTTAGCTGCTGAACTGACCTCTGTAGCCAATTAAAGGACCACTATAGTGCCAGGAAAACATACTCGTTTTCCTGGCACTATAGTGCCCTGAGGGTGCCCCCACCCTCAGGAACCCCCTCCTGCCCGGCTCTGGAAAGGGGAAAGGGGTTTAAACTTACCTTTTTCCAGCGCTGGGCGGAGAGCTCTCCTCCTTCTCTCCTCCTCCGTTCCGCCCCGTCGGCTAAATGCGTACGCGCGGCAAGAGCTGCACGCGCATTCAGCCGGTCGCATAGGAAAGCATTTACAATGCTTTCCTATGGACGCTGGCGTGCTCTCACTGTGAAAATCACAGTGAGAAGCACGCAAGCGCCTCTAGTGGCTGTCAATGAGACAGCCACTAGAGGATTAGGGGGAAGGATTAACCCATTAATAAACGCTATGTTTATAAAAAAAATGGGTTAACCCTAGCTGGACCTGGCACCCAGACCACTTCATTAAGCTGAAGTGGTCTGGGTGCCTAGAGTGGTCCTTTAAGATCCATCCCCTTTTTTGCCAAGCACTTACTTCCTTGTTCAAGATGGACATTGTCTAATTAAATGCTTCTCATTATTGAAATTTAGGGATGCATATAAAAATTCATACATTTGGAGTTCTATTAGTTCATGTGCCTTTTTTAAGTAATTTTTTTGTGTTCATGAAAACAGTGACGTGCTATATGAAGCTATTGTGATCTAAAATTCTTATCTGGCTCAGCCAACTAGTAGATGGATGAACTGGAGAGGAGTAATATTATACAGAATCTATGTAGCATATGGTTGGCTTGCTATCTGATTGCATCAGATGTATATTTCTAGTCAAGATGTGGCAGGTAACTTATTGCACTCAATTTGATCTTTTCCAAGCAGAGTGCCTTGGTTTTTTTCCCCTATGACCTTTACACCTTGGAAGGCCAGAGGTCAAAATCCAGAACTAATGTTTTTTTCTTCATTAGAGAGTTTGAGGGAACAAGGCCTAACCAAAATGATCCCTCCAGGAGCATATTGCTACTATATTTTTTTTATCAGGAAGATGTAAAATAAATGAAATTCATATCTAATACCTTTTTTATTGGACTAACAGAATTTTAGAATGATAAGCTTTCGGGAGAACCTGCCTTTCTCAAGGCTAAAGCATATCTGAGCTCAAAAATTGCTGTAGACTTAAGAAAGGGAGGTTCTCCCTAAAGCTTGTCATTCCAATGTTTTGTTAGTCAAATAAAAAAGGTATTACAGGATACGAATTTCAGCTGCTATTTTACATCTGCATTACTTGACTAATACGGCTACCATCTCGATTTTAAAAGAAAGTGAGGATTCCAAAAGCAAATGGTTTCTTGAAGAAGCACAATAGTGTTAGGAAGACAAACATGTCTCAAATTGCAGTGAAAAGTTTCAAACTAACCTTTTTTCTATCGTCATGGCTGCCCCCGCGTCCATGGCTTGATGATCTCAACAAATTTAATGCTTTTGCATAGGAAAGCATTAGGAGGCTATTACGCATGCCCGGCAAAATGCTGCGATGCACCAATCATCATCTCCTCTTAGAGATGCACCTCCAGGGCTGGCCTTAGGCCTTAGTATTATGTGAAATACTTAGTCTGCTCCTCTGTAATGTAGGGGAGGCAGTCTGGCACTTCTGTTGGCTGCAGACCATAAGTAGCTGTTTTCCTAGCTTGGGATAATCAGAGCGCTGCCGCAGATTACCAAAGGACACTGCAAGTCCCTGAGCTTACATGGTCTGTACCCAGTGGAGGGGCAGACTAGATTCAGATCAGCATCACTCTCCCAACTAGGTAACAACAGGAAAGGAAGAATTAATTTTTTTTAAAAAAAATCATTAATTTAATAAATCCCCTATACAATCACTACATTCCTATACACACACTATACATGAATGATGGAGGGAGGGGAGGTTGTGAAGATTTTTAGTACAGGGCACCTAAAGGCTTAAGGCCGGCCCTGTGCACCTCTATGAGGAGTGGTCAGCATCTCCATGCAGAGTGAGCAGCACTAGACTAGGAAGCACCTCTAGTGGCTGTCTGAGTGACTGCAGCGAGAGGTGTTACTAGGCAGCAATGCAAACACAACCTTTTCTCTGAAAAGTTAGTGTTTATATTGAAAAACCCGCAGGGACATGCTTTAGACACCAGACTACTACATTAAGCTTTAAATTCAGCTCAAAAGTGCACATATTCATATTTAGTTTAATGATTCAAAATGTGCTTTCGGAATGAGAATATCAAGCATTTTAATAAAACAGTTCATCAAATCTTTCCACTTAGAGTATGTCATTTAGAATTACAATATGGTGCTATAATGTTCAGATTTTTTTTACGGGACTATGGAATTTGTGTTTAGTGAAACGGCTTCATTCACAATAAATCACATCTTCTGAACACGGATCAAAAAAAAATAGTAAAAATTAAATAAAAATTGCTAAAACCTTTGAATACTGGTTGGATTCAGCTGTAGAGTGCATATACAGCCATACTAAAGTACTAAGTACATTCAGCTGAGCAACTGCAGTTGGTTAAAGGAACACTATAGTCACCTAAATTACTTTAGCTAAATAAAGCAGTTTTAGTGTATAGATCATTCCCCTGCAATTTCACTGCTCAATTCACTGTCGGTAAAGTTAGGAGTTAGGAGTTAAATCACTTTGTTTCTGTTTATGCAGCCATAGCCACACCTCCCCTGGCTATGATTGACAGAGCCTGCATGAAAAAAAAACTGGTTTCACTTTCAAACAGATGTAATTAAGTGTTCTTGCATAGCAAGACCACTTAATGTTATCTCACATATATATTATTCTTATTCTTATTATAGCCAAATTTGCCACCCTAACGCCTCCCATAGTTTTTACACTACATAGATAAAAATTTACCAAATGTGCAGATTGTTCCCGATCGGATTGCTATTACTCTGTGGAACGTTTCGCCGAATGGTTCACGGAATATCGCCGTTCTTGTGGCGAAATTTGTCCCATAGGAATGAATGGCAAAGCTAGAGTGGGAGCTGGCAAAAGCTGAAAAAATCAGGACATGATTTCTAAACTGCCACCACTCCCTTATTTCCAGGCCCACCTACACAAATCTTATATCAAAACGTTCAGCTATCCCTGCTGCCACTAAACATGTCAACGGCTAAGCCGTAGTCCTGATAGTTTTCACAATATAATCATTTGTTTGCAACTAACGCCGTCCATTGACATTCATTGAAACATCACTCTACAAAGCTCAAATTTGAAGTGCAATTTCTAAACTGCGACTGTGCCTTCATTTTTAATACTTCAGAGACATACTATGCATCAAAATGTAGGTCTGGGTCTTGTGATTCTCACAATATAAAGCTCTTCGCAACCGCCAAAATACTCTGACCTGTGCCAGGCTGCAGCAGCAAGTGATGTCATAGACAGGGCCTTTTGAACACCTGCTAATGTTTTTATAAATGGTTTGATGTAACTGTGCAACAATGTTGCAATTAAATGTGCTATATAAATGATAACAGTTACTCTGCCCACTCCAGTTGTGGAGGCAAGAACACTTCACACAATTTCCCCAGAAATTGTAGCTTTTCTAGTTTACCTTAAATAATTGCATCTCAATCTCTAAATTGAACTTTAATCACATACAGGAGGCTCTTGCAGGGTCTAGCAAGCTATTAACATAGCAGGGGATAAGAAAATCTTAATTAAACAGAACTTGCAATAAAGAAAGCCTAAATTGGGCTTTCTTTGCAGGAAGTGTTTATGGAAGGCTGTGCAAGTCACATGCAGGGAGGTGTGACTAGGGTTCATAAACAAAGGGATTTAACTCCTAAATGGCAGAGGATTGAGCAGTGAGGCTGCAGGGGCATGTTCTACAAACCAAAACTGCTTCATTAAGCTAAAGTTGTTCAGGTGACTATAGTGCCCCTTTAATATCTGTTTAGACATCTATTCATCGCATCATCTGCACATGCATTGCTGGCTGTGGTCATAACGCAGAAGCATAATCATTTACCTCCACTTGAGTGGGTAACAGACATGCCATCTCCAGCAGGTCTCGTTCCTTGTTCACAAACCAACTAGGTTAAATCCATCCTATCGAGTTCCTTTTGGACTGCTTTAACTATAACTATAACGGATTGCCAAACTAATAATATAATAAAGCATATTTGTATACCTTGAAACTATGTGGATTTGCAATTATGGCGACTCCAAAGACATTGCATTCATCTTTGGGTGGAATATGCATGATATTATGCTTTGCTTACCAGCTTGCCCAAGACACCCACAAATTGCCCATTGCTGCACTATATCATATGGAACCTGTCCCACCCACTATCAAAAACATTCCATCAATTTTCTTTGTCCTCGATCACATATTTACATCCCCCCTATCTGGAGTTATGGGATCTCTAGTTGCCTGAAAAATCCAAATGATCCTTCATCTACTGTTTATTGGCTGAACAATTAACTCAGTTACTGCAAACCAAAAGAATATGAATATGGTCTTGCGTTGTGCATTTGTTAAATTCTGTTGTAAGGAAATCAGAGATATTCATATATTTTCTATCCCCGCAGGTACCTGCAAGTTGGGCTGGGCGTACTACTGCACAGGAGGTGGTGCAGCAGTTTCTATGCTTATCTGTACTTGGATGTCGTGTTTCGCAGGAAAGAGAAAGAAACCATCTCCTTACTGACATTCCATATCATTAGAAAGAGAATGGACTGTGATACAGATGATGCATCTGCCTGTTCCTGGCCTGGAACCCCAAGGAACTGGTTAATTTGCAATCACATGGGTGGCAGGTGAAGATGTGGCCATGTCAGATTGTTCTTGGAACCTGCCACATGTGTTGATGTGTGCTACAAGCTAGAAGTCAACTTATTAAAAACAGAAGAATGGAACATTATTACTTGTAACATGGAAGGACGCTCTTATCAAGACGTTTACTTCTACAGAGTGACTATTAAATACCATCTGCCCAAATATTACAACATTTATCAGATAGTAATTATAGCATGATTTATTTCTTACGACGATTATAGCTGAGCTACACAGAGTAACTGAGAATATTTGTGAACTTGGAAAATATGTTAGCGTTAAAAATGGAGAATCCATCCTTAAGACTAGTTATTCCGAGTTAATGAAGGATAAATGATGTCCGTTAAGCCTACAGATAAAGTGACATAACTTCTGAAGGAATATGAATATTAAATAAGGGACAGATTCCTTATTTACCCGGATGTTTAGAAAAAGATCTCAAACTCTCCCCTCTTCATCCTGTCACAAACGCTCCCCTCACGATCACACTCATCCCCCAATCTTGTCACACTCACCACTCCTCTCACCCTGGCACAATAATCCTGTAAGATTCACTCATCACCCTGTAAAACGTACACACACCCTAACCCTGTCAAACTTACCCCCCAGGTGAGCGGCACGTGCAGACCTCAGTAATGGCTTCCTTGGGATCCAGTGCTCTCTAGTGATCTAGAGCACAGCCACAAGATGTTCCCAGTTTGCACAGTGCTGAACTGTGAGGGAGCGATTCCGGAGGTCTTGATTTTGCAGTGGTGCAAACCTCCCACTGGCCCATCAGGGACTCAGGACCCCCGATTGACCACCAGGCAGAGCTAACCCCTGCTGGAACAAAAGGGAGTATGGCCCCACCATTGGACCACCAGGGATGAAAACCCCACTTCCTTGAAGGAAGCCAAGCCATAGGGGGCTACACAGAGCACAACCACACACAAACAAATTACATTCAGCCGGCAGACACTCGCATATTACATATAGCCGTCACACAAACACACCTTAATTTTTTAAAATCTGATTTTATGGTAAAGTTGTCTAAAAGATGAATGTCAGATGTTGGGACAAAGGACATGAAAACAATTCAGTGCTTGCCATAGGCACTATCTTCAGTAGATATGCCTTTGTGTGAAACCTATCCCAGAATGTGAAATCCCACCTAATTTAGTGCTGGGCCCATTAAATCATGAATGTGACCGCACTTTCTTTCCCAGAATTATATCCTTCCTGTTTCCATAGGGGAAAATCTCAGGGCAAAGAGAAGGAACTCATATGGTTCTCTTGCTCTCAGAACTCAAGAATGTTTATGGTATTAGAGTTCATTGTTTTTTTCCACACAATAGAAGATTTATGTATGTTCTTATACCATAATGTTTTATCTCTACCTGCTGTACGGTGGTGTAGTAAAGCTACCATTTTAAAATAAGCACAATATGAAAGTTAGAGAAACCCTTATTTTCCAGCAGAACCTGAATTCTTCTGATAAACAGGTTCCGGAGTAGTAAGACGAAATTGCTTTGAAATTTCACAGATGAGGTATATGTTATTTACAACTACAAACGATTCTACACTATATGTACTGGCAAAGTGATGTGGCAGGTCATTAAACAATGAGGTAGTTGCAGAAAAAAGGAGAAAGTGGGGAAAAAAAAAATCTGTAGGCATTTCAAGGATTTTTCCCAACTATCCCAACTTTGCCCAGACTTGGCGTTGTTCAAGGCAGGGATATCCCATCCTAATCATTCATTATTTATTGTACATATTTATAATAACGTCTATAATATATAATAGTATCTCCTGCACATACGCTACCTTTATTCTTCTAGGAAAACAAAACATTCTACTTATACCTATTCCCACTAAATAGAAAATATTTTAATAAAGATCTGCTACATTTAGTGTAATCAATTTAAAAAAAAAAATAAAAAATTTGAACGTAATGGACGCATGTCTCTTTTCAGCTATGTACCTATATACGCAACTATGTAGCTTTACTGCACCAGGTATAGCCAATAGTCAGTAATGTGAATAACACATACATACACTGTATAACCCCTATGCCTGCTATTCCTCCCATATACAGTGAATAAACTTGTAAAGGGGTAAATTATTGATATCAATAAAACATACATACATTGTATCAATAATGCACTTACTCTATATTCCTCTACTGTAATACAACACATTTAGTGCTTTGCACGCACGAGAACATGATTATTAAAATATACATAAATACACTGCTGTAAATCTAATATACTTATTGTACCTACTTATTGTAGTGACTACACATACCATACCTCCCTAGTAAATTAAAGTGCACTTAGCATTAAGTATTAAAATAAATATACATGCCATTCATACTTGTAAACCTATATATAGTAAAGTCAGAGCTGCAGCCAAAGTCTGTATGTATAGAGAAAGAGAGATAAACAATACAAAGTAAATAGTTTTATATATTAAATTTGTAAACTAAACATAATTCACGCTATAATAAATAAACTCCCTATTTAGCGGACACCTACAGCCAAAGATGCAAACGGAGTTGAAATAGTATACTATAATATTACATTTACTTGCATATATTATATAGAAGTATATATAATTAATATTTTGCATCCCCAGAGTTGTGTAAACAAGAAAATATTGTTTCTTTTAACTTTACAGTTTACTCTTCATCTCTGGTTTTTCAGTTTTGTTTTGTCTGAGAGGCCGTTAATGAGCATACAGTTTTATCCTTCCTTACCCATCCAACTAAATATTTTTGGGTCTTTGTACAGTTTACTCAAGCAGTTCTTGACCCCCATTTCTTTCGTAAATCATACACGTGTATAGAATGTATTAAAAATGTGCAAATAATGCTTCAATGCTTGTAAATTTTGTATTAGCAAAGGGAAGCATATGTGAGGGAGCGGACTTCGAATTACTGTGATTATTAAAAACTGCTCTGTATGTGCAGGGGGATAGGATATAAGGACCTCCTTGCATTATATTCTATATAAAAAAAAAATGTTTAAATTACAATGGTGTTTGGAGTACCCCTTTATATAAAACCTAATCTATCAGTTATTAATCGTATGTAAAATTAGTCATGATTATAACCACATAGCCATTACAATTTCAAATGTCAAGTTGTTGGTAGACTATAAAAGCACATTATATTATAGTATTCTATGTAGCATGTTATAGGAGGGGATGCGGACAGAAAAAAAACACCTATTCATGTAACAAAAACAGTTTTTAAAAATATGTAGAATACGAAGCCGAAACCTAAATAAAAAAAATCGACTGAAAAAGCATGGGAATGCATCTGTTTTTCTGCTATGTAAAAATGCCAATATGCCAAAGAACAATGGGGCAAACACGTAAACCATTTTCAAAACCAGAATGAGCACTGCTCTCTAGTGGTGAAAAGTACATATTACTATTTATAAATGCACCATAAATTTTTTTTTAAAAATTGTGCATTTTGATTTGAATAAGGTTTTAAAATTAAACAGCCAATTAGAAAATTAGAAATGTTATGCTTTAAAGGACCACTATAGGCACCCAGACCACTTCAGCTTAATGAAGTGGTCTGGGTGCCAGGTGCCTCTAGGATTAACCCCTTTTTTTTATAAACATAGCAGTTTCAGAGAAACTGCTATGTTTATAAATGGGTTAATCCAGCCTCTAAATCCTCTAGTGGCTGTGCCGCTAGAGGCGTTTGCGTGCTTCTCACTGTGAAAATCACAGTGAGAACGCGCAAGCGTCCATAGGAAAACCTTGTAAATGTTTTCCTATGAGACCGGCTGAATGCCCGCGCAGCTCCTGCCGCGCATGCGCATTCAGCCGAAGGGGAGGAGAGGAGGCGGAGAGGAGAGCTCCCCGCCCGGCGCTGGAGAAAAGGAAAGTTTTAACCCTTTCCTTGCCATCCGGCCCGGTGGGAGGGGGTCCCTGAGGGTGGGGGCACCCTCAGGGCACTAAAATGCCAGAAAAACAAGTATGTTTTCCTGGCACTATAGTGGTCCTTTAAGGTTATATATTTTTAAAAATACATTACCCTTTAATCAAGTTATAAACATGTTAATGTCTTAATTTGGAAATAATTGCAGAAGAATTCTGTCATGCACTTAAAGTGTTCTGTTTACTGTAATTTCTCTTTTGAAAAAAAAGTCTTAATGCACAATACCCCCATTACTTCTGGGCTGTCCTACACAACCGAAGAAAATGGATACAATGTTCTATTAAACATCGCAGGTTGTGTTCGCTATGTATACCAATACGTGCAAATACATATTTGTAATGTGCTCGGGATAAAGAAACTATACAAGAATTATTTAATAATTATTATATCCATAAAAGCATTATCGGTTTAAAAAACAAACAAACACACCTTCCTTGGAACAAACTAATATATCCAGTTTAGATTGATGAATAGCTTAATATTAAATATAGGTTTTGAGCTCTATGGCTGCTTGACCTTAAACCAACGAATTACTGCTTAGAGTTACATCTTCGGAAAACTGATTTAGCATTAACACTATAGGCCCAATTGAATACGCCACACATTTTTACTAGATGTAACGACTTTACAATAACATAGTTGATACTCAGTGACAGGTTCATAGCTTTCGATGAGCCGGTAAAGGTGTTGACACTGTCACAATCCCACCATTCTAATAATTTCATACACCACTTTCAACATTATACATTAAGCACTCAAGATTTAACAAATCACAATTCTGCTGAAGATGAGTTATCGACACTTTAATGGAATCACTGAGAACACGATTTAAACATCTAAGAGGACTTGAATAAAGACTTAGAAACATTTTTCTAACAACCAACATTTCTAAATATTTCAAGGTGATTACGCATGAGCAGAGAAAATATCATAACCACTTTTCCTGACTTGATGCCGTATACAATCATTAATCAATTCTACCAATTAAATGACAAACATTTCAACTGAAATATAGCATAGGGAAATCAATAACAATTACACATGCAGAATACCAGAAATATCAACTTAGAGGTACCTTAAATAAACTCAAATGTTCACATTGAACATAAATCGGCCATAATCGGCCTTTTAGTACCATGTACAGGTTGTCTGTAACGTATAATTTGTTATGTAAGTGAAACCACAGCAAAAGCAACGTTTTTTTTTTTTTAAATGTTAACCCTGTAATTACGGCTTATTGAGCTTTACAAATATAAAATCATGGTTTAGGCCTAGTTTTAAGATTATAATAGTTTCTTAATTTGGCTGCATTACAGGGAGTTAAAGGGCTTATGAAATCTGGATTGTGAGCTCTTTGACAACTGTCATACATTACCGACTGAAAGTAAAAAAAAAAAAAAAAAATCCTCAATTGGTTAAATATTGGATTGCAGTGTAGGCCTTGGTGTTTAAAACCTGTGACCACTGTCTACTCAGATTAGTACCCTGGTGGTACAGCTTAATCTTTATGCAGTTGCAATTGGGTTAGTATTAGACAAATCTCTTAGTACCTCGGATGTGGGTTTTGGAATGCAGAAGTTTCCTAGAATGTCTGGGAAGGCTTCCTAGAATGTCCTCGGAGGTTGATTAACGTAGCTTGAATGGTCAAAATGCTCATAATTCCAAAAAGACTTGTTTACTTCACGTACACACAAAAATACTCAATAACAATCCTTGGTCATTACCTGGGATTCAAGCCCACATAAACTGAGACAGGACATATCTGGGTAAGTAAGCAGGATAAAAGGTGAAGATCAAAGATATCTTTGAAAGTTAATGGAGAATAGCAAAACAAAAGGCAAACAGCACATGACTTAAATATTAATAAGACATAAAAGGCTTGGTGAGGAAACCTCACGGTGAGTGGAGATCCCGTTTCAGTGGTTCTCAAATGACAGCTCTGAACAGCAAGAAAGAAAATTGGAAGACTTGTGTGGAAAAAAAAAAAATCAATTTGGCTGAATCAATTTGTAAAAAAAATTAAAATAAAAAATAAAATAAAATTGTTTGAATAGCATGAAATACGTTCATGCAGATTGTGGAGATGCTGAATGTCAGTGCTGCATGTTGTGCAGCATTGACCCAGGAAGCACCTCCAGTGGCCATCTGAGTGACTGCCATGTAAACACTGCCTTTTTTCCGAAAAGACAGTGTTTACATGAAAAGGCCTGCGGGTGACAGTCATGGGCATAAATCGGTGGGGGAAGGGGGAATGTTAGCATTTTTACTTGTATATTCTTATTCAGTAAAATGGGAGTGGTTTATAACATTAAATGTTAAGTGTGTGTGTGAAATTTCTCAAAAACAATATGCAAAAGTGCTCTCTCCTACCCCCTGTCCTTTAGAACTCTCCCCTGCCCCTTAGTGGCTCTCTCCTTTCTCCCCTGCCCCTTTGTGGTCTCTCCTCCCCCTTAATGGTCTTTCCTGTCCTCTGCCCCCACCCCCAGTGGCCTCATCGCCCACCTTTCCATTAGTCGTTTCTCCTCCCCCCCATTCCATTAGTAGACACACCTCCCCCCCCCCTTGTTGTCCTCTCCCCCCTTCCTAAGCCTGGTGTAACCTGGGGTGTGGGGGGGGGGGAGAGATTTCTCCATTGCCTGTCCCTCCACATGATTTCCTGGTGGGGATGCGTCTCCCCCATCCCCCTCCGGTTCCTACGCCCATAGTGACAGGGAGTAGACACCAAAACAACTACATTAAGCTGTAGTTGCTCTGGTGACTATAATGTCCTTTTAAGAAAACACAGATATCAACGTCGATTTGGAACACAACAGGTTAATGCCAAAAAAGTGATCTATTATCATTACTTTTGCAATGTAACTGTACAGCCAGTAAAATTGCCGTTTTGCCTGTTAAGCTTGCATGCATATCTTGGCGTATTGATCTTAAGATTCTGTGATTAATGCTAATGACAAAAGTTAAACCTTATTTGAACTTGATAATGATTTCTAACTGCAGCCGTATTACTGACAGAAAACAGTTAAGACATGTTTTGATTGTGATGTTGTTAAAAGCAAGCACGCAATGCTGCAGATATTTGGAAACTTCTATCCAAGAAAAACAAAGGCTGGATTGTGATCAAGACCTTAATTGATAAACCACTTTATTTTGGAAGTGGAAAATGAGTAGAGATGGTGTGAAAAAACATGAATCAGACAAACTGAAAAATCTGATAGATTTTTGCATGCTGCTCTTTCAGTTACATTCTTGCACTCATTCATTTTTAAGGGAATCCATGGGGTTAAAAATTATCAATCTTTATTGCATTAAAAAAAATATGAGAACAAAATCTGCAGACAGGACCTGGTACCTGGTAGATCAGACAGGACAGGACCTGGTAGATCAGCAGTCTGATTAAGCACTGTCAGGATTTGCAAAACTTGGACAAAATGAACACAGGCAACCTGAGTCTCTCATGCCTGCTGCTTGATTGACAGCTCTGAGGGGCAGGTTTAGAGCTGCAGTGATTTTCACAAATCGCTCCCGTTCCACACTCCTCACAGAGCTGACAGTAGGCTCAGGGCTCTGTGCATCGTCACCGTTATTATTCTGCATAGTTTGATCTTTTAAAGAATTAAAGAATTAAATAGATATACAATTTTCTGTCTTGTAAAAAAATACCTGCAGTATCCTTTAATAATCGCAATTAGTAGAAACAAAAACAAAAAACTTTCGAAGGCAAAAGGCACATGACAGTTTCAGAAAAAGTGGAGCTTCAATTAATATTTCCTCTATTTTCACTCACAATGAAATGATGCTTCCAGTGTGTTCCTGCTTTATGCTGGAATAATGTAACTGTGAACTGAGTAACAATGAACCCTGTTCTCCCAGATAACAGATTATGTAGAACTAAAAACAAAAGACTTTGAATGTATCTCCTTGTTCAGGATAATTTGCAGAAAATATTCAGAGTTTGGAGAATGTGCTCATTAGTTGATTTGTATGGTTTATAATAACAGTGTTCCCAGATTTGGCCTTTGTAGTCTTTGTCCAGTATCTCTTTGTTATTTAACCTCTTCATGGCCAAAAAAAAAAATGATTACACGATATCGGGTAAAATTATCCTGAATTTACATCAGCCACAACTGCGCCCATTCCATTACTCCCTCAAGGACAGAGGTAGTGACCAAAGCAAAACGTTGAATATGTCCTATGTGTTAGTTCCACTTTTATTTGAGTTTTTATTTTTTTTAACGTGCCTCTATTATATATTGATTTTTAAAAAACAGAAAGGGTTTTCTTTTAATATATGCTACATGAATACCTAACACCAAATTAAATGTGAATAAAATGGGAAAAATATGAATTTTGTTCATGTTTTTAATTATACATTTTTAATTTTTATTTTTTTACATATCTAGGGCAACGAAATAAAAAGAACTCAAAAAATAGATTCACAAATACAAGTACTGATTTAGAAATGTCTAACCGATTTAGGATCTCAATTCATTTTTGGTAGTTAAATGCTAACCATATACCAACCCCTTAAACACTATAACAACCCATAGCCATTACCCAATGCTTACACTAAACCTAAGCGTATACCGACAATAAAACTTACCCGTACACTATCCCTAACCCTAAAACAGTACTAAACCGGTAACATTAACCCTATACTAACCCTGCAAAACCTACATGACCCGCAAATCCAACCCAAACACTGCCTCAAAGAAAATCCTCTACCTTATCAGTTAAAACCTATCCAAGTTAAAACAGTAGAGAGTGGTAGGTTATCGTCCATCTAGTGGCTTTTTTCAGTATTACAGGAAGATTATCCTGTATTACTGAATGAAGCACGCTTTAATATTATTACTATATTTATATAGCGCCAACAAATTTCGTAGCACTTTACAAACATGTTTCTTTACCGCTGATTACACGGTGATTGGAGGTGGACAATTGGCAAGGCCCAGCACTGATCCCAATGAGCTCGAAAACATGCAGTAAGACCCTGGTAATCTCCATTCAGCAGTCTGCAGCCCAGAAACACAGCAGCTGAGTCGATCACTTAGCTGTCGTGTTGTGAATAAATTTAAAAAGATGTATGGAGCGATGACTTTCAACACTACATACAGTTCACCGGTCAGTCTGGGGCCAGTAAATATGACCTCGGGTGATAGAGGAGAGCACCATTTGTCTATTGATACATGGGTTTGCTGGTGTGAGCAGGGATTCAACACTGCCCCCCATGCATTACCCTCTATGGAGATTTAAATCCCTATTTAAAGAGATCTACACAGCACCCAATACAATTCACCTGTCAGTCTAGAGTTATAAATTGGCCCAAGCTGACACAGGAAAGCCCAGGTACCGACTGATACTTTGGACTCCTTGGTGTGAGTAGGAAGTCCAGTATAGTTAGGACCTAGTGACATGTCCTTATGTTGTTAAACGGTTAAATTAGACTGGAGGCACGCTGCCCTATAAACTGGAATGCAGTACTGGAATGCTTTGAATAGCCATCGATTGCACTATTTATTTAAAAGAACAGTTAAGGAAAACAGTCAGGTTTATTATTACTGTGATAGAAGCCCACAGACTAGGTACCTTGTCCCAGGAGCCTCTAAAAATGGCTTGTGATGGTTGCAATCGAAAAAAAAATAAAAAATCATTGTTACCTGATAACTCTGCAGCGCCCTCTGCTGGCTGAATGGAATTGTACATTTACATAATGTTGGTATGCAAATTCGGACAACCAAATACATAGTTAGATGTTGTTGCTTTTTTTGTGTGAAAATATATGGGAATTAAATATCTAACCATAAAAACATTACATATATTTTAAACAGTAACTCATGATTTCACAGTGGGTGATTCAATGTAAAAAAAATATCCATTCCCTTACCTCTCAAAAACTCACTTAGCATAGTAAAATAATAATACCACCATTATAATAGACACAAAACCTTTATTATTACTTTTATTTGAAAATAATTGGTCTCATGTTCATCGATTTATATTACAGCGAAAGGGAACGATACCATTTCATGATTTTTTGCTATGCACATGGTGATACCAGAGCTGCTATTCTGAGTGTCCGGTACCTGGACATGTGATTCATTATCACATTTCAGTGATTATAAGGTGGTTGGAAAGTCACTTTTAGGATGTAGTGCACCATAAAAGACAGACACCTGGTAGACAGATGATTTCAATGGAAATTACTTGCTGCCTAGAGGGGCTTTAGACTCTTTCATATGAGGGTGGCAGTATGGTGTCTGCAGAAAACACGTTAGGGAGGTGACCCCATATTTTTGGTTGTCACCTACCTGTGACAGGGACATAAAATGCCCCCCATAGAATGTGTCCTTGGAAAAGGCTATCACCATTACTATGGCGATTATCTGTACATTACAGGAGCATTTGACCTCTCAAAAGAGCATACCTCCCAACAGTCTTATATTCGATGAGATGAGAATTTAGGTACTGTCCTGCCATCATTGGTTAGATGGAGCAGTGTCTTCAGAAATCAAGACACAAGCATATCAATAGGTGTGCTCACACTGTGCAGTCGAAAACAGCTGTCAGTCAACCTGGTGTGTGCACATTCTATCTAGACTGACATAGCCCCTTCTTAATCAACTTTTTTTACTGTAAGAACAATCAGGATGTGGAATTCTCTGCCTGAGGAAGTGGTTTTATCAGAGTCCATACAGATGTTCAAACGGCTACTAGATGCATACTTGCAAGAACAGAATATTCAAGGATATAATCTTTCAATGTAGGATAATAACTGCTTGATCCAAGGATAAATCTGACTGCCATTCTGGGGTCAAGAAGGAATTTTTTTCCTAGCTTGTTGCAAAATTGTGCTTCAAACTGGGTTTTTTTGCCTTCTTTTGGATCAACAGCAAAAAACAAATGTGAGGTAGGCTGAACTTGATGGACGCAAGTCTCTTTTCAGCTATGTAACTATGTAACTTGCCCACTTACCAGGCAGATCTGCTATTTTAATCGGCCTCAGCTCGTGACCTGCATCCTGTCTGACCCAAGTCCATGCCTCACACTATTATAAAAGGTATTAAAGCGGTAAGTCTTCTTCAAATGAGAGGTCTAATGCTCCTCTAAGATAAGCAGAGTCAGAGATAGGTTTTTTTTTAAAGATGCTATTTATATTCTACTGGTAATGCTTTATTTTGCCCATGCTCTTTTTATTTTAAAGTATGGTATGTAAGAAAAAAAAAAAATCACATAGGTCTCCCTCATGCTGCCAAAACCGCTCTGATGCATTGATGCATGGACTCCATAGGACCTCTGAACATGTCCTGTGATATCTGGCACAAAGACATTAGCAACAGATTCTTTAAGTTCTGCAAGTTCCAAAGTGGGCACTCCATGGATAGAGATTGTTGTCCCAGCACACCCCCCAGATGCTCAATTGGATTGAGATCTGGGGAATTTGGAAGCCAATGCAACACCGTGAATACTTTGCCCAGAGTGTAACTCTGCCCCTGCCAGCCTGTCTTCTTCCCAAAGTGCATCCTGCTGCCCCTTTCTTCCCGAGGTTAACAACTCAAATTTATCAGGCCATCCACTTGCTTTAAAATAAAACGTGATTCATCAGACCAGTTAACAGTCTTCCATTGCTCCATGGTCCAGTTCTGATGATCAAATCACTATTGAAGGCGCTTTTGGTGGTGGACATGGGTAATCACAAGCACTGTGACTGGTCTGCAGCCCCATCCTCCGTAAACTGGCATTCACTGTGTGTTCTGGCACCTTTCTATAATGTCCAGCATTACATTTTTCATCAATTCAAGCTATAGTAGCTCTTCTGTTTGATCAGACCAGATGGACTAGCCTTTGCTCCCCCATGCATCAATGAGCCTTGGGCTCATTTATGCCAGTTTACCAGTTGTCCTTCCTTGCACAATTTTTTGTAGGTACTAGCCACTGCTCACCAGGAACACCCCACAAGACTTTCCATTTTAAAGATGCTCTGACCCAGTCGTCTAGCCATCACTATTTGGCTCTTGTCAAAGTCACTCAGATCTTTTTGCTTGCTTCCAACACATTAAATTCAACTAGTGACTTGCTGCTAAATCTATCCCACCCCTTGACAGGTGCAATTACAATATAATCAATGTTATTCACTTCACCTGTCAGTGGTTTTAATAAATAATATATAGATTAACTGATTAGAAATACCAATGAGCCAACAACAATATAAACATTAAACTATCATTTAGCTGTAGATTTTTTTTAAAATCATTCAGAAAAAAAAGAAAGAAAAAGAAAAAAAAAAAGTAATAGAGAAAAGAATTTTAATATTTTTAAATCTTTAAATATAGCCAACTCCAAGTACACACAGGGTTATGAAACATATTTGTGATTAAAACGAGTTAATGGAGTCGCCAAACTGGTTTAGTAAAATGGATGGAGTAAGAAAATGGATACATTGATATTAATTTGTACTCTCCTAATTACCATTGCACAAAAAAAAAAAAAAAGGACACGCCACACACGTCTCTTAAGAAATCTATCTTAGATGACAGAACCCCTTTCAGCTTGTTCAGGAAATAACATCTTTCATTATCTATAAAGATTGCTTCTTAATTTGGTTAAGCCATCACGTAGCGCAGAATCAAATTTACAAATCTTTTTCTTTGCCACAAAAGAGTTCTGCATCTTTCCATCCCGGGAGATCACTTCTTCCAAGTACAATCAAGCATTAATCTATTGATTGCATTGGGCAAATATGTTCATTACCTACTTATTGAGCAACATTTCACTGGCATCAACTTGTTACGCTAATGTTCCTTTACAGTACACGGCATGCAGACATTTACAACGGGGAGAAGACGGACAATCAGGAATGAAAGCTGTGTAATCCAATCAACCAAGTCAGGCAGATCGAGACAACATAACGACGTGTGCTTTTTGGACAAGCAATGCTGATGGCATATAACATACACAGGGTTATGTTCTAAAGCAGGCTTCCCCAAACTCCGACCCTCCAGATGATGCTGATGCCCATTTCATTCATAGAATCATGGGAGTTGTAGTTCAGCAACATCTGGAGAGCCGGAGTTTGGGGAAGCCTGCTATTAGTTATTTACTAAAGTGTGAATCGTCAGGAATGGTCATGGGCTAAAATTTTAAAAGTACTTTAAATTTCCAATTACTCATGCTTGATGGGTGTGCTCTTCAAGTACATAAATTGCTCATTACGAGCTGAATATGGTTTTATTATTTTGGACAAGTGGCCTAAATAATAGCAAGATTTTTCTTAACAGTTTGCCTCTTTAAAGAATGGTTATGCATTTATGCTACTAGCTGCTTGCTTAAGCATGTTAAATAATGCGTGACCGGTAAATAGAATTATAATGACTTGTATTATCGCCATCTGAAAATTTCATTTCTTGTTCGGAGAGAAACTAGAGGACATCAGGAAGTGAAATGAACAAAACTCACTGTGCATGGAACAGGATCCACTGTGGGGTATTGTAAGTCATGGAATGCTGTGTGCGTTTGCATATCATTTGTCATACGTGCCTCAGAAAACACTTATTAAAAAGACACCCTAGGCAGTAAACATGCACAAATGTATTATCGTGCAAAATCATGTAAAATGTGTGTATGATTCAGAAGCCGCACACATAACAATGCTATCCCTTCCTTTCAAATGAAGAAGAGAGAACAGGAATCTTATACAAAGTATTTGTTAATCCTTCCCTTTACCCCTTGTGTTTCCCTTTAACTCCACGTCTTGTGCCTGTTAAAAGAGAACAGTCATCAAATTTTCACTTCTCGTTTAAGGGTTTGTTATATTTAATAAAATATCTAATTCTTTTAAATGATGTGTATTGGTTTTTTTTTGGAGAAAATTTCACTTTAAAATTTTTTTTTTTAAATAATTAGCTGAGCAGCCACTTTGGGTCAGACTCTACTCTAATCTGACGAACTGCTGCTCAATATAAACTTGCTCACTGCCATGATGGCTCTAGATTTTAGGTAGGCAACCCTTTCGCAAAGTTGTGGACTACATGTCCCCAGATACTTTGCCAGCATTATGGCTGTAAGAGCATTATGGCAAGTGTAGTCTACATCATCTGAAGTGCTGAAGGTTGCTTACGCCTGTTGAGTCTGTGTGAACCTGCAGTAGCAGACAAGTTAAGGTGAAGACCAGTTGGTCAGATAACATTAGAGTCCAACTTTTTAAACAGGTGATTGTTCTGGAGTAGATACAGAGGTGTTAATTCACTAAACTGTACAGAATAAAAATAAAAAAAAAAAAACCTTTACGGATTTGGAAAAATTTCACAAGTCACAGCTTGGCTATTTTAGTGTTCAGTTTTGCAACTTTGTTTATTTTACTACAGTTCATTGTAAAGTGAAGGAACCCCTGCATCTAAATCATCATTTTGAAAGCAGACTGCTCAATAGGCTGAAGGCCTAATGCCAGCACCAAATTTTGGGTGGCCTGGGGACAAATTTTCCCCCACTCAGAGTCACAAAACAAATTCCAATTTCCTGATATTGGATGATTGTATTTGTAAAATTGATCCCATATTTAATCCACTGTAACTATTTAACAAGAACTATACTCTTTGAGTGAAAGGGATTATATAATTCTGCTCGTGTGTATACATAATGTCGCTCTTCCTCATCTTACTGTGTATCATTATTAATTGGTACAGTGAACACAAGTGATCTTTGATCACCTCCACATTGAATCCATCAATAACCTAAATCTTACTTAATGTGAGAAACCCCACAGAGTAGCTGATGAGATGAGAAGAAATTTGGAAGCAGACTCCGAGGGGAATGAATTGAGACCAAAGCAGTTTCTGTTCACAGTGCCTTCAAAATTGTATTTGTTCCCAAGTGTATGAGCAAAAATAGTCAATTCATTTTTACATAGTGTCAAAGAACAATCTATTGTATACCCACTAGGACGGGGGACGGGTGGTCAAATTGACCACTGTATCTCATGTGATGCTGGACTGGAAAAAACAAAACTCAGAAACAAAAGAGATTTTATAGAATGATGGAATGAATGAAATTAAATTTTATAGGCTTTTCTGGGAAATGTCATGGGTCAGAGGAATGGGTGTCTCTTCCCAGTGATCTGTCATCATACAATCAGTTCTGTAAGGGGAAAAAAAAACTATTGGCAGACTGCTGGAAAAGGCAAAGATTGCATATCAAAGACCGTAGTAATTGGAAGCATTCATGGGTAAAGGTAGCCTGAATAATTAGTTATGGAGAACAGGGCCAAAACTCGAAATTCATCTCATATTTCTTTTTCACTTCGAATCACATATGGACGCTACATAGTGCTCGATGACACATTTACTGCTCCAGTGATCACAACGTGGAATTAATTTGTTAAATAACTGATTATCCAGCCATATAAATAGCCTACCTACATATTGTACAATCTTTGGTGGCTTTACCAATACAGAACGGTTCATCCACTTGAACATTTGACATTTATTTTAGGTCATCAATCAAAACCCTACAGTAAACTCGGGCAGTCAACATGAACATCCAAAACATGTCCGAACAGTGCATTACTATAATTGATTGTCTAAAAATACAAAAATGGCTGTTGCACAGCTGCCTCAAGCTGATTTTACTCAATCTCATGAAACATAACAAATCACAAATAAATAAAATAGGTCTCTAAATGTCAGAAAGGAAATTTGGTTTACCAAACCTTCAAAGTAAATAAACAACGATAAAACTATTCGGTAAGAACACACTATTTCAGTAAAAAGGGTTAAGGAACCGAGGCAAGATCAATTGCACTGCACCTTGGGTGTGAGATCATGACATCCCCCTCGTAATGTCAAGTACCCTGCCATAATCTCTCAGGAAGAATTGTTGGTAAAGATAGTCGAGATATAATTATTTTTTACTTGTGTGATACTTTGTAACTAATTAATTAATTACAATTCATTTACTGCCACTGGGACCAGTGAGGAGTCAGGTGAATGACAGGCCCCCGACTGAGAATGGAAATCTTTTCAATATCATCAGTAATCATTGCTTTGTTGAGAAAAGATTCACAACCTGTTAACTCTTTATACCTGCGTTTTCAAGCTCACTTCAGAGATGTATTGTTTGTATTAAGATTTTATATAATGTGCATACATACTGATGATTTCGTCCACATTTTTGGGCTTTTTCGTATTCTTTTACTATAACATAAACGAAAGTCCTACATATATGAAACGAAAGGGCAAATTAAATATGCATCCTTGCAATATGTGAAAATATGCTCCCTGCCACTCCCTAACTCCACCCATGCCCTCCCCATTATTCTATGAGAGTCAATATGACCTCCATATTAGCATAAGGGATATTAAAATCTCCCGAATGCCCCTACTCGCTATCCCATGAGTAGGGTCATGTTTAATAAACAGTGAGCAACTGCAGTGGCTGCTCACAAAAAACCTCCCCTAGCACAGGTCCCCCATGGTGGAGCATCTTCTAAATTAATTAACAGGGGAGGTCATATTTTCTTTCTGCGCCGGTATGTGGAGCTTACGGTGGTTATGGGGTCCGGTGCAGTGCTTATGGTACTCAAGGATTACTAGGAAGGAGTGATTAGCGGAGGTACCCAGTTGGGGTGCCAGGTGGTCCATCACACTTTCCATTAGAGGTCTTCCTTTCTTTTGCTTCTTCGGCCCCAAAAAAGGCCAAATAAATATCCATAAATGTAAACTCAGCTGTTTAAAAAAAATAAAAAAATAATTCTAATCACTTTTATATAAGATACTGATTTATATCCAGTTTTAAATGACACCGAGCAGCCACTGGTGACATGTTTAGGCGACATGCCCCTACTCCCGGCATGCCGTGAGTAGGGGCATGCGGGAGGATTTAACCTCCCTTTTATTAATATGGGGGTCATAGTGATCTCTATTGGTTTTAATGCAGGGGGGAGGTAGTAATTGTTAATATTTAAGGAAAGAGCTGGTAGCGCTGCCGGCGCCCTCCTTGCTTTTTTTTGCGCATGTGCAGTGTTATTTTCATCCTAATGGACGAAAAATGATTTTTTATAGAATTCTGTCCAAAAAACTAAGGCTTTACGGACGAAATTCGGAATGGACTAATTACATTTTTATTTAGTATAAATTAATTCGTACAAAAAACAAAAAATTCACTGGTGCACATGTCTAATACAGTATATACTGTCTATTACTCTAATTGTATGGCTCATTTAAGAGTGAAATCTCTTATTTTTGTTTATGCAGCCCTAGCCACAGCTCCCCTGGCTGTGACCGACACAAATTGCATGAAAAAATGGTTTTGTTTTCAACCAGATGTGACTGCACTGTGTGTTTAGTTTGTTTTTATCTCCTGTCCTGTTAATTGAACTTTGAAACACACATAAGAGGCTCATGTAGGTTCTAGCTGGCTGTTAACAGAGCAGAAGGTAATCCTAACTAAAGACTGTGCAATAAAAGGAAGTTTAAACATTAACTCTCCCTTTACAGGATGTGTGTAGGGAGACTGTAAAGGTCACATGCAGAAAGGTGTGACTAGCGATGCATAAACAAAGTGATTTAACTCCTAATCGGCAGTTTGGAAATGTAATTGAGCAGTGAGACTGCAGGGGCATGATGTGTACACCAAAACAACTCCATTATGCTGAAGTTGTTTTGGTGTTTATATTGTCCCTGTTTTATATAGAGTTTATTTTTACTGCATCTCTTCCCCCCCCCCTCTATTACTCATTTCCCACTTGACCTGTACATAAACTAAACATTTAGTGACTGTCCCCTAACCATCAATTATCTTTATTCCAATCGTCTTTTTCCAGCCATGGGCAGAATTCAGAATCACTATTTAAAATGAACATGTCCAACCATTGTGTGGCTTGTTTGATTTGGCTCGGACTTTGAGAAAAGCTGACCCAATCAGCCCAAATCTGGACAAATTGCCGATCGTATAATGTGAGGTTTACACATTCATTTCTGCCTATCATATCATGTATACAAATAAAATATCTTTACTAATAGTTTTGTCAAAGCTCAAAATTTCCACTTGCCCCCTTGCCATTGGTAGGGGAAAATTCATCCCAGCGAAGTGTGCCATGGACTATTTAGTGGAGTAGGGCTTGAAATGTTGCCCCCTGGTTATCGAAATAGAACCTTTTGAGCTTCTTCGTAGCTACATTGTGTGTCTAAAGAAAATGCTTAGTACAATCAATGAAATGTATGCTGCACATGCCATGTCCAAGGAAGCTAATGGAATGCATAATGATAACATGCATCCAGACCAGGTTCTGGACCAAAGAGTTTCAGACAGTCTATACTAAAAACTGCTGGTGTACCTACTTAATTATAAACCAAAAATGATTACCCATACTGGAATTATTATATTCAGTCAGACCAACTGTATTCCTGGGAATCAATGGTGCTGACATTTTGTTTCCACACTTAAGCAGTAGGCAAAATAAAGTAAATATAACCACAGTCATTTGATATCCCACAAGATTCCATGAAAAGGAAGTTCCATGAAAAGTGCTGTTCATTGATCAGTTTGTTCATACGTGGCAGTAAAAGAGATCAATAATTACAGACCAATATTAACACACAGTAAAAACCAGGTCTACAAACTGAAGAAAAAAATAAAATAAATAGGAAACTGAAAAAAGAAAGAGTTATAGGAAAAATGGACGTGTTACGCGTCTACTGACACTTCCTCAGCAGTTACATTTTACTCGAGACAAACACCATCCTTAAACAAGTTGTCGGGAAGAGTGGTTGGTAAACTGATATACAAAAAGACCTTTAAATATCCATATAACCAGAAATCATTTATATAACAATGTAGCTTAAAAATATATTATGTACAAGCATAGGAGCGCGACCTTGGTCCACCAGAGAAACTGGGCTACTGGGCCAAAATATGGGAAACGACAAGCTCACTAACGGTATGTGTCACTCACAAGGAGCAA
Organism: Pelobates cultripes; assembly: GCA_933207985.1. Lineage (NCBI taxonomy): Eukaryota > Metazoa > Chordata > Amphibia > Anura > Pelobatidae > Pelobates > Pelobates cultripes. Next base: position 41,613,286 of record OW240920.1, on the reverse strand, counting down.
GCCTACAAAACCCTATTCCGCTGGAACATGACGATGCACCGACTCCACAAAATGGGGAAACTACCCAACGACCAATGCGGAGAAATGGGCTCCTATCTCCACTGCTGGTAGCACTGCCCCAAACTTAAACCCCCTATGGACGGAAGTACACCAACTCATTGAAAAACATAAAATCGACAGATCTATCACAGCAAACCCCTGGACCATGCTACTTACCAAACACACGGACTCCTTAACCAGGAGTGAAAACAAGCTCACCACCAGCTGAAGGGCAATCGCGGAACTATGGGCAGACCAACGCATCCCCAAAATAACAACTATCATACGAAAAATAAAAGAGACACAGACTTGGATGAGCTCACTGCACAAATACATGACACATACAAATTCCATAGGTCCTGGGACACAAACTACCCAAGAACAGACACACGTGCACCACAAAAATAGCAATTTCCAACCCACAACCCCTCTTGAACTGACAATGATCAGACAGACATTCCCGAACCCCTAACGGGATAACCAGCCAAAGCGCCTAAGTCTGACCCTACAAAAGCCAGGAACGGCGCAACCCAATATCCCTCTACACCATAGCCAACCTCCCACCCCTCCCCCATTTTTTTCCCATTCTTCTCCTCCTCCCTTTCTTCCATCTCACTCACTCATTCTTGCTCAAATTCTGCCTCCTCCTCATTACCCTCCCCTCCTCCTGCCCATACGTTCCCCCTATGCTCCCCCCCCAGACCTGGTGCACATTACAGAACCCACACTCCACCCTACCTTCCTAGCCCCTAGCGGGGGAAGCGCACAGTACACAACCCCAACAAGGAGAATGCTTGGCAAAATCCTTACCCTAAACACAACACAATCCCAATTGATAAGAAAACACTAGCAGGAGGATAACACCAAAAGGGGATCCCAAAACACGACACCTACGCCAGACCCCCATCTACATGAAAGGGGGAAAACAGACCCCGCTCACCGTAACCGCTGGGGAGTGACTGCACTATCCCCACCCTCCACTTCTCCCCAAACCCGTTGGCCAATATCTATCACCACGTGTGTCTCAAGATGCCCATAGACTGACTCGCAGGCAGGTTTAGAAGGTGAGGGATTGTAAAGGCTGCAAACAGGAAATCTGTAGCTTTTTCAAGCTATTTTTCGATATACCCACAATGAATTGCATGAATGTTTTCATTATCTTCTATTAAACAGTGATGTTTTAAATTTATTTTTATTTGGGCATTGAACTGTCCCTTTAATAGTATAATTTAGATATTTGATTGCATCTATTGATACAAATTTTTTTATTTTTTTGTCCTGATTTGTTAAATTCTCATACATTACTTAGCATGCCAAGGAGAATACAGCTTGAATGGGCAATAAAAGCAATAAAAGCTGGGCCGGTGCAAGGATTTTGGACTACATAGGCAAGGATGCATTTTCCAACTTCCCACAATCTTGTGATTTATAATATATATACACACATAAAAAAAACCCTCTCTCTCTGGAGTGTATCCTCTTCCTGTAGGCCAGTGAGTATTGCTGGAATCACTGTGTTCTCCTTGTACAGCTCCCAATCACCTAGTAATGATTCCTGTCTCCAGAAAACACTACAGGAGTGCTAAGGAGCTGTTCAGACAGAGCACTGTAAGTACACAGCACCCTCCCCCTGACTGGTGTATGTGGGCACAGTAAGCACCTGCCAGATCAATAGATAGGTGCCTACTCTGCCATTGTGAAAGAGTTCCCACAGCACAGGGCATTTTTTGCACTCAGCCCACTTCTGTGCTGACCCTAGGTTTCTGGGGTTGGAGGGAATGTGGTTTGTGTGTACTTGTTTGTGTGTGTGTGAGAGTGAATGTGAATATGGTTATTTGTGAGGATTTGGCTGTTCATGTATGTGATGGTGTATAATTGTTTTAAAAATATATACTAAAGCGATAGCTCAATCTACTTGTCTGTCATGACAATTTACATACAAACAAATTCTTCTGTCCTTTATTCTCTTTTCTAAAATACTTCCTTGTTGCTGGTTACCTTATGTGTGTCCAGTTCACACCCAACCTTCTGTGGCCAATAACTACTGCATGTGCAAGGATTGATGGGATTAATTGATTTATGTGATACACAGAGGGGTCCCAATTAATTGGGAGCATCATGGCTGGTTGCAGAAGCAAAAATTAGTCACTAAACAAAATTGAGGCTCAAATGTGACTACGGATGAAACATAGAATGTGACGGCAAATAAGAACCATTCGGCCCATCTAGTCTGCTCAATTTTCTAAATAGTTTTAGTCCCTGGCCTTATCTTAAGGCTAGGATAGCCTTATGCCTACCCCACGCACGCTTAAACTCCCTCACTGTGTTAACCTCTACCACTTCAGCTGGAAGGTTATTCCATGCATCCACTACCCTCTCGGTAAAGTAATACTTCCTGATGTTATTTTTATACCTTTGCCCCTCTAATTTAAGACTATGTTCACTTGTTGTGGTAGTTTTCCTTCTTTTAAATATAGTCTCCTCCTTTACTGTGTTGATTCCCTTTATATATTTAAATGTTTCTATCATATCCCCCCTGTCTCGTCTTTCCTCCAAGCTATACATGTTATGATCCTTTAACCTTTCCTTGTAAGTTTTATCCTGCAATCCATGAACTACATAATTTTTCAAAATCAGCCATGGGTGCCTATATATTTCAATTCTTTGCTTTTTGGAGTTCAGTGAATAAACCACAATTGTGAACGGTCTGTAATTCAAAGTGAATTTTAAACTTTATGTCAAAATAGCTAAACTGGAAACATAGCGGATGTGGAAATGTGTTTTCAAATCAGTTATTTTGGCATAAAATGTGAATTTTCAACAAGCTAGTTTTAGTTAAAAACCCTTAGGGTGTTTGGTGCAGAACAAAAGGTCAATGTAATAGGACTACTTTTCTTATCAATATTGAAACCCTCCAAACGGTTACACATTTCCCAAATGAGCGACATACATCAAAATCTCTGTGCATTCTTGTTTCTTAAACTGCTTGGATTAGAAAGGTTCAGTGGAGCAGGTGAAATCATTGCACAACCTTTCTTCATTGAAACGCTGTATACAGAACCAACCTTCCTCCCCATCAATTCCATTTATTCCTAGGAACATCTATTATTTTACACAGCGGAGCGAACTAGAAATTACATACCAGGTCACAACTGTGCATTTGCATTGCATGCGAGCACCGAAGACATTTGTCACTAATTGCCCTATTTGGAGTTAGAGAAACAGTATGGAAGCAAGCAATATTTAATTGCAATAATTTAACCTACCTGAGAAGTGCATTCCTGGGACTCGAATCCTCTTTTTCAAAGACGCATTTACAAAAGTTTAGGATTGGAAGCCATTAACACATTTCTTTCATTAGATGTCATAACACATGTAGCGGATTTTAGCCCAGTTTTAGGATTGGTGCTTTGCAAGACTCACCAACACTTGCTTTGCTGATGCTGAGGTTTGCTAGATCTATCTACCATGTATTACTGCAGACATTGCTACTTCTTACTGTTGGGCTATGTATGAAAAGCTTTCTGTTACAAGATGTAAATTGAATATGCTGTAGAAATGAAATTTGTTTAATTAATCAATGAGACAGCCCAAAGGAACTGCCCTGATTAACTAATTGAATTGAATTTGCTTCTGCAGTGCACTAAAGCTACATGGAACAAAACAGCACTTTTCATGTGCTGTCCATCAGAATAGAATGCATCACTATAAGGGGGCTCAGAAGCCCCTACACATTGCTTGGCCCCCAAACATTTTAAAAATTTATATATTATGGACTGTGCAATATATTAAAGGGTTACTCCAACCACCATATCCACTTCTGCTTTTTAAGTAGTCATGGTCGTAAGAGTCTGAATGTTTTGTGTTTCAGCTTACAATACCCAGACAACTAGAGTAATTTGCAATTGTGTGCTGGGGCAAGTTGTACCCCCAGAACTTAGAATATTTTATGTCTGACATGAGTGAACACAGCACGCTGGCGACAGATGTAGTGTAATCATCCAAGGGGAGTCTGATGTGTCCTCTCCCTCCCACCTCCCAATTAAATCTGTTCCATTTTTTGAAAGGTAGAGGTAATCATTAGCTTAACCCCTCGCATGGTGTCATCTTGGCATGTTCTTATGCAAGCCAATGGAAAAACAATATTGGCAACCACTACAGCCAAGGTTACAATGAGCCTATTGCACTATTCCGTCTCTAAACTAGCGGTTTAATAAATAGTCACTTTATGGATGTGCAGAGAAAAAGTTCACCATTTATTTTTGTCCGTTCAGTGACAATTCTTGAACTTAATCACATTCATTTCCATTTCTCTAGAATAATAATCAGCGTGAAATTGATTTGATTGAGGGCGCTTTCCTGTTTCTTGGTTGCATTAGAACATAAATAATTTTCCTGCTGCTCCAGCTCACAATTGCCTTCAGCGTGTTCAGCGCCAAATGATTCTCATTCTGATGCACAAAAAAAAAAAATATATAGCAAGTCATTTTCTTTCTATCGGCTTTTTTTTCAGAAGGTTTTGATTTAGAGAAAAAGCTGAATATGATCAGATAGCTGTGACCTTCTGGTGTTGATGGGAAGAGATTTTAGACTTAGACAAAACAGTATATATGTGTCCCCCACAAAAGTATGGTTGAGAGGGACCCCTTTAGATAATTTTAAAATGTAATCTGTAGAATTCATATATTGTTTTCATTGAGATCAAGTGGTCTTGGTGACTATAGCATCATTTAATGCACCATAACCACTGATGCTCATTGCAGAGATAATGGCAAAAGGAGGTCCCTGAGACGGAGTCTACAACCCACACAAATGGCTCTGGTAGTGCAGCTCATCCAGGATGTAGAGTGTGTAGGGAACTGCACTCACTCCCATCAGACTGAGCCAGGGTGCTTTAACTGTACCGGAACCAAACACCAGATTCCCAAAGTAGTAGAATAAAGGAAAAAAGGTCCAGGCACTCCTTGGTTCAAGATAGGCACTTTATTAGAACCACAGCAATGTTTTGACCATCTAGGTCTTTATCAAGCTTGATAAAGACCTAGATGGTTGTAACGCTGCTGTGGTTCTAATAAAGTGCCTATCTTGAACCAAGGAGTGCCTGGACCTTTTTTCCTTTATTCTTGTATTTCTCCCTGTCTCGGGTGGCTTCTCCCTGCCCTGATTTGCAATTATCACTGTGGGTCAGGCATGACCAAAAGGCAGATTCCCAAATTTTGTAGAACTACAACTCCCATGATGCTTTGCATGTCTTTGCATGCCTTTAAAATGAAAAGGCATCATGGAAGTTGCAGTTTTAAAACATCTGGGGATTTACCTTTTGGGCACCCCTGCTGTAGATAAATGGGGTTTATTCACTTTGCAAAGAATTGTACTGAATTAAACACAAATTAAAGCTAAAAAGATGTGACTTTAATAAATTCTCTTCACAGTGCCACCACCTCACAGTGCCACTACCTTTCTGTGGCGCTGTTGTAGGCTGCTGCACACAGACTGGAAAGATCTGACTATTCTCAGCTGGCCCTGCTTTCGCAAATATTTCCTCCCTGATTTATTTTAGACTTGCCCTTTCTTGTTTGCCAGTTCATTAATATTGTTTTAGGTCTGGTCCATGTATCCTGTGCAAACCCTCAGTGCTCCAGAGCAACCTGCTTTCCTGTGGAACAATCCCTTCCTTCTATTGAGTTATCTGTTTTGGCTTTGGCGTTTCTTTCTTGTATGTAACAATATACTTGTGTTTCATTAAATGGACACCATAGTATTCAGAACAACTACAGCTTAATGTAGTTGTTTTGGTGAGTATAGTTAGCCCCTGCAGGCTTTTTAATGTAAACACTGCCTTTTCATAGCTCCTTATGGACACCTCCAGTGGCAGTCACTCAGATGGCCACTAGAGGTGCTTCCTGGGTCTGCGTTGCACAGTGTACAGCATTGCCATTCTCCACTCTCTGCATGGAGACACTGAACTTTTCCCATACTGATGCATTGTTTCAATGCATCTCTATGATGAGATGCTGTATGGCCAGGGTGGGTGTTTGGCTCCACCCTTTGCCACACCTCCTTGTCTAAGATCATCAGAATGAATGGTTTTCTTCATATA
>OW240920.1:41476526-41603864 GCA_933207985.1 Pelobates cultripes | reverse complement strand
ATATCCAAGACAAAGTCTTACAAAAGTTTGAGTTAGGTAGATGTTAGCAAGCAAAACAAGTCAGCCATTCATTTTACATACAATGGTCTGAATTTAGTAAGCATCACACCACAAAAATATCTGGTGGCATCACTGGATATCTGGCATAACACAAGGCACACTGTGGCCATAAATGTATAGTCCTGTAGAAAACAACAGAAGCACTGCTGGCCACTCCAATTTAAATAACTGAATTGGTTCTGTAAAATTATGTGACACTTTAAGTTTCTTCCTAAATAATATATTATTATTTATAGGGAGCCACAACACCTAGGGAAATACGTTCCCTCCCCAGTTCATGTCCCGACAGCCATACCCATCCACTTTAGAGTGGCTGGGCTTAATGCTTAGTATTAAGCTATAACCCAAATGGGTAATGTAAACCAAATAGGATAAACCAAATTGCAAAACAAAACAAAAGCCTGATCAGGGAAACCGGATGTCAGAAATCAACATAATAGCCATGTTATGAATAGATAGTCACCAACAGGAACAATGCATTAACTGGTCTGAAACCATTAAATGGTACAGATGCAAAGGCTAGAATGCTTTATATGAGACAAGGCCCTTGCATCACATTTATGTAAGATATGTCAGATATGCGCTGCTGCAGTGCACGAAACAGGATACTAACTGATAATGAGTAAAAGGCACACAGGCTGCAGATTATGTAATTTTAGGATTGATTGAAGACAAAATGATGCAAGTGTGACCTAGTGAAAATGATGCTGTGCCTGAATGGGAAAGATTGGTGAGAAATGAACACGTGTGTTTCAGAAATAGTGAGAGACCCCAAATACTGCTTGGTCATCTGAGAATGTTGTAACATTGAGCCTGGTGCACCTAAAGCATATAATGATCTCAAAAAAACGATGCTAGCATCTGAAGTACTGAGACTGGAGTAAATTTGAAGAAGTGTCAGAACTAGGGATTGGCCTTACAGTCATGAAATGTGAATGCCCATCATTGTGAAATGTTAGACGTTGAATGACTAACTCTGATGTAGTCTCAACTTACTTTAACTGTTTCATACACACTTCTTCAGTAAGCTCACCACCTACCTACGCAAAATGCTCAGCCCTGTCCTCCATAGCTGCTATTATTTAAGGTCTACTTCCTGGACCTTACTTTAAATTTAAAGTTGTTCAGCCTTCTCATGCAGAGCATTTCAACTGTGGAATAACCTCCCAGAAAGCATTAAATTCTCCATAAGCTTACACTCTCTACCATGATCGGCACTCAGAGAAAGAAGTCCTGAATCAATAAATGATGTATAGATGGAGGGTGTGACAGCAGAATATCTAAAGGATTGTGTACGTACACAGACCAACCATCATTGTACCAGCAAAGGAGTAAGAGATATAATAGTGGATGACCATGAAACATGGAGAAGAGGCACTATTGTGCTGCTTGAGGAGAAAGGTACTGGTAAGTAGGTGTAGCAGTAAATTTTTATTTTTTTTATCTAAGTAGGATAAAACTATGATTTTCCCTTGTCAGGGATCAAACCCACAATATTGTGACACTACTGGAGCTCATAGTAACTGAGTTTTCTCAATATACATCTGAAATTAACATTTTGTATAAGGATTGTTAACACTTTGAATATCGTGTCTATATGTGATAGGATTATGAAATGGAATTATTTGTTTAAAATGCGGTTGTCATGTATAATTTTTTGCATCACATTATAATACGATATGATTTACATGTACTTCTAGGAGATGTTTTGTACAATTGATAGATTTAGTAATAAGTTGTAACCCTTGCAAAGTGAGTAAGCTCTGCACATCCACTAGGTCAGGGATAGGCAGTCACTAGGTGCTCAAAAAGTCAATGCAATACTAGAAACAAAGAAATAAAATGCTTTGTAATGTAGTCAAATTTTATGAATGAAATACCAATTCTTTCACACAAAAGGGAGATCTTAGTACCAGTGGTGTACTAAGGGGGTGGGTGGTCCACCTCGGGTGCCACTCAGTAGGGGAGTACCGCACTCTATACCTCCTTCTGGTTCAGCTATAATAATTCCCAGTCTGTGTTCTGAGTCATCACTGAGCACCATATAGGTTATTATGGAGTGTACCAGCAGGGGGCGCAGAGCGTGTATTCTGCCAGGTTGCTCCCTTGCGGCCACTCTGAAAATGCAGGGGATCAGAGTCGGGCTCTCTAGATCCCGTGCCTGCACCTGCTGCACTACTGCCTGACCCTGGGCTGGGTTGGAGCTGGTGAGAGACAGCCCCTGCCCCTTGAATGGTAAGCTAATAATATTATTGTAAATTCACCCTGCAACATGCCCCTCCTCATAGTCATTATACCCCCATCCTCCCTGCCCTATATTACCACCCTACCTACCACATATTACCGCCGCCCTGCCCTATACCCACCCCCTGCCATTATACCCCCACCCTCCCTACCATATATACCTAATCCCCACCTAATCATAATACCCTCCCTGCCATTATAACCCTGCCCTATATTACCACCCTACCCACCACATATTACCACCTCCATGCCCTATACCCACCCCCTTCCCATTATACCCCCACCCTACCTGCCATGTATACCTTATCCCCACCTAATCATAATACCCTCCCTGCCATTATAACCCTGCCCTATATTACCACCCTACCTACCACATATTACCACCACCCTGCCCATTATACCCCCACCCTCCCTGCCATATATACCTAATCCCCACCTAATCATAATACCCTCCCTGCCATTATACCTCCACCCTCCCTGTTTTTTATCCCTATTCCACATGTAATCATAATACCCTCCCTTCCATTATACCTCCACCCTCCCTGACATTATACCCCAACCCTCCCTGCAGTATATCCCTAATCCCCATTTAATCATAATACCCTCCCTGCCATTACACCCCCCACCCTCCCTGCCATATTCAGGGTATCATAATACCCTTCCTGCCAGTATACCCCACCCTCCCTGCCATATATCCTAATCCCCACCTAATCATAATACCCTCCCTGTCATTATACCCCACCCTCCCTGCCATATATCCCTAATCCCCACCTAGTCATAAAACCCTCCCTGCCATTATACCCCCACCCTGCCTGCCATATATCCCTAATCCCCACCTAATTATAATACCCTCCCTGCCATATATCCCTAATCCCCACCTAATCATAATACCCTCCCTGTCATTATACCCTACCCTCCCTGCCATATATCCCTAATCCCCACCTAGTCATTAAACCCTCCCTGTCATTATACCCCCACCCTGCCTGCCATATATCCCTAATCCCTACCTAATCATAATACCCTCCCTGCCATTATACCCCCACCCTGCCTGCCATATTCAGGGTATCATAATACCCTTCCTGCCAGTATACCCCACCCTCCCTGCCATATATCCTAATCCCCACCTAATCATAATACCCTCCCTGTCATTATACCCCACCCTCCCTGCCATATATCCCTAATCCCCACCTAGTCATAAAACCCTCCCTGTCATTATACCCCCACCCTGCCTGCCATATATCCCTAATCCCCACCTAATTATAATACCCTCCCTGCCATTATACACCCACCCTCCCTGCCATTTATTCCTAATCCCCACCTAACCATAATTCCCTCCCTACCATATACACCTCCAATTTATCGTAATACCCTCTCTGCCAAATACACCCCCGCCTTGTCATAATACCCTACCTGCCATATACACACCCGTCTTGTCTAAATACTCTCCCTGCCATATACACCCCTGCTTTGTCATAATACCCTGTCTGCCATATACACCCGAGCCTTGTCATAATACCCTGCCTGCCATATACACCCAAGCCTTGTCATAATACCCTCCCTGCCATAAATCCACTACCTGGTCATAATTCCCATGCTGACATATACCCCTCAACATGTCATATAGTACAAACACTGCCATATACACTCCACCTTGTCATTGAGGGAATATGGGTAATCTTCCAGTTTAAAGCTATGAGATGGCATGCCATTAGGGAAAGGATTTTGTGTAGTGCATTTTGTGGAAAAGACCCTGTTTTAGCTGGCATAAATAGGAGGTAGTTGCTAGGGGTGAGGGGCACCCATGGGAGCTTCATTGATGAGAGTAGGATTTCCACCTCTCTCCATTGGGAACCTGTTGTCACACATGACCACCAGATGTGGAGCATGATGCCTTCTTAAAACCCACATCTCCAGCATGTTGAGGGCACTGAGGGGTATATTTTATGAAAGCGAGCAGGGGTTAAGTACCACTGGTATACCAATTTGAGATGTGCTTCAATGTGGTGATAGCACTGTGTTACCCCATTTAGGGTTTTCAGAGACTTTAGCCTAATCTGAGAAGGATATGCCGCAAGCTATTTCCCACCTTTCCTGGAAAGAGAATCTCTGTTGGAGTAATCAGCTACCCAGCAGGCTATAACATGCCGTAAGCACTTTTTAGTGGGGTTTTCCACCATCTATTCATAAACAATTGCAATTTAGGTGGTATGTCCCCACATGGTTTCTGAAGCGTCGCTAGATGTTAGAGTAGTAGATACATGAATATATAGTTGGGAGGTAAGTGAAATTGGGCCACTAGAGTTGGGAACAGAATAATGCTGTCACCAACAAGTAGTTGGGAATTTGGGATATTCCAACCTCATGCCATTTGTGGAGTGTAACCAGAGGGATATGGACTATAGAGACTGTAGAGGGCCGTCTAGGAGAAATAATTTGCCTAGATTGTGGTTTCAGAGCAGTGTGTCCCACGTGCGTAACATAAGTGTGGTGGTGGGAAATGCCGCAGGCAGCATTGGCCTAAGGTGTTTGGGTGTCCAGAGGTGCTCTGTTAGGGAGATGCCTGGAGTGAGTTGTTCCTTTATGTCTACCCATCCCAATGTGCCTTTCGGTGCATGAATGGTAGCAACTTGGTAGCAGGATGGATGCTTTGTAATTTAAAGGAAATGTTGCTACAATTGCTTCTGTTTTGGGTTGGCAATTGTAGCAAGCTCAGTGGAAGTCTGGCTTTTTTGGTGGCCCAGATGAACTGTGTGAGCACCCTTTGCAACATTTTGCAGTAGGAAGGGGGTATAGAAATGGGGAGCAGTCTAAATATAACCATGCAAAGTATTTTATCCCCTTTGTCTTTGTCCATTATGTTAAAAGTTAGTTTAACCAGCTCAGGCCCATATATCTTTCTTGTTATTTGTTTAATAGTTGTATTTCCCTACATGAATACCACTGTAATTCTCAATCTTACTCTTTGGTTTTCCTTAAATGACCTTAAATCATATGTCCATCTATGCATCTCCCCCATCCCACCCTACCACTCGCCCACTAGCCCGCCACCTCCCCCTCTCCCCATGCTCATTTCCTCATTTATAGATAGTCTCCCACACAACTTTCATTCTCCTGAAATGACAGGTGCAAGCACTGATCAGCACACCCTTCCAATCTATTAACCCTATAGAATACATACCCTCTCTCCCTCCAAATAGCTATATATCACACACCAATATTATTTACTTTTTATTTAATCTTTAATTTTTGTTTTTCACTATCGTTATTCTTAATAACCCTTTTCTCAATCCAATTTTGTTCACATCACTATCGGCATAAACACACACCTCAAACTGAAAAACAAATTATCATACACCATGGCCTGCTCCGTTGCTGTAACTCTTCAGCTGAGTGCTGGTGGAGAGTTTCAAAAAATAGTCCTCCTACCCCCACCTCACAAAATTAAAAAGTATCCTATTCACTATATGGCCAAACAAAAATGATGTCCAAATTCCTATTCCTTATGTTACTTGCTCTTGCAAATAATGTGGAGTCTAACCCTGGTCCTCCAGCTAATTTTAGTACTAACCTCCCAACTAAAAAAGGCCTCTCTTTTGTGCGCTTCAACATCCGTAGCTTACTCCCTAAACTAAATGCACTGCAAGCCTGGTGTTCCCATTACAAACCAAGAATCATTGCTCTATCAGAATCATGGTTAACAACTAAAATACCAGACTCTGCCATTGCAATACAGAGTTATTCATGTTTTAGAAATGACAGAGCAAAGAGAGGAGGAGGCATTGTTATTTATGTTGACAATTCCATAAAGTTTACCCCCTTACAAAACTTTAGCCCTCTTGCCACCTTTAATTTGCTTTCTGGCACAATTGAGATCATGTGCAGTAAATCATTATTGTTGCAGGAATCTACTGCCCACCTAGCTCCCCAGTGCATTCCCTATCTGACATAGCCCATCTCCTTAAAGAAACCATAGCTCAAAACCCAAAAAGTGAACTGTTGCTCTTTGGAGATTTTAGTATTGATTGGCTGAATCCTAAAAATAATGTTTCTTGCTAAGACTTTGCAGCTAAAGCAATTAATCTCCTCCCCAACTCACATAAACATTAAAAGCCATAACCATACCCTGCTCAACTGGATTCTCTCTACTTCTCCTGATAGAATGCAGGAGGCCGGTGTTCTCCCTAACAGTTTCAGTTATCACTGTTTAGTATACTGTGTGCGCAAACTAAATCCTGTCCCAAAGTTAAAATCACTAGGTCTTCAAAAAATGTAATCTTGAATCCTTTCTTAATGACATCAAGACCCTCCAATGGCAAAGATTAAACATTATCCCAGGTCTAGACTGTGCTGTTGAATTCTTTCAATCTGAACTTCTACAAGTTTGGAATTTGCATGCTCGCTGCGTAAGGTGAGAGTAAAAGGAGCACATATGAACTGAATCACAGCTGACCTCATCCAAATGTACCAGTTTCGAAATTCATTGTGGTCAAAGTTCAAGCGTACTAGCTCTATGAACGATCACTGTGCATATAGACAATGGCGAAATATATGCACAAAACAAACTAAATTGGCCAATGCCCAATATTTCTGTGAAAATCTGAAAAATAACCTATCAAACCCTAGAATCTTTTGGAAAGTCATAAATAATTTACAAACTCCCCCAATCCACTCCCAACCCTCCACTGTCAAAGTGGATAACCAAACCCTGCAACTTCCCTTAGATGTTGCAAATGCCTTTAACAATTATTTTGTCAGATGCTCCACTATCCTGATTGCCAAGCTAATAAATGACACACATCCTGAAACTACAAATGTGGATCAGGACCCACTAAATTTGCAAAGACACAATATAGACAAGTTCATTTTTAGACCTGTACACCTTAATAATCTAAAACTGAAAAACCAGTCTGGACCTGATCAAGTCCCAGCAATGCTGTTGAAGCTCAGTGCTCCGGCAATTGCTAAACCTGTCACAACCCTAATTAACGAACCCTTGGTGTCAGGATACATACCCAAACTTTGGAAGACTGCAAGAGTAGTACATATCCATAAAAGTGGTGACACTACTTTGGTTTCTATCGCCCAATATCAATGCTCCCAGTAATATCAAAAATCTTAGAAAAATGTTTCCATACGCAACTATGTGAGTATTACCAACAATCAAACTATTTGACCCCTGATCAATTGGGTTTTTGCCAGAATCACTCCACTATAACTGCCCTCTTAAAAGTTTGCAATGACATCCAAACTGCCATGGAACAAAGAGACCTTACTAGAGCTATTTTCCTTGATTTTGCAAAGGCCTTTGACCATGAAATTCTACTGCTCAAACTCAAAAACTATTGTTGATTGTCCGCTAACCTGGTTTCGATTGTATGTATCGGATCGCTCGCAATATGTGTCCTTTTCTGACAGTGACTTCCTCCCTCTCCCAGTCTTGTGTGGTTCCATTCGCGGCACTCTACTATTTACATTATTTATAAATGATCTGCCTAATGTCTGCAAATCTTCAAATGTACACATGTACGCAAACGACACAGTAATCTATGCAAGCAAATCCGATCTACCGCAGCTTGAGGTTGTGCTCCAAGACCAGTTTACAGAGGTAGAAAAGTGGATCACAAAAAACAAACTCTTCCTAAACACTTACAAAATTGTCACAATGATCTTTGGAACAGTACCTAAATTACACAAATTACTTAATTCCCACATATCCATCAAAACTAATTCAAATAGCACAGTGACCGCAGTCCACTCTTTCAAATACTTGGGTATGTTGTTAGACCCCAATCTATCTTTTGGCCTCCACATAGAAAAACTTGCATCTAAACTTTATCCAAAACTAGGTGCCCTGTACAGAAAAAAATCCTGCCTAAGCCCTACAGGAAAGGAAAAGATTGTGCCGCAAATGCTGATGCCAATCATTGATTATGGAGATGTAGTATATGCACCTGCACCGCAATCCCACCTTAATAAACTCAATACATTGTATAACTCATTCTGCTGATTTGTGCTACAATGTAATTACAGGACCCACCATTGTGACATGCTAAAAGAACTAAACTGGCTGTTGCTGGAATTCAGACATACCCTTCATCTTTCCAGCAGAATGCTGTTCCCACCTCCTATAACATCCGATCCAATACTAGCACTTTATTTAGTCTACCTCAATACAAAAAGAAAGCGGCCCGATCCTCCTTCTCCTACAGAGCACCGCAATTGTGGAACAACCTCCTGCACACTTTAACCCCTTAAGGACTGGACTGTTTTTGCGATGTTGTACATTTGCGACCAGGCATATTTTTACACTTTTGTGGTGTTTGTGTTTGGCTGTAATTTTCCGCTTTCTCATTTACTGTTCCCATACAAATTATATATTGTTTTTTTCAGGACAAAAGGGGCTTTCTTTGCATACCATTATTTATATAATCTCATGTATTTTAATTTAAAAAAAATAAAAAAATATGATGAAAAATTGAAAAAAATACATGTTTTTTGACTTTTACTTGAAAAATCTTTTGCTCATCTACAAAAGCGAATGAAAAAAACTGCTAAATAGATTCAAAATTTTGTCCTGAGTTTTAAAATACCCAGTGTTTACCTGCTTTTTTGCTTTTTTTTGCATGTTATAGGGCTATAGGTACAAGTAGGATATTGCGGTTTCAAAACATACATTTTAAAAATTTATCAATAGTGACATTGTAACACTATTATCTGTCATAAATCTCTGAATAACACCCCACATGTACATATTTTTTTTAAAGTAGACAACCCAGGGTATTCAATATGGGGTATGTCCAGTCTTTTTTAGTAGCCACTTAGTCGAAAACACTGGCCAAAGTAAGCATTCATATTTGTTTGTGTGTGAAAAAAGTAAAAAAACTAAATTGAGCGCTAATTTTGGCCAGTGTTTGTGACCAAGTGGTTACTAAAAAAGACTGGACATACCCCATTTGCAATACCTTGGTTTGTCTTCTTTTGCAAATGGTATGCCATCATGGGGGTAATTCTCATTCCTGGGCTACCATACGCTCTCAAAGGCAACGTAACCAACCTGGCCATTTTCAATGTAAAAATATTTGACCCATATATTTGACCTTGTAACTTTCAAAAATGCTATAAAACCTGTACATGGGGGGTACTGTTTTACTCGGGGAGACATCGCTGAACACAAATATTAGTGTTTAAAAACTGGAAAACGTATCACAACAATTATATCATCAGTAAAAGTGCTGTTTGTGTGTGAAAAATGCAAAAAAGTCACTTTCACTGACAATATCATCGCTGTGATATGTTTTACTGTTTTGAATCACTAATATTTGTGTTCAGCGAAGTCTCCTGAGTAAAACAGTACCCCCCATGTACAGGTTTTAGGGTGTCGTAGAACGTTACAGGGTAAAATACAGTACTAGCAAATTCAATTCTCTGGAATTTCGGCCTGGGTTGGCAGGCAGGTCCCTCAAATTGCAATCAATAAAAGTACTGAATTATGTAAAAATATTACATAAATACGCACGTAGAATTTAAATATATATGCATATTTATATATTTGAAGTCTACGTGTATATTTATATAATTATTTATGTAATTTTGTATATAGACATATGTATATTTCGTATTATTTATATATACATAGATATATATACAAATTCATTTCTAAGTGTATTTTTGATATAAATATATATATATTAATTTTTAAATACAGTTAGAATAAAATTTCATATAGATATATATAATTTTTAAATTTTTTATTATTATTTAAAAAATTTTTTATTTAATTTAAATTATTTATTATTTATATTTTATAATAATATATATATACAATATATATAGTTATTATATATATTATATATATACGTGTGTAATTTAATTATAAGTGTATTTTTATATTATATAAGTACATATTAATATAAAAATACACTTAGTATGGCATTATATATATGATATATAGACATATATTATATAAGTATAATATATGTCTATATATCATATATACACATATATAATTATTATTATTTTTTTAATTAACATTAACTTTATTTTATTTTCTGATTTTACACTAGCAGGGGGACTGCCTGTCAGCACAGACAGTCCCCTGCAGGCATGAACTTACATGGACACCCTATTGTAGCCATGTGATACATTTAACGGCCCGATCACATGGCCACAGGAATCCTAATCTGTAAGAGGGAGACTGTCTGGGCCGCAGGCAGTCTCCCCACAACCGGAGCCACGCTGATCGCCGCCGGGGGAACGACGGCGATCAGGTAAGTAGCTCTGACCGTTAGGACGGTTCAGGACCGTCATCGGTCGGCAACGCAAAAATGCCGATGACGGTCCTGAACCGTCCTCGGTCCTTAAGGGGTTAAACTTTAGTGCCCTATGCATAATCAATGTATTAACATGGTAACATCTCCTGCCTTGAGCCGTTGTTTTTATTTATTTTTTTAAATCATGTATGTCTATATTAAATGTGTTTTTTAGATCCGAACCATGAGATATGCCCACCCTATTTGCTACAAGTTTAAGAATAGATTTATAGTCCAGCTCTTTCCTCAGTTACACAGGAACAGATACACCCTTTCAGTGCTGCATTGGATGAATTGCTCCAGCACTCAAAGAGTGAATTTCCAGTATGATAACAGATTTTGGATTCCTGATGCCCTTCCAGTCTGTTATACTGTTTAAAATATATGAACACAGACAGATTCATTCTTGAAACATTCTAGACTCTGTATCCACTCCTACTTTACCCTGAGCTCAATCATGATTGTAGCTACTAGGCCACAAGGTGGAAAGCAATCAGTCCAGTTGGATTGTTACTAAGTAACTTTAGCCCCGCCCCTTTCCTGGGCCTTGCACACATGGCCACCACACTCAGAGATACATTACCCTCTAATGCAGGGCAAGCTGTCTCATGGCTAGGTGAGTACACAATTAAGGTAAATTATTTTGAGGGATTGGGGGTATATATTTCTTTGTGTCTGCACTTGTAAGTTATGTTTTGTCCTGATGAAAGCTCCATGTGGAAGCTGAAACGTTGACTTTTTAAATGGATTGAATAAAAGCTAAATTTTATTTGAAAATTTCTATAAAGTCCTTGGAGTGCGGTCATTTCTGATATATATATATATATATATATATATATATATATAAAAAGGTAATTTAGGCACTCACCCTTGAAATCTTTTCAATACAGCTGCCTTTGGTGCTTCCAACATCCAAAATATATATAGGTAAACCGATGAAATGGAGCACTCAAAAGGACTTCGACACGGTGTATTTATTGTAATGAAAAAAATTACATCATAGTGCAAATAATCCTGATCGACGTTTCGACCCCTAAGGGTCTTTTTCAAGATAGATATTATATATATATATATATATATATATATATATATATATATATATATATATATATATATATATATTTATTTGTGTAAGGGGCAAATAGCTGTATATGGAGTAAGGATCCAGCATAAGCGTAGGATAGTATAAAGGTAGCAAGTCGGTTGTGGTGTGCCGAGACCGACGATACGGTAGGCCTGTAAATAAAGAGGGCCCACCAAGGAGTAAGAAAGTAAAGTAAATGGAAAGAAAAGAGAGTGTTGAAATGAGGAGTGGGTGGGAGGGTCATTCTGATGCTGACCTCAAGCGATATGAGTCAGGTAAGAGGTGTCCCTTATATAGGGGAGGGAATTAATTTAAGCCCCTCCCACAAATACAGGCCAAACGGCCTTAATACTTGTGTAAGGGGCAAATAGCTGTATATGGAGTAAGGATCCAGCATAAGCGTAGGATAGTATAAAGGTAGCAAGTCGGTTGTGGTGTGCCGAGACCGACGATACGGTAGGCCTGTAAATAAAGAGGGCAAAAATGAATAATCAAAGATGTAATACAGTCAACAAATATATACAAATTAACCAGACATTTCCTTAAAAGCATTACAGTATTTAATTCCTGAAAGGATTTTGAAGGTAGGAATCTAGGACCGAAAGTGGACACCATTTGTTGTGGGTAGGATAGTATGTTATCTCTACTGTTGGTGCGTGTTGACTCGTTTCGGAATGTGGTAGAGCCAATAGGTAATGCTATATGTGTTTACGTACGTGGGATCATTGAAGACAATGATCTGTCTGAGTGGTGGTGATGGTAGTGGATTCTCTGGCCTGGGAAAGGCATAAAAGGCAATGTGCATAGCTGGTAATGGCCGACTTGGTAGTATAATTGAATGGTTGTAGATCTAATAGGTCCGATAATGATGAAAAGTTGGATGGCTATTGGTAATCTCTGAGAGGAACGTGGGGGAATGGATTCCTGAAAACCTGAGTATATTCTTGTCTGGTATGATAGCATGAAGTTATGGTAGTTTTGGCCATAGGTTATCCTGTGTTGTTGAATGCCTGTAAAATATATAATTAATGGTGTGTGAGATAGTTTAAGTTTAAGGTGGCAAAAAGAAGCAAAACCTATGAGAAATGTTATGACACAGGTTGAGCTATGTCGTGTGCCAATGAGATTCTTTAAGCCAGGTGAAAAGCTGTGTTATGTGTTCTACAAGTATGGGACGAGAGTGCTAGGTGGGATAGTGCATGCTATGCTGCATGAGTATGTCTAATCCATGATTTTGTCTCTGGAACGAAAGAGTGGCCGTGAATGTATGGGCGGCTGTAGGAAGCGTATGATGAACATGCCTGGAATATAAATGAGACAGTTGTCGGCAGGGATGTATACCCCCGTCTGGTACATGAAAGTGAAATGTGATAAGTGGCCAACCAAGTGAGTTCCCCAGAAATATCATGACCTTATGGATGAGTAGTGGCGTTTGTTGATAATATGACATATGCTTAGTTGCCTGAGTAACAACGGATTGATGACCCTGACCATGATTTAACCCATGCCTCAGCAGCTGCTACAATGGGGTAGATCTCCCAAAGGGGCTGAGGTGGCGGAAAAATTTCCAAACCTGGATGCCATCGCCAACAGCTCCAAAGCAATTGTTCCCGGTAGATCACTGCCAAACCCGTGGTAGACGCTGCGTCTGACCATCTGGTTGGAGAAGTGTCAGACAATCCTGGAAGGAACATGCTTTTACCTGGAAGGAACAGCGTGCCCCATGTGCAGGTCTGCTGTTGCTGAGGTGTCAAGGGACATCCTCTGATCGTCATGTTGGAAGTGTGGAAAAAAGGGGAAAGTACTCTGGATGTGAAAGCGTGGTCTTGTGGTATGATTGGCATGGCAAAATTAAGGAACCTGGTAGGGATCGTAGTTCCTTGCAGTTGTAAGTACTAAGCAGGAGGTAGTGATTGATGTAGTTGAGAATGTTCCCTATTTGTCTTGTGGTAACTTGCGTGTATGGATGCCGACTCAAGTCATATGCCCAGTAATGTGAAGATAGTGTCTGGGCCTTCTGTTTCTTATGGGGTACTGGGACGCCCAAGTGGTCAACCAGACTAAGCTGCCGTGAGGCTTCTAGTGAAAAATATGCTTTCTTTGATTAACAAGAAGTCTTCTAGATAGTGTATGACTGTAAGGCCTCTGGATATGTTATCATAACCAGCACAGAGTATCTGCGAATATCGATAGTAGGCTAATCTGTAGCTCGAAAGTTGAGCGGGGAAAGGATTGCCCAATTTATGCCATGTAAGTGCCAGTGTGTAGGGTAGATGGTAGCCGTTTACTGCGTTGATGATATTGGTCTTACTTAACCAAGCTTCAACCCATGCTTGAGTGATAGCTGTAAAGGTAGATCAATGGTGTTGTATAGTAAGAAAAATCCTCAGAGGGTATGAGGGAGTTGAGACTTGGGGTAGCTTGGGGTAGCGGAGGTGTGTGGTGCCAATAAGTCTATGGTTTTCTTAGTTTAAGGGAAGATTCCTTGTGACAATACCAATGTGTGTGTTTGGTGCCATGTTGTAAATGGTGGAGATTGGAAGACCCCTCTGCAAATCTTGGCTATGAGTGTGTTTACAGCCAATGGTTTTGTTGTGCTGACTGTAAGTGAGGGCATGCTATATTCCTTGAAGGTGTGTTTATGATCCCTGTATGGGAGCCCTTTGAAGCTCCAGAGCTTTAGTAAATCTACTACAAGTCTGGAAGGGTGATGAGTCAGTAGTGTTGAAAATGCATTGGTGTGTACAGATGGTGAATACGTTATTTGTAAGTTGTATTGGGACACATGGTTTGTCATGTGCCCTGAACTATTTGAACATATATGCAACAGTCTGTATGCAATGCAACTACTCATATCAGTGGTCTCTGGTAGTTCAGAGGTGCTGGTACCTGGAGCCTGAGAGTGCTCGTCCATTTGTTTGGGACAAAATCCCTTCTGTATGGGTACCTGCACAAATAAACATCTCCACATATTCCAAATGCCAACCCAACCAAGGGATGGTCAGTTCCCGATTTACCTGGAATCCCTGGATCTGACCATCACAGATACATCATCATACATATATATGCCTTGCTTCCCCAATGTGCTGGGATCATACGTGCAGGTTTAACATCTTGTGTGTCATAAGAATTGATTGTACCAGGTAACCGAGTTTCGGTTGGTGCTGGTTGTACAGTAGCGTGAGGGCTGTGGTGACCAACTCGAGATTGCCAGTCTGTCATAAATTTTTTGGCTCATGAGTTTATGAGTGAAGATAGCATAGCCTGGGTGTCACCTGAGTTGATGTAGCTAGGCCTTCCCCTGCCTCCGTGTTGTCCGTTGATGTATGGAGGAGTTTGAATAACTGCTTTCCTTGCTGTAGCAGGGTAGGGGATTTGTCACCTCCTTAGGTCGTGGTAATGTGTGGGATCGTCCAGGATCTGATTGCTGCTGGACTAGCAACATCTCCTCTGCTTGAAGGTGTATCAATTCTAGCTGGGGTGCTAGGAAGAGGTGATTCTTCACCATCTTTTTGAGAAATACTTAAATAACAATAAAGATTGCCATTATTATTTGTACCCAGGGTTCTTGTACTGGCTTGCTAGCTAAGCCGTAAGGCGAAACGATTAGGCTTGGTGTTTTTTTGTTTTGTTTTTTTTTTGTTTGTTTTTTGGTGACTGGTGAGGCCCTGCTAGTTGCCAAGTGGCTTGAGAGGCTCTATCTATGCTTGGTGCGAGGGGATTTTGTGTGGCCACCGAACGTTGTGGCAGGATGTTGGCCTCTCGGTGACAGTAACCAGAAAATAGGAAGGGGAGTGACAGGTGAGATCCTCTCTATGATACAATGCGAGGCGGCTAGCTCACGAGTGGCCCGAGGGGTGTATGCCTCCGAGTGTGAGGCGGGGTGTTGGCCTCGCGGGACCACTAACCGAAGCATAATGCAGAGAACAAAGGGGGTAATACCTATTGGGCCCTAGAACCCTAATTGCCAGTACACTATTACTATTCCAGGGAAGGTAAGAGATGGATAACTACGTGAGCAGGTGTATGTACCTGGTAGTATGGTATTGAACCTGACAATCCGTATAGGTTTTTTAGTAGTAACTGTAACCTGAATGGATAAAACCGTATGGCATAAGGAAATATGACATAGACCAAGCTTATCTTAATACGTACAGTATATGTGAAAAGTAAAGTGCCATGATGTGTAAATATTAAACATCGTAGCCATACTGGTTAAATATGTATAAATCTTAACCCATTAAGTGCCGTATGTACAAGTGAAAATGTGGTCTGTCCCCACCTTGTATGTTGTATGTCCCCTTGTTAGGGGAAGTCTGTTGCGGGAGCAGCGTGCTGTGAAAAATGTATGTGAACTATATTACCAGTTACATATATACAGATGCGTCTGCTACTGTGTAATAATATATGTATTTATTCATACCAGATGTTGATATAGTGCTTACTATGTGAATTGTTGTATGTCTTATTGAATGGTAGGGGTCAGTGAACATGGTGTTGCAAAATGCAAGTGCACTGGAGATCTGCCGAGTGCCCTATAAGTGGCAGTGTAGTTGGATACTGATTGGTATGTGAAATGTTGTTTGTCTGTTGACCTATAGGTGCCAGTGTTTTGGTGTTTGTAAAACCCCATGAAAATTGTCAATGTACTTGACAGACCTGTAGGTGGCAGTGTTGATAGAACCACTGTTGGTCTTGATGTGAAATGTAAATTATTGTGAATTAAACCTGAAGTTGAGACCGTGCTGGAGTTTAATTTATGGTCTATAGTTATGTTTAAAACAATCTTATGTGTAATTTATATTGGCTGGTAAATTGTATATGACATGTGAAGACAGTTTTGCTGTTGACCAGTAGGGGTCAGAAATGCTGATTGTATGTTAAAAATACCCTTTAACCCCTTAAGGACCAAACTTCTGGAATAAAAGGGGATCATTACATGTCACACATGTCATGTGTCCTTAAGGGGTTAATGCTACCATTTGACAGATAGGAGTCAGTATAAAAGCGAAAATGCTGTAGTTAGTTTGTTTGCTTATGAAGTGAAATAAAGTCTGAGAAGACTGTAGTATACCGATTGACCATTAGGGGTCAGCATGTAGGCGAAAATGCCGTGGTTCGTTGGTTTGTACATGAAATGCAATAATGTCTGAGAAGCCTGTAGTACACTGAATGACTGGTAGGGGTCAGTGTGTAGGTGAAAATGCAGTGGTTTGTTGGTTTGTACATGAAATGCAATAATGTCTGAGAAGCCTGTAGTACACTGAATGACTGGTAGGGGTCAGTGTGTAGGTGAAAATGCAGTGGTTTATTGTTTTGTACATGAAAAGCAAAAACGTCTAAGACGCCTATAGTACACCGAATGACTGATAGGGGTCAGTGTGTAGGTGAAAAATGCAGTGGTTTGTTGGTTTATACATGAAATGCAATAATGTCTGAGAAGCCCGTAGTACACCGAATGACCGGTAGGGGTCAGTGTGTAGGTGCAAATGCAGTGGTTCGTTGATTTGTACATGAAATGCGATAACATCTAAGAAGCCTGTAGTACACTAAATGACCAGTAGGGGTCAGTGTGTAGGCGCAAATGCAGTGATTCGTTGATTTGTACATGAAATGCAATAATGTCTGAGAAGCCTGTAGTACACCAAATGACCAGTAGGGGGTCAGTGTGTAGGCGCAAATGCAGTGATTCGTTTATTTGTACATGAAATGCGATAATGTCTAAGAAGCCTGTAGTACACCAAAAACCGGTAGGGGTCAGTGTGTAAGTGAAAATGAGGTGGTTTATTGGTTTGTACACAAAAATGCAAAAAACGTCTAAGATACCTGTAGTACACCGAATGACCGATAGGGGTCAGTGTGTAGGTGAAAAATGCGGTGGTTGGTTGGTTTTTACATGAAATGCAATAATGTCTGAGAAGCCGGTAGTACACCGAATGACCAGTAGGGGTCAGTGTGTAGGCAAAAATGCAGTGGTTCGTTGGTTTGTACATGAAATGAAATAATGTCTAAGAAGCCTGTAGTACACCCAAAGACCGGTAGGGGTCAGTGTGTAGGCGAAAATGCAGTGGTTCGTTGGTTTGTACATGAAATGCAATAATGTCTAAGAAGCCTGTAGTACACCCAAAGACCGGTAGGGGGTTTAAACGAATGATATGCATGAACATGCAATGGTTTTAGAACAGACATAGCCAAAATGCAGCCGTAAAGTGAGGACCTGACCCGTGCATGGTGCCGTGGGACTGATGCCTGGCGTAACGGGTAGGTCGACTTACGGTTTGTAAGTCACTTGGACACCATCCACGGCGATGGATTGAAGAAAGAAGGTGGTAGGCCGGAAAAGCCTGTGGCTGGATTCCTGACACAGCTCTGCTTAGAAAACCTCATGGAGTAATCAGGTAAAATGGCGTCTGGATGACCCGGAAGTGGAAATCATTCTGATGCTGACCTCAAGCGATATGAGTCAGGTAAGAGGTGTCCCTTATATAGGGGAGTGAATTAATTTAAGCCCCTCCCACAAATACAGGCAAAACTGCCTTAATACATATATTTATATATATATATATATATATATATATATATATATATATATATATATATATATGTAGAAAGGCCATTAGGCCTGAATTTGTGGGAGGAGTAAGTCCCCTACTTAAGCTCCCAGCCCCTACTCACCGCTGCCGCTCAGCTGATTGTCCTTAGCAACCAGCACTTCCGGTCCAGCTTCCCGCCAGAACTGTACCTGTTTCCAGCAGCCAGAGGCCCTGTGCAATCCTCCGTCCGTCCGAGGTCCTTCCACTCCGTTTCCCTCCGGTCGAGGTACCCGACTCCCGGTCACGAGACCGGCGCGTTCACGTAAGCAAGGCGTGGGAATTAGCGTTCGCTATTTCCCCGCCGTTCGGGCCTAAAAACGTAGGGGTAGGCTCCCTCTTTCGCATTTTCACGAATACACGCTTTTCGTTAATATCTCCATTCGCGCCAAAAAACGCACGAACGTTCGGCTCATTTCGCTATCATTTAAAGCATTTTCATACGGAAACAACCGAATATATATTTCATGTTTAAATTCATTATTATCTGTATTCACTTTTTCTGTTCGGTCATTTCAGCACCAAAGTATTCGTATGGTAAAATTCACGAACACCATCTTACTATTTTACATTCGGTTATTTCTATTCTTTTAAGCTAAGCATGCATAAGTTCTAATCACACTATCCTACTATTATTTATTCCTTCATATCAGTTTTTGGTTACATTATCCGGTTAACTACCAGCCCTGTGTTTTCCTACCTTGTTAAACCATTTATAGTATTTTTCTGTAATAAACATAATGTTTTACCATGGTTCATAACTTCATACGTGTCTATATACAAGCTATACCATTCTTTCCAAATAACACTCAGATAAGTCAGTTAAACACTATTTACAAGTTATACCCATTACACATAATCCGTACTATTCCTTGCACATAAATCACGCTGTCACATTTTGGCTTTTACAGATTGCATCGGTCTCTTGCTTTTCTGCATAAAGTTGTTATTTCAAGGTCCTTTTATTACAGGAACAGGTATGGTTTATTATCACCTTGAGTTTCAGGTTTTATCAATTATCTTCACATCTATTGCTAAATATGGAATTTGTCTTGGTTAAACCCTTAGATCCTGTATTTATCTAAGCTTCCACCGTTTCTACGCAGTTAACCTGCAACGATTAAACAATCTCTGTACTTAAAACCAAGGTATAGTTCACTCTCTTTTCAATACTAGACCTCACGCGGTCTCAACTCCATTACTACCTTCCCTCAGGCTTACGCCCAGGATACGTTATCTCTTTACTACTTGTCTACACAGACTTTCGGTCATACGGCCATCAGGCTCAGAAGACACCAAAAACCTGACCCGGTACTCAGCCATACCTTACTCAAGTACGTCCATTCGCTACCCCAAGGCCTCATTCTGCCTTCTCACTCATATCCAAAATCATCCCATTCCTACACCTTAACCTCCCAGATCCCTCAATGCAGGATCTCACGTGGTGCCCCTAACAAACCTTCTCCCAATACTTTTCATACGACATCACGATACGTATAAACACATCAACATCTGTCTTAAACCCCCAGGATTCTTCCTCAAAGACAACATTAAGACAAGACTCTCTACACTTATCAGGAGGCTCCAGATACCATTTGCGACCAGTCAAGGTTAGTATCCGCACACCACTCCAGTCCTCTAACTTTACCCTTAAGCATACAATCGAACTGGCTATACGGCACAGGCTAATGCCTTAGCCCACCCTATCAGGAAATCTGATCCCGCGAGGCCTACCACCCCCACCCCACCTCAACACGGAGGTACGGCCCCATGCCCAAATCATAATTATAAGCCTCGCATGCCTTACTACAGGGCTCTAGTTTGGGCCTCACCTGTCACGGCCACACGTTTTGATTTCTCTTATCGTCACCGAGAGGACAACATCCCGCCACCACGTCTGTGGCACCTACGTCATAAGCCAAATCATAGGTAGAGCCTCTCACCGCCACTTGGCATTAGCAGGGCCTCACCTATCCAGTCATTCAATAGTTAAGTTTTTCGCCTCGGCATCTAGCATTAAAGTCCAGTTCTTCCAGACACACCACTCCCCATACCCCCCCCCTTCTTACCTCACTCCCCTTCTAATATATCTTTCACATAATCATTCCTTTTTAGAATGTCCCAAGAACCAATTCCAACCGAAGAACCGATAGAAGAAACACCATTCACGCCAATCAGACCCGTGTCTCCAGGAGAATCACTTACTCTTTCAACCCCCACGTCCTTGAGAGCATGGACTATTCCCAAAATCACGGCCGAGCTTAGGCTCAGGGGAATCCCCTTTCCGGCCACAGCTAGAAAGGCAGAACTTTACAGGCTGCTTACCCACCAAGTCCCCGAGCCTCGGCCGGGAACTAGCTCTCAAGGACAACCACCAAGAAACAGCACGGCCACCCAGGATACCCTGGCAGATATCTTGGTCAATCTACAGACCCTCAATAGCAGGCTGTCTAAGGTGGAGAGCGCCATCTCCTCCTCAGGTACTAACACCGTAGTCCCAGTCTCTACCACGGCTGTACCTGCCATACCTACATGTCCCTCTATACTCCCCCCTCCAGCACCTGGCACAGCCATCACACCTTTCGAGTCACCAGCACACTCCGTCCCAGATTCTATCAGGAAAGATATCCTAGACGGGAAGGATGTGTGTCTGGTGTCTTTACTCATAGCCTCTCAGGATGTACTCGAGAACAAGGCATACAATTATGGTGACATTTCAGTTGTGCTCAAAACGAGGGATCCCAGGCTTAATAAAAAATTGTCTATCCCACAGTTTGTGATAGCTTTTGGGATATACCGCGACGTCATTTGCACGGTGTATCCCCATAGGAGAGAAGAGCTAGATCTCTATCTCCACAAGGTAGTGGATCTAGGCA
This sequence comes from Pelobates cultripes, assembly GCA_933207985.1. Classification (NCBI taxonomy): domain Eukaryota; kingdom Metazoa; phylum Chordata; class Amphibia; order Anura; family Pelobatidae; genus Pelobates; species Pelobates cultripes. The sequence goes on along the minus strand of OW240920.1, from coordinate 41,582,701 downwards.
TCAAGTACGGGGGCTCTTCCTTCTATGACTACCACAAGTCAGTTTCAGCGAAGGCGGCGACCCATCTCAAGCAGTTCAACATTAGAATGAACTGGGGTCAGATGGACACGGAACTTTTCTGTCGCCACTTCGCTGGACTCAGGCCCCCGGCTTGTGCCATCTGTAATTCTACATCCCACATGGCGGACTTATGTCCCGTCGAACCAGATCCCACCACCTCCACTCCCACCCCTCACCCCACGTTCACACCTCACTCCTCTTTCACCCCTCACAACAAGCCAGCGGGTGGTCTCCGGGATAAGCTGGGTAGGCCCATCTCCTTTTTAGGTAAAGCACAGGTGTGTAATAATTTCAACGCAGGCTCCTGCAGTTTCAGCGCCTGTAGATTATTGCACATCTGCTCCATATGTTTCAGGGCACATACCAAGACCATGTGTCCAGCCAGGTTGTCACCAAACAAATGACTAACCGACATTAATATCGACAACCTGGTTTTTTATCTAAGGTCTCACCCCAGCAGGCACTTAGTGGATTTTCTCACCACAGGTTTCTCACAAGGGTTTCACACAGGCATAGTAGCCATTCCCCCAGGTACACTAGAATGTCCTAATCTCCAGTCTGCACGTTTAGACCCAGTCGCTGTAGACACTCTCATTTCCGCAGAAACCACAAACGGTTTCATGATCGGTCCTTTCACCTCTTCACCGTTTTCCTCCTGGCGCACTAACCCTATTGGTATTGCTATTCACAAATATTCTAATAAAAAACGTCTCATTATCGATTTATCGGCACCGCACTCCTCTTTTGTTCCAAGCATAAACGCACTCATTCCAGCAGACGAATTCTCTCTGCAGTACGTCACCATCGACGACGCCATACAGTCCATCATGACATCTGGTAATCGACCCTGGCTCAGCAAAACAGACATCACTAACGCCTTTAAATTACTGCCCATACACCCCTCACTCTGGCACTTACACGGTGTTAAATGGCGAGGGTATTATTACTTCTCAACACGACTCACTTTTGGTTCTCGAAGCAGCCCCAAACTTTTCGACATTTTCGCAGAGTCACTATGCTGGCTGCTTCTGAACGTCATCAGGTGTCACTCCGTTATTCACTATCTAGACGACTTTCTACTGATAGAGCCAGGGTCATCAACACCCACAGCAATCAATAGTACTACCGCACTTTTTTCCACACTGGGAGTCCCTTTGTCCCCAGCCAAAACTATAGGACCCACAACAAAGTTGACCTTTTTAGGCATAGAGCTCGATTCTGTCAAACTCAGAGCCAGCCTTCCACACGACAAACTTTCACGATTGAGAGGGGAGATAGACACGTTCTTGCGGAATGACGTTTGCACCAGGAGAGAACTTCAGTCCCTTCTTGGATCTCTGAACTTCGCCATGCGCATCATTCCGCAGGGAAGGTCTTTCATTTCCAGACTTCTTTGCCTGCTCCACGGAGTCCCGGACTCCGGCACTGTTTCTTTGGACCCCCACGCCAAGGCTGACTTAGCTATGTGGGGGAAGTTTTTGAAAGACTGGAATGGTATCTCCATGTTTATCCCCCCTCTCTCCACCTCTTCACCCATCATCCACACAGACGCAGCAGCCAACACCGGTTTCGCAGCCATTTTCGGGAACCACTGAGACGAGACGGATGCCTTGCCAGGATTCAGGGAGACCTCAGCCCTATTTGAAATTTACCCCATTGTGGCGGCCGCACACACCTGGGGTCATCTCTGGTCCGGCAAGGCAGTAAAATGCTACTCAGATAACTCGGCAGCTTGCGATATCATTAACAAAGGGCGCTCATCATCCCTGACCATCATGCGGCTGATTCGCAAGTTGACCTGGCTGGCAGCATCCAATCAGTTTCACTTAGTATGTTCTCACATCCCGGGTATTCACAACACCGCCGCTGACGCTCTTTCTCGTTCTCGATTCCAGGCATTTTCTCAGGCACTCCCAGCAGCTCACCAACAGCCATCCAGGACACCACGGTTTCACGAACTAATATTGGATTAAGCACACTCTTGCTTCACGCTAGATCACTCACTCACCAAGCATTATCACCCAACACTGCTATCACTTACAATAGGGCACTTAACATATTTAACAAATTCACTGCAGAATTCGGGCTACAAGGTGACTTTTCTATCCAAACCATGGTGTCTTTTGCCTCTTTTTGCCACCTACACCTTAATCTGTCACACAACACCATTAAACTTTACCTCACCGGGGTTCAGCACCACAGCCTCACCAATTTTCCTAACAGCACTCCTTTTTTGTCTTCATACCCCATAAAAAAGGTCTTGAAAGGTATATCAAAGGTTTCACCACCACTCGCAAGCACTAGATTACCCATAGACGGGCCTATCTTCAGGTCACTTAGCAATCTCCTTGACACAGCCCCATTTGATAGCTACACCAATACGGTGATAAAATCTGCCATATATCTCGCTTTCTACGGTTTTCTCAGACCTAGAGAGTTCACCGTGATTTGTCAAGGAGATATCACACGATGCCTTAAAACTTCACACCTCACCAAGGTAGAGGATCACTACCTCCTTTCTATCCCTACCACGAAAACCAACCGGTCAATACATCCTACAATAATTCCTCTCTTCCCTACTGATAATGCCTGGTGTCCGGTGAAAGTTCTCGACCAACTACGGTCAACTCTTCACACTCACCTGCCAGACTCTCCGCTCTTAACATTACAAGGGCACCCGCTTACCACGGCAAAATTGATGTTACATGTCAGAACCCTGTTATCTAAGCTCGGACACAACCCGGCTGCATTCTCCGGGCACTCCTTCCGCATAGGAGCCGCCTCAGCAGCCTCTAGCACAAACGCACCGGTCCACATCATCAAAAGGCTCGGGCGATGGAAATCCTCCATATATAACGCATATATTCCGCAACCAGAGAAAGAGCTTCGCCAAGCTTTCAGGAACTTGGTCTTGTAAAATGCAATAAAGTGTGTATTTTCTCGAATTTATCTTTTTGCCCTCTTTTATTTACAGGCCCACTCGTACGTTGGTTTCGGCACACCACAACCAACTTTGCTCACAGATACTATCCATTACGTATTTAAATTCCGAGCACAAGTAGTAAGGCCATTAGGCCTGAATTTGTGGGATTAGTAAGTCCCCTACTTAAACTCCCAGCCCCTACTCACCGCTGCCGCTCAGCTGATTGTCCCCACCCACCTACACCCTGTTTTAACTACATTATCCTTGGTGGGCCCTCTTTTATTTACAGGCCCACTCGTACGTTGGTTTCGGCACACCACAACCAACTTTGCTCACAGATACTATCCATTACGTATTTAAATTCCGAGCACAAATATATATATATAATTCATTCTGGAGGGCAATTGGGCTAAGAAGGATTGCATATATCAATTACACTTAACTTATTGTTCAGTAAAAACTAATCACTGTTACTGCAAGAGAATTGGGTGTCTCTAGCACTGTACGCTAGGGGGAGATAGGAGTAATTTAGGCCAGATATCCCAGGTAAATATCGGATTTCAAATTAAACAGGAGTTTATTGTTCATTGCAGTAGTAGTATGTAGCTTATTTTCTATAAATTAGACTTTGAGAGGACAGTGCTGCTATCTTTAATTTTCTTTTGCAGGCAAGAGTAGTCAGGAGCAAGGTAGTGTTGGTTTAATTTGTCTCCAAAGTAGCAGATTAATGATGGAGAAATATCTGTGTTCTAATTCTGCAGTGTTTATATGACTTGTACCACTGCAACTGAGCGATTGCTTGTGGGATGAAGGATGTCTGTCTTGGATGGTCCTGTGCCCAGTTCAGGACCATGGACAGTGATATAGCTATGCAAAACTGTGCACTATGATCACTTTGAGCAGCAGGTAACTAAAGCGTTGACTCTGGGGAAATGGAATATACTGTTACATGTCCCATTCGCTAACTTTACAATCATTCTCAGAGCTGTTCACAAGCTTCAAAATGAAATAGCTTGTATGGTTTAAGATCTTACAGATAACATCACGTGCAACAATTATTGTTACAACAGGATGGGGAGTAAGGGTTAGTGCAGTAAGGATTGACAACATTTGAAATGCTGATTGGCTGGCTTAGCACCATGTGAGAGTTATTCTACTGACTGCAAGTGTGGTGCTCATCATTGTTGTAGCATAAAACACATTTCTAACCACTACAACAAATATATGCAAATGCATTTACTAAAGTGTGACTTGTTTGGAATTCAGTGTGAATTCCAACTTTTTTAAAAAATCAGCTGTTTTTATTTCAGCTATTATTGGCCGCCCCCCCCAAAAAAATACCTTACGAATTCGCTTTAAATTCAAGACCATACTTATGTGAATAGCCCTGAATGTATTTAGAGGGAATGAGCAACATTAGACTAATTAAAGCAAGCATGAGATGGAGAGAGGAAATTGGCATACCTATGTGTTGAATAAATAAGTAATCATTTGTTCTTGGTCTGGACGTTGTGTCACAATTGCAAACAATAATCAAAGGAATCTTGCTCTTGTGCCAAGTTCCTATATGAGGTCTGGAAAGGCTCTGCTTCGCGAAGACACACAAGCTTTACTAGCTGATACATTTTAACAACTAATATATAACTTCACGTGTGTGTGTGTGTGTGTGTGTGAAGCTGTGCTTCATTTGTTTTAAAATTCTTTATATTGATATATGAATTGCAAACAGTATAGGTACACAGACAGGTGCCTATATAAAAGGTATTCCTAGAGGTTCTTGTCTGAACAAATCATCCAGTAAATACAAAGTCATCACATTATATAGTATTATATAGGGTGTTATATAGGGTATTTTTTAGCCTGTTAAGCGTGTAGGTTGCGTGAGTCCTATATTTTGAGGATATTGCAGGAGTCCATACAAAATGCAGGAACCTTGGGATAAGGGATAAAACTTAAATATAGAAAGGGTAAAAAAAACATGGAAGGGGAAGATTGGAGCACATTGTGTGGATGGTGTATCACTTTCCCATTTAAGGTTTAGGTATAGGGTGGCAAGAGTGTAAGTGTTGGTTAAGTTATGAATTCTAGCAGTGCCCTAGTCCCGTAACAAATTTCAATATGTTTGGTGGAACTGTATTCAGAAGAGGTGTAGTAAAAGATATGGTTTTGAAAACCAAAGAAAATATAGTATATAATATAGTATATAAAAAGTATAGTATAGTGTAGTATAGTATACTAGAAAATATAGTTTTGTAGAACACATACAAACGTCACACGAGTGGTGAATAAGGAAAAGAGTAGTTAGAAGGAGGAGGATGAGATACCTTTGGCTACGACTTGACCAGGTATGTGCCCAAGGAGAGGATGAGAGGGAGGAAAGAAAAAAAGGTTACCATGGGGCTACAATATGCAATACTGAGTTAATACTATGGATTTTAAGTCAAGTACCAGGAATGTCACAATTCAGCAACAGAACACAAATTTTATGGATAGCTTTAAGGATCACACATTTTATAGAAAATGTTATGGATAAGTTGCGATGTAAGCTTGTCCATATCATTAGCGCCTGTGTTGCTTGCAGTGCAAGCCCCCACTATGTCTTTAACCCCTTAAGGACACATGACATGTGTGACATATCATGATTCCATTTTATTCCAGAAGTTTGGTCCTTAAGGGGTTAAGTGGGATTATTGGCATTTATGGAGATGCATTTTAATTTAAGAGGCACTGAAAAGTCATATTGCCACTAGCATAAGCATTCAAAAAGAACAAATGTGAGAAAAAGAGAAAAGAAAGAAAAAGAATAGTGGACACAAATCCAGACACATCCAGAGAGTGAAGGAACAGGGGAGATGATGAAGAAGAGGAACAATTGGTCTTATATTCGGAGCCAGCTGAGTCAAAGAAGGGTTGCCAGATGTCTCTGTAGGGAAAGGAGGATTGAGCGTGACCACAGGTAAGGAAAGTTAAATGGTGGACAGAATGCCCAGAAAGGAGGTCAAAGGAAAACACCCTTGAATGATGGCATATACTCAAGTACCAACAAAATATTTCTACAAATGTTTTTTTTATACAAAAATTATATAGGAGTATGCAGCATTTTAATTATGACGAATACTACCTGTCATGAGTTGCAGGTGGTTAGGTAACAAGATGCATAGAGCAGACAAAATAGTCAATAAATATATACATATTTATTACACACAGTAGATAACATGTATACAGTAACCATAAAGTAACCACAAAAGTAATTTCTGTAAGGTATAGTAAACATCTAATAATTGTAAATTAAATCAATGTAACTGTAGCGTGGTCAAAATATAAATCTAAGCGGGGAAGTCACCCTATATGAACCCACCCAGATCCAAGCTCTGCTGACATGAACCACCTAACCAAGGGTCTGAAGGAAGTGTGATCCCCAGGCCAGGACTGATGTCCACCTGGAATTAGCTCTAGGTAGGTTTGTGAACATACCCTGATGTCGGTTGTCTTGTGTGTAAGGAAAGAGTTGTTTCTGAGAGGCTTGTATAATTGGCAAATTGAACATTAGCCATGGTTCGATATAGAGAGAAAAAAAAAGTACCATACATTGTGGGATGAAGCTAACGACCAGCAGTATGAATATGGCAGGGTCAGGCAGACAAAGACCGGTGCTCCCTTGTCAGTAGCAACTTAACGTTAGAGGGCCCCAGGCTCTTCCAGCTTGCTGGCCCATTCCTGCTCATACCACCGCTTTGGCTCTGAAAAAAAAAATGCTAATGGCCATAGACCTAGAGTGTAAGTAAATTCAATATACAAGTAAACTATAAGAATTACAACTTCTGGGTTCTAAGACTATGTTGATGGTTGTCGAGAAGCCTTTAAGTTGGAGTTTAGATGTTGCTCTATGAATGGAGAAGTCTAGTCTAGACTTGGCCATTTCTCGAATAACAATTCACAATGTGAGATAGTTGTGTGTTCAAGACCTAAAAAACCTAAGCAGATTTTGTTGCTTCAGTTGCAGAGTGGCCTGTTTTGGCATGTCTAAATGTTCTGGTCTTGGTCCACAGCCTAGAGATAGGATCAGCTGGCCAAAACTGCTGAGGTAGATCTAGTATAACTGATGGAAGGCCCAAGCCCAGTGCATCTGCAATTTTATGGAGGATGAAAAATATATTGACTTTTCGCAAAGTCAGCTTGAATGGATGTCCCCATGCGCAACATAGCTGATGGTAAGTGAGGGCTTGAATTAGAATTTGCACAGTGTGCTAGATCCCAGACCTTGAAAAAAGTGTACCTGATGACCATCTACTTGAAGTTGTGTATCTCTTCCTTCCCACATTAGCGTCTCCTTTATATGGAAATAGCGTTTCCGCACTATCACGTCCCGGGGTTGGGTGGAGGATTTTGTGTATATGCGAGTTGGTTGCAGAAAGTTTTTCTAAAGGTGAAAGTGAGCATGTTGATTGTGACCATCTCAGGGAGCCCACTGATATGCATGTTGTTTCTGAATGAGCGATTGCTCAGATCTTCCTGAATATCTCAGATGATCTGCACCTATTCCTGAAACTCTGAGATGACATTCTTTATTAAAAAAATTCTTTACTTTTGTCTTGACACATAGAACGGTACCTCAATTTTATTTGGCTCATATAGAGGCCACGGTTCGATAGAAACATATAGTTCATTTTACAGAAAGAAAGCATTGTTATGGGTTAAAACATCATATTTTGGGTTGCCGTTCGTCATCAAATTTTCATCTTTGATGAACATAACATATACAAATGAACGTACAATTAAACATGCAATACGTCAACAGGGAGTGCGTTGTTAGGTTACATATTATGTTTTTCATACATCAGTACCATGCAGGGCACGGGGTTGCCACCTTCTGGGCTATAGTGTTGTAGCTGGATTTGAGGCGCGGGCCCCTGCCCCGTGTATCCCATGTGGGCTGCCCACCAGGGCTCTTGGTGGGCCATGAGCTTTTGTCCCTGATCAGACTTCCCATAGAGAGCCAGGGTATCATTTGTTGATAGGTGAGATGACATTTTTGTGTGTATTTACTGTTGATACTATCTCGTCAACTTTACTCTTGACCTTGTGCATTCACATGGTGAGATCAGGCCCTCTTTGATAGGGATCAGGTGTTTATGGGATTCTTATATAATTTAATACATAGTGAAATGGACTGCCCAAGCACTGATCTGTATTTAGACACAATTATAGTAATTACCTAATCTTCTATTTACTGCAAGCCATTTTCTTGTTACATAACTAAGGTTTATGACTGATATGTCTAAAGAGCTTTGTCATGTTTTTAAAATGTGTTATTTAAAAGATAGAGTGATTACAGATATAACTGTAACCAATCAATAATAAATTAAAGCACTTAAACATTTTCTTTGCTCATATTTCATACATCAAAGACATTGATTCCAATGGTAACATTTTTGAACTTTGTATAAATTCCCACATAAAACCTCAGGGATAATTTTGTCCGTTTCCTGTATTACTGCAATTTGTAGTGCCCAGTTTAACCCTGCACAGATTTGAACAATGATGTCAAAGTTGTTCTCTATCTGAGTCACTGACAATGCTGCTCCATCTCCTGTCCTATAGTCTGTGTTAGAATTCATTACTTAAATATAGCTTCACTACTAGCTGACTGGCAACCCTTATAACCATTGCCAGATCATTCTCTCATTGCAAGCTTGATCTTTGATTTACCCTACTTGCTGCTCATAGTACAGTTTTCTCAATGAAAATACATCCATACAGTATCGCACAAAAGTGAGTACACCCCTCAAATTTTTTTAAAATATTTTATTATATCTTTTCATGTGACAACACTGAAGAAATGACACTCTGCTACAATGTAAAGTAGTAAGTGTACAGCATATATAACAGTGTAAATTTGCAGTCTCCTCAAAATAATTCAACACACAGCCATTAATGTCTAAACCGTTGGCAACAAATGTGAGTACACCCCTCGGTGGAAATGTCCAAATTAGGCCCAAAATGTAAAACTTTTGTGTGGCCATCATTATTTTCCAGCACTGCCTTAGCACTCATGGACATGGAGTTCAACAAAACTTCACAGGTTGCCATTGGAGTCCTATTCCACTCCTCAATAATGACATCACGGAGCTGGTGGATGTTAGAGACCTTGTGCTCCCCCACTTTCCATTTGAGAATGCCCCACAGATGCTCAATAAGGTTTAGGTTTGAAGACATGCTTGGCCAGTCCATCACCTTTACCATCACCTTCTTTAGAAAGGCAGTGGTCATCTTGGAGGTGTGTTTGGGGTCGTTATCATGTTGGAAAACTGCCCTGCGGCCCAGTCTCCGAAGGGAGAGGATCATGCTCTGCTTCAGTATGTCACAGTACATGTTGGCATTCATGGTTCCCTCAATGAACTGTAGCTCCCCAGCAGCACTCAAGCAGGCCCAGACCATGACACTCCCACCACCATGCTCGACTGTAGGAAAGACACACGTGTCTTTGTACTCCTCACCTGGTTGACGCCACACACGCTTGACACCATCTGAACCAAATAGGTTTATCTTGGTCTCATCGGACCACAGGACATGGTTCCAGTAATCTATGTCCTTAGTCTGCTTGTCTTCAGCCAACTGTTTATTGGCTTTCTTGTGCATCATCTTTAGAAGAGGCTTCCTTCTGGGACGACAGCCATGCAGACCAATTTAATGAAGTGTGCGGCGGATGGTCTGAGCACTGGCAGGCTGATCCCCACCCCTTTAACCAATCTTTAGACCATAAGTCTATTTCCCAAAGACAACCTCTGGATATGACGCTGAGCATGTGCACTCAACTTCTTTGGTCGACCATGGCAAGGCCAGTGGAACCTGTCCTGTGAAACCGCTGTATGGTCTTGCCCACCGTGCTGCAGCTCAGTTTCAGGGTCTTGGCAATCTTCGTATAGCCTAGGTCATCTTTATGTAGAGCAACAATTCTTTTTTTCAGATCCTCAGAGAGTTCTTTGCCAGGAGGTGCCATGTTGAACTTCCAGTGACCAGTATGAAAGAGTGTGAGAGTGATAACACCAAGTTTAACACACCTGCTCCCCGTTCACACCTGAGACCTTGTAACACCAACGGGTCAGATGACACCGGGGAGGGAAAATGGCTAATTGGGCCCAATTTGGACATTTCCACTTAGGGGTGTACTCACTTTAGTTGCCAACGGTTTAGACATTAATGGCTATGTGTTGAGTTATTTTGAGGAATAGCAAATTTACATTGTTATACAGGCTGTACACTTACTACTTTACATTGTAGAAGCGTGTCAATGGGAATGGGAAAAAAGGGGTATAGTTGCTGTAGTTTGTAGATAGTTAGGGGCAGTGGTGGGGGGATAGATCTGTGATAGGGTGACAGTGGCTATGGTGGGAGTATAGGGTTTATAGTTGAGGAAAGAGTCGGTAGTGGGGGATTGTGGCAGAAGTATGGGGGATAGTGGCTGTAGTGGGGGATACGGGTTGTAGTGGAAGTTAGGGACTGTGGTGGGGGATAGGAGCTATAGTGAAAGTATAGGTGCTGGGGTGGTATGATATGGGCTGTAGTAGGGGGGATATGGGCTGTTGTGTAGGGGAATAGTGTGAGGACAGGGGCCTGTAATGGGAGGACTGGGATTGTAGTGTGGTGGAAAAGAGTTGCCTAAAAAAACATTTTCCCATCCCTGATGTTTATGAGTGCCAGCCCTACCAACTTGCCAAACCCCATGACTTATTGGCTGGCCACTGAGGGAGATCTCCCGACCGTCCGTGTAACCCCTTGCTTGCCTGTTGCCCTGTGGCCTTGGTGGCCTTATGGCAACTCCGGCCCTCGTCATGTTACTGTTATGTCCTGCAGTTTAAACAACTGGCAGCAAAGAGCCAAGTTCCCACCGAAGTCCAAGTATTCTTTCTTTGGTTGAAGGTAGCTACTGAGGTAAAGACCTTGCTCATGTGTACAATTTCAATTAATCCTGTCTGAGCTCCAGCTAATTAATATTTTCCTGTGCTGTCACAGCTCCTGCTTTTTCTATGTCTAGCCATAGTTTATCTGTTTTGCTACAGGGTGGCAGCTATGTATTTTCTCTACTGCTTCGGTATGAACCCTGTAGCAATATTAGTTTCTGCATGATGGCTGCTTCGTGTGAACACTCCTATAATTGAGCAGATCTTAGTTACAATACCCTAGGAATAAGGCTTTAGAGGTTTCATTACTTTATTACAGATAACATGTCAGGATTGTCTACGTTTGAAAAGAAATACCTAACCCTTGTCATGAACAGACTGTACGTTTGTACGTATTATACACAAAAAAAATCAATTATTTTAACAAAGGAAAGTATGGGGTTTATCTGGGATTCTATGATTTAACATTTAGAGAACAGTGCAGAGTAACAAAACAAGTATCTAAAATACAGTGCTGTAATAATCCAGGTGTATTTCATGACAACCTCCTTAATCCCCCGTTTCTAAAGGCTAAATACCTATATATTTTTACATAGTATTTGTTATATTTATTTTGGAAATGCAAAAAAGGGAATATAGGTAGAACTGAGAAGTGTTTTATGGGATGTGTAGTTGCATATCCACAACATTGTCTAGGTTTGTAATCATCTATCTATGACTATGTATAACTAATAAATATAGGGTTTACGTTCCTTTTATATTGTATGTCAACACAAATATAGAGATAAAGCATTTGGAGTGGTAAAGATGTAAAGGAAGAGGGCTAAAATGAGAGTGCAGCAAAGGATGAGGAATAGGCTAAAAGGATAATATTAAGGGGAGGAGGCAGCATCTAAGAAACATGTACATTTTATTGGAAAAGTGTGATGGATCGTTGTGTTGGGTAGTGGAAGTGCCTTCCAGAGCTGTAGTCCCAGCACAGGCGAGGATTAACCTGGTCTGTTTGGCCTTTTTGAGTCACTTAACCTTGCCCTGTACTGTTGTTTTGAACCTAGGTTGACAAGAAAGAACATTAAATATGTATGTACATATCTTGTAGATATTTTGTTCATTTCTGTAGAGTGCTCTACAGACCATGACAAGGTGTTTGAAGGATATACCTTGTTTAGTTGGGAGCCAGTTCCATAAGACCATCCACAATGTGGTCACACTTACCTATCCCTATGATTAAACAGCATCATTTTGAAGGTGAGGAAATGTTATCTGTCATGTACAGAGCAGCACTATTGACTATTTGACTATTAAGTCCTTGGGGTACAGAACATGTGCTACCTGGCACATCAATCACAAGATACTCAGTGTTGGTTTTGCAGTTGCTTATTTGTGTGGTTAAGGTTAAGGTTTGCAGTACCTCCATGGGTTTAAACCCTTTTGCAGAGGTGATGTGGGAAAGATGTCACAAGTTCTCTCGTAGTTACAGTGCAAGTTGTAGTAGGTCCTGATCATTCTTCAATGATCACATCTTCAGTTTTGTCAGTTTTATGATTTCCTATCATCCTTTATGAATGTCCTCAAGTGTGACTGTAATGGACCCTTCCGTTAATGGACACTTCCTGGCTTGCGTCGAGGACCACAAGCACTGCACCGGACACCACAACCACCGCAGACTCCACAACTGCCGTAGCTTAACTGGAGCCTCGCCATCTTCCATCCACCCTGGATCAGCTTCTGTCCTCCAGGACAGTGTGGGGAAGACCTCTTCCTTCCACCCTGTATGAACCTCCAGCATCCAGGACCGTGTGGGGAAGACCTCTTCCTTCCACCCTGTATGAACCTCCAGCATCCAGGACTGTGTGGGGAAGACCTCTCCTCCAGGAGAGCGTATCAGGAACAAACTCTTAAAAGAGCTAAGTGATTCAAGCTCAGGGGATTATGCAGAGCATAGCAATCCCCAGTGTGATTATAGCAGCTCCCTCCAATAACGGGACAAGGCAACGTATTGAGGGTCAAACAGGATCTCATTTACTTGGCACCAAAGGGCCTTCTTTTATGCAGGTTTTCTCTACATAGGACTACCCACAGGGTTTTACAGAACAACCAATAACACACATACATTACAGAAAACACTCCCAGCAATTATACACAAAATCCTCCCCCTCTGCCTGTGATATATTTATGGTACACAATAGGTTAACATAATTATCACAAGCAGGAAAAATACAGTTTTTATACATGTACTATAACTTTAAAACCACACGTCCAATCTTCATAAAAAGATTATATATACACATATTATTAATCAGCATACTTGAAATATGAACATACTCAAAAATCATGCAAATCCTTCCATTAGTTCAAAAGTTAGTCGGAAGTCCTTTGTGACCGACCAGGCACATTTTCCTGCCCAAAACAGTTAAATAGATTTGGGCTGTGCGGTCGGTCAATTTCACACTGAAAAAGTCTCTGCAGCTAAAAACGGAGTGTAAGAGAAGGTAAGTGTCAGCGGTGAAATGTGTAGCCGATTTCAGTTCCATGGATTTGGCTACACATACTGCTGACCTCGTTCGAATGAACAAAGATGGCCGCCGCCATGTGTTCGTTTGTCGAATGGTGACTACTTCGGCACTTCGGCTGCATCCGAAGTGCCAATTTAAAGCTGCAGAACTGCTCCAATACAATTTAAAGGGGCAGCAAGAGTCTTTTAAAATCCAATCTGCTAAAATAGTCTTTAACAGGCAATATCTTCCAGGGGCCATAGTCTTAAAGGGGCATTGTTCATCAAAGTCACAATGTGCCCACCGACGGTTCTTAAAGGGCCATACACAGTCCAATAAAAAGTCCATAAGCCCAAATGCTGATTTAAGAGGGTACAATCTCCCCGGGGCCATAGTCGCAGGGGAGGAGGCAGGCAAGCAGGCCTCTCCAGGACAAAGTGGCGAAGGGCACTTCGTCACAGTGACCTTCTGTTTGCAGTGATCCTTAAATGCTCCAAGTTATAGCTGAGACATCAACATATAGACGGGCGTGTAGACGTCTACCTCCCTAAGATTGCTTGATTGATAACTAGATAACTGCGTAGGTCAAAATGTTGCTTGCTGTGATGACACAATAAAGGAAGAACAGTGAATTTTGCATTGACCTTACTGTGCTCTCCCTGCAACACTTCCTTGCACGGTCTGTAGTCTGCTGGCAGCCGGGATGTGACATCACCCAGGCATCCGAATCACTACAAGATGCGGATGGGAACTGTGCAAGAACAGCACTATGATCCATGGATCCAAATTAGGGAATTATATTGTAAAAGATCTGCTTCAAGATCAAAATTAGCAAAATGGCATTTCTTAATTTTGATCTGGCAGCTATTTAGTAGAAGAGTCCCTAATTTGATTTCCTTAAATGGGGGGTTGCCATATATAAGGATACTGATTTAGGGAGCTATTAAACTGATTTGAGTTGTTTAGTAGATATCTCCCTAATTTGATATCCTTATAGATGGCAATTCCACATAAGGGAAGCGAATTAGGGAGCAATCGACTATTATAATCTTCATTTATTAAAGTATTTAAATGAAGGCAGTCTTCCATTCATTTACAGACATGGCATCCAGCCCTCATGTGGAAAAAGGTTGCTGACCTCTGCTGCACATTAAGATGTGTGTTGCTTACTCATAGGAGATGTCCCTCCTGGTCGAAGCTTAGATTGGTCACCTTTTCTGTAGATCCCAAGATGTTGTAGAACTGCAACTTTCATGATTCTAAAGGCTGGCAAAGTTCTACAACATTTGCTGATGTACCTTTTGCCCAGGACTGGTATGAAGAGCCCTTGATATATTATCAGTAAAGTAGTTTTGAATAATCTTCAATCAATTTTCTGTTGGATTGATGGTGGGTGCAGCTAGATTTAGTAAGTTCCCTAATAGCTGTAAACAATTCTCTTGGCCTATGGACTTGACAAAGATGCATAAGAGTGCCAAAACGGTGTCTGTTTTCTGTGCTTCTGTAATAAAGACTGCTTTATGAGGAAACCACAGGTGTGCCCAGAAATTCTATATATTCAAGACGGTAAGTCATATACACAGACACACAATTCAAACAGTTGCAACATAAATGGTTACATGATTACACACAGTCATTTACACATCCATATACCTATACACACAGTTACATGCACACAGTCACATGTACATAGTGAAACAAACATACAGTCTCATGTACACACACATATTATTATTATTATTATTACTGGTATTTTTAAAGCAGATTCTGCAGCGCAAGTCACATAACACACACACACATCCTGATTCATAGAGTCAGATAGACATAGTTACACAGTAGTCAGCTCCACACAGTCAGACACACACACAATGCAACATACAGTTACACATGTAGACACATGCACAGAGTTGCACCACGTGCAGTCAATGACACACACTCATACACATTGTTACAGGCAAACAAAGTTACACACAGTAATACACCACACACATAGTCAAAAGCAACAGTCACACACAGTTACAGACACACACAGTTACAGTCACACACAAACAGTTATAGGAACACATAAACAGAGTTACAGGCACACACACAGTTACAGACACACCCACAGTTACAGACAGGCACACACACACATTTACAGTCATACATACAGTCACCAAAACTGCCTCCTGGGTCCTACCTTTTTGTTCATGGATGTTGGGGAGAAGCACAGCCAGAGCACATTCCCCTGTGTCTCTGCTTCTCACTCTACTAGCAGCTGGCATGGCTGGGCCTGGGATGGCAGTGCAGGTGTGGCTCCCCTCTCCACCTGGCGGCCAGAGTACATGCTCTCCCAGCAACTCCACCCCCCCCCCCTTTATTTAGGAGAACCAGAACCAACCAAAACCAATGGCTCTGTTGATGGACCTGCACATAGGAGCACTAATGTTAAAGACAAATTTTGCCTGGTGCGATGAGGTATGTTTAATTGGATAAAAGAAAAGGAAACTGTGGTTGAATCTGGTTGCAGTTCGTCTGTTTGTGGAATTGTTAAATTAGAAAACATACAAGATGTTCTGGCTAATTTTAACAGCTAACCAAATTGTAGATTAATGGAAGTCCCGATAATGTGAAAGTAATCAAATTTACCCTTGTGAATAGCAGAATAGGTTTCATACTGGAAATTGTGAAAAAAGGCGAATTTGTATATTTGAATACCATGCAGCTGCCATCCAGGTTTTGGTCAATAGACCTCATCTGTGCCTTAACCTGTCTGATCTCTGACTTGTTTAAATGTGACTAAAGGCTTGTTTAGGTCAGACAGTGTGTAGAAAAACAGAATACGGGCCTAAGCAATGCTGCATGAAGGGCCAGATTGTAATATGTTTATTTAAATAATCATCACTCCAGAAATTATTAATTGACAGGCTAGGGATAAAGAAAAACGTATTCATATATTTATGCCGAATAAAAGTCACAAGCCACAACAGCAAAAGGCTACAAATTCAGTGTTCCCTGCCTTCACAGTTTCCAGAGATTCTGTTACATAATCTGTCAAAAAAACATTGTTAATGATTCAAAATGTTAACGCTTACCTGAGCAGAAAGCAACATTTATAGAACATTCGCTTTATCAAACCACAAGCCTGTTTGAGTGCACAAAGCCATTCCTAAAACAAAGGCTAATTACAGATGCAAGTATTACCAGAGCATCACTGATTCTGCACAGAAGGGATTGCTAAATGGTACTTAAAAGACATAACCACATGCATACAGACACATTGGTGTCAGCTAATGTTGTTTGTATTCAAATCCTGTAACTTTTTGTCTAGATGGTCCAAATAAAGTGAACGGAATCAGAAGTTAATTTGAAACATTCATTGGATTCTACAAACAAATGCATTTCCGAGACTCAAAGAATACATACTAAACTCTAAAAAAATTTCACTAAAATAAAATATATTAATAAATTAGTATTTTGATGCTTTGCTTCTCAGTTCCTCTCTCAGGTATATGAATTGTTCACTGATTAGTGTTTTATGTTTTCCCTATCTCCATATTCATTTTTTTAAATTCAGAAAATAATAATTATAACATAATGAAGTACCTGCATTGAGTAATTAACAAATGTGTCTAACTACTATGATGTTTTGCAGAGGACCATCTGGCAGAATCGAGCTGACTGAATGAACATTTTAAGGATGGCTGCCTCATCATTTGAGCCTCTGATTGGTGGTTGTCATGGTAATGCTATGTTAGCAATGTTGAAAGTGGTACAAAGACTTTGTATTTATTAATTAACAACAATTTCACCTTAGGTTGCTTTTAATCTGCTAACATACTTGGAGGTATTTTCTTTTCTTTTTTGTTTCCAAACAATAAGTTAATTGAAGGAACAGACAAGGGAAAAACAAACGAATTACAGGAAAAATATGTCACAATATAGTGCAGACACAATAAAATTAGTTGTGTGTGGAAAGAATATTGAGTTGATGTTCTGGTCAAAAAGTATTTACCATGATTTTTTTTTAGCAGAATGGGATAAGAAAAAAATATAACAAAATAAAACATATGGATAGAACCATTTTATATTAGCACAGATATATCTATACATTTTTGCAAACAAAATAAATGTTATTACTAAACAGAGATTGGAAGAAATTAAAAACAAAATTGCAAAATTCAGGTCAAACCAAGTGAGTTCAGACATATAACATATCTTATTTGAGTTTCTTTGTACTTAGCTCACAATTCTCACTGATTCAGTAGCCATTAGCAAGTACAATTTCCTCCCTGGCAAGTAGAAATTGATCCCAGGTTAGTGTGCCATAGGCCCTTTCGGGTTGCAGTGATAAGTAGATTATGGTCGTGTCTAGTAACATGGAACATGGAATTTTGATTTATTAATATACTTTTAAGTTGCAGAAATACAAATTATACTGGCCTATTGTGAGGTGTTTTTTTCATACAAAGTTAGCATCAAAGTCAGAGGATAGAAGAGAGCTAAAGCAAAAACCAATTACTCTGAGTTCAGGAATTTTCTGATTCAGCATACAAGGCCCGGCTGTGATTGAAGAATTATAAATATGATGTTACAATATGTTATATATGCACTGCTCAAAAAAATAAAGGGAACACTTAAACAACACAATGTAACTCCAAGTCAATCACAATTCTGTGAAATCAAACTGTCCACTTCGGAAGCAACACTGAGTGACAATCAATTTCACATGCTGTTGTGCAACTGGGATAGACAACAGATGGAAATTATAGGCAATTAGCAAGACACCCCCAATAAAGGAGTGGTTCTGCAGGTGGTGACCACAGACCACTTCTCAGTTCCTATGCTTCCTGGCTGATGTTTTGGTCACTTTTGAATGCTGGCGGTGCTTTCACTCTAGTGGTAGCATGAGACGGAGTCTACAACCCACACAAGTGGCTCAGGTAGTGCAGCTCATCCAGGATGGCACATCAATGCGAGCTGTGGCAAGAAGGTTTGCTGTGTCTGTCAGCGTAGTGTCCAGAGCATGGAGGCGCTACCAGGATACAGGCCAGTACATCAGGAGACATGGAGGAGGACGTAGGAGGGCAACAACCCAGCAGCGGGACTGCTACCTCTGCCTTTGTGCAAGGAGGAACAGGAGGAGCACTGCCAGAGCCCTGCAAAATGACCTCCAGCAGGCCACAAATGTGCATGTGTCTGCTCAAATGGTCAGAAACAGACTCCATGAGAGTGGTATGAGAGCCCGACGTCCACAGGTGGGAGTTGTGCTTACAGCCCAACACCATGCAGGGCGTTTGGCATTTGCCAGAGAACACCAAGATTGGCAAATTCGCCACTGGCGCCCTGTGCTCTTCACAGATGAAAGCAGGTTCACACTGAGCACATGTGACAGACGTGACAGAGTCTGAAGATGCCGTGGAGAATGTTCTGCTGCCTGCAACATCCTACAGCATGACCGGTTTGGCAGTGGGTCAGTAATGGTGTGGGGTGGCATTTCTTTGGGGGTCTGCACAGTCCTCCATGTGCTCACCAGAGGTAGCCTGACTGCCATTAGGTACCAAGATGAGATCCTCAGAGCCCTTGTGAGCCCATATGCTGGTGCGGTTGGCCCTGGGTTTCTCATAATGCAAGACAATGCTGGACCTCATGTGGCTGGAGTGTGTCAGCTGTTCCTGAAAGACGAAGGCATTGATGCTATGGACTGGCCCGCCCGTTCCCCAGACCTGAATCCAATTGAGCACATCTGGGACATCATGTCTCACTCCATCCACCAACGTCACGTTGCACCACAGACTGTCCTGGAGTTGGCAGATGCTTTAGTCCAGGTCTGGGAGGAGATCCCTCAGGAGACCATCCACCACCTCATCAGGAACATGCACAGGCATTGTAGGGAGATCATACAGGCACGTGGAGGCCACACAAACTACTGAACCTCATTTTGACTTGTTTTAAGGACATTACATCAAAGTTGGATCAGCTTGTAGTGTGTTTTTCCACTTTAATTTTGAGTGTGACTCCAAATCCAGACCTCAATGGGTTGAAAAATGTAATTTCCATTTTTTAATTTTTGTGTGATTTTGTTGTCAGCACATTCAAATATGTAAAGAACAAAGTATTTCAGAAGAATATTTAATTCATTCAGATCTAGGATGTGTTATTTTTGTGTTCCCTTTATTTTTTTGAGCAGTGTATTATGTTATATAATATATATATATATATATATATATATTATTATACAGGAGAAAAGAGATACGCATGTGGAATGAAAACATACGTATTAACAGGAAATTATATGACCCCTTCCACACACAAACCCACCACATGCACATACACACACAGTTCGAAAGGAACACTTTCATGATTCTCTAGGTGGTATCAGCTGTGTGATATAAATTTGAGGCATGGATTACTCAAAAGGTCTCTGAAGAATTCACACCAGGTCAAGTTCTGGATATTTTAGAAGATTCCTCAGTGCATTCAATCACCTACTTATTAAGAACAAATCTACTTCATGGTCTTCAGATCGACATGCTAGGATTGAAGGCTGTTTTTCTTGGGATGTACGATGTATACCAATTTTAATATCAATAGTGACTAACTAAAAATTGGACCGAAAGAAAATGCAGTTCGAGGCCAATATGGGCAGGAATGGAGAATGGCAAAATAACAGCAGGAATTCTGTTAATACTTACATACACTAAACTTGGACGATGATGTAAAAATTAGTGACTTGGCCAACATTTGATTTCCAGTTTCTGTTCTGTGGACTAGATCATTATTTATTTATCAAGAGGTCTCCTTTGCTCCAACCCACCCAACTCTCCTCAGTTTTCTCCAGTAGCTTCTTCATCTCCTGCCTATCCAAATCTCTTTCTTTAACTATTCCACTACAGGACTTTCATTCTCCTTTATCCTTAGACCTTCTCAGATGGACTGGAATGTCAATCTTTATATAGACTCTTGAATGTCCCTATAAAATGTTATGGAATATAAACAAGAAAAGAAAACACATACTTCAGATCTACCACAGCACTAGGCAGCTGTCTTTCAGAAGAGGTGAAATGTTGGACCTTATTCACCACAAATTCACTTGTTTATATATTTGAATTATCCTCAACCCAACATACAGATATACAACTGAATATGCTGCTAATATATCCTACTTACATTTATGTTACACGTTCTTCCACATCATTTTTCATGTAAATTTTCGACTGTCAGATCTCATTTACACAGTGTTGCCTATACATTTTATCCACCTGGAAGTGTTTTTAAAATGCACATCTAATTTAAACATGTCATCTGTGCACAATACGCCACCTGTAGATTATTTCCAGCAATTCTATAACCAAATGGTCCCCCAATGATGTCACAAATGCTGAAGAAAACAGCTGGCGTCTCATAAATTATAGTTTTTGCCTCGAAATCCCCTACCGTCGTACTTGCTTTGCATAAGGTAACAGAACATATTGTGTTGCTCAGTGTAAAAGTAGAAAGGTGGAAGGTTACATCATAATTAAAAATTTTCACTATGTGCAATCTAGAAAATAAACTCAATAAACACTCCATTAGAGTCACGTGCTACAGAGCAAAGTGGGGGAGGCCATCTTCACTCTGGAATGCTGCAGAATCATTAAAACACCATTAGCTGCCAGGAATGGAGTTAATGGTTTAGCATTAGAGGGCTACACACTTTTACACATTTTATCACAATTGCGCTTGCAGATTATATGATGAAGGGGGTGTGAGAGGAAGTGAACATCTGATTCAATGTGTAGCCACATTACATTTGTTTTTCATTTCTCCCTTGAGTCAACTATGGATCAAATGCAGTTCATTTCTTGTAAAGATTAATGCACTGCGTTCTTTCAGGAAGCTTAACTTGTATTCATGAAGAACTCACACGCTGTTGATTGTAATGAGTCTTATAAATGTATGACTTTATTTTACTCTTTAGTATTTCGGGAGTAGCATTTTTTTGTTTTTTAGTGGCCCAAGTTGAATATTATATTGCTGTTTCATCAGTGAGTTCTCCTGTTTCATTAGTGTTCCATTCATTTCTTTCAATTTCTAGCTCTGTTTCAAGACTCCTTTCCAAATTCGTATTGGTTGCGGTCCTCTACTCACGTCAGCAGGTAAATGTCCATCTGAGTTTTCCAGGAATACATGGTTTGGTTTATGGTTTCTGTCAAAGTGTACTCTTTGTTATACTCTTATCAAGAGTATATCAGTCCTTGGCTGCATGTTTCTATAGCCATTACAATGGTTAACTTAGCCAATAAGTATTACTTCTATCAATCTGTCCTCCACCGTGGGATTTTTCACTTGTAATATAACTGAAAGCTTTGTAATCACAAATACTGATATGTCCTATGCTGAACATTGAGCCATTTCCATAATTCAAGAAGTTTCTGTGTAACTACTGATGGTAGACAGGTAAATAGCTGTCTCTATAACTTATCCCTGGTGTTTGTTGGGTAGGTTGGCAACTTGAAACTTGCATATTTTCATTAAGCTATGGTTTCTTCTGTCTTGACATTTTGTTCAGGAATGCATGGTATAGTTGTTTGGTGCTCAATGTCTTGTTCCCTCAAGAATGCATGGTTTTCCTTACTATTTATGTCTACTAAAGGATAAATAAGTATTACTACGGAGAAAGAAGTATTTCAGGCCAGTATTTATTTTCTGGCCAGTATTTGAAGAAGGTTGAGTCAGCCATTTTAAAATGTATCCATGGATCTTAGCCAGGAAAAGAGAATTATGGTTTGTAATTATTTACTTATTGATTGCTAAAGATAGTCTTTGTACCCTTGTTTCAAAGAGGGATCTCAATATCAAATTTTCTATTGAAGGGAGTTTGGGTACCATATCACTCATTTCAACAAACAATACTAAAATTGTTAAATGAATTGCATTACCATGGCATCTACCTTACATTCCACCTTGCTCATTTTAACACACGGATGTGGCCTGGTTGGGTTTAGGGACTGATGTATTGGTGCTTGTATGTTAAATTCTGTGGATGTGATGGAACGTTGGGATGATATGTGATATTATTGGATGTGAAGATGTTGAGATATAGCAGTTTGGGTATGAAAGCTTGTGTTGGTGCCAGGATTTGTGGATGCTGATAAATAAGTGGTGATGTTTTATCAAAGGGACAAAGCAGTGATATATGATGTGGATATACTGGAAGAAGGAGGTGATATATTGATGTACAATGTAGATCAAATGGGAAGTTGATTATTTTGTTTTAGTGATGAGATATGGGGACTGTTTGTTCTTATAAGGACCCTGATTATGACATGAAATTTGAAAGTTCTGGTATTTGATGGTGATGTAGTCGTACCGGAATGCAGAACTGCTGTGATATAAGGAGGATAGCTAGTATATTGGGTGTAGCAATAAAATGCAGAGGCACAACCATTATTTTATGTGTTGAAGGGTTAAAGTATACTGACTTACTGTAACCTGCAGCAAAACACAGGTAGAATGCCCATAATATCTACCCTAATTGCGTTACAAGGATCATTCTTTCTTAACTGACCTCCTCACTAAAGTGCATCCTCTTCCAAACAGGTTTTATTCTTCATATCTCTGTAGGGAGGTGTTGTATCTGAGTAGACAGATGGCGAATGCTTTTCATTTATTTATTTATTTTTTAACCACTCTGCAAAAAAACCTAAACACCAATACACTAATACAGACAAAAATAGGATGTACAACAGAAGTATGCAGTGTCTGGATTACCATATGGTTAGAGATGGGAAATAAAAGTGCATTTTTTTCAGTTTCAATTGAGATTCCGGCTGCATGTGAACAGCTCAATGCATAACAATTCATTAACAACTCCCAGTATTGTAATGTTGTAACGAAACCTTTGAGGCTGCCTTTTCTACAGCTAGAAACAGAATGTTATTATTGTACTAGAAAATGAAGCACAAAGCATTTACCATTTGGATTGTTATAATACCATTAAAAACACTTTTTTTTCTATACAAAATTGTAATGAGTCTATTTACCAAGTTCGCAATCTTATTAATTTACTGAAACGTCCTGAATTGACATGCACTTCAGTCTCATGAAGAATGTGTCACATATTTAGATTTTGCTGCAGCTAAACTGGATGGCTGTTATATTGCATTTATTTATTTTTTAATAAATATATTAACCTGGGATAAAAAAAAAAAAGAGTAAATGTTGATCATGTTTTAATACATAAAGGGAATCAACACAGTAAAGGAGGAGACTATATTTAAAAGAAGAAAAACTACCACAACAAGAGAACATAGTCTTAAATTAGAGGGGCAAAGGTTTAAAAATAATATCAGGAAGTATTACTTTACTGAGAGGGTAGTGGATGCATGGAATAGCCTTCCAGCTATAGTGGTAGAGGTTAACACAGTAAAGGAGTTTAAGCATGCGTGGGATAGGCATAAGGCTATCCTAACTATAAGATAAGGCCAGGGACTAATGAAAGTATTTAGAAAATTGGGCAGAATAGATGGGACGAATGGTTCTTATCTGCCGTCACATTCTATGTTTCAATGTTTATGAAAGTGGACTATTTCAAAGAGACACTCACATAATAGTTATGGGGGCAGGGGTGTCTCACCTTCAGTTCAGGGATTAAACAGTTTAGCCCCAAAGGTGGGGCCCTGACACATCTGCAATCTGCATTCAGCCGATGACGCCGCTAGGAAGAAGGAGAGGAGGAGGAAAGCTCCCCGCCCGGTGCTGGAGAAAGGTAAGTGTTTAACCCCTTCCTCTCCCCAGAGCCCGGCGGGAGGGGGACCCTGAGGGTGGGGGCACCCTCAGGGCACTATAGTGCCAGGAAAACGAGTATGTTTTCCTGGCACTATAGTGGTCCTTTAATAAACAGATGAATGATGAATGAAGGCATCAGCTGACACACGCAGTCTGTCAGCGGCCACCTGGTTAAGCCTTGCTTATATCGCAGTGCAGACAGGAATGTAGCCCCATGTTACTTAGGGGCATTGACAGGGCTAGTAGGCAGGCCTTGGTGGAGTTAGGCTGTAAAAGGTAGAAAATTTGGAGGGGTTGGGCAGCCATTTTATACAGGTCACTATTAATCTGACTTACCTGACTGAGTTTGTCCTTCCCTCCCTGGGGTTTGGCATCAATATTATTTCTCCATTTTGTCACAGCAGGAGGGCTGGTAAGGGGAATAATGGGTATAAAAAGGGGGGAGGTTAGTTATATAAGGACAGTTTATAGTGTTAGTTATTATGGTTTTTAGGTTTCAAGCTGGTCGGTGGTTTAGAACCTTGCGGGTAGGGGTTTCCAGGTTTATCCCTACCATGGTTAATTCAAATGTTGGAACTTTATTTATTTGTGGTCATGTTATTAATTGTTGTTTGTGATATTGCTTATGTTTATTAATTACAATTATGGGTCACTGCTTAATACAAAACAACAATGTATTTCACAGCTCTGGCTATTTTACTTTGTAGAATTATTATGATTCATTTGTGGAAGTCTTCTTGTTCTCTTTTATATTATATAGGCTAATTATTGTGGCACTGCTATGAATTCTAAAGCAAAAAAGAAAAAGAGATCGCAATAAAATAACGCAAAATTTATTTTCAAAGGCTACGATCTTTGTTTGAGTCTCTGTTCATATTTATTTAAACATAATGCTTTTCTGAATGCAGTAATATGTGTTATTATATATATGGCACGTATTTGCAATTTATTCATCCTAGTTATTTCTCAATAACGTTGCCAAACACCTGATCCAGAGAGTCAGTAAAACCTACAGAATACAAGACACTAAATGTATTCTGTCTTTGGAGTGTTGAAGGCATAGATAATGAGAGGGAGCAGATGTCTCTTTTTAAAGAACAGGCCTCGGAATTAGACCTATAATGTATTTCTTGGTAGTTTTTGACCGTGTTAATTTTCTCTCCTCCCATTTCAAGCTTAAAAAGACACTGAGGCTCCCTTTTTAATGGTTTATGTATTACATAATAAACATAATTTTTTTTTTTAAATAAATCACGCACTTTTGAAATTCTTGCTTTTGCTGTAAATTGACAGGCTTTACAGCACCTGCAAAAGGCTCAAGAGGGACCAAAACATTGCTCAGCTATCAGCATCCTTCCATTGATTCCAACAGAGTAAAGCATTTCCCATAAGTCTATGCCTTTCCAGCATAGATATATGGGTATTTAGTTAAGCACCTTTCAGCTTCTTCACTTATGTGGAATTACTGACAATTCTATTCACAGTTTTGAGAATGCCAAGTGCAATAGCTGTCCTACTGACTCAAGTAAGCACTGTTGGAGTTTTTTTACTAAGGTAAAGCGTGCCATGAAGAGGCATTGAAACGTAATGTTCCGGTGAAGATAACTGTTATGTTTTTTAATTAACATTAGCCTAAAAAGACAATATTTAAGACGTTCTATCATGACATCTGAATGCAACCCCCAGAAGCCAACTATTAATAAACTATATTTTTTAATTTTTAACTAAAATACACTGAACAAAATTATAAACACAATACTTTTGTTTTTGCCCCCATTTTTCATGAGCTGAACTCAAAGATCTAAGACTTTTTCTATGTACACAAAAGGCATATTTCTCTCAAATATTGGTTCACAAATCTGTCTAAATCTGTGTTAGTGAGAACTTCTCCTTTGCCGAGACAATCCATCCACCTCACAGGTGTGGCATATCAAGATGCTGATTAGATAGCATGATTATTGCACAGGTGTGCCTGAGGCTGGCCACAATAAAAGGGGTGTCTGAAAATGTACTCACCCGATTCCAGCGATTCATTGCAGCTTCTCTGGAACTCCAACGTTTTACATTGCAGGACTAAGTGTGACAGAGACACAGCACCCAGACCACTTCAATGAGCTGAAGTGACCTGGGTAAAATACAAAACACAAAAACCAGGTCATGCTAGTGTATGCATTAAGTCCAATTCTTTGGAAGATCCTGTCTTGAATTCGTCCAGGCTTTAGTTGGTGTTAAGTATATGTAATAAAACAGAAAATAACCAGTAATAGTGCACATAGCCAGATACTTAGTGTAGGACACACAAGGATATGTGGGATCACAACTTGCTAGAGCTATAGACCAGCTCTCAGTAAACAGCGTACAGTGGTATAATCCCCGCTGATGAATATATAGCTCCTTAGAGGTAAGTCTCACAGCATCCAGATGAATATAAAATAGTAAAACATAAAAAGAAAACAACAGTGCTTACTGTGTAAAACCAAAAACAGGTAAAAATATAAATGGTAATTTACTCAAATTTAGTAGAGCAATGACACCGCTCAAGAGATAGCGCTTGGGTGGTATGATCCCCACCAAGGATATAATGTGTTTTAATATTGTTTTTAAGCATTTAAGTGTATTTGGCTTACACCTATTTTATAGTGCAAGAGCATTTATTATACTTTTTATTACTTTTATTGTTTTGTATTGTTCCTGGCACATTAAAAATCTCCTGAAGTATCTACTCCACTCTACATCCAATCGCTGGCAAGATTTGCCCTCAGGAGAATCTACTCAACATTATATCCCTGGTGGGGATCATACCACGCAAGCGCTATCTCTTAAGTGGTGTTAATGCTAAATGTGAGTAAATTACCATTTACATTTTTACCTTGTTTTGGTTT
This sequence comes from Pelobates cultripes, assembly GCA_933207985.1. Lineage (NCBI taxonomy): Eukaryota > Metazoa > Chordata > Amphibia > Anura > Pelobatidae > Pelobates > Pelobates cultripes. Next base: position 41,555,691 of record OW240920.1, on the reverse strand, counting down.
TACACAGTAAGTACTATTGTTTTCTTTTTATGTTTTATTATTTTATATTCATCTGGATGCTGTGAGACTTACCTCTAAAGAGCTACATATCCATCAGTGGGGATTATACCGCTGTATGCTGTTTTACTCAGAGCTGGTCTATAGCTCTAGCAAATGTGAGTGTGATCCCATATATCCTTGCTGTGTGTCCTACACTAAGTATCTGGCTATCTGCAACATTACTGGTTATTTTCTGTTTTATTACATATGCTTATCACCAACTGAAGCCTGGACGAATCCAGGCCAGGATCTTCCAAAGAATTGGACTTAATACAAGCACTAATCAGCGCAACCAGGTTTTTGTGTTTTCTGTTTTACTCAGATCACTTCAACTCATTGAAGTGGTCTGGGTGCAGTGTCTCTGTCACACTTAGTCCTGCAATGTAAAACGTTGGCGTTCCAGAGTTTCCCTTGGCAAACATACAAGGCCATAACTAAAGGGTGTATACGTCATGGAAATTTTCCTGACTTAGTTCAAGATGGCATCTTAAAGTCTGAACATCTTTATCTACTAAAGTTACCATGGTATATTACGTACTGAAAGAGTCGTAGCATAGCCTTGAAGCTTGTTTATGCATTATTGTTATTGTAATTCGTCTGGGACAAAATGGCGCAAACATATTATGCACTGAGGTTATTGCTTAAAGAAACATCTATGAAAAACAATATGTTCCATTTGTAACACCTTGTCAGTTTGCAATATCTCTTAAAGACAAAGTACACAGTTTAAGAAATACAACATTTCATTCTAAAACTTGTAATATTTGCATTTGCCCATAACAATGTAATCTACAACCCATGTAGATCAATGGCCAACAAACTCATCTCAATATATTTTTCTACTGGTAATTTTTATGCATAGAACTTGCTTGTACAGCCTAGATAATTAATAGACATATGCAATTAGTTTTGTTCTGAATCAAATTTAGTCCAAATCCAAATTTAATCTGATTTAGAAATTCGGAAGCATTCAAATTTCCAAATCAAACAAAAACGAAGTAAACATATCCTTAATTAATTGAATCAACTAGTTTTGAATCCATTCATTTTGGTAAGGATAGCCAATTAGGGAGTAAACTAAGCACTTTTCTTAATTTAGTTTGTTCTTCTGTTTAGTAGCTAACTCCCTAGTTTGTTATCCTTACATGGGATTCCCATATGGGAGAGTACCAAATTTTGGAGCTATCCACTAAACAACTGAAAGACCAAAATTAAAATAATGATTTTTGTTAATTTTGATCTTTCAGCAATTTAGCACAAAACTTGCTAAATTCGTACTTTGTAAATTAGTGACTTCCACTTTCATTCATTACCTATGGGGAATAATGAGTGTCCAAATTTCGAAAATCACAATTTTCAGGCATATTTTGTTTAATCTGAATAAATATTTTCCAAATTTTAGATGAAATTTTTTTAGAAAAATAACCAATTGAAACATCTCTTGTAATTAAGAGAAAGCAACTGGCTATGCAGAAGTGGTTTTAAATCAAAACAACATTTAAAAAGAAAAACAAGACATGATTGTAATTAAAGGGACACTGTAGTCAACAGAACCACTACAGCTTAATGTTGTGGTTATGGTATCTATAGCCTGTCCTTGCAGGCTTTTGAATGTAAACACTGCCTTTTCAGAGAAAAGGCAATGTTTACATTGCTGCCTAGTAACACATCTCGTGGCAGTCAGTTACAAGGCCACTAAAGGTGCTTCCTGTGTCAGTGCTGCACAGTGTGCAGTACCTACATTCAGTGTCTCCACACACTGAATGGAGACTGTGAACGTTCCCCATAGAGATGCATTGATTCAATGTATCTCTGTGAGGAGGTGCTGACTGGCACAGTGTGGCATCCTGTCGCACATATATAATAACCTCCTAATGCTTTCCTATGTGAAAACATTGCGTTGGCTGAGATAATTAAGTTTGATTATCTCAGCCATAAAGGCAGAGCCAGGAGGGCCGCCATGGTGAGACCAATGCGGCATGGGAACAAAGGTGAGTAAACTAACATTTTCCATGTGATGGGAGGGTTGCCAGGGACCTAAACAGCCAGACCAGCACTATAGTGTCAGGAATACATGTTTGTATTCCTCACACTATAGTTTTCCTTTAATAACTTAAGTATGTAAACTGATAGATAATGGATACAGCTAACACACATAACAAATATAGGTAAATAGTAAATATTTAACTCATTTTTTTATTAAGTTGACCCACATATTCAAGATTCATTTGTATTTTGATATTTTTTGATATCATTAAATAAAATGATATATTCAAACATAAATGCAATTTTACTCCCTGACCTCCAATGCCACCCCTCACACTGCTTTAGCCTGCAGTTCCTTGTCATTTTCAAGCCATCGTCAATTAATTTCACATTGGGGCTCTCAGTGAATTATCTTAGTCTGTTTTCTAGCTGTAGCAATGGGGTGACCAGTACCTCTGACCCTCCAGTGGTGACCCCACTCCAAATTTGTCCCTCACAACCAGGATTCTCATCTCCCAATGTCTGCATGTTCCTGTCTCTACAATATGACATACTCATTAGCTACAGCCCTGCTCACACACTACTGGACAACTGTATGTAGTATTAACAGCTGTAGCTGTGTGTATAGGTATCTGTCTGTATGTTGCTGTCAAAGTGAAAGTATGTTCTAATAATAGGTAAATACATTGGTTTATAACCTAACATAAATTAAATATCCACTTAGTTTGGATAATGTGTAAGCAATATATTTCTGTAAGTAAAAATAACTCACTTTACTAATTTATGTTCTGATTTTGCTAATATGCATGTGCATTCAATGTTTTGCATATTTGTAATAACTGAAAACCAAATAACAAAAGGTATGCTTGACCAAGTCGTAAATGTTTCATATTTGGCATGGTTTAGATGTGGTTGATATAACAGTCATAGGGACTAAAAATGTACAGATTTAAAAAGTAGATAATTCAGAGGATTTCATGCTGGCACGCCAGTCGTCACAATGTACTAGATTCCTCTCATGTGTTTATACTGAAATAGTTGTTTCTATTCATAGAATATATATATATATATACTTTATGTTTTTATAACAAAAAATAAAAAATAATATTAAATAGCACATCACACTACTCTGTGATGATTGCAGTGTTTATTCACTAAAATATTGTTTTATATTGTATTATTGTTATTAAGGTTCATAAGAATATTCCATGTATGATTTTATTATAGAATTTTAACAGTTTGTATAGATGTCTATTTTATTCACCATAGCTTACAGTTATGCTAAGCAAATATAAATAGAATCCATAATTATAATAATCATAACTATAAGACCTTACACACACATAATATAACCCGACAGAGCCACATCGTTTAAAAAAAATAGAGAATAAAACTAATATTTTGTTTGTACATAATAATTCATAAAATGCATGATAAGCAACTGTTTATGGTATATGCTTCTGTCTTATTGATATGGTCTGAAGTGATGGAGTTTGTCTGGGATATTTGCTAATTTCTGAATGGCCTCGTACCGAATAAGGTAAAACCATCTCCCTGAATACGGGGCCATATGGACTGTAAAATCCAGGCTTTGTTCACGCTACTAAACAATGTCCAGATTTTCCAATTTAGACGCCAAACTATTTGATCCGGATTTCAGCCGGACCAAACACCGTCAGACGACTGAAATCCACAACGAACGCTTGAAATCCAGACATGGATTTTATAGAAATCTGAACTATTTGGCCATTTTCAACATTAGCTGGTGGCAATATCCACTTTTTAGTGAATAAATCCATATATCTTTATTTCAAAATTTAAAAAAAAAAATATTTTTTTCACTAAAAGTACTATAATGTCACATTATACTATCAGTATCATGTCATTTGCATTTCAATGTAGTTTGAGGACTGGTGGCCCTAATTCTATGATCTCCTTAACCTTAAGTCCTCCATGCTTATTACTAAGCACCATTCAACCCTAACTTTACGTGCTCTAGCTCTAAACAATCCTCAACCCTTAACCTCAGTAGCCTAACCTTAGTTCTAACTCTTAGCTGCATTTTAAGAGCCATTGAATGATGTAGCAGTTTTTTATTATGCCGCACCATTTCAGCATTGCCAAAAACATTCTCAACATTTAAAATGCATTTCTCAGTTTTAAAATTTAAAAGGATAATGCCTTATTAACCCAAACTGATGCAAGAGTGGAGTAAGAGACAAATGGAAGATGGAGGGTAAGAAAACTGGTCATGAATCAGGTTGTGTCTGTCCCTGTGTCCATATTGCACATTACTTATAGACATGTCTATACAGTAAAATGCATTGAGTTTTTTTATAAAAGAAAACAATTCACACTGGAGGGTCATCCATCCAGGCCCGGGATACTAGCATAACATATATCCTGTATATATATAATAAAACCACAGATCTTTATTCTCAACTTCCACAATTCACCCTTCTGTAAATTTAAACTACAGGCAGTGCCAACATTATGAAAATCATACTCTACACTTACCTATCCTGTTTCCCAAAAAATAAGATATACCCCGAAAATAAGCCCTTGTGTAATATAAGTCCCATAGGCGTGCACACGGGGTGTGCTGGGTGTGCCTGGGCACACCCTAATCCCCGCGGCATGCCTATGGAGTGAGACCGGCAGGGGAGATCTCAGGATCTCCCCTGTCGGCTCATGCAGAGCCGGCACTATCCGAGCGCCGGCTCTGCTTTCATGCTGCAGCGGGGAGGGAGGCAGGAAAGGACCCGGGGAGCTCAACCAGCAGCTCCACCGGGCTCCTCTCGCGAGTTCTAGACATTGCAAGAAGAATTTGCATAAGATTTGTGGTGCTTGCCATGGCAACGCTCAGATCTCGCGAGAGTGAACTCTAGCCCCAGGGAAAGCAGCAGGAACAAGAATCCTCCTCCCTACATAAGGTAAGAAGGGAGGGGGGATATTAAGTAATGTACCCCCACCTCCACCCCCACAATCACCCACACACACAGCACCCACACAGCACCTACACACACACAGCACACACACACAGCACCCGCACACAAACAGCACCCTCACACACACATCACACTAACAGTACCCTCACACACAGCACCCTTACACACACAACACCCTCAAACCACCCTCATGCAGCACACACACAGCAGTGTATGTATGTGTGTATATATATATATACACACACACACACATACATATACACGCGGCGTGTGTTTGTGCTTTAGGGTGCATACCCTAATGAAATAGGCTGCACACGCCTATGATAAGCCCTACCCCTAAAATAACCCCCTCCCCCCCCCCCTGCCGAGAATGTAGACCTGCTTTCTAGCACATTCTAGCATTTTTTCCCCTGAAATAAGATATCCCCCGAAAATAAGCTACTGCGTTTGAAAATGTTTATATAAGACCCGGTCTTATTTTCGGGGGAAAGACGGTATGAGCAAGGTAGGTCAAAAATGCACTACTGGAGGTTCAACATAGGGTTAAATGCCATCGTGTTTGTTTGATACATTTTTTATTATTATTTTTATTATTCAGATAAATAGGTCTTTTTATTTATATCAGCACATTTTTCATGTTGGAATGAATGTTTAAAATTCATGCTTACCCAACCCTTCAAAAAAAGCTGCAGGATACAGAAGTTGAGATCTTATATTAACGTTCAAAAGCAATTATCTGTTTCTTGTGGCAGGATTAAGAATGCCCGCTCGGTCCTGCTATTACCGATACGTTGTATCATGACTTGAATATGTAACTGCAAGTGTCACATTTATTCCAGGGGTTTTGCAGTACATTTCTAAGTAGCCGGCATTGTTTGCTGCCTCTTGGCAAGCGGAATGTAATATATAGTTTACATTACCCTTTCCACTAGACATTGCAAGAAGAATTTGCATAAGATTTGTGGTGCTTGCCAATGGCCAGACATTGAAGTGTTTATTTACTAAACAGCAAATTGCAAATAGCGAGTTGATGAGAGAACAGAAAATATAGGACAAACTAGGTGAAGTTTTGCAATTTTCTTTTTACATATATACACAATACAAAATCCAGCGCACTCACTCATTCACTAAACAACAATTTCAAAACTCGCAGAATGTAATCGTTTTATTAAAACATCTCACTTAGGCAAAAAATAATGGTGGTTTAGTTAGAGTATATGATCATACATTGCATAAGCCTGCCACAACGCCATTGTACACCATTCTGCATGTTCAGAGTGCAGCCCTCCTGGTTTCATATATATATTTGGGAGCCCAGGCCAGCTTCCTGGTTTTGCACCCCTCCCTGTCACAGGCAGGGCCGGATTAACATATGGGCTGATGGAGCTGCAGCTCCAGGCCCAGGCCCATGGAATAGGCCCATCAAAAAAAAATTTTTTTTTTTTTTTTTTTTTTTTACACACTACTCTTAGGTTTGCCACCTGACTGGTATTTTAATGGCACAGACGGTATTTGAGGCTGCCTGGCCTGCCGGTATTGCAGTAATACCAGCAATACAAATGCAGGTAATTTTCTCAGAATAAATGGAAATTACTCTGCAATACCAGCACCGGCCAGTAGGGGTCACTGTGTGTGGAGAGAGGCAGGGATAGGAAGTTACAGCATATCCCTGCCTCTCTCTACTACTCACTGATCCGTGGGGGAGCAGCCACATAGCACAGAGAGTCCAGACAGCAGCTCTACAGCTCAGGTAAGTGAGGGATGGGGGGAAAGGCAGCAGGGACACATGGGGACACTGAGACACTAGGGGACACTGAGACACAGACACTAGGGGACACTGAGACACTAGGGGACACATGGGGACACTGAGACACTAGGGGACACAGACACTAGGGGACACATGATGACACATACACTAGGGGACACTGAGACACTAGGACACAGACACTGGGAGACCTGGGAACACTGAGACACATGGGGATGCTGTGAGACATAGGGACATTGGGAGACACACGGAGACACTATGTCCCCCAGCCAGTGTCCCTAGTGTCTCAGTGTGCCCAAGTCTCCCAGTGTCGGTGTCCCATGTCTCTCAGTGTGCCTAGTGTCCCCATGTGTCCCAGTGTCCCCATGTCTATGTCCACAACTGTCCCCATGTCTCCCCAAGTGTCTGTCTCCCAGCCAGTGTCCCCTAGTCTCCCAGTATCCCCTAGTCTCCCAGTGTCTGTGGCCCTAGTGTCTTAGTGTTCCCAAATGTTTCAGTGTCTCCACGTCTCCCAGTGTGTTCCTAGTGTCTCAGTGTGCCTGGTGTCCCCATGTCTCCCAGTGTCCCTATATGTCCCAGTGTCCACATGTCTATGTCCACAACTGTCCCCATGTCTCCCAGTGTCCCCAAGTGTCTGTCTCCCAGCCAGTGTCCCCTAGTCTCCCAGTGTCTGTGTTCCCATGTCTGTGTCCCTAGTGTCTTAGTGTCCCCAAATGTTTCAGTGTCCCCATGTCTCCCAGTGTCTTAGTGTCCCCAAATGTTTCAGTGTCCCCATTTCTCCAAGTTTCCCTAAATGTCTCAGTGTCCCCGGGTCTCAGTGTCCCTGGGTCTCTCAGTGTCCCCAGTATCCTAGTGACATGGGGACACACTGAGACATTGGGACACTGGGAGAAATGGGGACACAGACACTGGGAGACTAGGGGACTGGGCGACATGGGGACACTGACACTAATACATAGGGATACAGACACTGGGTGACTTGTGAGACTGAGACACTGGGAGACAGGGAGACACTGGGAGCAATCCATCTATACAGCAGAATCAAACTGTGAGTAGTTTGGTGATTTTACAGAATTTTCTCTGATGTCACTCCTTGTGATTTACATCATGTGATGTCACGCATAACTAATTAATTATACAAATTATTAAGGCTGGTATTTTTTTCCAAGAAAGGTGGCAACCTTAACTACTCTTCACATACTCTTGCTTAAAGGAGCACTATAGGGTCAAGAACACAATCATGTATTTCTGACCCTATTATGTTAAAACCACCCCCCTGGCCCCTTCTTGCCTCCCTAAATATAGTAAAATATTACTTGTATTCAATTCTGCAGCTGCTGGCTCAGAAGTGGTGGTCTGAGCAAATTACAATACTTCCCCATAGGATTGGCTGAGACTGTCAACTAGGCAGATCAGGGGCAGAGCCAGCACAAGTCCAACATAGCCCTGGACAATCAGCATCTCCTCATAAAGATAAATTGAATCAATGCATCTCTATGAGGAAAGTTCAGTGTCTGCATACAGAGGGTAGAGACACTGAATGGCAGTGCTGCACACTAGGCAGTACTGCCCCAGGAAGCACCTCTAGCAGCCATCTAAGGAGCAGCCAGTGGAGTTATTTTCTCTGAAAATACAGTGTTTACTGCAAAAGGCCTGAATGGAATGATTCTGCTTACCAGAACAAATACAATAAGCTGTAGTTGTTCTGGTGACTATAGTGTCCCTTTAAGTTTGGAAGCTTAAGAGGGATGTATGGGAACAAAACTTGTGTGCACTTGCTGACATTAAAGTTAGTTTAGGTAATGCAGACGTTGGTCTCTCTAACACTGTGGCATGTCCCCTTTCTTCTACACTCACTACAGACATCTTTTCTCTGTCTCAGACTATATACCAGGAACTTCTGCCTGCTAGTAAGAAGGTAAGGAGACAAGTGGACCAGCGAGTGCTAGGGGACAGTCCTTAGAAAGAATGGAGTGAGCGCATCATTAGACGCATTTATGTCAAGCTCAAGGTGCTGCCTGCATTGTATGCCCTTAGTTGGACAGCCTGCAGGATTGGCAGGCAGCCTGACATGCATTCATGCCAGGCTGACCTTCCAATTCTTTGGACAAACATGCCCCTTTTTGGGCATGTTCACCCCTTTTGGCAGGTCTTGTCACGTGATTCGCGCCAGTGGCACGCCCTTTTACCCCGCCCATTGACTTCCTGCTTCACTGGACACTGCTGTTAGGGGTTATGGATTTACTTGAAAGATGAAAGCATAAATTAGAGAGAGATTAGCATAGAGTATGTGTTTTCCTATAGCTGCATCCTATGAGTTTCCCTCCAGCACCATCTCCATCAGATACATGACGCTTGGGAGGTATGATTGTTTTAGTGTCTTTCGTTGATAAGATTCTGTAATTAGGCCCATCATAATTGTCAGCACCAGGCCCACTGTGCTCTTAATCCGGCCCTGGTCACAGGTGCCTTATTCCAGGGCCCTATGTAACTCTGACCTGCAGAGAGTCCCAGAAGGAAGCATTTTCCCAAGTAAGTGGATTACTCTTATAAGAGGAGGCATTAAATTGCTAGAGTAGGACCTGCCAAGAATGGGGTACATTGGCATGAGTGCGCTGGATCTTGTATGTAGTATGAATTGGTCACAGCAGCACCCTAAAAAGTATGCATATTCATGTGAGTGCAACCTCTTGGTTTTACATATATATATATGTATATATATATATGTGTGTGTGTAGGGGTCTACCACACCAGGCTAGATCCAAAATGCAGACTATGCAAAGAGGCCTATAAGACAATCCAGCACATAGTGGCCAGTTGCAAGATGTTAACAGGAACAGAATACACTGAGAGACACAGCCAAATTGTTGGGATTGTGAACCAAAACATATGCTCAAAATATGGGCTGGAGATACCACAAAGGCTAGTTGAGAATGACAGGGCTAAGATCCTGTGGGACTTCCAGATCCAAAAAGACAAGCAAGTACTGGCCAACCAACCTGACATCGTGGTGGTAGACAAGAAACAGAAGGTTGCAGTCGTGGTGGATGTAGCAATACCCAGTGACTATAACATCACAAAGAAGGAACATAAGAAGGTGGACAAATACCAAGAACTGAAAGAAGGGCTAAAAAGGATGTGGAAAGTCAAGGTAGTAGTAGTTCCACTTGTGATAGGAGCACTTGGGGCTGTGACTCCCAAGTTGGGCAGTTGCTTTAGAAGATTCCAGGTGGGACAACTGATATCGTTTTCCAGAAGAGTGCAGTTCAAAACAGCTAAGATACTGCAAAGAAACCCTTAGACTCCCAGGTCTCTGGTAGAGGACCGAAGAATAAGGAATAAATCTAAAACACTCAGGAGGGGCGAGAAAATCAATTTTATATATATACACACAGTATTTATCTCACATGCTTCACACCCAAAAGATAGAGATCCACCAGCCTCACAGTTCTAAAGGGGGGGTGCATTTTACCACCCTCACAGCTGAAAGTGAGTGCAGACTACAAGAAGCTCACTGAGCCACAAACGTTGCAATAATGCTAATAAAAATCTTGGTTCTTAGAGTAACGCTTCAAGAACTCTCCTTTCATTATGTAATAGTGCAGGCAGATGGCTGAAGGGGCTAGTAGAATTTGTATTTACATAAGATGCTTTGTATTATTATTATTATTATTGCCATTTATATAGTGCCAACAGATTCCGTAGAGCTTTACAGTATTATGAGAGGGGGGATTTAACTATAAATAGGACAATTACAAGTAACTTATAGGAAAGATAGGTTGAAGAGGACCCTGCTCAAACGAGCTTACAGTCTATAGGAGGTGGGGTATAAGACACGTTAGGACAGGAAATATCAAATAGGGTGGGAGTGAAGCAGAGCTGGAGGAGGGGGTAGAGTGCTGCCCTATAGGAGAGAGCAAGAGACAGGTATGTAAGGTAGAGATTACTCTGGGAGGCCATAAGCTTTCCTGAAGAGATGGGTTTTAAGGCTGTTCTTAAATGATTGAAGACTAGGGGAGAGTCTGATGGCGGTAGGCAGGCTATTCCATAGGAAAGGAGCCACACGTGAGTGGTCCTGCAAGCGTGAGTTTGCTGTACGGGTGCGAGCAGTGGTCAGGAGGTGGTCACGGGCAGAGCGGAGGGAACGAGGAGGGGCATACCTATGGATCATTGAGGAGATATAAGAGGGGCTAGAATAGTTCAGTGCTTTAAATGTATGGGTTAGCACTTTGAATTGACTAGTATAGGATATAGGGAGCCAATGTAAGGACTGGCAGAGGGGTAATGTGTGAGAGAACCGACTAGAGAGGAAAATCAGTTTAGCTGCAGCATTCATTACAGACTGTAGCGGGGCAATACGGCTTTTGGGGAGACCAATCAGGAGAGGGTTACAGTAATCCATGCGGGAAATTACTAGAGCATGGAGAAGCTCTTTGGTCGCATCTTGCGTAAGAAAGGGGCGGATGCGGGCTATGTTTTTGAGTTGGAACCTACAGGATTTGGCAACAAACTACATGTGAGGCTCAAAGGTGAGGCCAGAGTCAAGTATGACGCCAAGACAGCGTGCTTGCAAGGATGGACTTATGTGGATATCACTGACTTGAAGGGAGGGCGAGAGAGGAGGATCAGTATTAGGAGGAGGAAAGACAAGGAGTTCAGTTTTAGAGAGATTGAGTTTCAGAAAGCGTGAGGACATCCAGTCAGAGAGGGAAGAAACGCAAGCAGTGACACGTTGCAGGACGGCAGGGGAGAGGTCCGGGGGGGAGAGGTATATCTGAGTGTCATCAGCGTACAGGAGGTAGTTGAATCCAAAAGAGGCAATAAGCTTGCCAAGAGAGGCAGTATAAAGAGAAAATAGAAAGGGACCAAGGACAGAGCCTTGGGGAACTCCAACCGAGACAGGACGAGGGGAGGAGGTATGCTTGGGAAAGGAGACACTGAATGAGCGTTGGGAGAGATAGAAGGAAAACCAAGAGAGGACAGAGTCACAGAGACCGAGCGATTGAAGAGTTTGAAGGAGGAGAGCATGATCAACGGTGTCAAAGGCAGCAGAGAGGTCAAGTAGAATTAATATGGATTAGTGACCTTTGGATTTAGCTGCGATTAGGTCATTAGTGACTTTGATGAGAGCAGTCTCAGTAGAGTGGAGAAGGCGGAAGCCAGACTGAAGAGGGTCAAGGAGAGAGTTGGAATTGAGGTAGCAAGACAAACGGGTAAAGACAAGTCTTTCCAAAAGCTTTCATGAGAAAGGGAGCAGGAATATTGGACGATAGTTAGAGGGGAAGGATGGGTCAAGAGATGTTTCTTTCAGGATAGGTACTACAGTGGCATGTTTAAGGTCAGCAGGAACAGTGCCAGAAAAGAGAGAGCAGTTAAAGATGTGTGTTAGGGTAGGCACAAGACAAGGGGAGAGAGATCTGATGAGGTGGGATGGGACAGGATCGAGCGGGCAAGTGGTGGGCCGAGAGGAATGGAGAAGCGCAGCCACCTCTTGTTCAGTAGGCGGGGAAAAAGTCTGAAGGGTAGGGAAGGCATGATTTATGTGTGGTTGAGAAAGAGAACGGCAAGGAGGGGAGAATTGTTTCCTTAGCTGTTCAATCTTGTTGTTAAAGTAGCATGGAAAGCTATCAGCTGTAAGGTTAGTTTGAGGGGTGGCCGCAGCAGGGCTTCTTTGTATCTAATACACCTCACAGTTTTAAACCTCAGGGACAAAAAGGGGAAAATATTCACAGCACATAACCTAAAATGTGCAAAGTTTTTTGCTTAGGTTACAAACATTGTCTATTAACATAAAAAACACTGATACTGTTTTAAATTTTTCAGCTCCGGGCTCATGTAGCCCTAAATCCAGAACTGACTGTTTCAGAATTGATGCTGTCGGTACAAATGAGCAATCAGCTATACAACTGCTTGTGGTATCAGTATTGATGCTGTGGATGTGAAACTGGTTAAAATTACCACTCTCCCAAGGGTCATATCGTCAGCATTTGTATTGAACAGCCATCCCACAGACTATAAATAATTAATTGTGTTTTTATTAATATATAGAATGCTAAGTGATAAACTATGGAAAGGAGGAAGTTTTAAAGGAGGGATTCTAAAGCTAGCTCTCAGAACATTACAGAACATGCAAGACAATCGTTTTCATGAAAGGCTGGAGATACATGTTACTTCATACCAAATGCAAACTTCCCATGATCCTCTCTGTTGATTTGTGTAATAAAGCTTGTAGATTATATACTTGTATGTGCAGACTCAAGGCAGGGACTACTTCACCTCTTGTGTCTGACACTAGTATATTTGTCAGTTTTGTTTCTTAACGTAGTACAGCGCTGTTGAAAGTGTTGCAGCTATATACATTTAAAAAAATAATAATAATAACGCTCTACAGAAAATATATACACGTAATGTGTGTTTAACCCACATTAAATGTGTTTATAAATTGCATAAAATACCATACATATATTACCATACACATAGAGAGCCTGCATATACTCTAGATGACAAACACATAAATAGCCATGCTCTGTTATATCTTAAAGGCACTTTGTCATCAATATACATTATGTTTCCAGTGGGTTTATAATTGAAAATGGAAATGTACAGATTAAAAGACATACATACATGAAGATTAGGGATGCCTCTCTAGTTGATGCAAATGGATGTCCGGTTTGCCCCTACTATCATATGTTTATCATTATTTTATTATTTATATAGCGCCAGGAAAATTCTGTAGCGCTGTACTATGTCTGTCCATCTAAAATTACTAATGTAGTCAGTTAACATGCTGACCTATGTATTGAAGACATGTAAGACATGCAGTATGCTATGTAGCATGCTGACCTATGTATTGAAGGCATGCATCATGCTATGTAACATGCTGACCTATGTATTGAAGACATGTAAGACATGCAGCATGCTATGTAACATGCTGACCTATGTATTGAAAACATGTAAGACATGCATCATGCTATGTAGCATGCTGACCTATGTATTGAAGGCATGCATCATGCTATGTAACATGCTGACCTATGTATTGAAGACATGTAAGACATGCAGCATGCTATGTAACATGCTGACCTATGTATTGAAGACATGTAAGACATGCAGCATGCTATGTAACATGCTGACCTATGTATTGAAGACATGTAAGACATGCAGCATGCTATGTAACATGCTGACCTATGTATTGAAGACCTGTAAGACATGCAAGAGGACATAGTCTTAAATTAGAGGGACAAAGGTTTAAAAATAATATCAGGAAGTATTACTTTACTGAGAGGGTAGTGGATGCATGGAATAGCCTTCCAGCTGAAGTGGTAGAGGTTAACACAGTAAAGGAGTTTAAGCATGTGTGGGATCGGCATAAGGCTATCCTTACTATAAGATAAGGCTAGGGACTAAAGAAAGTATTTAGAAAATTGGGCAGACTAGATGGGCCGAATGGTTCTTATCTGCCGTCACATTCTATGTTTCTATGTAACATGCTGACCTATGTATTGAAGACCTGTAAGACATGCAGCATGCTATGTAACATGCTGACCTATGTATTGAAAACCTGTAAGACATGCAGCATGCTATGTAACATGCTGACCTATGTATTGAAAACCTGTAAGACATGCAGCATGCTATGTAACATGCTGACCTATGTATTGAAGACATGTAAGACATGCAGCATGCTATGTAACATGCTGTCCTATGTATTGCCAATTTGTATGTTCTTCTTCCATTAAGCTGTTGGGAATCTTGGCACAGGAAATATTGGTGGCAAGCATAAGACATTTAGGGGGAAAATGTATGAAGGCAAACCATTCTGGGACATTTTGTTGGTTTCAATGGAGTCTGGTCCAAATGTAGTATTTGCCCCATTATAGCATCTATTTTTGGCTTGATAAAAGTAATTTCTTCTTCATATCATTTCTTCATTTCTACACATTTGAATGCACAACGTATTTTGAAAATCAATACTGCAAAGTGCGAATTTGATGAACTTGTCATGACATAAACAAGACCTAATTAATTAGGAATTACGCTTGAAGAAGGGATTGGTCTTAGGGCCCAGAAAAGCTGCTTTTATACCGTTCCCTAGCTGTGATTACTCGCTAACGTTGGAATTGTAGAAATCTGAAATGCAACGGCAAAATTCTGATTAAAATTGCTAAGCTGTAACTCTAAACATCTTGGGGAATTCCTCCAAATCTGCTACTTTAGCCTAAATTATGACAATCAGATTTCAGTCTGCTACAATTCCGAGTTTAGTGAATAAGCCCTTCGGTTAGCCATTACATTCCTGCACTTTCTCTATCAAAGAAGCACAGGTTTTAGAAAACATCATGGCTATCAGAAGATTACACCGCTCTGTATTTTCTGCCATCTTCCAGGTTCACCTACTGTTATTTTGTAAATTATAAATGCTTTATTCCCATGCTGTCACTGAGGGTCGGCGAGAGACGGAAAATCTGCAGTAAATATTGAGTATTCTACCTCTCTGCATGAGATACCATTAGTAGCACTGAAATAGAACACAGCAAAATGAAGCTCACCGCCGTAAATAGGCTTCTGCCGCAGGAAAGTTCGGGTTAGCCATTTAATCAGAAGAAAGCACATTTAATTTTGACTGTTTCATTCTAAAGACATGAGAGAGTTGGATAATTTAAGAAGAACTCTGTCGCCAAGGAGGTAAATCTGCAATGACTGCGGTATTTCCACAGTAAATTAGCCTGCAGACAGACACAGAAAGACTGCCAGGTGTGTCCGCATTCTATAGATTCTAAAGTTTCCCACTGTGGAGAAAGCAAACATATTTTCTATTATTTTTCTTACAAATTGTGGGAAAGAGTTTTTACAGGGTTCTAGGTAATTATCGATGGACATGACTATTTGGTTGTCTGCCTATTATTTGCATTCTGTTGTTCTCACTTGGTTCTCTTTTTCCCTCATTGTCCTCATTTCCCTTTTTTCTGTTTTTCCTTCCAGCCTGCTTATCAGCATGCTTATCTTTCCCATTAATCTTTAAAGGAACAATATAGGGTCAGGAATACAACCCACCTTACCCCCCTTAAATAAGTAGTTTACTTACCTTTTTCCAGCAGGTCTGCAAGTGCTAGCTCCACCCCCAATCCACCTCCTTGGCTGCCATCATCAGAATGGACAATCTCAGCCAATTTAATGCTTTCCTATGGGAAAGCATTGGATTGACTGACATTGTCAATTCTGATGCTCTCAGCCAAGGAGGCGGAGAAGTGACGTGGGGCCAAATGCTGCGCTGGCCAATCAGCATCTCTACAAAGAGATGCATTGAATCAGCACATCTGTACGGGGAAAGTTTAGCATTTCCATTCACTGACCCAGGAAGCACCTCTAGTGGCCGTCTGAGTGACTGTTGTGGTCGTGACCTAAATATGAATATTAATCTCTTAATACATAATAATTAAGCAATATGGAACAACATTAATATTTTTATAATTCATGGTATTATGGTCGAATATGTGGATAGAAAATACACAAAACGTTGTAATATTAAATGTATATTTAATATAGCTATAACAAATAAACAGATGCTAGCGGAATGTCAATTTACTACAATTATGATACAATACAAAACTAACATATTACTTACAAAAGGTTGCTAGTGCTACATGTTACACAAAAGGCTATTACAATTGCTAAATGTTCATTTTACTTACAAGGCCCCAGCCCTTTGGCTGGGGTTAAGTCAGAGCTGGTACTACATCTTAGGTTCAGTCAGTTACAGGCAAAGGGACAGAGTTTTCTCCTCCATCTGGTTTTATTCAGTGTAAGTAGGCTGGCCTGTGATGTCACTGCCAGAAGCACATGTCTTCCTACACACTCCCCCTAGTGGTGCCCCCAAAGCATTACACTAAATATGCTTTCTTTATGATGTAAAGTCATTAATTAATAAAAACCATTACAGTGACTGCCACTGGAGGTGTCCAAAGGCAGCAATGTAAAGGCAGTGTTTACAGAAAAAAGGCCGCAGGCACACACTATACTACAGTAAGCTGTAGTTGTCCAAGTGACAACAGAGTCCCTTTAAGGCAATGGTTCTTAAAGGGACATTACACTGCCCAAGTACAGAACAAAAATAAAAAGTTTTGACAATCTTTATTTAACATTTTTTTACAGAAAGTAGTTAGACAAAGGACCAACGTTTACAAAAATAACAGTGCAAGACATAAATCATATCTTGATTCTGCGATCACTGTACCCAGGGCTGGCACATCCTATAGGCATCCAATAGGCAACCGGCTTGGGGGGCACAAGATTTGAGTGACCTGGCAGGAGGGAAGCGCACAGCGCTCCCTCCTGCCATGCACTCAGTGTAGCGTGGCCAGGCGGCGCGGACCGCGGTACAGGACATTCAGTTTCCTGTACCCAGCTGGGTACAGGAAACAGAAGGTCCTGGTCTTGCAGTCCGCATCGCCACGCTACACAGGGAGGTAGGAGGACAAGGGGAGAGGAGAGACCACCAGGGAATGGGTTGGTGGGAGAGGAGAGACCACCAGGGAAGGGGGGGAGTGGAGAGACCACCAGGGAAAGGGGGGTAGAGGAGAAACCACCAGTAAAGCGGGGGGAGGGAGAGAGAGACCACCAACGGATGGGGTGTGAGAGAGACCACAGGGGGGAGAGACCACAAGGGTAGGGGGTGGGGAAAGAGACTACCATGGGACAGGGTTGGGAGAGAGACCACCAGGGGAGAGGGGGGAGACCACTTAGGGACGGGAGGAGTGAAAGAGATCATGAAGAGATGGGGGGAGTGTAAGACACATAGAGAGGCTGAGGAAGGGGTGAAAGAGAAACACAGAAAGGCTCATGAAGGAGACACAAAGAGGGACCTGGCGGTGGGAGGGGAAAGACATACAGAGGGCCCTGGGGTAAATGAGACACACAAATAAACTGGTAAGAGTAAAAAGCACAAAGGGGCTGGGGGGAGTTAGACACGCAAAGGGGTTGGGAGAATGTAGGAGACATACAAAGAGAGGAGCGGTATAAGAGACACACAAGGGGCTTGTAAGAGATACACTAAAGGGAGACACAAAACCTAAAGAAAAAAATGATATTAACAAAATAAATATAATAATAAAAATAAAGAACTGCTCCCTTCCCAGCCCCTATCCTACCCCACAAACCCTCTATTTCACACTACACACATACACAATGCATCCTTACACATATACATAAACACACAATGCATCCCTACACACACATTCACAGAAACACACCAGGCTTCCCTTACATGCTCATCCTTACACATAATGCACCCATCACATTCTTACACACACAGAAACACAATGCATCTTACACACACTCAATGCAGACACACACTGCATCCCTTACATACACAGAAATACACATTGCATCCCTTACACATACAAACACAGATTCACACTATGCATCTGTTACACACACAAACACAGAAACCCACAATGCATTACTTACACACAAACACACACTGCTTTCTGTCCCTTACATACAAACACACTGCATCCCCTATACACACACTACATCCCAAACACAAACTGGTATTCCTATACACTACATTCCATAAGAACACACACACTACATCCTCTACAATAATACATAACATATCCCCTACACACATACACTCCACTCCCTGTGAGCGAACTCATGTATGGGCGATGTAGGTGGACTTATGGGCGAGCCTTGTACGCATACTCACAGTCAGGTCCTGGGGGCCCAGACCTTAAGCTGTATAAGGGGCCCCAAAAAATGGAGCTGCTTTCTGATCGTTGACTTTTGAGCACTGATACAAACATCCTCCAGAGAGCCTGTTCTACACCAGACCGGTGGAGCCAGACTGCAGTCCATCATCATTGGGTTCTCATGTGGTAGTAAGTAGGCTATCCACTTGAGAAAGCCTAAGGGGAGAACCACATTGTGGAAATTTTAAAACACACACTGTTACCTGGGGATGATGTAACGAACGCACGTTGCGTCCGAGGGAGGGCGGAGCCACAGACGGAAAGGAAGCAGGAGCACAGATGCCAGACGCTGGACACAAACTCTGCTGGTTTTTGCCACTAGCTTTTCATCTAGGGGTATGCTGCAATACACCAGCAACATCAGCAGGAAGACCCCGCAGCACAGACAGCCCACGGACAGCCCAACAGCATAGCCTTACAGCCTAACAGCTTAACAGCATAACAACATCTTATGTATCCAAGCAAGATAAATCAAACTCTAAGCTGAGTATAAGTGTTATTAACTTGCTGTTAATCTGCTGTGGATTTGATATCAGTTGGTTATAGCTGGCTATAGCTGGCTAATTAATCTGTGTTCACTTATTGTCAACCCCCTGAGAAGTATTGAATTAATACAATATAATAAAATATAATATAAATTGAATACTACCGCATTAAAAAAAAATTATTTACATTTGAATACTACCGCATAAAGAAAAGGGGGAGGGGAGCGGCTAAATAAGGCCAGAAAAAAAAAAAAAAAGAAAAAAAAAAAAAAAAAAAGGTCAAAGGTTAAAAGGCTTCTGCACTTTAAAAGGTCAAAAGCTGTGATACATCATTTGTTATATTATTTAATAAACATCTATGACATAGGTTACGGGTGGGCAATTTACTTGCATGTTTAATGACTAGTTATTAGGCATCTCTTTTTTTTTTTTTGTCCGCTGGCTTAATTGCTAACTGCTTAGTTGACTAGCGGGAGCCTATCAGCCTCTAGTTAAGAGCCTATCTGCTTATCGCTTGGCTATTGAATTTTAGCAATTTGCTATTTGATAGGTATTTGCTTTTTGATACATATTTGATACCTACTGCCTACTCGCTTGACACCCATGGGCAGGTGGTAACGATCTTATTAATGACCTTATTAGATTAAATTGAAAATTAAATGATCTAGCGTACGCACCCTGAAAGGGGGAGTTGAAATTTTGGAGCAAGTCTTTTCTAGACTTTGAAGGAGTTGCAGAAGGAGAGATAAATGGAGAGAGAAAAAAAAGCAAGAAAAAAGGGAAAGGACTTGTTTTTGAAGATAAATAGGAGCCGGACTACATTTGCACTAGAGAAATCTATTAAGCTGTAATTTATCAGAACTTTAAGTAAGAATCCCTGCAGTATCAGGAGCGTCGCCTTCCTGAGAGGACTACATATCCAAAGCTAATTTAGAAACAATGGGACCAAAAAAACATCGCCAGGTAGCTGGAGCCCCAGCTGGTTCCAACTCTGCAAAACAAAAATCACCATTACGGAAATTCCTCACTGATCCAGCAGATCAAAATCAATTGGGGAAAATGTCAATTTCAGCAACTGAACCTGTAGGCTCACCATTGAGTCCTACAATTTCACAGAGCTCAATGGAGGGCCTAGATATGAGAACAATCTTGGCCCAATTACCTTCAAAATCTGACTTGATAACCATGTTTAAAAAAAAATTAAAAGCAGTCACTACAGAAATACAACATTTGGGGGACAAAGTGCTGGCATTTGAAGAAGATAGAGAAACTAACAAGAACCAGTGGTCAGATTGCCATAAAACACAAAGATTACAGACGGAAGCTATCCTTTTATAACAATGTAAATTAGATGATGTTGATAACCGGGGGAGACACAATAATCTTCGGATAAGAGGAGTCCTGGAAACTAAAGAGGGTTTAATAAAAGATCCTATAAAAACTCTTACCTGCATTTTTAACTAAATCCTAGGAAGAACCTCAGATACAAAGATTAAGTTTGAAAGAGCACATAGAGTAGGAAGACCTAGAAACCTCTCACAAGATAAACCTAGAGATTTAATTTGCTGATAGCACGTAAAGCAAGACAATTGCATGAAATACAATTTGAAGATCATTTAATTGCAATATTTCAAGATCTCTCACCTACTACCTTAATGGCTCATTGGGCCCTGCGACCAATCACGCAATTACTTAGGCAGAAACAAGTAAAATATCGTTGGAGTTACCCATTTGCATTAGTAGTATCACAACAGTCGAAGACCTATATGATTACTACTCCAGCAGATATACCAGATTTCATACAAGCACTGGAGCTCCCACCTACCAAGTTGAAGGATTGGACAGGACTATCTGGTACCTCTATATTACAGGAGACACAAAAACCCAGATGGCAATGTAGGGCGATGAATAGAAGAAGTATGCCGATGCCACTAGTAAACGGAAGGCCTACCAATTTAAGAATGCCCTGAGGAATTAGAATTTAGTAGATTGAATAGTAGGGTAGTTACAGTATTGGGGTATCTATTTTGATAATTAAATTGATGATTCCGCTCCCACTCCCCCCCCTTTGAAAGATGCCTCTGAACGACCCATGGGTATGGGAAGCTCATAAAGGAGTGATCCGGGGAATATTATTTAAATGGGGATCTCGTTGTAAAAAGGAACGAGCAGAAGAAATACAAGCGCTTACAAGAAAAATAGTTGAAACATAGACTAGCCATAAACAGAATCCATCAGAAGAGAATTTTAAACATCTAATGGCAAATAGATTAAAGCTTAGGTCGCTGCTGACAGCTGAGGCCCAGAGAGCAGTCGAGATGACGCAAAGCTCGCTCGATACATATGGAAATATGAGCGGGAAACTATTGGCAAAGACGTTAAAAGTAAAACTGCAGAAAACATATAGAGCTAAAATGAAAGACAAAGAGGGAAATTTATGTAATACCACAGAGAAGATAGCGACCTCTTTTAGAAATTATTATCAAGATCTATATAATTTAAACTCCTTGGACAGGACTCCCTCTAAAATAGAAGAATATCTATCCAAAAACATTCTATTGAAAATCCCTACTGAGGTACTAGATCAATTAGAAATGCAATTTACCTCTGAAGAAGTTTTGGCAGTAATTAAAGCGATGCCAATTAACAAAAGCCCAGGCCCAGATGGCCTAACAGTACGCTATTACCAATAATAGACCACATCTTCTAAGGACATTGAACGGATTAACTCCAGGTACTATGCTCCCACCTCCAATGCTAAGAGCAGTGATTACAGTGAAATATAAAACGGGGAAAGATCCAGAACTATGCAGTAGCTATAGACCAATTTCACTTATTAACCTTGATCTAAAAATATTTTCCAAATTATTGGCAAATAGGCTCAAACCCTTTATGTCTAGACTGATCCACCCTGACCAAGCTGGTTTCGTCCGGGGCCGTGAAGCCAGAGATAATACCACTAAGATTCTTAATGTCATACATGGAGCAACAATAAATAAATGTCCTACAGCTTTATTGGCAATTGATGCTAACAAAGCTTTCGACAGGGTGGATCGTCCTATTTGTTTTCTATATTGGAGGCGTGGGGATTTGGACCCAGAATATGTAATTGGATACAGACATTGTATAGAGTCCCCACAGCTAATATTCAAATAAATGGCCAACTATCAAATCCCTTTAGTATCGGTAATGGCACTCGCCAGGGATGCCCACTGTCCCCTCTTCTTTTGTTTTGGCGTTTGAACCATTTCCTGAGGCTATACAAAAGAACACCTATATTAAAGGATATAGATATACTGGAGGAGAAGTAAAGGTATCTGCTTTTGCAGAGGATGTGTTGCTCACAATTACAGAACCATTACATACACTACCATATGTTCAGGAGGAACTGGAAAAATTTGGAGCGATATCCAATTTCAAAACGAATATAGATAAATGTGAAATATTGGGGTTGGGGATAGATAAAAAAAAAACAAAGAGCAAATACAGAGGAAGTATAAATATAAGTGGACAGACACAGGATTAAATTACCTAGGGATACAGCTGACTATACAACGTAAAGAATTACTTATATTGAATTATGGTTGATAGGAAAGATAGGGGAAGATTTAAACAAAATGGAGTCAGCCCTATTTTTCATTGATGGGTAGAGTAAATATTATAAAAATGATGATATTACCTAAAGTGTTGTATTTATTTCAGACATTGCCCATATTAGTCCCCAGAGAGTTCTTTAGAAAGATGTGCTCCCTGTTTATATTGTTTATATGGAGTAATAAAACCCCACATATTGCTTATAATATACTTACATTACCTATTGAGAGAGGAGGATTGGACCTCCCACATATTTATAGATATTATGTGGCAGTACTGTGTACATGAATAAGAGAATGGACGACCACAGACAAGGTAAAGCCATGGTATGCTTTGGAACAGGGCTTTATAAAAGTCAAGTTACAGATGCTACCTTGGCAAAACTTTAAGTTAAGTATACTATTACCTACCACCCATCCGTTTATAAATTATACTATGCAGACATGGAGACGTCTTAAAGATAATTGGGGGCTAGCCCCGGGAATATCTGTATTCCTCCCTATAGCACTTAACTTGGAGTTCCAGAATGGACATGGTAATAATTTACTAAGAAGGTTAATAGTAGAAGCTGATCCACCTATAACAAGATTATTAACGGATGAAATACTCCATAGGATAAGACATTTTACCCTATGGAAAAACAAGACAACACTTACAGAAGCAATGGGAATCTCCAATTTAAAGTTTTGTTTTTTTTAAATAAAAGACTGATACCATGTTGGCAGACAAGGGATAAAGTACAATTCGAGCTGCTATGTGGCCCTGGGATAGTAAAAAAAACAATATTTGTCTAGTATATATAGAATAATACAGAGAGGCGCTACAGACACTTTGAATATCCAAATGACTAACGAGGATTGGTCATACGTGTTTAAAATGGGGATGAACTCACAAGTTAGCATCGCTAGAAAAATTATATTTTTGAAAATAGTGACGAGATGGTATAGGACTCCAAATTGATTACATACCGTATATACTCAAGTATAAGTCGACCCGAATATAAGTCGAGACCCCTAATTTTACCCCAAAAAACTGGGAAAACTTATTGACTTGAGTATAAGACTAGGGTGGGAAATGCAGCAGCTACTGGTAAATTTCTAAATAAAATTAGATCACCAAAAAATTATATTAATTGAATATTTATTTACAGTGTGTGTATATAATGAATGCAGTGTGTGTGTGTGTATGTGTATATAATGCAGTGTGTTTGTATGAATGCAGTGTGTGTATGAATACAGTGTGTGTGTGTATGAATGCAGTGTGTGTGTGTGTGTGTGTGTGTGAATGCAGTGTGTGTGTGTGTATGAATTCAGTGTGTGTGTGTATGAGTGCAGTGTGTGTATGAGTGCAGTGTGTGTGTGTATGAATGCAGTGTGTGTGTATGTGTGTGTATGAATGCAGTGTGTGTGTATGAATGCAGTGCAGTGTGTGTGTGTATGAATGCAGTGTGTGTGTGTATGAATGCAGTGTGTGTGTGTGTATGAGTGCAGTGTGTGTGTGATGCAGAGTATATTTGTGTATTTGATGCAGAGCCTTGGTGGGGGGTGGGCATTTTTATTTATTTTTTTAATTATTATTTATTTTTTATATTATTAATATTTTTTATTGTAATATTATTATTTTTATTATTTAATTTTATTTTCATCCCCCCTCCCTTCTTGTTAGCTGGCCAGGGAGGGGGCTCTCATTCCCTGGTGGTCCAGTGGATGGGCTGTGTAGGAGGGGGACTGGCAGAGAGCTGTAACTAACCTTTCCTGCAGCTCCTGTCAGCTCCCTTCTCCTTCACTGCAAGTCTCGCGGTGTGAGTGCCGCGCGGAGCGTTGCCATGGTAATCTGTGGCTCTCGCGAGACTTACAGTGGATTAGAAGGGAGCTGATCGGCATGCAGGAGAAGGGAGCTGACAGGAGCTGCAGGAAAGGTAAGTTACAGCTCTCTGTCAGCCCCCAACAGGACCTGGTCTGCCATAATACAGACATTGACTCGAGTATAAGCCAAGTTGAGGTTTTTCAGCACAAAAAATGTGCTGAAAAACTCGACTTATACTCGAGTATATGCGGTAAATACGGTTTACTAGCTAGTGACTGTTGCTGGAGATGCAAAGATAAATGGGGGAATGTGGAGCATATCTGGTGGGAATGCAAGCATATTAGATATTATTGGCACCATGTTTTAAGGGACATATATAATATCTTACCAACACTTAAACATTTATCCCCATATCATACTGCTGGGGTGGCCAGCCTCCTTTAAAGAGAAACATAAACGGATATTGCTGAATCATTTATTGAATGAAGCTAATGCTATGATCCCGGTATTTTGGCGTTAATCCACGGTCCCGACTAAAGATCAATGGCTACAGAGAGTGGAAAAAATTAGGGAAATGGAGGAAATCCACTGGGCAGCCCAGGGGAATAGAGAATACTATTCTAAGATATGGGAGCCCTGGCTTGTTCAATGGGAAAACTCTGTATAGACATAACTATTAAGTATATTATACATTGCTGGAGAAGTAAATTGGCAGAAAATTATTTTTTTTCTTTTTGTTTTGTTTGTTGCTTCTTTTTGTTTGTTTTATCCACACTAGAATTCATTTTGAGAACCTCCCTTCTTCTTTTGTCCCCTTTTTTGTCATTTCTTTTATTTTTTTATATTAAATTTTATCATTTTGATTGAAGTAATAGGGGCTAAGTAACAAATGATGATTTGGGACTTGACTGAGTTACCTCTGAGTTTAAGAGGCATAAATTAAGCCCGATATCTGATGTGGAAAAAAAAAATGAAAAAAAATTTGTGGAAATTTTAACTAACTGTATTTTAATAAAGGTATTTTGGCCACTTTCTTTGTTGTGAGTTAGCCATTTTATCTTTTTTACCATTTTTATTATTTTACTACCTGGCATCTGAGTTTGTCTTGTTCCACAGAGATACTACTCCAAAGCATCCTTGGTGGGGATTGTACCACTTACGCCCTATCATTGAGCAGTGCGTCTGCCAAATTAAATGTGAGTAACCATTATTTTTTTATGTTTTTATACACTCTCCTGGTTTTATCACAGAGAGCACTATTGTTGTTTTTTTATGTTACATATGGTCCCCATCTGACGGCATATCTATTTACAACACTCCCTCACATATTATCTCTGTGGCACCACCTTTTACTACTTCCTTATACCTATCCGGGAAGAATGTGTGAAGTTTTTGCGGGGTGTCCTACCAGTGCATGAGGATCTTATAGTTGGTTTCTCTGTAGTTCGCACAGTTTACACTGAGGTATGTGTAGTGAGCGATCATGTCCCATTCTTGGGTCGTCCATGTCATGTGGAGTACTTCCTCCCAGAAGGACTGAAACTTGAGAAGGGATGTTTCTCCACATCCATCAGTAGTGGTAGAGCACGGATATACCGCGATACAAAGGTTCTGCCTTTCTGCAGATATCCTCCAAGAGTGTCAGCGGTCTGTTCAATTGTATAATACAAGATACTGATGAAACACAGTGGCAGAGTTGTAGATATCGAAACGATTCCGTGGCCGTGGGTGGTCTATCTGGAAAGAAATCGGAAAGGGGAATCAATGCTGAATCGTGACACATGTCTTAAAGGCGAACATAGGAGCCCCACCCTATGAATCTAATGTGCCCCCTTCTAGCCCAGGTGGATACACTGGGTTTCCTGTTACCGGGTACATCGGATGATCCGGGGTCGAAAGTGAGAATTTAAATCTGATCTGCACCAAAATCTTCAGTGTAGCACCGATAAATGGTTGGTCTTGGATCAGATGTCTAGCCTCCGCATCTAGAAGCTATGCCACCGCTGGTATCCGACCTCGCAACATAACCCTCTCGAGCAGACACCACGATTTATGGGTGCTGGTTGTATGCCATTCCACCATCCTTGTTAAATAGGCTGCATGAGAATATCCCAGTGTGACGAGACCAATCTCGCCACATTGCATTGGAGAAGCCTGGTTGCTCGCCTGCTGCCTTTGGACTATGGCCCCCTTTTAAAAGACTTTATTTTTCCATGCAGAAAAGCCATATTCATGCTTTTCTGCCGGTTGTTCGGTAGTTTCAATCTACCGAACAACCGTACGAATGACTGGACTACCTGGGAGCTGGAGTGTGCCGGCAATTAACCTCCCTGAAGCTGCGGTTAACCGCAGCTTAATTGATGAACGCTGGGTGGCCGCCGTTCGTATCCCGAACACGAGGTCGCGGCCATTTTAAACCATACGAATGAACAGCGGTGTTCGCCTCTATTTTCATGGAACTAAAATCGGACACAGTTTTGCGCGAACACCGCTGAAGCCGCCGACCTCCCTTCTTGTTCGGTGAAAGCACACGAATGACCCGGTGTTCGGTATTTTTGTGTGAATGTCTTATACCCCAGATAGGAATCCCATGGAGCCCATTCGTATGAAACTGACTGTAAAGACTTTAGCTCCATGGCGATTAAACTGTATTCGTGTGGTCTGAGCGCCATTCACTTAATAATGTGCGCTCGGACCTGAGCTATCTGGGGATATGTTACATGTCTGTGTTTTATGTAATAAATGTGACTTTATGTATTTTAAAGTGTTTTGTGTCTCTTTGCAACCATGTGCTTAATGGAGTCTTGTGTCTGTCCTGGGAGATAATTGAATTACTTATCTCCAGGATAGAAGACTCTGAAACTGGTTTGGGCCAGAAAGCCATGCTTCATTTAGTCACAAAGGACTTTTTACTAACTTTTGAACCCCTTGTCTGATTTGTGCCATTTTTGAATATGTTGTTCCCCTGAATGGATTGATTGAGAATATGTAATTTTATGTGAATGTGATGTATGGTTTTGGAGTTATGAAAGTTGGGTAGAAAGTATGTTTTAACTGTTTGTATAATTGAGTTTCCTCTCAGGATAAGGGGAGGGAATATGTGGGATGTAACTGTGATATGATTGGTTGTTTTATCCCTCCCTGTGGGTGGTCCTGTATTTGAAACACTGTAATAAAAACCAGGCTGGGTGTGCCAGCACCTCAGACCACTGCTTGACCCTCAACACGGAGCCTTGTCTCGTTCTTGGGGGGATTCACTGTATGCTGTTAGAGACTGATTGCCAGGAGTGTAAGCTGTTCGTCTGCTTTTCCTGTTCGTCTGCTAGCAGCTATTTGGGAGGTTCCAGTTCGGGAGTTGGAGTGCTATTTTGTATCCAGTTCGTGAGTTTTGGTGTTCTGCAGTAGCTGTGCCTGGATCTCTGGAAAGGGGGCCGATCGCCTAAACGGTTTTTACCCCTTGTGTGCAAAACGGTCCGTTACAATTGGTGGCAAGCGGCGGGATCGTTCCCACGGACTACAGGACAGCTACAGGAGACACCATTCCGTGGATTTACAATTTGAGGGCAACGCATGTCCCAGTACAGCGACCCTGACAGCAACAGCATGGAACCAGCAGTGGCGTACAGCTACTCAAGGAGAGAGTTTGACAATATGATCGGATTGCGGCTGAAGTACTACGGCCCCAATCCACCGGAGAAATCGGTGCAGCTTATAAGGAATCTAGTGTTCAAGAATCTGCAACACCGGGCAGAAAGAGAAGGTCAGCTGGCACGTTGGGAAGAACTCCAGCGACAGGTACTGCAGGGAATTGGGAGCACAGTCTCCATTCCCCAGCGGCAGAGTGAATTGCAGGGAATTGGGAGCCCGAGCTCCATTCCCCAGCGGGAGATATTGCAGGGAATTGGGAGCCCAGTCTCCATTCCCCAGCGGGAGAGTGAATTGCAGGGAATTGGGAGCCCAGTCTCCATTCCCCAGCGGGAGAAATTGCAGGGAATTGGGAGCCCGAGCTCCATTCCCCAGCGGGAGATATTGCAGGGAATTGGGAGCCTGAGCTCCATTCCCCAGCGGCAGGCTGAGTTACAGGGGACAGAGATAGTTGCTCCTGTCCCCCAGCAGCAGAATGAATTGCAGGGAATTGGGAGCCCAGCTCCATTCCCCAGCGGGAGATATTGCAGGGAATTGGGAGCCCAGTCTCCATTCCCCAGCGGGAGAGTGAATTGCAGGGAATTGGGAGCCCAGTCTCCATTCCCCAGCGGGAGAAATTGCAGGGAATTGGGAGCCCGAGCTCCATTCCCCAGCGGGAGATATTGCAGGGAATTGGGAGCCTGAGCTCCATTCCCCAGCGGGAGATATTGCAGGGAATTGGGAGCCCAGTCTCCATTCCCCAGCGGCAGGCTGAGTTACAGGGGACAGAGATAGTTGCTCCTGTCCCCCAGCAGCAGAATGAATTGCAGGGAATTGGGAGCCCAGTCTCCATTCCCCAGCGGCAGTGTGATACGCAGGGAATAGGGAGCCCAGTCTCCATTCCCCAGCGGCAGAGTGTCCTACCGGGAATAGAGAGCCCAGTCTCCTTTCCCCAGCGGCAGAGTGTTATATTGGGAGAGGAGCCTGTTACCCCCTCTCCCCAGCGACAGGGCTGTCTAGCCAAAGGGGAGACAGTCGGTCTCCCCCTCCAGCAGCAGAGATGGGTAACCAAAGGGGAGACGGTCGGTCTCCAGCAGCAGGACTGTGCATCTAAAGGGGAGACAGTCAGTCTCCAGCAGCAGCAGCAGAGCGGTGTATTTAAAGGGGAGACAGTCGGTCTCCCCCTCCAACAACCAGGCTTCCACCAGGCTACCCTCCCAGTAGCGCTGGCAACAGGGCAGAGTGCCGCTGGTCTCTGCCCACGCAGCAACCCACCAAGTCAGCGTACCCGTACCCAGCACAGCCGTGGTGAGGCACCTGGACATGGACAAGCTTCCCCTTTACCCAGGTGTAGTAACCATTTATTGTGGGTGGGCTGTGCTGTTGATTATTTGTTGTGGGTGGGCTGCTGGACTAACAAGGGCACTGACCGGCAGGAGGTCAGATACCCTGTTAGTCTGTTTGGAAAAGGGGAGAGATGTGACGAGACCAATCTCGCCACATTGCATTGGAGAAGCCTGGTTGCTCGCCTGCTGCCTTTGGACTATGGCCCCCTTTTGAAAGACTTTATTTTTCCATGCAGAAAAGCCATATTCATGCTTTTCTGCCGGTTGTTCGGTAGTTTCAAACTACCGAACAACCGTACGAATGACTGGACCACCTGGGAGCTGGAGTGTGCCAGCAATTAACCTCCCTGAAGCTGCGGTTAACCGCAGCTTAATTGATGAACGCTGGGTGGCCGCCGTTCGTATCCCGAACACGAGGTCGCGGCCATTTTAAACCATACGAATGAACAGCGGTGTTCGCCTCTATTTTCATGGAACTAAAATCGGACACAGTTTTGCGCGAACACCGCTGAAGCCGCCGACCTCCCTTCTTGTTCGGTGAAAGCACACGAATGACCCGGTGTTCGGTATTTTTGTGTGAATGTCTTATACCCCAGATAGGAATCCCATGGAGCCCATTCGTATGAAACTGACTGTAAAGACTTTGCTCCATGGCGATTAAACTGTATTCGTGTGGTCTGAGCGCCATTCACTTAATAATGTGCGCTCAGACCTGAGCTATCTGGGGATATGTTACATGTCTGTGTTTTATGTAATAAATGTGACTTTATGTATTTTAAAGTGTTTTGTGTCTCTTTGCAACCATGTGCTTAATGGAGTCTTGTGTCTGTCCTGGGAGATAATTGAATTACTTATCTCCAGGATAGAAGACACTGAAACTGGTTTGGGCCAGAAAGCCATGCTTCATTTAGTCACAAAGGACTTTTTACTAACTTTTGAACCCCTTGTCTGATTTGTGCCATTTTGAATATGTTGTTCCCCTGAATGGATTGATTGAGAATATGTAATTTTATGTGAATGTGATGTATGGTTTTGGAGTTATGAAAGTTGGGTAGAAAGTATGTTTTAACTGTTTGTATAATTGAGTTTCCTCTCAGGATAAGGGGAGGGAATATGTGGGATGTAACTGTGATATGATTGGTTGTTTTATCCCTCCCTGTGGGTGGTCCTGTATTTGAAACACTGTAATAAAAACCAGGCTGGGTGTGCCAGCACCTCAGACCACTGCTTGACCCTCAACACGGAGCCTTGTCTCGTTCTTGGGGGGATTCACTGTATGCTGTTAGAGACTGATTGCCAGGAGTGTAAGCTGTTCGTCTGCTTTTCCTGTTCGTCTGCTAGCAGCTATTTGGGAGGTTCCATTTCGGGAGTTGGAGTGCTATTTTGTATCCAGTTCGTGAGTTTTGGTGTTCTGCAGTAGCTGTGCCTGGATCTCTGGAAAGGGGGCCGATCGCCTAAACGGTTTTTACCCCTTGTGTGCAAAACGGTCCGTTACACCCAGAAACTAAATAAATTAGTCACTGTAATGTAACTGAATGAGAAGTCTTTGCAAGGCAGGTGCTCTGGGCAATTGCTGCCTCTTGAGTTTAGCTCCACTGAGCTAAACAAACCAGGAAGTAACAGGTATGGTTGTCTGGCAGGCAGGAATGTCACAGGGTTAATTTATAAAAGTGACAAAAATTTGAAATCTGCACATTTTGTAAAATTAAATAAACAAGACACACTCTTCACACATAATACACTTCAGCAAGTTAATGTGCTTTCGTGGCCTGGAGTGTCCCTTTGACAAAGTTGACAAAATGAGTTAAGTATTTTCTTTCCATATTGGCAGTCACAAGTCAGACATTACAAGGAGCACTGTATCTGTTACTTAGGTCTTGGGGTGTGCCTTATTAAGGGTAAATTAGTTAGTAAGAATTCATAAGAATATTCTCTTTTTTTTTCATTTAGCTGGAAACAGCATGTTGAATTGTTAACATAGGGCTCACCTAATGTAACACTTCTTTTCAGTGACTAGTTGGCATTTATTACTCTTACTGGTATTTTATAGTTAATTTCTCGAAATACAACGCTATTTGATATTCTTGTAGAGCCATGTTATACAGATTTAGTCATCCATTTCCAATAATTCTTGGTGAAGTAAGGTCGTTGTCAATGTTGTCCATAGCATGGCGTACAATTTGTAGATGAGTTCTGTTATTAAGGAATAATTTGTCATCCTTATGTCAAGATGCTTGTTCCAATCTATATCTGATAATTTGGTGCTCAGAATGGATACAGGATGTGCCAATAATAGGACTCGTATGGTGAAATGATTATGATTATGATGATTAAGATAAAAAGGGAAATTTAATTTTAGTAACACTATTTATCATGTCTGCCATATGTAATGCTCCAATAGTGTGTTCTGAAGGAGAAGTTTGCATGTTCCTGTCTAAAATTAGGGTTTCCCAAAATTGGTTCAAAAAGGGAATAGGTAGGTTTCTAGCAAGTTTCAATGCTTTGGTTATAAGGTCAGTTGTCAAGTATTTCTTCCCTGGTGTTTGGTTTTGGGGCTTGTAAAAGAATGCCATTAAAGGACCACTATAGTGCCAGGAAAACATACTCGTTTTCCTGGCACTATAGTGCCCTGAGGGTGCCCCCACCCTCAGGGACCCCCTCCCGCCCGGCTCTGGAAGGAGGAAAGGGTTAAAAACTTACCTTTTTCCAGCGCTGGGCGGAGAGCTCTCCTCCTCCTCCTCCTCCGTTCCTCCTCCTGGGCTGAATGCGCACGCGCGGCAAGAGCTGCGCGCGCATTCAGCCCGTCG
Organism: Pelobates cultripes; assembly: GCA_933207985.1. NCBI lineage: Eukaryota > Metazoa > Chordata > Amphibia > Anura > Pelobatidae > Pelobates > Pelobates cultripes. Next base: position 41,523,547 of record OW240920.1, on the reverse strand, counting down.
CATAGGAAAGCATTTACAATGCTTTCCTATGGACGCTTGCGTGCTCTCACTGTGAAAATCACAGTGAGAAGCACGCAAGCGCCTCTAGTGGCTGTCAATGAGACAGCCACTAGAGGATTAGGGGGAAGGCTTAACCCATTCATAAACATAGCAGTTTCTCTGAAACTGCTATGTTTATAAAAAAATGGGTTAACCCTAGAAGGACCTGGCACCCAGACCAATTCATTAAGCTGAAGTGGTCTGGGTGCCTAGAGTGGTCCTTTAAGGAGAAAGGTGGTTTTACGGACACATCTTTTGTATCTAGTCTATGGCAAACCTTAGAAGGCTGCATAATCATATTGTTTCTGTAGTCTGATAAAGTGCACCCAATAGATTTAACAAGTGTAACAAAGATAGTGAACTTGGGTTGAAGTTGAGGTTGGAAGTATGAGTTACTACAGCTAATGCTCATCCAATTAGAAATCTTAATGCATGGTGTTATAACATGAAAGGATGGAACGTTTAGAGTCACTAGGATAGATTTTTCATGAGTAGATTTGTCTCAATTAAGTAAAGGTATTGGCCAGTGCTGAATCTTCAACTTGGTTAAGGGATTTGAAAGCTGAATTCCGAGATTAAAGGAGAGGATTATCCACATAAATAGTGTAAAAGATGGCCACTAAAGGTCCAACAACAAGGATTTTAAAACGTTATACTATGTGGCCAGGAAACAATCTTGACCCCTTCATACCCAATTTAAAGGAACACTGTAGCATTAGAAATAAAACATACATTTCTATCCCTATTTCTGTACACCCCCCAAGTAAGTAAAGGGTCAAAAATAATTTTGTATGTATCTAAACTCCAGCACCGAGGCTACTTCTGTAACGGCAAGGTTTCCTTCTCCCACAACGTCATGTCGATGGAGAAAACTACTGAACCGTGAGCACCACGCCTGCATTAAAGCTTCCTCATAGGAAAGCATTGAGTTACTGCTTTCCTATAGGGAAATTGAAGACGTTAGACATTACATAGCTGGGTTAAGGGGACAGGGGCACTTCACCCAGACGTCTTCAATCAAATGTACCTAAACCTATAGTGTTTTTTCTACCTTCTCTTTGATTAATGAACCATTATGTTTAACATATCTTGGCAAAATAGTTTTAGATATCCTTTGCTTGTGGATATCTCCTACTTTAAGATTTGAGGTTTCACTTTTTCATTGACAGTGATATATTTAAAATTTTTATTCATTAAAAAAACTTACTGAAATGTAATTGTTTGATATGATTGCAAGGTTTTATTTGTATTCATTGTATTTCATATTTATTGCATGAGTTAATGTGCTAAAACGGCATTTACTTTATCTGTGTAGGTATTGGTGTTTTTATATTTGTTGGTATTGTAAAAACTTACATTTATTCCCATAGCCTTCACCCTTTATTTACAAATGACCCATCAAACAAATTATCTGTAATCTGTCTGACAATATTCATTTGGCCTTAGTCTAAAAGCCGGTAACAAATCCTGGCAGTATTCCATCTCTTGCTTCCCTACAGATGCTTGTGTACAGGACCACATCCTCATATTTTCTTCTGCTTAAACCAGAAACAATTGGCAAGTAAACACCAGATTATGAATTTTTAATGATGCACTGAAAGCCTGGGGTTGTTGATCTCAGTGCCCCTATAATATTTATGCATAGAAACTATGTTCTACTTAAAGACATGCATTTAGTGTGTCTAGGAACACAAATTATGAGAAAAGGTGCTATGAACCTGACAACAAATGTTCTCATACCGCCTTAATTGTTAGTGAGTTGTACAATATTTACACAATAGTTACATAGTAGTATAGGGAGAAAAAAAACTCAAGTCCTGCAAGTTCATCCTTTAACATATCTGTATTACTGTTGTTGATGAAAAATAACCCCAATCTGAATCTATTTCCTACTATGGCACAAACTGGAGGAAAACACCTTCATGGAGCAAGAAGCCCTGAATATTCAGGTTTCATAAAAATACAAAACATCCAGATGTTTAAAAATATGTGCAATATTTGATTTAAAAAAAACAACCTTATAGGTATATAATTCAACATCTTTATTGTTCTTTGTTGTATTTTAAAGAAGCCATTTCCACTGCTGAAGGTTAAATCTCCTTTCTTCAAGTCTATGAGCTTGCACTCTGGGCATACAAAGTACAGAGTGCTGCTAAAGCACTCTATCTAAAGCAACCTAAAGATGTACTAGCACTATGCTAGCTGGGGACAGTTCACTGGTGTCCCTGGACGTGGGACAATAGGGAACAAAATGGGGATGTCTGGGAAAAAAATTAAATTGGGACAGCTGGAAGGCCTGGGATCATAGGCGTGCGCAGCCTATTGTATAAGGGTGTGCACCATAAAGCACAAACACACACGCTGCGTGTATATATATATATATCTATTATACACACACACACACACACACACATACACACACACACACACACATATACTGCTGTGCGTGTGGGCACTGTGTGTGTGTAAGGGCGCTGTGTGTGTGAGGGTGCTATGTGTGTGTAAGGGCGCTGTGTGTGAAGGCGCTGTGTGTGTGTGTGTGAGGGTGCTGTTAGTGTGTAAGGGCGCTGTGTATGTAAGGGCGCTGTGTGTGAAGGCGCTGTGTGTGAGGGTGCTGTTAGTGTGTATGTGTGATGGTGCTGTGTGTGAGGGTGCTGTGTGTGTGTATGTGTAAGGGTGCTGTGTGTGTAAGGGTGTGTGTGCTGTATGTGTGTAGATGCTGTGTGTGGGGGGTGCTGTATGTGGGTGCGATTGTGTGAATTGTGTGGGGGCCGTTTAGTAAATATCCCCCCTCCCTTCCTACCTTATGCCTGGGAGGGGGGAGCCTTTCTGCTGATTTCATCCCTGGTGGTCCAGTGGAGAGTGAACTCTAGCCTGAGGGCCACGGCAACACTCAGAATCCCGCGAGAGGAACCCGGCGGAGCTACTGGCAAGAGTGGGGAGGGAGGCTGAGAGCAGAGCCGGCTCTCGGATAGCGCCGGCTCTGCATGAGCCGACAGGGGAGATCCTGAGATCTCCCCTGTCTGTCTCAATATACATAGGCGTGCCGCGGGATTAGGGTGTGCCCAGGCACACCCGGCACACCCCGTGCGCACGCCTATGCCTGGGATATGCTTGTAGCAATTGGAAGCCATTGATATGAGTATATTGGGACTTACTCAATAAACTGTAAAATTTTTGTGAATTAACAAGGGTGATGCAATTGCAAGCTTGAAATGAGTTAGAGAATAAAAATTACACTGTCAGTTTTTCACAAATCTCAGTGAATAAGCCACTACTAAAGCACTACTGTTTTTTATAAAAGACATTTATGGACAATTCACATTTGTCCCTATGAGAGAATACAAACATTAACTGGCTTCTGCTAGCTTCTAGTGCCTGGAGCTGCAGACCAAAAGATAAAAGAATGGTAGTGAAAGCTTTAGTTAAATGTTTCCCCTCTTCCCCTGGGGCCACCACACACGCAGACTTGTTAGAAGGGGGGGGGGAGGAGTGGGTGCAAAAAAAGGAATGCAAAGCACCTCAAGCCCCACTGTCAGTTTGAGTTTAAAGACACCTCCAAGAATGAAAATGATACATACTTTTTATATAAAAAAAAAAATAGAAAATGAGTCTGCAATAAAACATTATGAAAGTGACCAAAAAGAATATTTTTAAAATTAAAATAAATAAAACAAAATAAGAATCATCCTTTAAAGATAGACCCTGGACTCACTATTAGTGCACTTGCAGTTTGCTCTGGACACACTCAAGTTATGTAACAATTAAAATCTAAGGTCAATGTAAGCTCTGCCAGTGTAAGTGCGCATGGTAATAACATGGAGTATCTTAAGCCTTCAACTGTCCATCAACTGTCGATTTCCAACAGAAGCAACCAAAGTTCTAAGCTCACACTTGTCAGTTTTTATTTGTATTTTTTTTAAAATCTGGATGATTACACCCCAGGAAACTGTCCCCAAAAAGCATAAAGGGAGTGCATCATTAGATACATTCACGCTATGCAGGGCATTACGACCATGCAAAGACCTCTAAAACAGTGATACCTGCAAGGTCCATCCTTGGTGAGTGGCCTACTATCACCCTTAGGATGGTTTCTTTCATCTACTCATTATAATATACAATGGAACTGTTTTATCAAATCCACAACCAAGCAGCACACAGACAAAAAGATCACAGAGAAACATTCTGTGTTTCTTCTTTCAGTAATACAGGCCTCTTGACTTTCAGCAGTTCAGCTCAGGCAGTGCTGCAAGTGGCTGAGACATGTATGCAAGAAATATAGCATGTTAAGCAGGCCAAAAGCAAATCAAACGCATTAAAGGTGTGTTGGTGCCTACAGTATCCTTTTAAGGATGGCTAGTGCATTATGTCTAAGATATAAGAATTACAAAGCAAGTTAAAACTGCACAAAACCAGTAAATAATATATTGACTTCTTAAATAAATGTTTGACATCCTAGCAGCCTAATCTAAATGATCATCTGACATCGTGCTGAATGTAATATCATTAGCTCACAGTTTACATTGGAAAACCTATTTAAAATAATCATGTTCTCTTGTGTAATCTAATATACCTGTAATTTAGTTTCCTAAGTGAGATAGATATGAATAGATAAGCTAATAACATTAAATGTACTTTGGTTGTCAAAAACAGATTTATAATACAGCCATTATTTTTTCCCATACTATTAGGAAAACTCGGCTACAGACCTAGACAGTGGCGGATCCAGAGCCTGATCTTGGGAGGGGCACTTGTAGATTATTTAAAGAAATAATCCAGACACAATAACCACTACAGCTCAGTGTAGTGGTTATGATGTCAATAGTGCCGGGACCCCCTCCCACAGTAAGTAGTCAAACCGTTTAAGAACAGTTTGACAACTTACCTGAGATCTGCTGGGAAATGGGGCCGTAGTAGGGTATAGGAGCAGTGGTGTGTGTGAGTGGTGCAGTGTGTGTGTGTGTGTGAAGGTTGTAGTGTGTGAGTGAGGGCGGCAGTGATTGTCAGGGATGCAGTGTATGTGTGTAACAGTTGCAGTGTGTGTGTATGGCGGGCAGTATGTGTGTATTGGGGAGCAGTGTGTGTATGTGGGGGCAGTGTGTGTGTATGGCAGGCAGTGTGTGTGTATAGGGGGCAGTGTGTGTGTATGTGGGGGCAGTGTGTGTGTATGGCGGCAGTGTGTATAGGGCAGTGTGTGTGTATGGGGGCAGTGTGTGTGTATAGGGGCAGTGTGTGTGTATGGGGGTGTGTGTGTGTGGGGCAGTGTATGTATGTGGGGCAGTGTGTGTGTATGGGGGGCAGTATGTGTGTGTATGAGGGGCAGTGTGTGTATGGGGCAGTGTGTGTGGGGCAGTGTATGTATGTGGGGTCAGTGTGTGTGTATGGGGGTCGTGTGTATGGTGTATGTGTGTGTTTGGGGGCAGTGTGTGTGTGTGGGGCAGTGTGTATGTATGGGGGCAGTGTGTGTGTGTATGGGGGGCAGTATGTGTGTGTATGAGGGACAGTGTGTGTATGGGGGGGCAGTGTGTGTGTATAGGGGCAGTGTGTGTGGATGGGGCAGTGTGTGTGTGTAGTGTATGTATGTGGGGGGCAGTGTGTGTATGGGGGCAGTATGTGTGTGTATGAGGGGCAGTGTGTGTGTATGGGGGGCAGTGTGTGAATGGGGGGGCAGTTTGTGTTTATCGGGGGCAGTTTGTGTGTGAATGGGGGGGCAGTTTGTGTGAATGGGGGGGGCAGTATTGGGGGCAGTGTATGTGTGTGTGTGATCAGGGTAGGGTGGCTTTTTTTTTTTATAGTATAATATTTTTTTATTTAATTAAAATAAATATTATCCTATGTCCCCCCTCCCTTCTTACCTTTACTGGGGAGGAGGGGGGACATATTTCGATCCCTGGTGGTCCCAGTGGTGATTCATTGGTGGTCAGGTGGTCAGAGTGAACTCTAGCCCGCGCTCCCGGGCTAGAGTTCACTCTCTCGAGATTTGGAGCGTTGCCGTGGTAACCGCGGCAACGCTCCAAATCTCGCGAGAGGAGGACCCGGAGGAGCTGCAGACTGAGCTCCCGGGTCCTCCCTCTCCCTCACCTGCCGGCACTCAGCACAGTGCCTGCGGACCGGGGAGGGAGATTTCTGATCTCCGTTCCGGTCCGCAGGCACATTGCAGGGCTAGCGCCTGCATGTGCTGACAAGGGAGAGGGAGACCGGCGGATTTCTCGGGGGGGGCAATTGCCCCGTTGCCCCCCCACTGGATCCGCCACTGGACCTAGAGAAAATCCTGCAGGATCATAAAAGTCTCTTTGGAATGAGCCTGTGATATGAATACTTTGCGGCCCAAGAGACCTAACTGGCATAATATGTCTGACAGGTGTCTGCACATAGAGACAAAACAAGCTATGAGGAATTAGTTTGTCCCCATGGTTTCTCTTTCTCTGGTGTTACAGTGACAGGAAAGGAAATGTAGGGGTGGTATCTCAATGGGTTACCACAAACCTTAAGATCTGCAATACATTCGGTATTTAATTCTATAAAATCACCAGCATCCTTACCCTTTCTTGTAGCAAACTTCCACAGCACATGTGGATATCATTGCCTGCACAGATACTGGTACTATTTTAATCCCAAGCAGAGCAAATCCAATGGTGCACCATAAAGTCCATAGCCTTGTGGCAGAGGCAACCTACAGTAGAGCCTGAAACTCTGGCTTGTTTACAAATAGAACCCTTAGAAACAAGTCAGAAGCTGATTTGTTGCCCACTTACAGATCCCTTTGGGATCTGACCTTGAGTGGTGAGTAAGGCTAATATAAGGAGGGTAGCTTTTATCTGGGCCAGTCCTTACATACTAGCCTGCTTTCTTATCTTTGTTGTTTTAGAGGGCATCTCCTCTTATATTCATATTCTCTCCTTGCTCGACCCCTCATATCTTTTTCCTTTTGTTGCATTCTTTACTATTGTTACTTTTTTGCGCTTGGACTTTCTTTCCTATACTGTTCTACCACTATCAGGGATGATCACTTAAATGCCATTTTTGACTATTTTCTTTTATTACTTCTCAGATATTGAGGGTTTTTTTTGCCATTAGTTACACATAATCCTTCTCCCAATATCACCTACCCTGGGATGTAATTAGCTCACCAAACCTTACTTTTCTGCAAATATCACATTTCAATAATTCAGGAATAAACAGGAAAGCTGTCATGTTATAGGGGAATAAAAGGACAAGTATTTAAATACATTCTCCAACTGAAAAATAACATAAAATAACTGAAACAAGAAGAGACTTGAAAATGTGAGTACTGACAAGTAAATCGGCAAATGCTGATATCAGGTCCACATTGCAAGTCCCAGTAATTGCTGATGATTCGCACCTCCTCAATGATAATCCTGCCTCCTCCCTCCTGGTAATAATGGAGATATTAATGGGTGGTGGGTCCCTCAGTTAACCTTACTAAAAGAGAAGGATTATATTTAGGACATGAAAAATCACAGCCAGACACCTACCTCTACCCATTCAATCAGTCCATCTGAATAGGGCCCTCTTGCCCTTTTCCTTTGTTAATTTCAATTATTACATTTTATAATCTCTCTTACCAAGTAACTGACTGAGGTAGATTGAAGAGTAGATAAATACGAAACTGTCCAGATTCCTGCAGTAGAGTCCTGATTTTCAGCTCTGTCCCTCCATCCCAAGTCATTCTGTGTAATATATTTTAACAATGCACTTACAATGTATTAATTTTAATGCACTTTAATTTGATTTATATCTATTTAGCACTGTCACTATGTAAGTAGTTTTTGTCTCCCGTGTTAAAACCAGTGTAGGACCCACTGATGTTGGGGTACTGTGACATAATGGTGTCATATGGTGGAACAGAATATTTATTTGCCGAGATAGGGATTTTAAGTAGCCTTGTAAATTTAAAGCTGTGTGTGTGTGTGATTGTGTGTGTGTGTTTATGTGCGTTGTTCCTTAATCTGTATATTGTATAAATTTTTGTCTTTACGGCAGCACCACTGCATAGAAATGCATGTTACGAGTGTGCCCCCAAAAATTACATTTTTAATGTGATAATGCTCTATGGTGATAAGATTGATTATGTTCCTGTTTGTTTAATCGATATTTGATTATATAAGATGTAAAATGAACATAACTAGATGCTGTATGTCTAGCTACGTTTGTACTATAACAGCCACCCGGAACATTCTTTTCATTGTACAATGTCTGTATTTTAGACTTTTTATATGATTGTATTATTCGTCTTTATGCTCAATACAAAAAGAAAAGTGGTAGGAAAGACTTAAGAATAGATTGGAACTACATTCAATGAGAATTGTAGTGTTCTACACCTAACTAGTCATTGATAATGGGACACAAATGATGCAGTATTTTTTTTTATTTTATGGTTTTGTGGTTTTGTTTTTGTTTTTTGGTGGGTTTTTTTAGGTTGCATACAATAAAGTCATTGACCAAGAGAATACCGGAAGAGTTTTCTCTATTTTTATATGTAGTTGTAATATGGAAAATAAATTCTAGAAATTTATTTGTGCATTAAATTTATTGTATTAGTAAACATTTTATAAATATAAAGTACCCACATAATAAATCATTATGCATTTCAGTTTTCTTCTCCATAAAATGTACCTTTTAAACATGACCAATTCGCGTTATATTCAGTATTATGACTGAAGCTTGTCTATCTAAAAAGGATCTCTTCAGGACAGTAAATCTGCCATCTATAAATGCACCTACAAATGAAAAATTAAAATAATGATATTTAAAATAATGCAATTGTGGTCCAATATTTTGATTAAGATGCTTAGTGGAAGCATTCCAGTGATAGAGCACTCAGATACTAGATTGCATATGATTTAATACAGCCTCTCGGATTGTGCAATAATTTAGCCAATAAAGCCCAAATACCAATTAATTCCCACTAGAACTGGTTTTGGTGTCACACTCGAGATAAAATAAGTATCTCTGCCAGGACTCAAATCTGCACTTCTGTATATCTGCAGAGGGACTGTAATTAGTACCAGTACAGCGAGTTTTGAAGGTTAAACCTTAAGTCTGCATTCTAAGAAAGTGAGGGAAAGAGCAAGGGCTCTGAACACATTAGTTGTTTTTTTAAGCCAATGCTTTTATCCATAAACATTAAAACTATGACAGAAATCAGTCAATCTGATGTAGCTCTTAGCATGCTATGGGTTTTTCGCATCAATGATAAAACATTTGATACACATATTAAGCAACCAATCAAAAAAGAAGCTTAGATGTATGTACGCAAATATTACGTTCCAAACATAACATATTGTCAATGAAAGCGAAATTGGTTCATTAAAGAATCTTAAAACAAAATGAACTATAACTAAAGGAAAAGTATAGTTTAAAATAATAGCTCCATGTTTTGGTGTAGCAAATCGTGGTTTGCACATGTTTACACCCCTGCATGTACCCACACATGTATTGGGAATCTGATAACATGGTAATCTGTTCAACTAGTTAGAATGCTGTCATAGAAAGTGGCAAATTAATTCTTTCAAAAAACACTAGGACAGGGCTGTCTAACCTGCAGTCCCCCAGATGTTGCTGAACTACAACTCCCATGATTCCCTGGCTATCTGTTTAATTGAAAGAATCATGGGAGTTGTAGTTCAGCAACACCTAGGAGGGCCACAGGTTTGACCGGCCTGCACCAGGACATGGATAGAAATAACACAAGATCCAGGCATCTACTAATTTCTTTTCAGTCAAATTCATAGTTTAACACAATAGATACAGTAGTTTTTTTATGCTATGTTGATTAATATATATTTTCCATAATTATTAGCATTTATATAGTGCCAACACATTTCGCAGCACTTTACAATTATAGAAAGGAGATATTAGAGGTGAAGAAGGCACTACTCAAACAAGCTAACAATCTATGAGGATTTAAGATTGGTGGATACATATCTCTAAATGTCTTGCATATGGATACTTACTTCTAAGGCGCTACCACTGCTCTAAACAGGTGTGTGCGTGCATGCGTGCGTGCATGCATGTGTGTGTGTATATATATATATCTGAGGAGGATTCCTCTTAACCTGCATAGTTTAATTTACTCCCTGTCTGTCCACTTCTTACATGTCATCTTCAGATTTCCTCTACGCCACAGACCTCACATGATGATTTAAGGATCATTGACCCCACAAATGCTCCCAGGTGTACGTTTCTGCTTCTCTGCCGGATTTCCTAGCAATGCATGGAAAATTAATTTAAATGTAAATTATGCAAATTGAAGCCTGCCGCTATCAGAGTTCACTTAGAAGATGTATTCTATTAGCTGTAATTGTTCAGATGATTATTTTCTCGCATTTTTATTAGGGCTAAAATCTAATTTGCAACAGTGGAACCTAACATAATAAATAGCTTACCAGTGGTTTGGTGGTTTTTGAAATATACGACTTTTGGCAATTTTAGGCCACATACATCATGTAAAACAAACTTACATTTCAAATAAAGACAGTTTAACCATTTAAAACAGTAGAGGTTGTATAAAGTTTTAAAAGTGTAAAACCAACAGAAACATTCCATTGGTAACCATGATGATTTTTGAACTTTTTAAGTCTTTGTGCAACTCCTCCGTTGTCTTGAAAAATATTGTTCCTGAATTTGTAGAGAAGTTCTGTGGTGTTTAAAGCTGTGAGAGATGGGTCCAGGAATACAGCTCCCTCCCAAGTATACTGAGGTCCAACAATGTCTGTTTCACCTGCTGTATTAGAATTTGACTTTGTGAATTGAACCAATTGTTTTCCGTTAGAGTGCAGCTGATTTCTCCTTGTTGAATGTTGTCCTTATTGAATAGGGACCCAGGTTAGTGAAGTTTTCAAAAGGCATAATCTTTATAGTAGATATAGTAGGTCTAAAGCAGTACTTCCACAGTTATTTCTGAAAATTAACCGAGTGCAGCTTAAGGTTTGAGCAGTATATTAAAATTTAGAGCAAACTACAGTCCCCACTGTTTCCTTATGGTATGTACTAATTCTCAAAGCAGCATTGAGAATATCTGAATGAAAGACAACATAAAATAAAGTACTGGATGTACAATTGGTGTGAAAATCGGCCCTTAATGTACCTCTCTTTTAATAGAGAAACATAATAGCAAGAATAAAAACAGGGGGTAGGTGCAGCACTTCAGTAATCCTTGTCAAGGTATACATTCACAACCAATAGTTCAGCATTGTAATGAGACACTGAATTGTGGAACTATAGAAAGACTAAATGGTACAATGTATACATCATTTATACATTGGTATAGTATAATAATCATAGGAGATCACATATAATACAACATTTTACACAAACACCTATTTACAAATATAGCATGCCATTTAGCATATTATATAGCATATTTATAATACATATAAATAAATGTTATAGCTTAATAATCCACCATGATATTAGGTACTTTAACTTTTAACTATTTCAGATTGATTGGGAAAATGTTCGTACAAAATGTTTTATAATTATTTTGTCATACATTTAGAGGGAATTTGAAATGTCAATTTTTTAAATCTTATTTCACTGCAAATAGAAGAGGACTTCTGGAAAAAATTCACTTAGTCCTGACTGTGCTTGTAGATTTTTTAAGAGAAATGTAATGGTTTTTGGTGAAATACTGCAGAGGGTCTGGTTCTCATTGGGATTTTTAGTTGAGTGTGATAAGTCTCAGGGGATTTTTTTTTTTTTCAATTTAACTCGCAATTCATTTTATTCTGAGAATGAGCCATTATGATGAATAAAACCTCTCTCAGTGGAAAATGTTCATTGACAAAAAAAGAGATCCATTTCATTGTTCAACGGTGATGACTTTGGATACATTTTCAAGGGCAATCATTCACAGAAATATGATCCTGAATTTTTAGTTAACCACTGTCCAATGAAAGTTGACCTCAACACATTAAACAAGTCTGTAAAAAATATAAATCCTTTAACCCTGTATTCGATTATTTTATTAACATGTTTATCCTTTGTTAATAAACACAATTATATTCTGGTAATATTTTCAAAAATATGCAAAGTGTTTTATAAATTAATATTTAAGATGTGGAGAGATTACTAACTTCACAATCTAGGGCATTTGCGATCTGTTTGTGAAAATGCCGTATGGGTAAGTAAACACATTTTAACCGGCAACTCCTGTGTAGTTGATATTGAAATTGAAATGAATAAAATGAAACATGTATACACCAAGGCATTGTACAGCTAATCGTATCATTGGAGCAAAAGAAAAATAGCAAGGTGTCTTTGTTTACAAATTGTGCTTTTTTTAGAATTGGAGTTAATCAATATCAGAATTTTAACTATTGGGCAGTTACAATGACCATAAGCCTCCAAAATTTACTAAGTGGCTAGTAAATGCTTATGGGTGTTCGTTAAGGTCTACATGTCCAGAATTTGACTATCCCTTTTGTGGAACGAGCCTCGTGTAGATACAATCTACAAGACATCTGGTCTTATTTACCGCTATCGAACGTCTAGTTCCCAAAAGTAGCAGAAAAATAATTAATAAAAAAAAATAACCCAGATCTGTTAACATTTGATGTATTTGGTATCAATAGGGTCTTAGACTGTTTTGCACATTTTTCCTAAACATGCTCACGTGTATTACTAGGTCTCTAATATTCCTCCATAATAGACTAACAACTACAGTCGAAAGCATTTCCTTGTTGCTGGTTTTCTTCGTCTTCCCAAAGATAAACACATTTAGAGCAGCAGCTGTTAGTTTGCTATTTCTCGCTTCCTACAGTGCAAATGTGTGAGCACTTTGCATCTCATCTTGTGCTTTGCCTGATTTTAAGACTTGAATGCAGCAGCAAACGTTAATGGAATTACTTTGCCAAGCCGTAAGCATCAGCTATAAAATTCATTGGAGGTTCCACAATAATGAGGTGAAAGCATTAAGATGATAGAACGCTTGAGTCGGATGAAGATAACTCCACTTTATCTAGAGTAAAGCTGTACGGAGATGCAATGGCCTTGCAATATATGCTAGTGTATATTTCTCGTGCATTTTAAGTATAAACATGAATCTTGCATGTCCCTGTCTGCCGTAGAACACTGGTGTATCATTTATCATTTGGGAAGACATTGTATAGCGGATTACACTGTAAAACTGGACAATGAAGTAGTAGCCAAAATATGGACTGTATCCCACTAGCTGCCGTGTAACTACAGCCACTATGTTGCTATGCAGCCATATTTTCAAATAACCAAATAAAAAAAAAATGTCAGGCATGCAAATTAACTCTTCGGTCATATTTGTGTATTTTTAAAAATCATTTACTTAGGGAAAGCTAATAAAAATGCCCCATAAATTTCTCTAGCACTGTTAAATTTTATTCACCTCCTGCTTGATATTCCTAATAATATCACCCCAGGCCTAATAGCTCGTTAACCACCTCACCCCATTCCTATAAAACCTAGTAACTAAAATCCCATCCCCTCTCTCCTCATGTTGTCTAACTTCAAACACATCTCATCACTCTATCATTGCAATAACACCCATCCCTTAATGCAATGACACCCGATCCTACCAATTACATTACACCCAGTCTTATAATTATCCATGTCCACAGACTGCAATCATCGGTCCCAGAGACCTGTCCCACATTTTTAACCCCTTAGTGATCAGATTGTTTTTCAATTTTCTTACCGTTAAGGACCAGGGCTGTTTTTACATTTCTGCGGTGTTTGTGTTTAGCTGTAATTTTCCCCTTACTCCTTTACTGTACCCACACATATGATATACATTTTTTCTCGCCATTAAAGGGTCTTTCTAAAGAAACCACTATTTTCATCATATCGTATAATTTACTATAAAAAAAATTATAAAATAAGATGAAAATATTTTTTAAAAAGCACACTTTTTCTAACTTTGACCCCCAAAATCTGTTACGCATCTACAACCGCCAAAAAACACCCATGCTAAATAGTTTCTACATTTTGTCCTAATTTTAGAAATACCCAATGTTAACATGTTCTTAGCTTGTTTTATTTTTTTTTGCAAGTTATAGGGCTATAAGTACAAGTAGGACATTGCTGTTTCAAAATATATATTTTTAAAATTTATCAATAGTGACATTGTAACACTGTTATCTGTCATAAATCTCTGAATCACACCTCACATGTACATATTATTTTAAAGTAGACAACCCAGGGTATTTAATATGGGGTATGTCCAGTCTTTTTTAGCAGCCACTTAGTCACAAACACTGGCCAAAGTTAGCATTTATATTTGTTTGTGTTTGTGTTAAAAATGCAAAAAACAATAATGAACGCTAACTTTGGCCAGTGTTTGTGACCAAGTGGCTACTAAAAAAGACTGAACATACCCTATTTGCAATATCTTGGGTTCTCTTCTTTTGCAAATGGTATGCCATCATGGCAGGGAATGTTGGTAACTATGCAAACAGCTATTTGACTGAGTAAGTGAAAATACCAAAAGTGCGATAATTTATTTCTGACCAACACTAGACCCGGAATAAGGCATAACCCTTATATATAAAAAAAAAAAAGGGGGGGGCAAGTCACCTAAACAGCCACTTCCCGACTATAGTGTCAGAATACATGTTTGTGTTCCTGACACTATAGTGTTCCTTTAAATTTGAAATTCACTTTAAATTCTCACTTTAGTGAAAAAGCCTGCATATGTCTCTTTCTGCAAAACCTGTTGTTTTCAGATTATGAGTTTATGTACTTTTGTTTTGTATTCTAATTCTAATTCTGAAACAACAGCATAATAGTGTAATATTAAAACACAAGTAAAGTATATATAAACTCCCATTGTAGTGATTTCCAATCCCTCCAAATATCACAGACTATAATGTGGAAGAAAATGAATGAATAAAAAAACATGTATCTTTGGCCTTATATTTCATACACATTTTGAATTCCTGAAAATTCACATGTTGCGCCACAGCTGGAATCCAGAATCACAAACTAAAAAAAAATCATGCTCGGCCAATTTACAAATTGTTAGGTTTGAAATTGAAACTTTGAAGAGTAGAAACAATTATGTATATAACACCACAACTTCAAAAAAACTGTGAGATAATATATAAAGTATAGGAAGGATCCCCATCAGAATTGTTACAGTTTACCCCAATATAATTTACCCCACCTTCAAACAACATAGTTACATTTTCAATAACCCTATCTTTTTTCAATGCATAGTTGCCATTTAGATATGGCATTTAAACATCTGGATACTTTTCCATTATATGGTATTGTGAAGGAAGCACCGCTTAAATATACTGCAACAGGTTTATTTAATAACGTGAGAATTCAATGTGAATTAAACATGTAAAGTCAAAGCAGCCAAATTGAAAGCAAAGCTGATTTAGTGATTTTTTCCATTTTGTCTATTTTGACCTTAAAGGGACACCATAGTCACCAGAACCACTACAGCTTAATGTAGTATTTCTTGTGTCTATAACCTGTCCTGCAGGCTTTTCAGAGAATAGGCAGTTTTTACATTGCTGCCTAGTAGCAACTAGTGATGGTCACTCAGATGGCCACTAGAGGTGCTTCCTAGTTAAGTGTGCAGCAGTGGTGTTCAGCATCTCCACGCTCTGCATGGAGACACTGAATGTTCCCTATAGAGATGCATTCATTCAGTGCATCTCTATGAGGAGATGCTGATTGGCCAGGGCTGTGTTTGACTTGTGCTGGCTCTGCCCTTGATCTGCCTCCTTGACAGTGTCAGCCAATCCAATGGGAAAGCATTGGATTGACTGAGATCATCAAGCATGATGATCTCAGCCATGGAGGCAGAGGCAGCCATGGCATGACCAGTGCAGCGATTGCGAAAAAAAAAAGGGGGGGGCAAGTCACCTAAACAGCCACTTCCCGACTATAGTGTCAGAATACATGTTTGTGTTCCTGACACTATAGTGTTCCTTTAAATTTGAAATTCACTTTAAATTCTCACTTTAGTGAAAAAGCCTGCATATGTCTCTTTCTGCAAAACCTGTTGTTTTCAGATTATGAGTTTATGTACTTTTGTTTTGTTTTTTTACAGTTAGAAATTACCCTGTTTCAAATTATAAAGATTTAAACTGAGATCGTCAACTCTGAGTTTTTAAAAAAAGATGGAATCTTTATTAAAAATGCAAATATATAACTGTTACTTAGCAACAATAATAAATAGTTATTGCACAATTAATCTGTGATCATAGATGCGTGTGTGAGACCATTCATACATCAATTATTAAGTTTGCTGAAAAAAATAATACTGATAAAAAAAACCATCTCATCTAAGAGGATGCATTTAATGGTTTATTCATGTAAGTAGCTCAGTAACTATACAGAAAACAGAGAAGCAATTAATGATCTAGAAATGGTTTAAAGCAGGGCTACCCAATAGGTAGATTCACAGATTTTGTAGAACTTGATGCTTTGTCATGTTAAAGGCATACAAAGCATCATGGGGGTTGTAGTTCTACCACATCTGGGGATCTATCTGTTGGGCCACCCTGGTCTAAAGTATCCATATTGTTGAATACCTGGAATTGGCCCTTAAAAACACCCTTAACATGTTTTTACATATAATTATCTGGGTTCTTTGGTAGCCCATTGCATATATTTACATTTGTACTTTACCCAATAATTACTCTGATTTGTAAAATGATGCTGCTATTGAGCAATGAATAGTGTCACCAAGTGAATTTCTCCTAGTAAGTGTATTCTAGGTAGTTTTTGATTTTAGAGAAAAGCAGAGAGAACTGTGTGTTAAAGGCGCTTAAAAATTAACGGCTATTAAACAAAGAATAGTACGGATGCTTCAACACTCTTGTGGGGGTCCCTCACACCCACCTCAAATTATAGAAACCAGAAGAAAGACAGAAAAGCCAAAGGCAGTTCACCTATATGAGTGGAGCATGCAGTGATATTGTTGGACACCTACCCTATAAAAAGGGTCGTCTAGTCCTGGTATTGTAATGGTATCACTTTAAATTCAGCATATACATAAATGAGGAGAAAAAATACATGAAAGAGGGTGATAGTGTAAATCTGTATAGTAGTTTGTCGTTGAACAGTAGTCAAGCAAAATGTCAAATCACATGGTATAGAGCCTAGGGTGGGATAGGCTCAAGTCAGTTGCACTTTAGTACCGTCTGGTGGTACTTGTCCCCTTTAAGAATGTTGGTGGATTCCCTCAGAGAAAGGAGATATAAGGATGGTACAATGGAAAATAATATAGTGTAGTACTTATAAAATGAGAGTGAGTGTACTATGACTTTAAATAAGTGCTCACCTTATTCAGAGCCCAGGTACCCGGCTCTGAGTTTGTTAGCATGAGTGTCAATGAAGGGGACACCTTCCCTCCTTGGAGCAGGTTGATGAGGACCAAAATGGACTTAAGTAAAAATAAACTTTATTTGCCAACAGGCAATTAAAATACAAACAGCATAAAAGTAACAAATAAAGTAAAAAATATCCCACAGATGTCCATCAGTTCCGAGACCTGTTTCACCCTACTTGAGGGCTTTCTCAATCAGTATTCACTGCTCCTCTGTTCTGTCTGTTCAAATATGGCAGTCTGGTTCCCCATTGGTGGATTCTGTTGATTGTTAGCCAATCCAATGCTCAGTTTAGGGGGAGTATGTTGTGGCTTGTTAAGTTCAGTTTTTCACATTACGTCCGTGACCGGAAGTGACGTCAGGCACGTTGCCGCATCACTTCCGGTAATACTATCGTCATTTTCCTTATGGGCAACAGATAGGGAGAATGGCACCATATGTTCGTGCCTGTCACTCCCATTATGCCCGTCAGTATATATTAATTGGGCGATATCGTTTTGGCTAATATGCAGAATACAAATACATCTCTTATGTCTTGAATGGTGGAGGTCATCCTCGTTTGCATAGAATAGGCAGTGAAAATGTGGGGAATAAAAAACGGAAATACATATATCAATGCACATTAAAAAATATGTAATTTTAGCCGAAGTAAAAAACAAAAATTAACATATTTACAAATGCATTATTCTAGTTTATATTATTATCTAGGAAAAACTCAAATCATTCCAAGAGCGTGGCTACATACATAAGGTGAATTATAGGGTGGTATATAATCTTTACCTAATCCTAATTGTTTTTAAATCCTGGTTCTGTTTAGGAATCACCTATAATTAAAGTACCACCTTAATGTCTATGAGATTGACATTGGTGTAGATAGGTGTAGTAAACACATTATGAAAAAAAAGGAAAATTTCGAATGAGTGGTAAAATGGTGCATGCTTATTAACAAAGTGTCTAATTATTATAGAAAATGGCACATTTCAAAGTCGCCATTGAGGCCGGTGCAGATCATGGTGTTGAGATTGAATATCCATCTCATCTCATGCTGTCCCATCTTCCTTATTGGGTCTTCACCCCTCCAGTTGATATTTACAATTTGAATGCCCATAAATGACAGTTGTGTTGGATCACAGTTGTGACTTTGTTTAGAATGCGCTGAAAGACTATGTTTAACGAATCCCTTTCTAATATTGCGGATATGCTCCTGTACTCGTATATGGAGGACTTTAGTGGTCCTACCCACGTAACTTGAACCACATTGGCATGTGATAAGATAGATAAATCGCTTGTTATGAGTTGATTTATTTTATAGTTGTTATGTTGCTTACTTTGGAGTTGCTCAACTTCGGCTAAGATTACATACTTTTTAATGTGCATTGACATATGTATTTCCGTTTTTTATTCCCCACATTTTCCATGCCTATTCTATGCAAACGAGGATGACCTCCACCATTCAAGACATAAGAGATGTGTTTGTATTATGTATATTAGCCAAAACGATATCGCCCAATTAATATATGCTGACGGGCATAATGGGAGTGACAGGCATGAACATATGGTGCTTTGCCATTCTCCCTATCCATTGCCCATAAGGAAAATGGCGATCGTATTACCGGAAGTGACACGGCAACGTGCCTGACGTCACTTCCGGTCACGGACGTAATGAGAAAAACTGAACTTAACAAGCCACAACATACTCCCCCTAAACTGAGCATTGGATTGGCTAACAATCAACAGAATCCACCAATGGGGAACCAGACTGCCATATTTGAACAGACAGAACAGAGGAACAGTGAATACTGATTGGAAAGCCCTCAAGTAGGGTGAAACGCGTCTCGGAACTGAAGGACATCTGTGGGACATTTTTTATTTTATTTGTTACTTTAATGCTATTTGTTTGTATTTTAATTGCCTGTTGGCAAATAAAGTTTATTTTTACTTAAGTCCGTTTTGGTCCTCATCAACCTGCTCCAAGGAGGGAAGGTGTCCCCTTTATTGACACTCACGCTAACAAACTCAGAGCCGGGTACCTGGGCTCTGAATAAGGTGAGCACTTATTTAAAGTCATAGTACACTCACTCTCATTTTATAAGTACTACACTATATTATTTTCCATTGTACCATCCTTATATCTCCTTTCTCTGAGGGAATCCACCAACATTATTAAAGGGGAGAAGTACCACCAGACGGTACTAAAGTGAAAGTGATTTGAGCCTATCCCATCCTAGGCTCTATACCATGTGAGTTGGCATTTTGCTTGACTACTGTACAACGAAAAATTACTATACAGATTTACACTATCACCCTCTTTCATGTGTTTTTTCTCCTTATTTATGTATATACTGAATTTAAAGTGATACCATTACAATACCAGGACTAGACAACCCTTTTTATAGGGTAGGTGTCCAACAATATCACTGCATGCTCCACTCATATAGGTGAACTGCCTTTGGCTTTTCTAGTTTTTGATTTTGCCTAATAGAAACAGGCATATTCCTGAGCTATGTAAAGAAGAAATTTGGAAAATCGAATGGTCTTTCAGATGCTTCCATATATACTCTATTTTATACTATTGCTCATGCAAGACATGAAGATAATATGGCACCTGGTAGCTCATATTGTGCTGCAGACCTGATTATAATTGTCGGGGGACATAGAGTTTTAGGTAACAAAATCTCTCTTACAATTTTCAAAGGAGGCCTGTCACCTGAGAGGGTCTTTGGCAAAAAATGTGAAGACACCACATGACTTTGTTGCTTGTAATGTAACACTGAACTCCTTGAATTGAAGAATTAGAGTTATAAATGACTATAAATTATCACTTTATTTATGCCCAGTTTGTTGTTTTGTCATTTGTTTGTTTGTTTTTAAATAAAGCTAAAATATTCAAATGTTATTCTGTTACAGAAAAAAATGAGACAGGCAGTTTGCCTTACACAAGTTGCTTTAATGTGATCATGGAGAGAAGTGGGCTGACATTTACAGTCTCTACGCAGAGATGCAGCAGTTATTTTCTCTGTGGGATGACAACCAGTGCTGGAGCAAAAAAAAGAAGGTAAATTAGGTTTTGGAAGCTTAATTTGATTTTTCATTGTTTTGCTATACAAAACAAAATGTTTGCCAGTATTGTTAAAGGGTTAATGGTACTTCACTCATGAGAGTGCCAACAACCCATTTATTCAGTTGTGAATAAAAAATATTACATTGGGAGGGTGGAGCCTGGCACTAAACCGGACCAGACGCCATTTTTTACTGCTCTGATAGCCAAAACGCAATCTGCACAATATCGTGGCACGTCACCACCATCCAACTGCGCACACAGCACATACAGACCGGAGACATCCCGCTGAATCGCCAGATGCCCTTTCTATACTCCCCGAAGCAACCAAAATGGAAATGCAAGCACAGTGCCTACTACAAGCCTGCATACCGCAACCTCCAGTACTTCCTGAGTGGGGACTTCTTGGGGGAGACAGCAGAACTGTAGTCGCCTCACACAGAGCTTACCGATCCTTTCATGGGGCGCAGATCCTAGAAGCCAGAAGAACAGGATATCGGAGCTATGCTCCAGCAGCACACTCCAGCCAAGATGGCAGCCGCAGAAAACCTGCCTCCACCAGGGGTCTCCCACACAGCAGTACTGGCTCCCGTTCAGCTGCAGAGCCCACCAGAGGACACACAACCACAGCCCACAGCAACAGCTGGTAACCCAGAACCTGCAACTAAGCAGGACCTCCAAATCCTACACAATATGCTCCAGGACATCTGCTAACATTGCTGGGCTGCAACCTGACTGGCAGGTCCAGGACATCTGCCAACATTACCTGCCGCCTGACTGGCATTGACACCACCAGTCACGACCCAAATCCACTTGAGGAACTTACAGAGCCTGCAGCTCTGTGCTGCAAAGTTTTAATGTTATTGTTTTAGTTCCACGTTTATGTTTCTGCTTATTAGCTTCACCCACACGACGCTACAATATTGGGCCTGGAAAGTCTAGGAATAGGGAGCCCTGGCTGATCTCAATAATGCACATGCATAATTGTGCCATTTATGGCCCTGGTCTGGTTCCACAAAACATTATATAGTATGTCACTATACCGCACACACACCCTCCCTCCCCCATGCCCCTTTGGTTACTATATTTGTTTGCACATAGTCACAACTCCTCCCCCCCCTCCCCACAAGAAGGACAACACACACAAGCCGTACCTTCTCGCAGAATTTTGCTTGCTTCCAATCTAGGTCTACCCCACTGACCTATTCATGTCCCTAAGCCTGATCACAACACGAGAGCCAATACAAATAGCCTGCAAATCCCTGCACTTACATAGGAACATGTATCTCTTGCACCACCCTCCCTAGGTTCAGACAGAAAACACAAGGATACTTATGTATCATGTTCGTTGAAAGCTCACTAGGTATACACTTATGATATAATATAAAAATATGCACAACCACAAACACATCATATATCTAATGCTTGTTATATAATACCCTTTGATATGCTAAAGTGATATTGTCAGGATTACTGTTTTATCCAGCACGTAGAACTGTACAGCACGGATGACAAATAAGTAACGTATTACCGGTCCTTAGAATGGCCGGATTTAACGTACAAAGAATAGTCAAAAATACTAGCCGAGGTCAGGGAACACAGAAAGGGACACAGCGATGAGGAAAGCCAGGAGTCAGGATACCAGAATATAGAGAAGTCAATAAACAAAGCCAAAGTCAAAACCAGGTAGAAAACTATAAACAGGAACGCGCTCTCAGACAACCACAAGGGAAACCACGACAGGGCACTGAGCAGGCTGAGAACTGGGCCTAAATACCCCTCCTTTAGTTCTGATAGGCTGTAACCGGCCTTTGACCCCAAAGTCAGTTACCAGGTTTCATTTGCATAATTGCTGCTCAGCATTAACCCTTCTGTGGATTAGGTTGCTGCTCGGCACAACTTTTCCTGTGTGGACAGTAAATGTCATTAATCACTTTTCTCTAAGCGGATGAATACATGACACCAGGTTTCATTTGCACAATTACTGCTCAGCATTAACTCTTCTGTGGATTAGGTTGCTGCTCGGCACAACTTTTCCTGTGTGGACAGTAAATGTCATTAACCACATTTCTATAAGCGGATGAATATGTGACATTACCCCCCACCTGAAGAACGCCCACCGGGCGGACAGGACCAGGCTTGAGAGGAAATTTAGCGTGAAAAGCGCGGATCTTACGGCCCGCATGCAGGTCAGGAGCCGAAACCCAAGAACGATCAGCAGGACCGTAACCTTTCCAAATAACCAAGTACTGTAAAGTGCCCCGAGAAAACCTAGAATCCACGATAGAAGATACCTCATACTCTTCCTGACCACCCACCACCACCAGAGGGGGAGGAACACAAGGAACAGTATATCTATTGCAGACAAGAGGTTTGAGTAAGGACACATGAAAAGTGTTGGGAATCCCTAAAGATGCAGGAAGAGCCAGAGAGTAAGACACTGGATTGATCCTACGAAGCACTCTATAGGGACCAAGGAATCTGGGGGCAAACTTCATGCTAGGGACCTTAAGCTTGATGTTGCGAGATGACAACCAAACCCGGTCCCCCACTTGGTACACCGGGTTGGCACTCCTATGCTTATCAGCAAAATGTTTGAAGCGTTCAGCAGCAGCCCCTAGAGCAGTCTGAACCTTAACCCAGGTATCCCGAATGGAGGCCAGACGCTCATCCAGAGCAGGAATGGCAGTATCAGAAAATACCACAGGGGGAACCGTAGGATGCCTAGCATTATTGACAAAAAATGGACTGTGCCCAGAGGAGTCATGAACAGCATTGTTTCTAGCGAACTCGGCCCACGGGAGTAGTTCGGACCAATTGTCTTGTGTGCTATTAATAAAACAACGCAAATAAACTTCTAATGACTGGTTAGCCCTCTCAGCTGTACCATTGGTCTGTGGGTGGTAGGAGGAGGAGAAGGAGAGATCAATCCCCAATTGTTTACTGAACGCCCTCCAGAACCTGGACACAAACTGAGAGCCCCTATCAGACACAATATTGTGGGGGATGCCATGCAAACGGACAATTTCACGTATGAAAATTAGGACCAAATCTTGCGAAGATGGCAACTTCTTGAGAGGAATGAAGTGAGCCATCTTAGAAAATCGGTCTACAACCATGAGAATAGTAGTGAACCCAGCAGAGCTAGGAAGCTCAACAATAAAGTCCATGGATAAGTGGGACCATGGAATCTCAGGAACAGGAAGAGGCTGCAACAGGCCACAAGGAAGTGCATGAGTCACCTTAGAAACTGCACACACAGAACATGCCTGCACATACTCCTTTACATCTTTCCTGAGTGAATCCCACCAAAATGATCTAGTGATCGCGGCAGTGGACTTATTGATGCCCGGGTGTCCAGCAGTTATATTGTCATGGAACACTTTCATGATATTAACCCTTTCACATAGGGGAACGAACAGTTTATCACACGGTTTACCACTGGGCGCCTGAGGCTGGGCCTCCAGTATGGTGCCAAGCAGTGGAGAAGACAGTGAGAGGACAGTAGTAGCAATAATACACTCTGGTGGAATAATAGGAGATGTCATCTGTTCCGGAGCTGACTCATTATCAAATTGCCTGGACAAGGCATCAGCCTTGGTATTTTTAGAACCAGGTCTATAAGTAATGAGAAAGTTAAAACGTGAAAGGAACAGTGACCATCTAGCCTGTCTGGAAGACAAACGTTTGGCATCCCCTATATATGCCAGATTTTTGTGGTCGGTTATGATCAACAGGGGGTCCTTGGAACCCTCCAAAAGATGTCGCCACTCCTTGAGGGCAAGAATAATGGCCAACAGTTCTCTATTGCCAATATCATAGTTGCGCTCAGCAGGAGACATCTTTCTGGAGAAGTAGCCACAAGGATGCAATGGTGTTCCCTGGCTTTCTCTCTGAGAGAGAACAGCCCCTACCCCTGTCTCGGATGCATCAACCTCCAATATAAAAGGTTTACTGGTGTCAGGATGTTTTAGTATGTCCGCAGAGGCAAATCTTTGTTTAAGAGTCTCAAAAGCATTCACAGCCTCTTTGGACCATACCGTGCTACTAACCCCTTTGCGAGTCATATTTGTGATTGGGGCTATTACAGAAGAAAATCCCTTGATGAATCTTCTGTAATAGTTGGCAAAACCAATAAACCTTTGAATGGCTTTTAAACCAGAGGGTAATGGCCAGTGTAGTACAGCCTCTAGTTTTTTAGGATCCATTTGAAATCCCGATGCAGAGATGTTGTAACCCAAAAAGTGGACTTCAGGCTGGTCAAATATGCACTTTTCTAATTTACAATAAAGTTTATTTTTCAACAACGTCTGCAGAACCTGTTTCACATGGGAGTGGTGAGTTTGAAGATCAGGGGAATACACCAAAATATCGTCCAAATAAACCAAGACAAATGAGTAAATGAATTCCCTGAGTACATCATTTATAAAGTCTTGGAATACGGCCGGGGCGTTGCATAACCCAAATGGCATTACCAGATATTCATAGTGTCCACTACGGGTATTAAATGCCGTCTTCCACTCATGATTCTCTTTAATTCTAACCAAATTGTAAGCACTCCTAAGGTCAAGCTTAGTAAATACTTTAGCTCCCTGAAGTCTATCGAACAATTCGGATATGAGTGGGATAGGGTATGCATTTTTTACAGTGATTTTATTAAGTGCCCTGTAGTCTATGCAAGGGCGTAACTCACCACCCTTTTCTCAACAAAAAAGAATCCTGCACCAGCTGGTGAGGATGACTTTCTTATGTGCCCTTTGCTCAAGGATTCTTTGATGTATTCCTCCATTATTTTACTCTCCTGGGGAGATAAGGCATAAACTGCCCCCTTAGGTGGCATAGCGCCTGGAAACAGGTTAATGGCACAGTCATATGCTCTGTGGGGAGGCAATACATCGGATTGAGCCTTGTTAAACACCTCCTGAAGTTCTCGGTATTGTATGGGAACTCCAGGAGTTTGGGGAGTGGTAGTGGGAAGGTCAATAGTATCCAATCTCTTTAGTACTGGTTTTATACATCTCCCCATACACTCTTTACCCCATTCTAATATCTCCCCATTAGCCCAGTCAATATAGGGATTGTGCTTACTCAGCCACGGAAACCCTAATATGATAGGACATGATGGAGAAGTAATAACCTGAAACGTCATCTCCTCCCTATGGGAGGCCCCAATGGAGATCGTAATAGGGACAGTTTCGTGGGTTATAAGCGGTTGTGTGAGTGGTCTACCATCAATAGCCTCTACAGCTAGCGGCGTAGGTCTCTCCCTGACCGGTATCTCATTACCCCTAATAAACTGGACATCAATAAAATTTCCAGCAGCACCTGAGTCCATTAGGGCACTGCAAGAAAACTTCTTGTTATCAAGGGAAATAGATACCTCAAGGAGGAATCTACTTTTGTTTTTGTTAGAGGACAACTCCATCACACCTAAGATCTGTCCCCTTAAGGTTCTTAGGTGCGGAAGTTTTCCGGACGCACTGGACAATTAGTTATGATATGTCCCTTTCTACCGCAATATAGGCATAACCCCTCCCTTCTCCTATACTGTTTTTCTCCTCTGACAGTCTAGTGACCCCCAACTGCATAGATCAAAAGATCACAATCCGACGATTAATTTCACCATTAAAATCTATGGAAGGTTTTTGCAGATAAATAATTTGAAAAGTTTTTCTACCAGATTGTGATCATTTGAAAAGCTTATCCAAAAATATTAAATCGAGGCCGTAGCCTGGGGGGGGAAATAAATAAATAACAACTATGAATAAAAATTCAGTCTTCCCGATTTTATTTTACCTTTACTGTTGTGGACAGTAATCTGATTCTTAACAGTGTTTGCTGTGAAAATAAATTCTTAATCTACCCCATACACGAAATATAGCTAAACTATTGGGAAAAGAACGAAAAGAAATACTGGTTGTCAATCATGCTGCACAACTCTAGCTGAATATTTCTGTACAAGGAAAGGTCCCCATGGGGTCTCCAGTTTAACCTCAGACTAGTAATGTTAAACCACAAAATGAAAATAAACACACAAAAAAGTCAAGGTTATTTTGGACAAAAGTCCTGTGAACTTGGCAATTGATTATTTGTAATGAGAAATAGAGAGTAAGCAGAAGGTGAGACAAATGGAACTTAATCTACAAGAATTTACTTTATTATCCCAAGTGTAGAGCGAGAACACGGTAGAAGTGTACAAGAAGGAGATGGGGAGTTGGAAGAGACAAACATTTCAGAGAGACATCGAGATTATAAGTATGTAAATGCATACTGATGGCAAGGGAATAGTGAAAGAAGGATTGCCTTCATATCAACAAAGAGATGGAATCTCCAGACAGCAGAAAGATACACTGCATAGACAGAAAGTCATCGTAAGACATCAATCTAGAGTAACTGTATCTGCATCCATATATTTTTAGAGATAAGCATGGACTCCCAAGAAAACATGGTGTGGATTTTATGAGCAATATAAATTAATTGGTTCCTGAGAAGATATCATTACCATTATAAATCATCAGTAACAAATAATGACAGATAACATCAATGCGGGGTGGTAGGGGAGATACGTGTACATTTATTACCTTCTGTTAGCGTTGGGTTAGTGTAGGGATAGTGTAGAATTAATGCAGGGTTAGGGTTAATGCTGTTTTAGGGTTAGTGTGGGAATAAGGTAAGGTTAGATTATGGTTAGAGTTAGTATGAACATAGGGTTTAGGGGTATTGGTATAGGCTTATTTTCTTTACCATCAATGTATTTATATCCTACACATATGAGGTATTTAACAATTAGAAGTGATACATTATCTATTCTGAGTTCTTTTTCTTTAATATTATTTGATTTGTAAAAATTATAGTAAAAAATTTGAAAAACAGCAGTTTTTTTAACTTCTCATTTTTAACACTATATTCATATTTACTGCAGTGTTGGTTTTATATATATATATATATATGACATTAAAAGAGAGATATTTCAGACCTTTAATATAGTTATACTATGTGTGTGTGCATTGAAGAGGAGCCCTTAAAGGGACTCTCCAGTGCCAGGAAAACAATCCGTTTTCCTGGCACTGCAGGTCCCCTCTCCCTCCACCACCCATCCCAGGTTGCTGAAGAGGTGAAAACTTACCTGAGTTTTGGGTCGCCGCCGCTCCTCCTCTTCATTAAGTCAGCCAGCGGGGGAGACTGATCCCGCCCGCCGGCTGAAGAGACTAAATGCGCATGCGCAGCAATGCCGCGCATGCACATTAGAGCTCTCCGTAGGAAAGCATTGAAAATGCTTTTCAATGCTTTCCTATGGGGTATTGAGCGACGCTGGAGGTCCTCACACAGCGTGAGGATGTCCAGTGAAGCTCTAGCAGAGAAAACCTGTGCTATGAAGCAGGAAGTGCCCTCTAGTGGCTGCCTAGTAGACAGTCACTAGAGGAGGAGTTAACCCTGCAAGGTAATTATTGCAGTTTATAAAAAACTGCAATAATTACACTTGCAGGGTTAAGGGTAGTGGGAGTTGGCACCCAGACCCTCCAATGGGCAGAAGTGGTCTGGGTGCCTGGAGTGTCCCTTTAAATTTCAGTGGAACAAACACATAGCACAAATTCTGGGGTTCACCTTAGACAGAAATTCCTCTTTTAAGGCTCCATTCAAACCCTTTGACTGCCGGCAAATGGGTTCAAAATGATAGCCCCTACTACCAGATATTAAAGAAAGTGTCAAGAAAGAAAGCTTTATTACTCTATTCCAAATGTCACATAGGTCAAAGAAAGGAGGCCTCTGATATCCTTCCGAGCAAAGCAGATATCAATACATATTACTATAATACAAGCAAACAGTTTTATTATATTTATTGTATGTAGATATCATGCACAAAGACGGACATTATTTTTACGTTCTGTTGCACTTTTAGGAAGCTATATTACCAATATAAGTCATCAAGTTCCTTACATATACTAATAAGCATAGTATTCATTATTTTATATTTAACAATTTCTCCCCCCACCTACAGTATGTAATCAAATATACTTTTATTTTTATTTTTATTATAAGATTTTAGTCCCTTTAAGAAATATTGCAAGATATGGATACTGTAGAATTTCTAAACATTTTAATGCCCCAATATTTCTGTAAAGAATTAATGTATTAATTAAAAAAAATAGCATTGTGAAAAGCAATATGTACACAAAATGAATTTCTTACCCTATATTAATATGCTTTTTGTGTATCTCATTTAGCAATTAAATGCTAATATTTTAAAAACAAATTGTTTTGGCTGGTAGAGAATGGGTTCATCAAATACATATATGGAGAAGTAATTATGCAGGGAATATACAGTAGAAGGGAAGAGGGCGCTATACAAAAAATACTACAACCGGTGCAGCTTAAAATCACCTCAGTGTAGAGTCACTTAATACACCAAATAAGAGATATAGTGAACAAAGAGAAAGTTGGGTTCACTCACACTTTCCAGAGCCACATAAGTTAGGCTCTGGACTGTAAAAGTATTTTATCCACTAAGGGATACACAGGATCTGGTCCCTCCTCTTAAACAATAAAACCATATAAACTGCAGTATATCCTACCACTTGCTAAGCCTCCTATATATGCCTCCATTCTACCATTTGGGGACAGGTGTGGCAACGGAAAGTGATAATTGGATGTCCAAATTTGGTCATTACCGGAAGCAACTCGCCACCACTAAGATGGTGGTGCTTCTGGTTTTGACACACACACAATGTCCTTTTTACATCTACTTCCGGGATTCCAAGATGGCCGCACGTCTACTTCCGTTGGGCAGTTTTTCGGGATTCCAAGATGGCCGCACGCCCACTTCCGGTGGGCGTCTTTTCATTCCGTTGCTTCTTGCTTGTTAACTCCTCCTTTCATATTGTCAACCTCCACCTCCTCTCAGATGCCGATTTTATATTCGGGAATCTTTAATATTCTAATTCTAAAGTGTCTGACAATGTGGATATCGTCCCGGCCAGATGAGTCTCCAATTAAATAGATGCAGTATAATCCAAAGTTATATCATATAGACCATAAGAAAAAAGGGAAAGAATGATTAAGTGACTAATTACAATAAGAAAGCATAGTGCTAACGAATATCCACTCCAATAAGAACTATATCCTTTATCAAAAAACGAAATACATAAGGAATGAATAAAAGTATAAAAATGGATTCTAAAAAAGGAATGTAGGGATTTTATTTTAAAGGATTTTCCAGTCACATTAGATACAAAACTTTTCTTGGTTTTGTTAGTGCAATCAGAGTTTCTGCAGGCATTACACATACCACAATGGTAGAAACCCTTCTTTACTTCTGCCCAATTTGTTAAAAAGTTTTTTGGTTTTTCTTTTTCAATATAGCTTTTCGTTAAAATCTGCTTAAAACTTTGTGCTCCCCTAAAAACAAACCTAGGCTTTTGCCCTATATGTTTTAAAATGTCTTGATCTTGTCTTAAAATATGCCAATTTTTCTTAATAATTCCTTTTAATGAGTTAATATTAGTCACATAATTGAGCATAAGAGGTATTTCATCATTTGTTTTGGATATGTTTTTCTCTTTATATTTTAAAAGTTGTGATCTATCTAAATTTTGAACACAATCAATTTCTTGTAGTAGGACTTTTTCAGAATATCCTTTTTGTTCAAATTGTTCTTTCAATTTGGTCCCTCCTTTGGTCCCTGTTCTTTCAACATGTTTGCTTGATTAGTGAAGGATACTAACTCTGAGCAATTCTTACACATGCTTAAGAATTGACCTTTTGGTATATTATCCAACCAAGGGTGATGATGGCAGCTGTCCGTTTGGATATAGCTGTTTACATCTACCTGTTTGAAATATGTTCTGGTTTCTATAAAAAATTTTGAAATATATATTTCTAGGTCTGGGAAATTAATGCTCATTTTGCTGATATCTATAGCCAGCTTAATACCCCATGTGTTGGAATTTAAAAAAAACTGAAAAAATATTCAAAACGTTCCATTGGTCCTTTCCAGATTAAAAAGAGGTCATCAATATATCTCTTATAGAGGACCAAGTTTGCACCATATTCATGGTTATTATATATAACATACTTCTCCCAAAAGGCCATAAAAAGATTAGCGTAACTCGGCGCGAACTTGGTCCCCATGGTGGTCCCTCTTACTTGAAGATAAAAATCACCCTCAAACCAGAAATAGTTATTACTTAAAATCATCTTGAGCCCCTCCACAATAAAATCAACCTGTAGTTCTAAAAATTGTTGGGATTCTGTCAAAAAATATTTCACCGCTTCACAACCTTTATCATGATCTATTATTATATACAAGCTTGTTACATCGCAAGTTATTAAGTAAAAATCTTCTTCCCATTTGAAATCTTGTAGTATATTTAAAAGACTCATAGAGCCCTGTAAAAAAAGATGGGCATATTTTGACCAATGGTTGAAGGTGTGCATCAATGTATTGTGATAGGGTAGATAAAATAGAGTCAATCCCAGATACTGTAGGTCTTCCTGGGGGGTCGATCGGGTCTTTATGTAATTTTGGTAAGGTGTAGATAACTGAGGTCCTTGGATATTCTAAGAGAAGAAAAGAAGATTCGCCTTTATTTAGGAAAAGTTTATATTTCTCTTTTATCTCACATATTGGGTCTTTCTTTAATTTTTGATATGTGTTGGTGTCCTTTAATTGATTATGGATTTCTTGTAAATATAGATCTTTATCAAGGATGACCACCCCTCTGCCCTTATCAGCGGGTTTTATAACAATTGAGTCATCTTTTTTCTCTTTTTTGGAGTTATTATAATTCCATTTCGATAGGGGTTTAATTTTATATATCTCATCCAAACAGGCTTGTTCAAAGACTTTTATGCTATTTTCTTTTAAAAAATAAGGATAAAAGTTAGACTTTTTCTTTAAATCTGTATGTTTACAACTATCTGGTTCTTGTATTAAAATATTTGAGGATGTTATATCTCCTCTAGAATCATATCCTCTGTCAAAGAAATTTTTTAAACATAATTTCCTGGTAAAACGATTAATATCTCTATATGCTTCAAAATTATTTACAGGGCAGCTGGGAGCAAATTTAAAACCTTTTTTTAAAACGTTTATTTGGGTTGGAGATAGTACTTTCTTTGAAAGGTTAAATATCTTTATTTCGTTACTTGCTTTTTTATGGATCATTTCTTCCTTTTTTCTAGGAATGTATGTCCCTGCTCTGGTTCCTCGTCTGATCCTCTTAATCTTTTTTCTGGGTGTTTCTTGTATGGCACTTTTCTGTGCCCATCTTGGGCCTAAAAAAACTTCCTCCTCTTTTTCCCTGTTTAGACGTTCATATCTATTTCTTAGAGGGATCTGGAATGGATGATATTCTTGTTCTTTTCTTTCCTTTCTATTTCCTTTATATTACCAGTTAGTCTCTCTTCCCTTTCTCTTGTCTAAATGGGAGGAATAATGGGGATTTTTCTGGTTGGCATTTCTTCTGTCAAATCTGTTTTTTCTATATTTCACCTGTTTTCTCTCTTGGACGGCTGTCGAATACCTAGATCTTTGAGGTAGAGGATCTGGTTTAGTTCTTTTTTGATAGGTTCTTGGAGTTTCTGGTTTTGCTGCGGACCTATATTTAGGGTTCTCCCTTGACTCCTGACCTTTATTCCCTCTGGGCATCTTCCTCACCCTATTGCTTGCATAATCTTCTAGGTCTCTTTTGTATTTTTTATTTTTATTTTGTATGATGGTATTCTCAACCTTCTCTATATTTGTCTCCGCTTTATTGGTTAGTGTTTCAAAGTCTTTAGTTCCAATAAAAGGTTCTAAGCTCGTTTGTATTTCTTTAATCATTTTATCAACCTCTATAAGGTCCTCTCTTCTCTGAGTCACAATGATATTAATCATCGTCACTGAGAAGGATTCCAAGGCAGAAGTCCAAATATTCATAAACTTCTCTTTCTCTAAGTCGAATGTGGGGAACTTTGTAAAGCTCAGACCCCATTGGTGTAATTTGGCCTGCGAGCTATTTTTCTAAGGTAAAAATTGGTCTGGGTTTGTTTGTTATTTTTTTTTCTACACATTTAATGCAAAATTAAGACACAACAATGGATTGTTTCCACATTTCTGCTCAGTTGATCCTGTGATACATTTCTCTGATATAAAGACTCACTTAAAGAATTAAAAAATATGAGTTATATGGAATTCAATGTACATTGACATTTTTTTATAGTTTGATTATTTTTTGACAACATTTTAGATTTTAGTTTTTAATCGAGATTTTTAAAACACGGAAAGAGAAAAAAATAGCGAACTAAGGAATAAGAAACACTAAAAAAACAAAGAAAAGAACATAAAGCAGATCGGAAAAAAATTCCCTGACTATAGCGTAAGGTGTAGACGTGAGTGATAAAAATAAATAAGAATAAGCTGTGTAGCTTTAAGAACAAACATAATACAAAAAAAAGAAATAAAAAGTTGTGGAAGTGCATTGGTTTAACCCCTTCCCGACCGAGGACGGTTCAGGACCGTCATCGGCATTTTTGCGTTGCCGACCGATGACGGTCCTGAACCGTCCTAACGGTCAGAGGTACTTACCTGATCGCCGTCGTTCCCCCGGCGGCGATCGGCGTGGCTCCGGTTGTGGGGAGACTGCCTGCAGCCCAGACAGTCTCCCCACACTGAATTAGGACCCCTGTGGCCATGTGATCGCTTAACAGAGCGATCACATGGTCACAATAGGTGTCCATGTGTCTGCCTGCAGGGGGACTGTCTGTACTGACAGGCAGTCTCCCTGCTAGTGTAAAATCAAAAAATAAAAATAAAGTTAATGTTAATAATAAAAAAAAAATAATAATTATATATGTGTATATATGATATATAGACATCTATATAATATATGTCTATATATCATACATATAATGCCATACTAAGTGTATTTTTATATTAATATGTACTTATATTAATATAAAAATACACTTA
Organism: Pelobates cultripes; assembly: GCA_933207985.1. NCBI lineage: Eukaryota > Metazoa > Chordata > Amphibia > Anura > Pelobatidae > Pelobates > Pelobates cultripes. The sequence goes on along the minus strand of OW240920.1, from coordinate 41,490,162 downwards.
TAATTAAATTACACACGTATATATATAATATATATAATAACTATATATATTGTATATATATATTATTATAAAATATAAATAATAAGTAATTTAAATTAATTTTTTTTTAAATAATAATAAAAATTTCAAAAATTATATATCTATATGAAATTTTATTCTAACTGTATTTTAAAATTAATATATATATATTTATATCAAAATACACTTAGAATGAATTTGTATATCTATGTATATATAAATAAATAAAAATAATACGAAATATACATATGTCCATATACAAAATTACATAAATAATTATATAAATATACACGTAGACTTAAACTATATAAATATGCATGTATATTTAAATTCTACGTGTGTATTTATGTAATATTTTTACATAATTCAGTAATTTTATTGATTGCAATTTGAGGGACCTGCCTGCCAACCCAGGCCGAAATTCCAGAGAATTTAATTTGTTAGCACTGTATTTTACCCTGTAACGTTCTACGACACCCTAAAACCTGTACATGGGGGGTACTGTTTTACTCGGGAGACTTCGCTGAACACAAATATTAGTGATTCAAAACAGTAAAACATATCACAGCGATGATATTGTCAGTGAAAGTTACTTTTTTTGCATTTTTCACACACAAACAGCACTTTTACTGATGATATAATTGTTGTGATACGTTTTCCAGTTTTTAAACACTAATATTTGTGTTCAGCGATGTCTCCCGAGTAAAACAGTACCCCCCATGTACAGGTTTTATAGCATTTTTGAAAGTTACAAGGTCAAATATATGGGTCAAATATTTTTACATTGAAAATGGCCAGGTTGGTTACGTTGCCTTTGAGAGCGTATGGTAGCCCAGGAATGAGAATTACCCCATGATGGCATACCATTTGCAAAAGAAGACAACCCAAGGTATTGCAAATGGGGTATGTCCAGTCTTTTTTAGTAACCACTTGGTCACAAACACTGGCCAAAATTAGCGTTCAATTTAGTTTTTTTACTTTTTCACACACAAACAAATATGAATGCTTACTTTGGCCAGTGTTTTCGACTAAGTGGCTACTAAAAAAGACTGGACATACCCCATATTGAATACCCTGGGTTGTCTACTTTAAAAAAAAATATGTACATGTGGGGTGTTATTCAGAGATTTATGACAGATAATAGTGTTACAAGGTCACTATTGATAAATTTTAAAAATGTATGTTTTGAAATCGCAATATCCTACTTGTACCTATAGCCCTTTAACATGCAAAAAAAAGCAAAAAAGCACATAAACACTAGGTATTTTTAAACTCAGGACAAAATTTTGAATCTATTTAGCAGTTTTTTTCATTCGCTTTTGTAGATGAGTAAAAGATTTTTCAAGTAAAAGTCAAAAAACATGTATTTTTTTCAATTTTTCATCAGATTTTTGTATTTTTTTTAAATTAAAATACATGAGATTATATAAATAATGGTATGTAAAGAAAGCCCCTTTTGTCCTGAAAAAAACAATATATAATTTGTATGGGAACAGTAAATGAGAAAGCGGAAAATTACAGCCAAACACAAACACCACAAAAGTGTAAAAATATGCCTGGTCGCAAATGTACAACATCGCAAAAACAGTCCAGTCCTTAAGGGGTTAAGTAAGCTCTAAAGCAAAGATGCCCAGATGTTTTAAAACTACAAATTCCATGATGTTTTGTCATTCTAAAGACATGCAAATGCATGCACAGCATCATGGGAGTTGTAGTTTTGTAACATCTGCTGATCTACCTTTTGGGTACCCCTGCTCTAAAGCATATAAGTACAGTCAAACACCCAAAGGGAGTAAAAGTACCATAACTATCTGTAACATACATTAGAAAGTTATCTGTTTGCCTGATTGTAGATATTTTTAAAGCAGAATGTGTTCCACTAGCACCACAATACATATGAATTATAATCTGTGAATTATTGCATTGACATTTGCACAAAAGCTTTGCTCTTATCTACCAAAACCACAGCATTAATTACCGTGCCTTGGACATTTACCAATTCTGAACTCATGGTACTTTATATGAACAATCCACAAGAGACATTAGACCCATGAATGAATTATACCCTGTAATAAATGCTGCAGCTAGACTGATTTTCCTCTCTAGTCAGTCCTCTCACACCTCACCCCTCTGCCAGTCCTTACATTGGCTCCCTGTATGCTATAGGAGTCAATTCAAAGTGCTAACCCATACATTTAAAGCACTGAACAATTCTAGCCCTACTTATATCTCTTCACTAATCCATAGATATGCCCCTCCTCGTACCCTCCGCTCTGCCCGTGACCACCTCCTGACCGCTGCTCGCACCCGTACGGCCAACTCGCGCTTGCAGGACCTCTCGCAGGTGGCTCCTGTCCTATGGAATAGCTTGCCTACTGCCATCATACTCTCCCCTAGTCTTCAATCATTTAAGAAGGACCTTAAAACCCATCTCTTCAGGAAAGCTTATGGCCTCCCAGAGTAATCTCTACCTTACATACCTGTCTCCTGCTCTCTCCTACGGGACAGTGCTTTGCTCTCTCCTCCAGCTCTGCTTCACTCCTACTTGATATTTCCTGTCCTAATGTTTCCAATGCCCCACCTCCTATAGTCTGTAAGCTAGTTTGAGCAGGGTCCTCTTCAACCTATTGTTCCTGTAAGTTTTCTTGTAATTGTCCTATTTATTGTTACATCCCCCCTCTCAAAATATTGTAAAGCGCTACGGAATCTGTTGGCGCTATATAAATGGCAATAATAATAATAATAATAATACCCGAGAACTTAGGCAATTGATCCAGGTCCTTGTAATTGGCCCTAGAACACAATCTATGTGTGGGTACACATTCTGCTCTAGCATTGTAAGAAATGGCTAATGGGCATGGTCAGAATCTTACTTGATGAAATTTCTTTTAGCTTGACCGGAGATCTGACTTTGATCCAGGTGGCTTCCACCATCACCCCGAATCCCCGACAGGAGACATCCAGTCTGTTATTAATAAAATGTATGTCTTTTGTTTATTTCATGAGAGTAAACTGCTGTCTGTTTATGTTTTAGACAGACAGACAGACATACCGGCAGACTGATCAGGGCTTTCTTCTATTCTCTCAGGACACATTCCCTCGTACAAGTGAAGGAGTACATTCATTACAATGTAAGACAGAGTAATTTAGTTACAGTTCTTGCATGAGTGAGCAGCTATCAACATATTATCATGCTTTAAACTACAATAAGCCATAGAAGCTGTCCTAGCATTGCCAAAAAGGTTTAATGAGCAACCTTAAAGCCCATCTAAATATGTTTGCTAGTCTTCCGCTCGTTATCACATATTTGCTGTTCATAGGAGTTTCTGTGTTATATTAGTAGTTCCACAGAGGAGGAATATTTAAGGAGCTTAGAACATTAAAGGCAGCCTGAACTTGTAAATAGTGCTTACTTTTCTCTTAAGGAATCTTATCTGTTATTAGATTAAATTCATGATTATTTTATGCCCTTATTTTGTATTTGTTAATAATAATTGTTAGCGCCTAATCTGTATGTGTTGGAGGACCTACTGTGTGCTCTCTAGCATATATTAGGAGTGCCCAAAATGTAGATGTTTTAAAACTACAACTTTCATGATGCCTTGTCATTCTAAAGGCATGCAAAGATACGCAAAACATCATGGGAGATGTAATTCTACAACATCTGGGGATCTACCTTTTAGGCACTCCTGGCCTAAATGGTGCTGAAGGGGATGTGTTTTGTCTTTCTTAACTTCTTTTCACTCTCTTAACTTTTTTCCACATGATTCTGCTGTGCTAATTAAACTCTACTACCTTTCAACAGTGCTAACATCAGCGTATCTTGTTTTATTATGAGTTTTTTTTATTATTATTTTATTATTATATTAGAATTTGAGATTCAATGTTTTTTATATTTTGTAATAGTTTAAATGTGTAAATCCTCTTAAAAAATGTTGTGCCTTGATTTAATGATTACCAAATAATTCAATACTGTTAGAAAACCGTTCAAAATGATTTATCTAAGGATGTCACCGTTAAAGTTCATGGAATTTTTAGTAAATAAATCATACGGAAAGCTTATTAAATTGAGACCATACTTGGCTTTCTATCTCTGATAATTTAACCTAACGCATAAGCTTGTTCAAGTTCATACAAATTAAATATAAAAAGCCAAATATCTTAAAAACCTAAAATTTTGATAACGCCATTCAGTGGACTCTCTAACAAGTAGAATATGCAAAAGCAGATTGGTTGTTGGTAAATAATGAACTATTTCACGTCTAACTGAACATTTCTGGTAAAGTTGTCTGATATCTTTTAGCAATATTGCAATTAAACTGATTTGCTATGTCATCTCCGATTGGCGATGTAAGTTTATATGTTTTGCTTTTGGTAAACTGCAAGAAAAACTATATTAATCAAACAGCCATTCAGGGCAAACTGAAAAATACATCCCATTTGCTAAAGAGAAATTATTTAGTAGATAGTTATGTATTTAGTTAGGAAAAAATCCTTTGTCAATCAACAACTCCGCAAAAGATGGAAAAATATAATTTTGTACGTTTGACATTTTTACATGTCTGTGAATTAGTTAGTCCACACTGTGATTTAATAATCAGGCGATTGTGAATTTTACAGGATATCTATTACATTAATCAAGCCGTCTACAAAACAAACAATGTTACTTTAATGGGTGCAAACATGTTTAAATGCATCATTACTTTTTAATAAAGAACAGCTATGATTCATGGTGGGTGTACGTAAATCACTTTTGTTTCCTCTTTCTAAACTGTCTCCGTTTTAAAGATAAATGTCTGATATTTTTCCATGTGTTACACACTAATCTGTAAAATAAACATGTTTTTCAACAGACAATATTTTCAGAGCAAGAATATTTCTACAATGACTGCCATTTATGCGTCACTCACGTTTTCAGCATTATACTTGCTCAAATGTATCAGACAGTTGATGTCCTAATTTATGGAGATCTAACATTGCTAAATAATTATACTTACGTGGATCATATCCTACTCAAATTATGTATTTTAAGACTAATTGTAGAGCACTGGGTTTTGTTTATTTCAAAAAAATACCTGCCTGTTCATTTGAATTTCATTTCAACTAGTTTTAAATATTGGACCCTGGAATAACTGAAAAATTATACATTATGTGGAGGGGAGAAAAAATCGAAGGAGATGGATGGTAAACAAGATTAAGGTTGTCAGAAAAGTATTGAGCAAGAAAAATACCAAAGCCATAATGAGAGTTTGAGAAATGTAATCATGCAGGAAATTATATAAATCTCTTCTATAATGTTTCATTAGTGCACACCTGCATCTTCATAATGAAAAGAGAATGTATTTGCGTTAATATCACTAAAGTATGACATGCTTTTAGGGTTTTTTTTTTATACAGATATATTAGTAAAAACTTTCATTAAATATTTGTTAAAAGTCTGCTAAAATTATTTATTTTGTCATATTTAAAACATAGTAGAGTCTTATTTACCAGGTTTATTAACTAAATTGAGAATTGCCAGGAATTTAAAGTGAATTTTAAAAAATAGTCCAAAATAGTAAAATCAGAAAAATTCTACTTATCAGCTCTGTTTTTTTCCAATTTGGCTTTTATGGCCTTAAATATGAAATTTACTCTGAATTCACTTGAAATTCCCAGCAATTCACACATTGGCGAATAACCCTGAGAGTTACTGTGGCTCTACAGAAAGACCCCATTGCCATCGGTCCTCTCACAGAAAATAACATGGTGGGGATTTATAGAAGGCTGCCAGAGGTTACAGAACAAAAATGCCAACACAGAGCATGAGAGAATGATGTGAATCCTAGATAAATATAGAACAATGGCTATTAACCTTTTTGAAGGGGACCAAAATTACGTGCATGACATGAGCTTTGTTGACCAATTCTTTGTTTGAATGATCTTAATGATCCATTTTTCAAGTGTAATTAACATTAAAATAACATTTTAAAAACACTTTAATTAACCTAAAGTAGGTCCCCATTACACTGGGAAAGCAAATTTTTCCAAGGAAAGTCTGGTCAGGGTTGGAAGTGGAGGGCTTGCAAAGGCTTCAGTCAAGAGATCTGCAGCTTTTGCAAGATGTTTTTAGATAAACCCCCAATGAAAAAAATGTATAACTAAATGCATGCATGTTTTTATTGGTGGCATATATACTAGTCAGAAATGTATTTATTTTTTTATTTGGGCAGTGTAGTGTCACTTTAAATAAGGCAATCCCACGTAAGGATAACACCTGAGGATAGCAAATTAGGGATTTATCTACTTAACAGATAAAATATCAAAGTTAAGGAAAGGGCATTTCTTAATTAGATTTTTCAGCAGTTTGGAAGATACATTTGGTACCTTTGGACTTTGTAACAGCCACCTTCACTTATTTCGTTAGCCAATAATGGAAGTCCAAAATTAGAATATCAACAAAATTATCAGATGCAATTCATTTCGTCAAAATTGATATTATCAGAATTTCACACAAACCTAAATTCAAAATCAACGAATGGAAGCTAAACTATTTTCTCGCTGTTCTCATCTGCAGTTTTTTTGTTTGTTGATTGTTTACTTTCTCACTCTGCCCCATATGTCCCTGACCTACATTCCCCCTCAACAAGCCCTCGCTGAAAGGTTGCATTGCCAGTTGCCAGTATTTTTAGATTTATACTACGTATTCAACAATGCATTTATTAGAACCGTTGTGCTTGGTACCTTTTTTGGATGTAATACCTTAATAATACAAGTAAAACTTATCAAAAACATTGCCACTGAAGAAATAGTGAAACACATTTTTAGCACTAATCCTTCCTCCTTTTTATGTATGTTGAAATTGCCATGTCACAAGTCATCGGCAAGCTACAACACAGGCTTCTAGGCAGAGTCAATATAAGATGCTATCAATAAACCAATTTCATTTTCTAAAAGTACATTGAACAAGTCTATTTTGATACTTGCAACAGTCTGATACACTTGAGTGACCTAACATTGAATCAAAAAAACACCAGCATTTTTTTATTACTTTTTTCGGTCATCTGTTTTTAAATTTGATTTTGGAGGGACCAATCACTAAATGGTGCAACATGTAATGAACAAGTAAAAATGATGCTATAATGCTATAATCTTAATTTAATAACAGGAGGTGAATATTTTGCTATAAACTCTCTTTACTAACACCAATAGCAGCTCAAAGCAGAAAGAAAAAAACATTGATCAATCAAAAACAAGTAGGAGTGCTAAAAGCACTTCCTCTTTCTTTGGTGAGCAAAGTAATAGTACAGAACACCATAAAACACAACAAGAAACATCAAGAAATGAACAATATATCAATCCAATCATAGGAACGAAGAAGCAACTTCCAAATTTCTGGGGGCACACCGAAATCCAGGGTTAAGCTGAAACAAAAAAGACAAACATGAAGGGTATCTCAGAATGAAAATATTGTAACAGCATATAGCATGATATACTTAACCAAACATCATTGGTATATAAGTACAACTAACAAGTAATGTCAACAATACGAGCAACACAGTAAAAACTGATAAACAGTGTGAATAGAAATGTAAACAAACTTTAGGATATATCAAACACAACATGAGACAACAATGAAAAGAAGCCACTGCAAAAGAAGAACGAAATCTGCCCAAGGGAGGGAAAATATTCGCCTCCTGCCATTAATAAACTTAAGATTACAGGTACCTTTAAAAATAGTATGGTCTTCTATTTTACCACGTGACAGGAGGCTTCATATTTAGCTGTTTTAATGCTCCTAAAGAAAAATAACATGAGGAAAAGGTTGAAAATAAAATGTGCAAATTATATCTTCCCTGGCCCAATCTGCCGAGCGTAAAATACCAGGCACAGATGAAGTTCGACAGGCTGCTGCACCTTAAACAGAATGTTCTCCCCCTTGCATCCATATCTACCCCCAGCGAACCTCCCTCTTTTATCCATATCTCCCCCATTGCCAACCTCCCCCTCCTATCCATATCTCCCCCTCGCTAACCTCCCTTCTACCATCCATATCTTTCCCCCTGCCATCCATTTTTCCTCTCCTTGTCAACTTCCCCCCTTCCATCCATATCTCCCATTCCTGATTATCTCCCCCCTTGTCAACCTCCCCCCTTTCTCAAGATCTCCCCTCTTGCCAACCCCCTTCCTGAATATTTCCCCCCGCCAACCTACCCCCTTGCCAACCTCCCCCTTTCTCAAGATCTCCTCTGCCTACCTCCCCTTCCTGAATATCTCCTCCCTTGTCAACCTCCCCTTTCTCAAGATCCCCATCTTGCCAACCCACTTCCTGAATATCTCCCCTGCTAACCTCCCCCCTTGCCAACCTCCCCCCTTTCTCAAGATCTCGCCCCTTGCCAACCTCCCTTCCTGAATATCTCCCCCATGCGAAGCTCCCCCTTTCTTAAGATTTGGCTCTTGCCAGGGCCGGACTGGGAAAAAAATTAGGCCCGGGCATTTTTCAATTAGAGCGGCCCCCCAAGAAGGGGGCGAAGCCAGAGAGGGTGTGTTTTGTTATCACTAATGACAAGCACGCCCCCTCTCAAAGTGAGCATGTTGGTTCAAAGCACAGAGCCCCGCTGAAGAGCTCTGGCATTAGAAAAAGGCCCTGTATTTGTTCTGCGCAGCGCAAGCAAATGTAATAACATGCTTGCACTGTGTTTGCTTTTAAATTGTCTCTGGTGTCTCCACAAATGGGATACCAGAGGACAAAAGGGCCAGGAAAGTGTATGGTGCATGTGTTTGGCGCCTGCTTGTGGGATTGCCTGTGTGTGTAGAGTGTGGTGTGGTATTGTGTAAATAGGTGTAATATGTGTGGTGTAATATGTGTGTCTAGGGGCTGTAGAGAGTGCGTGTATAGGGGGCATAGTTTTATAGGGGATGCAGCGAGTGTGTGCATACGGGCAGTAGTGTGTGTGTATAGGTGATGTAGTGTGTGTAGGGGTTGTAGAGAGGGTGTGTTTAGAGAATGTTGTATGTGTTTCCTTACAAGGAATGTAGTGTGTGTGTAGGTGGTGCACTGTGTGTGTAAGAGATCTAGTGTGTAAAGGACCCAGAGTGTGTATAGAAGATTGTGTGTGTGTGTGTGTGTGTGTAGAGGATTAAGAGTGCATACAGGGTAAGGGATCTAGCGTGTATCTGGAGCGTAATGTGTGTAGTGGTGCAGTGTGAGGGGTGCTGTAGTGTGTGTATATATATATATATATTTAGACGTATTGTATGTGTGAGGTGCGCAGTGTGTTTGTGTAAGAGAGGTGCTGTGTGTGAGGGTGTTTTTATCTGCTGTCACATTCAAGGTTTCTAATTTTCTTTGTCTGTTAATTCACTGGGGGTTATTTTATATAATATATATATATATATATATATGTGTCTCTGGGTGTGCTGTGTGTGTCTGGGGGTGCTGTGTGTGTGTCTGGGTGTGCTGTGTGTGTCTGGGGGTGCTGTGTGTGTATCTGGGGGTACTGTGTGTGTATCTGGGGTGCTGTGTGTATCTGGGATGCTGTGTGTGTCTGGGGGTTCTGTGTGTGTGTCTGGGGGTGCTGTGTGTCTGGGGGTGCTGTCTGTGTTTGGGGGTGCTGTCTGTGTTTGGGTGCGCTGTGTGTGTCTGGGTGCGCTGTGTGTGTCTGGGTGCGCTGTGTGTGTATCTGGGGGTGCTGTGTGTGTGTCTGGGGGTGCTGTATGTGTTTGGGTGCGCTGTGTGTATCTGGGGTGCTGTGTGTGTCTGGGTGCGCTGTGTGTGTATCTGGGGGTGCTGTGTGTGTGTCTGGGGGTGCTGTATGTGTGTATCGGGGGTGCTGTATGTGTGTATCGAGGGTGCTGTGTGTATCGAGGGTGCTGTGTGTATCTGAGGTGCTGTGTGTATCTGAGGTGCTGTGTGTGTGTCTGGGGGTGCTGTATGTGTCTGGGGTGCTGTGTGTGTATTTAGGGTGCTGTGGGGTGCAGTGTGTGTCTCTGGAGTTACTGTGTGTGTGTGTGTGTGTCTAGGGGTGCTGTGTGTGAGGGGGCTGTGTGTGTGTCTGGGGTGCTGTGTGTCTGGGGAGTTGCTGTGTGTGTGTGTCTGGGGTGCTTTGTGTGTGAGGGGCTGTGTGTGTCTGGGGTGCTGTGTGTGTGTGTCTGGGGTGCTGTGTGTGAGGGGGCTGTGTGTGTCTGGGGTGCTGTGTGTGTGTGTGTCTGGGGGTGCTGTGTGTGAGGGGGCTGTGTGTGTCTGGGGGTGCTGTGTGTGAGGGGGCTGTGTGTGTCTGGGGGTGCTGTGTGAGGGGGCTGTGTGTGTCTGGGGGTGCTGTGTGTGTGTGTGTCTGGGGGTGCTGTGTGTGTGTCTGGGGGTGCTGTTTGGGAATTAATTTTAAATATATATATATTTTTTTTATTAATCATTTTTTTAAAAAAAAGTTATGTTCCCCCCCTCCCTTCTTACCTTTAGCCTGGGAGGGGGAGGGACCCGTTCTGCCTGGGAGGGGGAGCCTTGAGGGGACCATGCTGCATTCCCTGGTGGTCCTAGTGGTGAGAGTGAACTCTAACCTGCAGGTTAGAGTTCACTCTCGCGAGATCTGAGCGTTGCCGTGGTAACCGCGGCAACGCTCAGAATCCCGCGAGAGGACCCGGCGGAGCTGCTTGTTAGAGCTCCACCGGTCCTCTCTCCTGCCTCCCTCCTTCCCTCTCCAGGCGGCGGCCGCATCTCCCTGTCTGTCGGCCGGTGAGGGAGATCTTTGATCTCCCCACCGACCCACGGAGGCACTATGCAGGGCCGGCGCTCAGACAGCGCTGGCCCTGCAGGGGCCGGCCGGGGAGATCCCCTGCCGGCCTCAGCCCCATGGCCATCGCGGCCCACCGGGCATTTGCCCGGTATGCCCGATGGCCAGTCCGGGCCTGCCCACACTCCCTGTCATGCAATCACATTCCCCACCACACCTAAAAAAAAACACAGGAGAAATAACAGAATGGTCCACACAAGGTACCTGGCCTATCCTGCTCTTTCAGAGATACACACAGTAGCACATCCACACACACAGAGAAAAAGAATGGCAAATCGGTTGCAAGAAACAGAAACTACGACAGGGCAATGAAATGGACGTAACATGCCTTTAAAAATGTATATGTGCAGACTTATTAGACCATGTCATTCCTGCAACCTCAAAAAGTCAGAGAATGAGGGTGCTTGAAATACATGGCCCCTACAGGCCAAAACTGATGACTGGCACTTTAATATTAAAAAAGGACAGGGCCGGTGCAAGGATTTTTGCCACCCTAGGCAAAAGAAAAATTTGCCGCCTCCCCATGTGATATCACAATGCCCCACCCATGTGATCTGCCATATGAACTAATGCCAGTGCTGCACACAGTGTGTGTTTACATTAAAAAGCCTGCAGTGACAGGCTATAGACACCAGAACCACTTCATTAAGCTATAGTGTTCCTTTAATGTGAGGTAAATTATAGATTAGTGTCACTAATAATATACTAGATTGCCTACTTACAATCAGATGAGGATGGTGATGGGCTCTGGCTGCAGTCTGGCTCCACTGGTCTGGTGTAGAACAGGATCTCTGGAGGCTGTTTGTAACTGTGGTCACAAAAATCACTGTTCTGAGAAAATGGGAAGCAGCTCCATTTTTTTGGGCCCCTTACACAGCTCAAGGTCTGGGCACCCAGGGCCTGACGGTGAGTATGCCCATAAGGCCTACCCATAAGTCCACCTACATGTTCCACCCATGAGTTCGCTCACAGGGAGTGGAGTGTGTAGGGGATGTGTTATATGTTACTATAGAGGATGTTATTTGTGTGCTTATGGAATGTAGTGTATAGGGATACCAGTTTGGGTAGGTGATGCAGTGTGTTTCTGTGTAGTGGAAGCAGTGTGTATTTGTGTAAGGGATAGAAAGCAGTGTGTGTTTGTGTTTAAAGGATGTATTTTGTGTTTCTGGTTGTGTGTAAGGGATGCATTGTGTGTTTCTGTGTATGTGTGCAAAGGATGCATTGTCTTTATGTGTAAGGGTTGCATTGTGTGTGTGTGTGCGTGCGTGTGTGTAATGGATGCATTGTGTGTTTCTCTGTGTGTAAGGGAAGCATGCTGTGTTTCTGTGTGTGTACTAGGGATGCATTGGGTATTTCTGTGTATGTATAGGGATGCATTGTGGGTGTGTGTGCATAGTGTGAAAGAACTCCCTGCCCTGCCCTGCCCCCTGTCCTATTGAGCTCTCCCTTCCATTCCTTAGAGCTCTCCTCTGCCCCTTAGTGGTCTCTCTTCTCCTCCCCTGTCCATTAGGGGTCTCTACTCTCCTCACCCCCCCCTTAGTTGTCTCTCCTTTTCACCCCGACTTTACATTAGTGGTCTCTCGTCTCCCCCTTAGTGGTCTCTGCTCTCCTCTACCCCCCTTTCCATTAGTAGTCTCTCCTCACCCCTTCCATTAGCGGTCTCTCCGCCCCCCCCCCCCCCCCTTTTGGTCTCTACCCCCCTTTAGTGGCCCTCCTCCACCCCCTTCCTCCCTTAGTGGTCTCTGCTCTCCCCCCACCCTCCCCTAGAGGTCTCTCCTCCACCCCCTCCCTCCGTGGTCTCTTCTCACCTCCACCCCTTAGTGGTCTCTCCTCACCCACCATCCCCTAGTGTTCTCTCCTGTGCACCCCCTCACTCCCTTAGTGGTCTCTGCACTTCCCCCACCCTTCCTTAGTGGTCCCTCCTCACTTCCCCTCCCCTAGTGGTCTCTCCACCACCCACTCCCTCCCTTAGTGGTCTTTCACCCCCATGTTCCCTCAACCCCCCATGTTCTCCTCACGCCCCTGTGTGTTCTCACTCCCCCCGTGTTTTCTCCTCACTCCCCCGCCCTTGTGTGTTCTCCTCACTCCCCCCGCCCTTGTGTGTTCTTCTCACTCACCTCCCCCATTGTGTGTTCTCCTCACCCGCCCATTGTGTGTTCTCCTTGTATAAAAACAGTCAATAATTCCTGTATAATGAAGTACTCACTTTATTTTTATTTTTTTTGACAATCTTTATTTAGTATCTTTTTCATTCTAAGAGACAAGTAACAGTTGGTTGTTGTACATTGTATCTGTATCAGTATCAACATTTGAATAATGCATAAAAAGAGGGAAAGGGGAAGGGGAACTGTGCTGCTAACCCACACCATTCAAACAGTTGGCTCTAGCCATTGTACCAGCTACTGTTCAGGTCTGCGGCCGTAGCCTCGTCATGTAGCTAGAGAAGGTATAGCCTGACCTCTGCTGTGTTGGGGATTTTTGGTCGTCTCCCCACTGTAGTGTTCCTGGTTGTGCCCCAGTCAGCAGTGGTAAGAGACTAGGCATTAGTACTCCACTCGTGCGTTAGTTGTTGCCACAAACTTGTTATTTATCATGTGCCCTTGTAATAACAGGGTCTAGTGTACTGCAGTGGCGGTTGCGGAATGCAATCTTCAGTCATAGGGAGCCTCTTAGGAGTCTATGCTTCAAAGTTCGGGGTCATTTGGTTTTTGCACAGTAAGTTCTCTGTTGTGGGGCCCACGGGCTAAGGCATAGAGGGTTTTAGGGAGCCTATTGCTGGAAGTCAATCGGTAGGCCGGGTTTGTCTGTCATGGGGGATATGTCCAGCTTCTGTCAGTACCGTGGAGCGG
>OW240920.1:41445863-41476426 GCA_933207985.1 Pelobates cultripes | reverse complement strand
TTTTTATATTAATATATGTACATATTAATATAAAAATACACTTAGTATGACATTATATATATATATATGATATATAGACATATATTATATTAATATAATATATGTCTATATATCATATATATATACACATATATAATTTTTTTATGTTTTATTAACACTAACTTTATTTTTTTTTATGATTTTACACTAGCAGGGAGACTGCCTGTCAGCACAGGCAGTACCCCTGCAGGCAGACACATGGACACCTATTGTGACCATGTGATCGCTGTGTTAAGCGATCACATGGCCACAGGGGTCCTAATTCAGTGTGGGGAGACTGTCTGGGCTGCAGGCAATCTCCCCACAACGGGAGCAACGCTGATCGCCGCCGGGGGAACGACGGCGATCAGGTAAGTAACTAGGAACGTTAGGACGGTTCAGGACCGTCAGCGGTCGGCAATGGGAAAATGCCGATGACGGTCCTGAACCGTCCTCGGTCCTTAAGGGGTTAACTCCTATATGGCAGATAACTGAGCAGTGAGACTGCAGGTGTATGATCTACATGCCAAAACAACTTCATTACGCCAAAGTTGTTTTGATGTCTATTGTCAGCGCTTCCAGTGGATCCCCCCTATGCCCTTTTAAAGAAAGGATATTCATAAAAGTATCAGGACAATTAAATCTGATGAAGTCATTGCTCATTAAGACTTGGCAAAGGTAAGCTGAGCGAAATTCTCTTTACATCAGTAAATTACACGCACAAGTTACAGAATCACATAATCCCTATAATTGCAGACAAGTACTAAAAACCTTTGCAAATTATAGCCATTAACGAGACACAAATCGCACAATGACTCTCCCCCTAGTGTATATTATAATGGTCTTTGAAAGGAACAAGTCTTGCTTTTGCAGTACATTGTGTCCAAATTAAATTCTCGGACCATGTTAAAAGCTTTACATTCCAAAATGAGCTGTGCCACCTATGTATCCCTGTTATGTAAGAAATCAAGACTGTGACTGCACCAAATTGTATGCACACGGCTAGTGCCCACAGGAAGTGAGAAGGAACAGCGTAGAATATTGCATATTCTATTCACATTAGTTAGGGGTGTCTGGATTGGGCATAAGTAGCAGATGGTATCAATAAACCACATGGCTTTGTTTGTCTGAGAATTCTGGACTGTGGTTGCACATAAAGAGAATCTTTACACGTGTCCGTAAATACCGTATATATGCTGGTGTATAGGTCAAGTGCAGTTTTTGGACCAACAGTTGTGAAATATGCTATGACTCGTGGATAAGTTGAGGGTAAAACTTGGGGCTATGACATCAAAGACAAGTTACTGATGATAAGTATGTGGTGTATAAGCTCAGCTCCAAGGCTGCAAAATGACCAATTTATTTTCTACATGTCCTCATACACCTGGACCTCATCCAATACAGAATTAATGAGCCCATTTACAAATGCCCAATAGTTAATCCGGCAAAACTAAGAAAAAAATATAATACCCCAAAATCAGATAAGGAAATACATTTTACATTCATCTTTAATAAATATGTTTATGATATTTTTTTAATTACCAAATATTATTTCCCTATGGGAGAATGCAGGGAATGATAGAAAGAAATAGAGAGAAATGCAAGGATTTCTTGACAAATGCATCCGATATTAATGGCTGACTGTACGTGTAAAGACCTGTCTTTGCATAGTTTCAGTCCATTGAGACCCCCTTACACTGACAACCCTGTGATGACAGGACAGGGGGGTATCTGAGGAATGTACATAGTAAAAGGTGAGCAAGGAAAGGATGGGAACTCAAGCTGGCTTAATCTCTAATGCAGAGACATGCACCTGTAATGTCAATGAGCAGACAGCTGTAATTACAGTAACCCTACAGGATTACCTGGACTGCAACTGGCATGGTCAGCATGCACTGCTTGCTGCTGGTGTCTTCCAACACGTTAGGTACAGGAGCTCTGGGGAAAGATCTCTCTCTCTCTCTCTTTCACTCTATGCTGGAGCCTGGTGTGAAGTCTCGCGAGATGGCGCTGCTCAGCCGGCTTCTTGCGGTGTTTTCCTACCAAGGCTAACATTCCCAGCACAGTTGCAGTATAACTGCTTGGGGCAGCTGCACTAGCACTGACCCATGGATAAGTCGACTCTGCATTTTAAAATGAAGTTTACAACTAAAATTTCTCGACTAATACATGAGTTTTACTTAAAAGGTTTGACGTCATTATGGTTATAGCTATATAGAATAGTGGACGAACGGCCATGAGGCTTGTTGTCTGTCTGTCCTCTAACTTTGGAAAACTCTATCTCTCCATTCCCAAGTCCAGCAAATAACATCTGCTATTGACAATCCATCATCATGTAACATTCTTTGTTATTTTATTATATATTATAATTACCCATATAATTGGTTCTACAGTGGACAGACCGCACATATCTATTTATAATATTTATTACAGACTTACAGATTGAACAGGCCATCTACTCGTCCTGTTTAAAGAATTATTTGGAGTGTGAGTTACATGAGCCAAACCGTTCTGCCACATTTTTATGTAGCTGAATTTATTTAATGTTTGAGGACAATGAGTTTTTGTAAGTATTTGAAATTCACTTTGAATTCACTTTAGTAAACAATCCTGCCTGTTTTAAAACTCAAATTCTGATAGCATAAAGGAGAACATACAGAAATGTAAATGATGTGGAATTTTCACATTTTGACATGTATCAGTCCAGAAAGAAGGTTGTAATCCAAGGGTAACAGCATTGGCTAAGAACACCAAGCAGTCAGACAAAAAGCATGTTTGATTTGACAAATCTCCAATTTTCTGGTGATAGTAATTACTACCGCTTTCATTATGCACCAGTGGCTTTAGGGTACTTCAACCTCCTTTCACTCATTATCCATCTGGATCACACACTGACGCAAGACCCTAAATCAACTAGCGTACAAAGACAAACACCTACCCCCTCTTCCCCGGCTTGCAATTCTAGCAGTGAGTAGGGATGCTTCCCAGTACTTCTCTTTGATCCCCCCCATTACCTAGCCCCTCCCTACAAACTTTCTCATCGCTACTTCACCAAGGCTTCGGATAATCAACAAGTTTTAAAAATCGCTAAGATGTTCTCGGGCTCCTCTCATACAATGTAAGATGTTGAAGATTACATTATCTGTACTGATACATTATGATGTCCATTGTTTTCACTTGCCTGCATGGTTATGCTATATACTCTGACTATCCTTTCTTTATTCTGTAATTTCTTATCCCGACAAACCAAAAAAATAGAAAAATCGAAATTAATAAAGAATTTATGAAAAAAAATAAAAAAATCTTTTAGTATCTATCTCATGCCCTTTTTTTCCATAAAAATCTGAAAATCTTGCAACAATAAAATGCAGAACAAGCACATCCAATAACCTACTAACTATTTCCACTTGTCTTACTGTGCTATTTCACATAGTAATACATTATGGGTAGTGATGTCGCGAACCTTTCGCGAACTTCCCGCGAACGGCTCGCCGCGGTTGAAGGCAACTTCAACATGGATGCTGTCCAGGAGGTAGGAGGGTCTGGGAGGAAGGGTCTGCTGGAGATTGGCCGGGATGTGTCAGCTGACCGGAGCTCGCCGTGAACGGTTTGTGGCGAACCGTGGCGAGCCGTTCGCGGGAAGTTCGCGAACGGTTCGCGACATCTATAATTATGGGCCCTTTACGTAGACTGTCCACGAAAATAGAATTATGAATACTAGAAATATTTATTTAAAATGTTTTCCATTGACAAACAAAATTGTGTTAGGAATTATCCCTGTAATAGTGAAAGGCCACCCTGACACAAGTTAATTTTCATTTAGCATATACATGGTCCATATTGAAGTGATATAAATGCATTTACTACCCTGTCCCCAATTATTTAGCTGGTTACAATTAGAATAAGTCCTTATTAGGTGATGGGGACCGATTTTAGCTCTTCAACTAGAATATATAATAATAAATTACCTATCTGTATAATCAAACCATTTCTAGAATTGAAAAAAAAAAGCCCCATTAGAAAATGATGGGTTTCCTAGTATATCTCTATCAAGGTAGAACTATAATTAATAATCATCACCTGCAGTAATTTGAATTCCAAAGTACAGAGAAAAGTCTTGGATAGATCAGCTGATCAAACAGTGTTTGATCCTGGTTTGCCAGCCCTAAGTTAAAGCAAGTCGGCAAATCTCTGATTATTCTGCATGTCTCCGAGGCACAATTGGGTCAACATAAATCAAATGTACATAGCAACAGGAAGACATGCCAGGTGTCAGACAACATCATTAGGGGAACATCTCTCATTTAATTAACCCGGAGTTAATTCTTTCATTTCTAGTTTTTAATGTGGTCTAATGCTGAGATTTTGCTCAATGCTAAAATGAACTGAGAATGAACCCTTTCTTAAAAATTCTACAGAATGCTCAATTCCTTTATGCCACATTACGGTATGGTACTGCTGGGCACATATGAGGTCTGATTTTCTGAACCCATTGCATTCATACCAGAAAAGTACACCTACTGATGGTGTACACAAAGTATTTTCAGCACTTTAGCAGATAACTCCCTACATTGGTATGCTTATGTGGGATTGCCATACCACATTTGGCACTGTTTAGCAGATAGCTCTCTTATTTGGTAATTGGTATCCTTCTGGCAATTACGTATAACTTTGTTCCAGACTGCCTTATTTCAATCCTGTGCAAAAATGATGTCTGTCTTCATTGCGTACTGGTGACAGATATGAGCTTTTCATATTGTATGGAGAGCCCCTTCCAAGGAAAGGTTCAGTGTCCCCTCCCTCTCTGCTCACCCCACCTCCCTTTTTTTTCAACACTTACTTTTTTTTCAACTCTAAGGGAAAATAGAGTAATGCAGGGGTAGGCAACCTTTGGCACGCCAGATGTGAACTACATCTCTCCTGATGCTTCGCCAGCATTATGGCTGTAAGAGCATTATTGGAGAAGTAGTCCACAACATCTGACGTGACGAAGGTTGTCTGTCGCTATAACTATATTAATGATTAATTTTTTTAATTTTTACTTCAAAACACTTACCTGCCTCCCTGCATCTTCACCCCCTTGTGCTAAGGGGAACAAAAAATTTACAAAATGGAGATAGGACAGAAAGGAGACATTGTGTTTAGGTGCAATCCATCACAGCTAAATGGATTAGACCCAAGCGCAAAATCAGCTCAGTGCTCTAAAAAGCCAAAGTCCTCCTTCCTACAGCATAACTTTAGCTACGCATTAACCTAATCTCCCTCTACCTTTCTACTGTAGCATAACAATTTTTTTCTAATGGGGATTGAGTAACTTTGATTACAACTGTATATGTGTCAGCACTGCAATTAAAGAACAACTCCAACCTTATTAACTGCTATTCAGATTTACGGTTTGAAGAGCTCTTTTATACCGATCAATGTGTGAGGCCCCTATACATCAAAAAATAAAGTTAGCTTTCCTTTTACTGCAGTGACTGGTCTTCTTTTGACCGTGCTCGCACTGCCCCAGGACACTGTCAGTGAAAATGGTGCATGCATGGCAATTGCTGTGAATGTGTGAATAAAATGTGGTGAACACGGCAATCGGCCAATAAAAACCTTCTCATAGTGAAGCTTTAGACTAATGCTTCCGTATGAAAACTCTCACTTTCACTTGAATGTTTATTCAAGCAGAGTGAAGCAGGAAACAATCCTGATTGTCAGCTTCAATTCCTAGGGGGGTGTTCATAAATTAATTTATCAAAGTGTCTCTTGAGTTCAGCACTTTCATGAATTGGGACAGGAGGGGGGAGGGATATGGTTAACCTCTAAAGTACTTTATGGGTCTGGATTGTTTATTTATATGTAGAGCTTAACCTGCTTAGCTCTTTGTTTTTTATACTGAATTATTTCAAGAATGATCTCTTCCTGAAGCAGCTGCTATTAACCTTTTCCTCTTTGAACTTCTTTGCCATTTCATTGGATGTTTTCACAGTGGGTGAAAGTCTCGATGATATGACCTAAATAACTAAGTAATCCTTCCTCTCCTTCAATAACACATCTACTGCCACTTTCAATGAGTCTAACCATGTGGAAAAAGAGCCAAGGTTGACTACATAGCACGACCTTCATGTCAAACAGGATGAAAATTGCATTTAATGCAGACTCAGCATGCTTTTCAAAAGCGCAATCAGGACTTTCAGGCAACTTTCTAATGCATATTAAAGGTTGGACGAAATAGATTGTACTTTTATTGGTTTTCATCCAAACATTCTACTCTTTGTAAACTTGAATTCTCTTTTACCAGGAAAACGGGTCTACAAAGTGATGACAGTTGAAGGTTTTTCTGCAGTAGAAGTGTCCATTTATGAAGCCTATTAAGTACTATGAAAATGAGAATAGTGCAAAATGTCTTTACTTTCATGTCCCCATAATGCATTATTTCCAAAAGATCAGAGAACTGGACTTAACTGTAGATGGACAAAAGATAACAAAAGCCATTTAGTGCTGAAGCAAGGGAGATTGTAATGTATCATGCTTTAGTGACTGTAGTCTTAGTTTATCGAGTTTTATTAGTTCAGCAAGTACATTTGCACATGAGGGTAAATTACGACAGGGTATGTGTGTAACTAAATGTGTAATTTGAGAACATGGCGTATGGATAAGATTGATGGGCAGATGAGAAGGGGTATGGGGTTGCATACTGTATAATGAGACGGTGGGTCAGTGGATGGTGGCTGAGTGGGTACAACAGGTGGGGCTTATTTGACAGTGTTGATGTGTATGACTGGGAGATGAGTGGAGATTAGCGCCTTGATGGACATAACTGGTGATGGGGGGGTGGTGGTGTATTATAAAATGCGCAGTTATATGTGGCTGGGAGGCCTCAAGGTTGGCATATTATAACTTTTTTATGCAACCCCCTATAGACTGTAAGCTTGTTTGAGCAGGGCCCTCTTCGACCTATCGTTTCTGTAAGTTTTCTTGTAATTGTCCTATTTATAGTTAAATCCCCCCTCTAATAATATTGTAAAGCGCTACGGAATCTGTTGGCGCAATATAAATGGCAATAATAATAATAATTATTATATGCAGGTATATTGGAATAAAATGACCCTGTACTCAGCACCATGGACAGCGCCCCTCTATTCTCTGACTTAAAACCTTCTGCACACAGTCACTAAACTCCAATGTACAAAATACAGATATACTAGAGATAAGACATTACTGTTAAGAATAAGAAAATATACATCATTTAGGGATAGAGGCTATGATAAATGAATACTCCAATGTATAATATATGAATAACACATACAAAATCTCAGCTGAAGAATGTGTTTTCGTAAAGGCTAGAATCACGTTTTTTTTTCCAGTAAACAGTGAATTGTAAGAAATTTAAAATGGAATTGCAAGAGTTTGACAAAATCACAGATCTGTAAATATTTCTCCCACTCCCATTATAGTCACAATTTGGCTATATTTGCCTGAAGCTCGAAAGTTCATTTTCAGCTCACAACAATTCTTCTTTTACTAAGCCAACCTCAAAGGGTTATTTACTAAAACACAAACTCTGCAGGGAATTGCAAATTCTAGGCTCAAATAACTGAACCGGAAACTTTCCAGTTCAGCTCTTTTGGTGTTAAATTTGCAATTCCCTATTGAGTTCTTCACAATTCATAGTTTATTGAATAATGCTTCTGCAATTTAACCTCGTCTAAACATCACTATGTTGATTGATTAATTAACATTTTTAATTCATTTAACTCAGCTTATAATAATGTATTTAATATAATAAATCACACAAGCTTTTATTTTTATAGTAAATCCAGTCCATGTACAATTCACAGTTACTCTTTGTTATAGGGACACTCCAGACCCCAAAGCACTTTAGCTTTCTAAAGAAGTTTTATGTGTGAAGAGTGTGTCCTATTTTTTTTTTTAATTTTGCAAAAAGTGCAGATTTCAATAGAAATTGACACTTTTATAAATTATACTCGTTACACTCCCCAGGCATTTCAAGCATAAAACAGATCATTTTACTTCTTGGTTTGGTTAGCTTATTTGCACTGAACTCAATAGTCAGCAATTACTCAGAGCACCTGCCTTGCAAAGACTTCTTACTGAGCTGCATTGGGAAGTCTGTGATTGGACAGACACAGAAAGTGTGGGCGGGATTAGAAGAGGAGGGCTTGTGAAAGCAGCAGACAAGAGATCTGCAGTTTTTGCAAGTTGTTTTTAGATATAACTCTGATGAAGAAATGCATACAAGTTTTCATTTGGGGTATCTACTTAAAATTGATTTTGATTTATTTTGGCAGTAGCGCGTCCCTTTAAATGTAGTGGAGTATTTGATTGGAATGGATGGACTGGAATAGATCCTATAGAATGAATTCTAGTTTACTACAATATACACCAATCTATATGTTAAACTAATGGTGGTCAAAGGTAGATCCCAATTTGTTGTTGAACTACAACTCTCTTAATGATTTGCCACAACTATGGCTGACAAAGCATTATGGGAGTTGTAGTTTCAGAACAGTTGGTATCTACCTTTGGCCACTAATAGATTAAACCAAAGGTAGGTTTTGATTTCTTTGACCTTCTCTTCTACTGCCCTGTTACATGCATTAAAGTAGAAGAACATGCAATGATTGGTTTGTTTGGTTACTTAATTACCATATTCCTTTGGAACATGATCAACACAATTTTAGGAATTTATATACTTTGGTTAAATTCACAGGATTTATATAATGAAATTCATAACTGTATTGTAACTGTTGTTCACCATATTATACAGGTTTATAAAATATTGAGACATTTAAAAAAAACCAGTAGCCAGTCAATCTCATATTTTCGTGAATCAGTATGTCTTTTTACTAAATGTTGATCTACAAAGTTTTTTTCTGAAGTAACAATGGGAATTATATTGTGATTCTTCTCTTTAGTTAGGTTGTATCGGCTCGTGTGATTTGTGAGTGATCACAGGTTTGTCACAATTGATTGCAGAGCTGGTTTAAGGTTTACCAGGGCCCTAGCCAAGGAACTAAATTGGGGCCATGTTGTAGAGTCCTGGGATCAGATTTGTGTGTGTGTGAGAGTGTATGTACTGACTGAGTGTTGTGTGTGGTGGAAAGATATACAGGGGTTGCTGGTTGAGTGTTGTGTGTAAGGGCTGAATCGTGTATGTCTAAGGGAGTCTGATGGAGTTATTCCATAAAGTAAAATTTGCTGAAATGGAAAAAAAATCTCTAAAACAGCAATTCCTCCAATTTGGCTACTCTGGTGTTAAATTTGAAATTCACCTAAAATTCTCACTTTTGAGTAGCCCTGCAAGTTTAGCTGAGTTTAGTGTGTGAGTATGTTTTGCATCCCTGCCCACTCTTGCTTACCTTCTCCAGTGGTCCCTGTGGGCCTCTGTCTGAGCATGGGTCCTAAAAGGCTGCCTTGGTTGCCTAATGGGCTGTCCAGATCTCATTGTTTGCTTTATTGGTATTTATTGTTACTTGGCTTAGGAGACGAATTTCTACATACAAACAAATTTCATACATACACAAATAGGGACATAGTACCGCCAGACTGACCAGGGCACACAACTTCATACAAAGGGGAGTGATCTTGGGAAAAGTTGGGGAGATTCTACACTCTGTAATAGCACTTTTAGAATTCATATCATGACTGCACGAAAAACACTGAAAATGGATGAACACAAGTAATGCTTATCCAAGAAAAAGAAGCAATCAGTATTTGATTACTGTACAGAATCATATGATGGAGGCACGTTGACCTCTGCCGTTTACAAGCTGCATGTCGATTAAGCGACTTGATGCCGGCTAGTGTGATTGTAACAATAAAAGTACCAGCGACTCTTCATATTCATCTATTCTGTTCGGTTCATGATGAACAATGGCTGCTCCTGTCGGCAGACTATATTGTAATATTCCGGTGTATAAAAGGTTAAGCAGAATCTATTCACTCGCACTCTGTAAATTACTGACTTTCTTTATTCCCCCTGTTGGTTTGATTGACAGCTTGCTGCTTTCATCCCCACAAAGCCACAATTTATCTTTTATTCATCTTTTGCACATTAAGTGCCTGTCAGGCTGCCAGCGCACTCCATATTCCTGCTCTGATTTCCCCAAGTTAAAGGGAACAGCGCATTTAGAAGCAGCGAGGTAAATACTGTGAATAGGCATCAAGGAGTAAACAGCTGCTGGGCTCATACAGCTCCGCCCCCATTAGCCCTTGCACACGTATCACTTGAAATGACACTACCATAGACACATCCGTATCCCCGGAGTTCCTTCGGAATCCATTCTATCAGATAGATAAATGAAGTGATTAAAACACGCTGAGGGGCATTAATTAAATAATGTTAATTATAGAAATTATATTAAAAAGTACAGATGTTATAAAAAAGTACAATAAAAAAAATCTATGTATAGAGGTTAAATAGAAGAAAAATGTACATAGCAAAACTATTTTTCAAAAAACTCAAGTTTTATAACATTGTTTATAGAACAATGAATGGAAACATTGCTTCTCTTCTTAGAGAACATCATCATATTTTGTTAAAGGGGCACTCTATGCACCATAACCACTACAGCTCATTGTAATGTTTGCAGTGCAAATAGTCTGTGAGCACCATCCACTTCATTTGAATCCAATTATTTTACAGCAGTTTGACATAAACCTGTTTTCTTGGTGCCTATTGGAATGGCTATATTGGCCCGTTAGTAGACTAACCAACCCCAAGCATTCAGACTATCATTGCCACCCAAAGTTGGTGGATGTTCTTTGCAACGGACCGGCCAAGGATCCAGGAGCTGGGCTGTAGGCACTGTGAGAGCAGTGGTTCATGTAAAACAGCTATACAGTTTGGCACACAGACTCTTTGCACAATACCCCTAAAACAAGCTGTAGTTTTGATTCTTAGATTGTGACTTTAAACTTTCTTGTGACTTAGGGTACATTGTGCATTGCCCCATTCCAACTGATAATTTTGCTTTGTTTATTTATTTATGTATTTATTTTGTATTACTTTGGATGAGATGTAAACATAGCAAACTTGAGAAGAGCTTCTTCCAACCCATGAAATTAGATTTTAAACCAACACTGTCTAGTAAAGGAGTGCTTATTCCGAGTGACTTGTACACTAGACAGACACATTTTTTGGAGGTCCTCCTATTTAAACAGGTCTGTCCCTTGTCATTGCCAACTGGTGACCATCCTACCCTGCTGCCCTGGACTCATACCTCTTATATTTTGAAAGTATGTGTCTGTTGTACTGAATGTATAAGCCATGGAACCACTTCTAGGTGACATTAAGGAAGTAGACTTGAGACAGAAAGACCTAGGAACATCTAATGTAACCCACACATATTTGCATTGACATAGATTTGTAGCCATTTAATGACACCAGGCTTGTAAATCCAAATCCACCTCAATACTCCTGTGTTCAACTATGTGACAGATCTCTCTTCTGGCTTACAGTTAGAGGTTCATTTATTTTTCACACACAGTGTGGGATTCTTGAGACTTTCTATTTAGATTATATTATAGTGCAAGAATATACAATCCAGTCTTGCTCCATCAAAGGCTACAAAAATTAATAGGTGGGAAAGAAACACAGTATTGTGCATTAGAGAGCACCCCTGAAGAAAAAGGACACATTTTATTGAGCTTATTATTTTTTGTTTTGCTTTGTTTTAGTTAAATTTACAAGGCACGTTTTTGCTTAAAAAGCCAACAATGCTGCGGCTGTTTTAGAACTATTGATTTCTGTAAATGGCCATGTAAAACAGAGCAGCAAATCTCTTTTGACTTTCACATCCTGGACTATCCTGCTTATGGAGAAACTTGCTGTATGAATTTAGTTATTGATTATGTCAAAACCAAAAATTCACTCTGCGTAATGAGTTTCTTACAGAAAAATAACAAGTTGCCAATGGAAAACTCTAGAGGGTCATTAAATCTCTGAGTGCCAGTGATGTTGAAATATGTTATTAAACTGATTAGACCTGAGCTAACCTGTCCAATGTGATACAGTTGCACTTTTGACATTGTATGCCAGGCTTCTAGTTATGTAATCATTAATTTACAATATAGACTTGGTTATATAGTATTGCTCCCAGATTCTATCTGTATCTCATTGTCATGGCTGCCTGGTTTCGATAGTGCTCACTATTAACATGCTGTGTCTCATGACACCAGCATCATCCATGCACCACATGACTCATGCACTCACCGATGTTACCAGCATGGCAGAAACTACATAATAACGCTGAGTTTGCTTCACCTGCTTAACCTAAG
This sequence comes from Pelobates cultripes, assembly GCA_933207985.1. NCBI lineage: Eukaryota > Metazoa > Chordata > Amphibia > Anura > Pelobatidae > Pelobates > Pelobates cultripes. Next base: position 41,464,117 of record OW240920.1, on the reverse strand, counting down.
TGACACCATCGATTCTTGCACTGCGTGTGATTCTTTGCAACGGACCGGCCAAATTGAAACTTTAAGCTTCAGATAGTGCCTGGTGATTCTACTAATTCTCTTTCTGAAGCTCAGTGATGCCAAGTTTACCCCTGATACTCCTCGTGCTCTGGCACCAAGACATTAGCAGCAGATCCTTTAAGTCCTGCAAGTTGCTTGGTGGAGCCTCCATGAATTGGATTTTTGTTGTTCCAGCACATCCCAGAGATGTTGAATTTAATTTAACTATAGTGCTCTGAGGGTGCCCCCACCCTTAGGGTCCCACTCCCGTGGCGCTGAAGGGGGAGGAAGGGGTTAATCCCTTACTCTCCTCCCTCTTCTGATGTCCCTGGCTGAATGCGCATGCACGGCAAGAGCCGCACGCGCATTCAGCCAGTCTCATAGGAAAGCATTGACGTCTTCTCACTGTGAAAATCACAGTGAGAAGCGCGGAAGCGCCTCTAGCGGCTGTCAATGAGACAGCCACTAGAGACTGGATTAACCCTAAAGTAAACATAGCAGTTTCTCTGAAACTGCTATGTTTACAGCAAAAAGGGTTAAACCTAGCTGGACCAGGCACCCAGACCACTTCATTAAGCTGAAGTGGTCTGAGTGCCTATAGTGGTCCTTTAATATCTCAGGAATTTGGATGCCAAGGCAACACCTTGAACTTTTTGTCATGTTGAAATCATTCATAAACAATTTTTTGCAGTGGGCATCATACTGCTGAAAGAGGCCACTGTCATCAGGGAACACCATTAACATGAAGGGTTGTACGTGGTCTGCAACAATGTAGGTAGGTGGTACATGTCAAAGTAACATGCACATGACTGCCAGGACCCAAAGATTTCCAGAAAACACATTATCCAGAGCATAACATTACTTCCGCCTGCCTTCTTCCCATAGTGCATCCTGCTGCCATTTATTCCTCAGCTTAATGAAGCACATGCACCCGACGGTGTATATCTATAGTATGTCCATAGGCCAGTGTGTCATGTGTCTCATTTTATCTGTCTTGTTATATACACACATATAAATTCTGTTTAGGAAGTCCTAAAGTATTGATAAACCTTACCCCTAATTAAATGCAAACCATATGCTGCTATAGAGCTGTATTATTGAGTGATCTGTTAGTATTCTGTAAATGTTCCCCCAGTTTGGTATTGATTAGATAAGCTGCTTCTTCTTATATGTTAATACATTTTTTAATTCAACTACTTTTGTTACACCATATACAGCACATCTATCTATTGGATGAATTTTTGTCCTATCTCTATTTTGTAGATTTCTGTTTAGCCCCACTAGTTTAAAATATCCTCCAATCTTCTAGTTACCCTGTCTCCAACAGAGCAGACCCTCTTCTGTTTAGGTGCAATCCATCAGGGCTATAAAGATTGTACTCAAGCGGAAAATCAGCCTAGTGCTCTAAAAAGTCAAAAACCTTGACCTCCCTAATCTCCTGCTGCTTTTCTGCTCTAGCGCATGGCACAAGTAATATTTTTGAAAATAATACCTTGGAGGTCCTTTTCTTCAGTTGACTTCATTATTCCTTGAACTCATTCTTTAGGACCCTCCATTTTTCTCTGAGTTTGTTATTGTTAGCAATATGGACCATGACAGCCAGGTCATCCCCAACTGTCCCAATAATCCATCCACTTTGTCAGTAACATACTGACCTGAGCACCCGGGAGACAGCAAATTGTCCGGTTGAGCCAATCAGAGCAGCAGCATGCCTTATCTACTCTCTTAATAATAGGGTCCCCTACCACCACAACCTGTCTAGTCTTTCTTACACTCTCAACACCACCCGAACTAGAAAGGCGATTCCCTCGGCTGTTAGAAGGAACAGCTTCCTCCAGTACAGCTACTCCTGAGCTGATGCTCCCAACAACATCTTCACTCAAGTGTGCAAATCTTTTGTGCAACACAATATCAGAACTAGCTAAACCTTTCGTCTACCTTCTACCTTCTCCCCCCCTCGCTATCTCATATAACTGTTAACTGGCTACTAGCTGGTTCCCCAGCAGTTTTATCTCATTTATCCCTTTAAGAAAAATTACATACATTGCCAAATGAAAAAGAGGACTCACTTCATTGAGGTTACAGAACTGTTAAATAAAAATGACAAACACAAAGACAAAAGCTAAACAGTGATATACAGGTAATATAATACAGAGAAAAAGAAAGGAGATTAACAGTGATACACTTTACCATAGAAGTTCTAAGGTTCAAACTCACTCACACTGCTTGCACTTACAGAGACCTAGCTGTCCCCCTCTGACAGCGCTACTCCTGCCTCTTTATGTTTTGGTGAGCTACAATTCTCTCACATTCCCAGACTCAACTGTTAAGGAAGCGGCGTAGGCATCCTTCTCTCCCCTCAATGTACCTTTCAACCAATCATAACTCCCCCTGCCCTATCCTTTTCTTCTTTTGAAGTTCACACTGTCCACCTATTTAAACCCACTCCTTTAAAAATTTCTATCATCTACCGCCCCCCTCCTCACCCCCCGGTTATCCTAGACTATTCATTGAGCACTTTTCTTCCTGGCTTCCCCACTTCCTCTCATCTAGCACTCTTTCCCTTATACTTGGGGATTTCAATATCCCAATCAATAGCCCCAATTGCACTGATGCCTCTCGTCTGCTCTCTGTAACCTCCTCCTTTGGCCTTACGCAATGGTCCAATTTAGCAACCCATACAGCAGGAAACACTCTTGATCTTGCCTTCACCAACCTCTGTACTGCCTCTAATCTCTCCAATATTCCGTTTCCTCTATCTGACCACCATCTGCTGACTTTTAACATTGGCATACCTAAAACCCAATTGACACCACCGTCTGAATATCACTCTCACAGAAACCTCCAATGTCTTGACCTAGAGCATTTCTCCACTAAACTCCAAACTCTCCTTTTACCTATCTCAAACCTCACCTGTCCTAGTTCTGCAACCTCCTTCTACAATTCCACCCTCTCCTCTCAACTAGACATCATGGCACCTTGTACATTTAAACGCAGCAGGCCCCCCCAACAACAACCCTGGCACACCAAGCTCACTCGATACCTCCAAAAATGCTCCAGAACTGCTGAACGCTGTTGGAGAAAGTCTCACTGTGCATCTGACTTTCTCCACTATAAATTAATTACCTTAATACCCTTATAACCACACTCTCCCGCGAACCCAAACGACTATTTCACACATTTAACTCTCTTCTTCGCCCTGCTGTTCCTCCTCCACCTACTAACTTGACCGCCTCAGACTTTGCAACTCACTTCACTGACAAGATCTCTACAATCAGAGAAGAGATCTCTCATCTTTCTTCTTCCCCTTACAATACTTCTCCTAACTTCACTCCCTCTGCTGTTCTATGTTCATTCGCACCCGCTACATTGGAAGAGGTTTCTGCTCTGCTCCGGTCCTCCCGCCCCACCACCTGCTCCATAGATCCAATTCCCTCGCATCTCATCTGTACTCTGTCTTCTTCTCATCCTCCACCTCTCACTAAAATTCTCAATCTCTCCCCTCTGGTATATTTCCATTGCCCTTCAAACATGCAACTGTAACCCCAATTCTAAAGAAGCCCAATCTTGACCCTAACTCCCCATCCAACTATCGTCCTATCTCGCTACTGCCTTTTGCATCCAAGATCCTTGAAAAAATTGTGTATGCGAGATTGACAGACTTCCTCGAGTCCAACTCTCTGCTAGACCCGCTTCAGTCTGGTTTCCGTGCTAAGCACTCTGTGGAAACAGCACTGACCAAAGTATCCAATGATCTACTCGCTGCAAAATCTTGTGGTCACTACTCTATCCTAATTCTCCTTGATCTGTCTGCGGCTTTTGACACTGTTGATCATCAACAGCTTCTTTGCATCCTCCACAATATCAGTCTACGAAATATTTCTCTCTCCTGGTGCTCCTCCTACCTCTCCCAGCGCTCTTTCAGTGTTTCTTTCTCTGGCTCTGCTTCTTCTCCCCAACTCCTCTCTGTTGGTGTCCCCCAAGGTTCAGTCCTTGGTCCCCTACTGTTCTCCATCTATACTGCCTCCCTTGGTAAACTCATTAGCTCCTTTGGTTTCCAATATCATTTCTATGCAGATGACACGCAAATCTACCTGTCCTCTCCTGATCTCTCCCCGTCCCTCTTGACTAGTGTCTCTGACTGCCTATCTGCTGTTTCTAACTGGATGGCTGCCCACTTCCTTAAACTAAACTTGACCAAAACTGAAATTCTGGTCTTTCCTCCCTCAAGTGTTGTTACTCCTGTGTCTGTCTCCCTCCAAGTCAACGGTGCTACCATCAGCTCCACCACGCAGGCTCACTGCCTAGGTGTTCTCTTTGACTCCAACCTCTCCTTCAAGTCTCATGTTCAATCTATCGCCAAATCCTGTCATTTCCATCTCAAAAACATTGCGCGCATCCGCCTCTACTTAACGCCAGATGCGACTAAGGTGTTGGTCCATTCCACTGTCTTTTTTGCCTTGACTACTGCAATCCGCTTCTCAGTGGCCTTACGTGCTCCCAACTTGCGCCGTTACAGTCCATAATGAATGCGGTGGCGAGGCTCATCTTCCTGTCCGCCCGCACCTCCCATGCCTCACCCTTCTGTCAGTCCCTACATTGGCTTCCTATAAAATATAGAGCTCAATTTAAAATTCTGGTTCTTGCTTTCAAATCTCTACATAATGCTGCTCCCACCTATCTATCCTCCCTTATACACAAGTATGTCCCATCTAGGCCCTTACGATCTGCTGAAGACTTACGTCTATCTTCTGTCCGTACTCCCACCTCTGATGCTCACTTTCAAGATTTCTCGAGGGCTGCACCATTCCTGTGGAACTCACTTCCCTCCTCCGTTAGATGCTCACCCAGTCTCCACTCCTTCAAAAAATCATTAAAAATCCACTTCTTCATAAAAGCGTTTCAATTAAACTGTTAATAGTTCCTGACTGATTCCTCTTCTGCAACTGTCACTAATCTAATACTATCCTTACCTTTTTGTGTCATTTTACCCCACTCCATCTAGCATGTAAACTCATTAAGCAGGGCCCTCAATCACTCTGTTCCTGTGTGTCCAACTTGTCTGGTTACAACTACATGTCTGTTCGTCCACCCATTGTAAAGCGCTGCGGAATTTGATGGCGCTCTATAAATATCATAATAATAATAATATTAATAATGAGCTCCAAAAAGAACGTTATCTAGTACTGAGGGTATAATGGATCTATAGTGATGTGCAGTATCTGTTATGGCTTGTGAGGATCGACTTGATGTCCTAAAACTCTTTAACTGGGCTGCCTCTGACATTTGAGGATGGATTTGTATTCTGTGAGTAAGGAACCAGAAACAAAATCTCTCTGAACATATTAACATATCATAATAGCATATTTTAACAAAGTGTACCTTTTTTGCAAAACAGACAAATGGCACATTTTTCTTTTACCGTTTTTTTATTGTATGAAACAAAAGAACCGGTTACGTTGTGTCAAGTTGTGCTGTTCTCCTGAGCAATTGTGCGTTGAATAACATGAAAAAAATTCTTGCGGCTAATGGAGTCGGCTGTGTTGAATTACACTGTCACACACTTCATATTCAACCGACAAACAAATAAACAAAACATACACTCACAATGAATAATTATAGCTCTTTGTATGACAGGAACAATAGTAGGAAAATAACTTTACCAATAATCACCAGAAAGCCGTTGTATCTACTTAGAGAATTCACAGACTATGTCTAACGATGTCTTCAAAATAAATGATTTTCCAATGGCTTTCTCATGACTGCATTCGCATGTAGAAGGAACAAATCAAAAGAGAATATTAATTATCACAGCCCTTTTACTAAACTTCAAGTCATCAGAGAATATGAAAAAAACGGTGTCCTTAAAGTAGCGCCAACCATGCATTATATGGCTGCTCGCTGTTTAGTAAACATGCCCCAATCTGCGGCATGAGGGAAGGTTTTAAACCTTCCTTACACTGATATGGAGGTAATATTGACCCCAAATTCTTTAATTTGTTAAATTAAAGGAACACTATAGTGTTAGGAATACAAAATTGTGTTCCTAACACTATAGTGACCCCGTGCTTTCCCCTGGAATATAAAGGGTTAAATAACCCTTTTAACACTTACCTGATTCCAGCGCTAAGGTCCCTCAGTGAGGGCTCCATCTCCACCTCCTCAGACGTCAGCAATGGGGAGAACCTAGTGCACCTGCATGGTGAGTGCCAGTGGCTGAACTACCGTGGTCACTCCAGGGGGCCCGGCTGCCCTGCGGACCCCTGCGACCGGGTGCCTACCGCATATGTTGCGACCCTGGCCGCGCGATAGATCTGCCGGGGCCGCACATTAAGGGGCCCATCGGTTGGCCCATGCTGTTAGGGCCACCCGAAGGCAATGAATATCCAGGGGGCCGGTCAGCACTGTTGTGCTTTAACAGCACGACCGTGCCCCCTGTGATGAGGTCAGAGCACAGGGAGGAAGTGACTACCCCGTCACTTCCTCCCAGCAACCACCGGGAGCCGCGCAGGAGGAAGAGAGGAGGGAGTCAGACTGGGAACTCTGACTCCCATCAGGCTGAGCCACCACTGGACCCCAGGGAAGTCACCCTCCTGCATCTAAAAGTTAGGAAACAGGAGGGCAACTTAAACATTTTGCATGTGTGTGTGTGTGTGTCTGTATGTATGCCTCTGTATGTGTGTGTCCGTCTGTATGTATGTATGTGTGTCTGTGTGCAGGGTTAAGGGGACAGTGGTACTGCACCCAGACCACTTTAATGAGATAAAGTGGTCTGTGTGCCTATAGTGTCCCTTTATACCATTAAGTGATTGGGGGAAGGAATTGGCAATGAGTGAGAGGTTAAAAATAAAATCAGTTTGTCCGAATTTTATTATTAATAACATCGAAGAAATGTGGTCCTGATGAAATTATTCTAAAACTTAGAAGAGACTTAGTTTGAAATGGTGAATACAGAGTTGTCAATAAGACATTAGTTAATAATGAAAAAACAACATATTCAAATGAGATATTTCCTTTTTAGTCCCCAATTTCAGTGGTCAAACAACAAATGGAAGATGATTCTTGACATCCAGTTTCATAAATGATATAATTTGCATATTCTGTTGGATGGGATTATGGCCAATAGCTGAACGTGGCAGTCTTTCTAGGCTTGGACCTTGTGAAGGTCAATGTTATATACGCAGAGCTGAAAGGTACATGCCGCTCAGAAGGAACATCATGCTACTTAGTTTTCTTGCCAAGTTCTTTCAAATTGCAGCTGGGAAAGGGAACTCTAGGTGATGTCCGGATTGTGAACAGCCTGGAGAATAGTTTGTGCTGTATGAGGCCAGTCAGAGATGGAACCAGAGCTCTCTTTTGGTAATAGCAATGCTGTGCTGCATGACATCAGCCACGTGAGAGCTAGTTAAGTTTCTTGTGGTTTGTGCTATCTACAAAATGTGAAAAAGGCAGAGCTCAGCTGTAAAGTTTTGTCAATTCCCACAGCTGTCATTAGAATTAGTAGTATGCTCAGTATATATGGTAATTTAAAATGTATTGCTAAGCAGTGACAACCAAGCTTCCTCCAGAGACCCAGCCCATTAACTTGTGTCCTCTGTACTGGACATTGCGTTAACACGCATCTCCTTTTATTCTTTTGAACTACTCTATCAATCCCTGCTGTATTGTAAAGATGGTATCCTGGGCTTTCCTGTGATATGTCATGTGATAGGCTGGGATGCTGGGAAATTCGTCTTTCATTTGATCAAAAAATGGATGGCATATTGGAAGACAATTTTTTTTCCTCGGTTCCCAGAATGTTATGCCCCCCAATCTGAGTGTGTAGGGGTAACTGTGATTAGGCAGATATCAGGAAAAGAAACCCAATGTTGACAACACAGTGCTTTAATCTCCATGTTTTTTTTTTCCCTTCCAGCTTTACGTGTTGTTAGATTTATAATTGGTGGACGGTTTTAGACTCTAAGCTTCTTTGAGGAGGGCACTCATTACTTTCGGCTTTAATCACTAAAATGGAAATTGTGATTAAATAACAAACAAATTGCAAATTTTAGTCCACAGTAGCAGAGCTATACATTATGGAGACTTTTATCTGGTGCTACCAGAAGCAGATTACAACAAAACAAAATGGAAGGACAGCAGGACAGGGACCAACTATCGGGACTTTAACACCAAAATGAGGTCAGTTGACAAGTATGGAATTGATCTGATTAGTTTCTTTTTTACTCTTTGAGTGCCAGCGGTAGTCCGGTCCATTGCAAAGCACAGATTAAATCTAGTCACATTATAAATTAGGCAATTTATAAAACAGGCTAAAGCTTGTTGCCACGTGTGGGGTTTGGCCGTGGCTAAAAGAACAGGAACATCCATAGTCACGGCATGATTCATCACTTCCTCAGAGGCATGCATTCCGCATCAGGCATTTTCAATATATTTTTCAACATCCAGGGATCGCGAGAAGGGTGGACAAGTCATTATCTTGCCCTAAACCATATATATCTGATTTGCATCATGCACATAGTAAGTGTATAATTGTTAATATAAAGAAAAGTTGATAACTATGCTGCTTCTAAAATAGAGAAGGACATGCAGCATTTGTCTAAACCAAAAAGTCAATGTACATTTTATACATCATGGGATTTAAGGTAAAATTATCAAGGCACCGATCATTACAAAAATATAAATATATATTTAACCCCTTAAGGACACATGACATGTGTGACATGTCATGATTCCCCTTTATTCCAGAAGTTTGGTCCTTAAGGGGTTAAACTGATTACCTATGGTAACTAAGACAATAAAAACTTACGCCAGTTTTAACATTCGGAGATGATCCAATAAATCATTATAAGTTTCATAAGCCATAGATTATACAGACGCTGAAAACTCACTACTGCTGACTGGTGTCAGTGTGATCACTAATGTGGCATCCTATGTTGTACAGTTTATGAAAATATGCTAAGATTTACTGGTCTTAACCTTGCATTCATGCAAATGTTCGATGAGGAGTGCTGACTATTCAGACATCATAATAAATTTAGGAATCTGAGCGTTTATGATGCATAATATATCTTGCTTTTATAATGGGGACAGTAAAATGCTAAGCAGTTGTAGAAGTTCTCATGTTTATGTTGACCTTGAAATTTGCTATCTTGGAGAGGTAACTCCATGACAGGTAAAGATTTATATGTTTCAAATTTTTAATGTTTTGAGACTTTTGGAAGGTTTTCAAAAACTTGTACAAAGTACTTTAGTTTGTAGACTCCATGGATTATTCAATGCAAAACAAAACTTAGCTAATGTATACATGTAGTTTGTCCTATACTCCTCCCATGTATAACAAAGACTTGTATCCTAATAATGGGAGATTAGTCTGCTTTCAGACAATTTGCTTCTGCTAAATTTTGCTTTAAAGTTGCTTTATTTCTCTTTATATATTTATTTTTATACATTTTGTGCCCAAAAGTGGCACACCAGAGGAAAAAAAAAACCCAGAGGCAGGACAAGACCCAAAATATCTGTCCTACCAAATTCATCTTATGAATAGCAATACGTAAGGCACCTTAGACCAAGCTCTAGAGGCATCTGTTATAGAGGAGGATGATTTGTAAATAAGCAGATATTAAAAGGAACATGAATTAACTTACCCATAATGCAGGATTTATTACCAGCTGATTGGGCACATCTGTAACAACCTGGATTGTTTTATAGGAAGAGCAAAGGGGCTAAGAAAAGTACGAAATTTCATCCTGCCATGACACCAAAATGATTGATCCACTCAACGTGCATTATATCTCTCTAACAATGTACTTTAGGAATTTAGCACACGTTTAAAAATTTAGAAACCACTTCATCTTACCAAGGTGCAAAACAAATTAGGAAAACGGCAAAAGGACTTCCTTTGCTGCTTTAGATTAATATTATTATTTAGCGCCAACAAAGTCTGCCATGCTGTACAATAAGAGGACTAACAGATATGCATTTATAACCGGACGAGTTTGACACACAGGAGCAGAAGGCTTGAAGACCCTGCTCAATGAGCTTACATGCAAGAGGGAGTGGGGTATAGTGATACAAAAGGTGAGGGTCAGGTAGAATCTTTGTTTACATCTGTAACCAAAACACAGAGCTGGCTTCATTAGCACAGTTATTATTAAACTGTTTAAAGTTACAGGACACATTTTTGGAAGTCTTTTTTTTTTTTTTAAATCAATGCTATTCAATAGTGTTTTCAGCTTTTCTGCTGGTGAAATTACAATGTTGATCATACAAACAGTCTGTCATGAATGTGCTTAGTTTTAATTATACAGCTTGTACTGGTATTTTCAGTTGCAACCAAATAACTTTATTTAAATTGTATAAATTGTATTATGCAATCTGGAAAATATGATGTTACACACTTTAGTGAAATATCTGTAGTTCAAAAAAGTAAGTTTAAAGAAAATTTTTACTTTTGACAGTGTTGCAAGTTCTGAAGCATAAATTAAAATAAAATACAATTTTATATTGGTAGTTCACAGTTGATCAAAACAGAGGAAATTAAAATGAATGCCCATGCGTGAGTTGATTTAGAATATTAACTCAATGTATAGATTATACATTAAAAATATAAAAATCATAGTCAACATGTCACAAATATGAATGCTGGCTGACAATTCTATATTACACAGGGGTTCAGTTAATTTGCTTTTGAAGAAATCCGTCAGTAACCAGTAAGTGGACACAATGGAAACGTCTGTAAATAGGATGGCACAAAAAGAAAGGTAGATCTGATAAATGCGGCAACCAACAAAACAAATCCTGGTAACAAGATTTGGACACAATGATACATAAAATAGTGATGGTGCGCAACAATAAATACAACACTCACTATTGGTGTCTTAAAAAAGTAGAACCTCTACAGAGTAACAATCAGCATCCGTGTTACAGACCTAGGTGTATTAATATTAATTATTGGTGCAAACTGATATTTGTGACCAAACAGAAGTGACAAGTGAATATATTTGCAACAAATGGAAATTCTGGTATCTGGCACAATATACAAATCAATTCTTCAATGTCCTGTCTGGAGGTGAAGGGGTAAGGAACTGTATTTGGAAGATAAAGGGGTCCAGAAGGACCTTTAGGGAGAATGCCAGCAACCTTGGGAAGGAAGCAGCAGAAGATGTTGTGAAACAGCTCATCGAATTTTCCAGCAGTCCGCTATCCCTACCATTTGCTGAGGTCTCTGTAACTGATCCTGAACTTGAAGGGTGACACTTGTAACAAGGTAGCCACAGGTTTTTTAAAATCAGGATTTCAAAGACGTAGGTCAAAGGAATGTCTAGTTCCTATATCTTCTCAAGTTGCCCTTACTGGGCAGTCTGTACTGGCTCAATTGGCTCGTACAAGAACTCAAATTGTTTATGTTCTTCTCCTTTGTCCTCCTTTTCACAAGTGCCTTTGAACTGGAAGTAGATCTGAACCAGGCAGATGTTGCCAGATACCATAATTTCCATTTGTTGCAAGTATATTCACATGTCACTTCTGTTCGGTCACAAATATCACTGTTTGCACCAATAATTAATATTAATACACCTAGTATGCACCTAGGTCTGTAACACGGATGCTGATTGCTACTCTGTAGAGGTTCTACTTTTTAAAGACACCCATAGTGAGTGTTGTATTTATTGTTGCGCACCATCACTATTTTATGTATCATTGTGTCCAAATCTTATGACCAGGATTTGTTTTGTTGGTTCAGTAAGTGGACACAGCACATTAACTGTTATTAGGAGCTTTGCTGTATAAAAATGATATAAATCCATTTAACAAAAAAAGAAAGTACATATAAAGGAATGATCTTTATTCAGCATTCATAGAATGTACTGCAAGTCTCAAAAAGCCAAAATATATACAATGTACTTAATCCTAACTTTCTATAAATGAACAAACACCCATTTTAGATTGGCTAAAGAGGTTTTAATAAATTAAATTGTTAGACATTGGTAGATCATACCTTTTCTATATTTTTTTTAAAAGAGATAGATGACACATTGTATGAAACATTTTCTGAAATACATTTTTTTTTAAATGACTTTAATAAAGAATGTATATAAATCATTTTAATAGCAATTTGACAAGGTTTTATTAAGTGATTTAATACTCATTTCCAATTACATTAATAAACTTTGTCTTAGAATCAGAGCCTGTTTTGCCACATTTTATCTGCAAAGCTATCACGCCATCTTCTCAGGTGAAGGCAACCTACCAATTTGACAAAATGTATATAAAAATGTTGAATATAAAACACCAATTTACACATTCTAAAACATTCATGAGCTTTATTATAGCTAGATTTGATATTGAGACAATAAATCTAACCATACTTCTCTGCGTTTTTACTCAAGTCCAGAATTAGGCAACCTCCTAGGCAAAGGTTGCCTACGCCTGCTCCAATCTCAGAGCTTCTGGGTAAATGGGCTGGTCATCAGTGTACCAATTCAATGGTATCATCACAGGATCCCTGGAGGGTTGTATAATTATATGCCACCTATGACACTGGTGCCTCTTCCTCACTTTTTGACACACATTAATCACCTGGGATAATGTTTTTCCTCACAATTCACAGTTCTAACAGATATTAGATCCATTAATTCCCATAGTTACTATTCAGATGCTGTCTGTTAATAGAATGGTTAATAGACAAAAAATATAAGCTCAGCAGTTTGAATTGCTTGTATAATTTGTAAGAAACTATCGCTGTTAGTAACCAATATTTTCAAGGGCAACAGATGCTACGACTCCCCCTTCACAAGGGTATGTGTATTATATTGTGAGAAATTGTAGAAAATGGGGGTAGCTCACATTCTTCTGTTTGCAAGTGATAACTTGTATACTTGCATATTACAAGCTCTGTGAATCGGAATCCGTTTTTTTGCCTCTTCTCTCTTTATTGCAATAAAGACATGATCTTATATTTCCACTACTCCGGCCTCTGACTGGTTAATTAAAAAAGGCTTTTTCAGAGGTTATTGGCTATTTGGCTAACATCAACCTGATAGAATACAGTATATTTATTCTGTGCATATAATGATCAGCCTGATAAAATACAGTATATTTTTTATGCTTATATAGTTAGAGGAACACTCCAAGCACCTAAAGAATGTTGTAGTGGTTATGGTGCCTGGAGTTTCCTTGTGCCCTGGCAATGTAAGTAGACAAACCATTTTAGAACAGTTTGACTTCTTACCTGTAGTCCACCTTGACTCTGGTGTTCTAGAGCTGGAAGTACTCGGCCTGAACTAAACTTGGTCTTGTTTCCACATCGGAGTTATGGCTTCTTGGTTGCAAGTCTTCCATGGAGGCCTCATCTGACCAGACTTTTCTAGACAGTAGATGTGTCTGCCAGGATCCCACTGGTTCCTGCAAATTCTGAGCTTATTGCACTTCTGGACATCTTTTGATTGTGCATGGAAGTAGCCATGATGGGTCTCTTCTGGTACATGACATTTCCTTGCTGATTCAGTATGACTGCCTGGTGTCTTCTTGTTGTCAGTATTGCCATGATAGTTGACTTTTGACATCAACTGGCTTCAGCAACCTCAATTAGTTAGCAGAGTTGCTGTTCCTCACCAATTTTATTCCTTTTTCACAACTGTTTCTGTTTCACTTAATGACTGTCTTTTAACCTACATATTAACTTGATAACCATTATCACCATTCTAGTATAATTGTTTAATCATGCACCTGTCTTTATGCATACAATATCCCCGAATGTGCAAGTGTACCTTGAAGAATTGATTCTATTTTGAAGGTAAATTGTGATCACAGCAAATATTGATTATATTTAGAGCTGTACACTGGTGCTTGGGTTTCCTAATGTCACTTTGTGGTGAAATCAGACACAATAGTGTGTATCAGACATCACAATGCATCTCCCAGACCCAAGGTGGAGAAAACGAAAACACAACTGTTACTGTCATAGATTGTAAATAATATAAGCTAATGTTTTTTTTGTAAATTTCTTTATTATGGGTTTTTCATGTTATAACATGCAATAAGTTAAGATACATTATGAAACTCGCAGGTTTCGTATATTTATAGGTGCTTAATGTACATTGAGATATGTAGATCTCTGTGTAAGCTTCAATGGTAGGGAGACTCGCAGGTCTCGTGGCAAGATGTATCATATGATCATATCTTTCAGAAGCAAGATCGTAGGTCCCCCATACCGTTGCTTATGATAATTGGCTGTAGGAGCTACCGTTATAGTGGGCAGACTACAGAGGTGTGTATTAATTACCCTCCTAGTTAGGTCTAGAGTTGTGCTTCTTAGTTTGCTATCGTCTTAGTCCTAGTATTTGTCCGTGCGGTCGTGTTTCTCGTGTCATCAGATTATGGGTGGGCAGGGCTAGTGCTAAAGGTCCTTTTGGTCTTTGTATGTCCAGATTGGGCTTCATCGTCTTTGGCCCGGATTAGGGAGTTTGTGAGTGGTGTATTGCATGGTCCAGTGTTTACTTTATCGGGCACGGTGGCGTGGAAGGGCCCTGTGTCCTTTCATGCGTCTGGTCTTATTTAGTGCTGTCATAGTTTTGTCTCAGTAGGAGGCCAAGGGTAGGACCTGTGGGCCTTAGCCGCCACCGCCCGGGCCCCAAGGCAAGTCTAGTTAAGGGGGGGGGAGAAAGAGAAGAAGAAGAGGAGGAAGGAGAGGTGGGAGGGGGAGGGGAGAGTGGGGTGCAGGGGCCCCGGGTGGAGGGGATGCTTGCGCGGATTATACGTTGGTTGTGTGTGTTTCGGTGGCTCCTATGTCTCCCTCCTCCCCCTGTGTTCGTGTGTGTGTTAGGTACATGTACCAAGGCCTCCATAAGTCGACATGTTTGGTGCTTCTCCCTTGTAGGTCCGCGATCTTTGCTTCCGCTGTGTGGATTTCCTCGACTTTCTGTTGCCATTGTGCAATCGTGGGTGGTTGTGTGCTTTTCCACATTGTTGGAATTAGGGCTTTAGCTGCATTGAGTAGGTGTTTTAGGATTGATCTCTTGTATTGTGCCACGGATTGGTTCGTGAAGTGGAGCAGGGCGGCTTCTCTGCTAAGGTCTGGTGTGTCGCTTAGAATCGAGTTTAGTTCTTGTCGGATTTGTTCCCAGTATGGTTGTATTTTAATGCAGTCCCACCATATATGTCGTATTGTACCCGTGTGGGTTTCACATCTCCAGCATGTGTCAGGGGTTCCTGGGAATATCCTGTGCAGCAATGCAGGTGTTCGGTACCAGTGGGATAGTAGTTTAAAATTGGCCTCCTGGTATTTTGAGCTGATCGAGCTCTTATGTTGTAGTATGAGGATCTGTTCCCATTGCGCGTCGCTGTAGGTCCTGCCTGTGAGGTCTTCCCACCGGCCTTTAAATGCTGTATTCCTGACCCGGTCACCCAGCAGTATTCTTTGGTATATTATGGAGACTCTCCCATCCGCCTCAGGGGTGTTGACGCATAGATAATATAAGCTAATGTTACTAAAATATTATAATGATGTTATTATGATATATCAAATAATTAACTTGGTAATGTAGAATGAAAAAACCCAATATCATTCATCAAATTTGCCTTCTAGTCATGCCCGCTGTTGCTATTAAGGCAAAGACACAATTAACAGAACGGATGTGAATTTTGATATTTCATTAAAATAGACATTTCTCCTCATTTTTTGTAAGAGCACACCAGTGTGGTAGATAGCATATCTTCTTATTTTCAGCTCTTAGGTAAATTTTTAGATAAGTAACCCAAAGAAGTCTGCTAAAGATTCAGTTACCCATAAAGCACTATATGCAAATATGCATCAAAAGAACGAGTTGGGCATTGACCAGTTTGATATGCTTTTGAAACATGTATATTTGCAATCAATGCATTACATGTTATTCGGCATCTCTGATAGACATATATAGTAAATTCAACTTAGTCAAACAAAAGGCTAAAAATCTATAAATTATTTTAAATGTCAAATGCAGAACAAATTGCCAAATATTAACATGTTCTAGAAGCCATGGCTATATATATTTACTTTGGCAGTGTGCCAGTATGGCAAACTTAGAGTCAATTTATGCGCCAATATATGTCAATGTCTGTTGCTCTGGATCATAACTGCACCGAATGATTCTTATTATCCAATGGCACAAAAGACAGAAGAGAAAGTACGAACAACTGTTAATAATATGAAACAGAATTTAATCATTTAATTTCATCTGAATGTTCTTCATATAAATGGAAATTAGCTAATGAGGTTCTCTGCAAGCAGAACATAACCCTTTGTTACTATATGCAGCGATGAAAGCTGCAGAATTGAATTTATTGTTCGTGCCCTGCAGCGCTGACTCAACTGGCAAACACCATAGATGTGCAATCATATATTTGTACGTATGGAATTCTGTATATACTGCAAGACCATGTTTGGGGAATGACAGTAGACACTAAGTGATTAGGCTCATTGGAGCTGAAACATTGTAGATTTGGGGCTACATCCCCATTCAATAAACCTTATACTCACTGTGTGCACCTATCTGGCATTGCCCATTTTATTCTTGGTTTGCTGTATTTTGGTTTCCCAATAAAAGGAGAACCAATCGGTGAGTGAGTGGAATAGAAAATGTGTGCAGTGTATATTGTTGCCCCTAGCAGACACTCATTTTCTTTCAACAAATCTAGAATTGTGCAAAACTAAAAAAGGAATCGCAAATGTTGGGACCTATGGACCTATGGAATTGCAAAAATATTGCAAAAAAAAAAAAACAACCAACAATGAGAGAGATGAGCAGACATTCAGCTGCTCCTGGACTACCAGCATTGGGACTGAGAATTATTCAACAGTCTTAGTTTCAGTACTTTTTGCACAATGACAAAGCACCCTAACTCCAGCACTATAAAGTTCTGCATGGATCATAAAAGGGAAAGATAGAGATAATTACTCCAGACACGAATTTCAGAGTTGACCTCTGTTCTTTCTGGGTGCAATGACTCTTCATGTTTTTCATACACAGCCTAATCCTCGCTGTCTCGCTGTCGGATGATTGACATCCAATACAAAATTAAAGATGTACATGCATCCAGGACTCCAGATTTGGGATGACAGATTCTAATATCTATTTCCTAATTCCTATTTTTAGATAATGTTCCTGGGTTCGTGCAACCACCTCCAGTGTACTCATCCCAAACACCACCAAAATAGGAACAAAAATAAACTAGCTCAGTCAGATGACTCCCAATAAAAAAATGAATAAATGCACCAATAATGTATTTAACCCCTTAAGGACCAAACTTTTGGAATAAAATGGAATCATGACATGTCACACATGTCATGTGTCCTTAAGGGGTTAAAGTAAAAATGCATACAAAAACCTGGAACAGAGCAACAGCAAAATCACTTAACCGGTTTCATTTCCCATACAGCAATAAATTGATAATGTTACTTGTTTTAAAATAGCCTGGTCAGATCTATTTTTCAAACTTCCATATCTTTTACATATTTTATAACGATAAGAAAACTGGACTTGTTTCCAAACGTGGTGTGATTAAAGTCCATATTATGTACTGGTATTACTTTTACAGAGTACATTTTTTAGAGTACAAGTTATTAAAAAAATAATTATCGTAATTTTATTCATTTTATTATTTTAATTATTTTATTTTTCATTTTAATTTTAGATTGAACCTACATTTCATATGAATTTTTTTTAAACTTCTAAAATGGCTTAAAATCTTTGTTGATGCAAATGAAACACTTAAACAGAATCTATCTCATAAAGCATCAGCGTATATCCAAAAATACATGGGATGCACAGTCCCACTGGGAAACAATGGTGAGCACATAAAAAAACACTTGGTCTTCTTGTATAATCTTCATAGGGTTAAGGATTGATCTTATAAAGTATAAGAATGTTTGTTCTGTCTGGTCTTGTTAATGGTGTTCCTGGCAAGTTCTATTAGTTAGTCACTTTATCTGTATAACAACAAATAAGCCAACAGTTGCAAATTGATCAATGGAATACGTTAAAGTAGTTTGGGAAACAAGCCAGGAAGACATAAATTAATTCACTACAATGTAAACCTTGTTATCACCATAAGCACATACAACACATTTTGACCTACTCTCCCAGCAGTTAGCACGTTAAATGAAGAATCCCTGGGCAGTTTAACAGCTAGCAGGCCTCAAAGAAGTGGAATAATACACAAGGTGCATCATTAAGTATGCA
>OW240920.1:41322513-41445763 GCA_933207985.1 Pelobates cultripes | reverse complement strand
TCCTCTCCTTGGGCACATACCTGGTCAAGTCGTAGCCAAAGGTATCTCATCCTCCTCCTTCTAACTACTCTTTTCCTTATTCACCACTCGTGTGACGTTTGTATGTGTTCTACAAAACTATATTTTCTAGTATACTATACTACACTATACTATACTTTTTATATACTATATTATATACTATATTTTCTTTGGTTTTCAAAACCATATCTTTTACTACACCTCTTCTGAATACAGTTCCACCAAACATATTGAAATTTGTTACGGGACTAGGGCACTGCTAGAATTCATAACTTAACCAACACTTACACTCTTGCCACCCTATACCTAAACCTTAAATGGGAAAGTGATACACCATCCACACAATGTGCTCCAATCTTCCCCTTCCATGTTTTTTTTACCCT
Organism: Pelobates cultripes; assembly: GCA_933207985.1. NCBI lineage: Eukaryota > Metazoa > Chordata > Amphibia > Anura > Pelobatidae > Pelobates > Pelobates cultripes. Next base: position 41,445,362 of record OW240920.1, on the reverse strand, counting down.
TTCTATATTTAAGTTTTATCCCTTATCCCAAGGTTCCTGCATTTTGTATGGACTCCCGCAATATCCTCAAAATATAGGACTCACGCAACCTACACGCTTAACAGGCTAAAAAATACCCTATATAACACCCTATATAATACTATATAATGTGATGACTTTGTATTTACTGGATGATTTGTTCAGACAAGAACCTCTAGGAATACCTTTTATATAGGCACCTGTCTGTGTACCTATCTAGGAATACCTTTTATATAGGCACCTGTCTGTGTACCTATACTGTTTGCAATTCATATATCAATATAAAGAATTTTAAAACAAATGAAGCACAGCTTCACACACACACACACACACACACGTGAAGTTATATATTAGTTGTTAAAATGTATCAGCTAGTAAAGCTTGTGTGTCTTCGCGAAGCAGAGCCTTTCCAGACCTCATATAGGAACTTGGCACAAGAGCAAGATTCCTTTGATTATTGTTTGCAATTGTGACACAACGTCCAGACCAAGAACAAATGATTACTTATTTATTCAACACATAGGTATGCCAATTTCCTCTCTCCATCTCATGCTTGCTTTAATTAGTCTAATGTTGCTCATTCCCTCTAAATACATTCAGGGCTATTCACATAAGTATGGTCTTGAATTTAAAGCGAATTCGTAAGGTATTTTTTTGGGGGGGGCGGCCAATAATAGCTGAAATAAAAACAGCTGATTTTTTAAAAAAGTTGGAATTCACACTGAATTCCAAACAAGTCACACTTTAGTAAATGCATTTGCATATATTTGTTGTAGTGGTTAGAAATGTGTTTTATGCTACAACAATGATGAGCACCACACTTGCAGTCAGTAGAATAACTCTCACATGGTGCTAAGCCAGCCAATCAGCATTTCAAATGTTGTCAATCCTTACTGCACTAACCCTTACTCCCCATCCTGTTGTAACAATAATTGTTGCACGTGATGTTATCTGTAAGATCTTAAACCATACAAGCTATTTCATTTTGAAGCTTGTGAACAGCTCTGAGAATGATTGTAAAGTTAGCGAATGGGACATGTAACAGTATATTCCATTTCCCCAGAGTCAACGCTTTAGTTACCTGCTGCTCAAAGTGATCATAGTGCACAGTTTTGCATAGCTATATCACTGTCCATGGTCCTGAACTGGGCACAGGACCATCCAAGACAGACATCCTTCATCCCACAAGCAATCGCTCAGTTGCAGTGGTACAAGTCATATAAACACTGCAGAATTAGAACACAGATATTTCTCCATCATTAATCTGCTACTTTGGAGACAAATTAAACCAACACTACCTTGCTCCTGACTACTCTTGCCTGCAAAAGAAAATTAAAGATAGCAGCACTGTCCTCTCAAAGTCTAATTTATAGAAAATAAGCTACATACTACTACTGCAATGAACAATAAACTCCTGTTTAATTTGAAATCCGATATTTACCTGGGATATCTGGCCTAAATTACTCCTATCTCCCCCTAGCGTACAGTGCTAGAGACACCCAATTCTCTTGCAGTAACAGTGATTAGTTTTTACTGAACAATAAGTTAAGTGTAATTGATATATGCAATCCTTCTTAGCCCAATTGCCCTCCAGAATGAATTATATATATATATTTGTGCTCGGAATTTAAATACGTAATGGATAGTATCTGTGAGCAAAGTTGGTTGTGGTGTGCCGAAACCAACGTACGAGTGGGCCTGTAAATAAAAGAGGGCCCACCAAGGATAATGTAGTTAAAACAGGGTGTAGGTGGGTGGGGACAATCAGCTGAGCGGCAGCGGTGAGTAGGGGCTGGGAGTTTAAGTAGGGGACTTACTAATCCCACAAATTCAGGCCTAATGGCCTTACTACTTGTGCTCGGAATTTAAATACGTAATGGATAGTATCTGTGAGCAAAGTTGGTTGTGGTGTGCCGAAACCAACGTACGAGTGGGCCTGTAAATAAAAGAGGGCAAAAGATAAATTCGAGAAAATACACACTTTATTGCATTTTACAAGACCAAGTTCCTGAAAGCTTGGCGAAGCTCTTTCTCTGGTTGCGGAATATATGCGTTATATATGGAGGATTTCCATCGCCCGAGCCTTTTGATGATGTGGACCGGTGCGTTTGTGCTAGAGGCTGCTGAGGCGGCTCCTATGCGGAAGGAGTGCCCGGAGAATGCAGCCGGGTTGTGTCCGAGCTTAGATAACAGGGTTCTGACATGTAACATCAATTTTGCCGTGGTAAGCGGGTGCCCTTGTAATGTTAAGAGCGGAGAGTCTGGCAGGTGAGTGTGAAGAGTTGACCGTAGTTGGTCGAGAACTTTCACCGGACACCAGGCATTATCAGTAGGGAAGAGAGGAATTATTGTAGGATGTATTGACCGGTTGGTTTTCGTGGTAGGGATAGAAAGGAGGTAGTGATCCTCTACCTTGGTGAGGTGTGAAGTTTTAAGGCATCGTGCGATATCTCCTTGACAAATCACGGTGAACTCTCTAGGTCTGAGAAAACCGTAGAAAGCGAGATATATGGCAGATTTTATCACCGTATTGGTGTAGCTATCAAATGGGGCTGTGTCAAGGAGATTGCTAAGTGACCTGAAGATAGGCCCGTCTATGGGTAATCTAGTGCTTGCGAGTGGTGGTGAAACCTTTGATATACCTTTCAAGACCTTTTTTATGGGGTATGAAGACAAAAAAGGAGTGCTGTTAGGAAAATTGGTGAGGCTGTGGTGCTGAACCCCGGTGAGGTAAAGTTTAATGGTGTTGTGTGACAGATTAAGGTGTAGGTGGCAAAAAGAGGCAAAAGACACCATGGTTTGGATAGAAAAGTCACCTTGTAGCCCGAATTCTGCAGTGAATTTGTTAAATATGTTAAGTGCCCTATTGTAAGTGATAGCAGTGTTGGGTGATAATGCTTGGTGAGTGAGTGATCTAGCGTGAAGCAAGAGTGTGCTTAATCCAATATTAGTTCGTGAAACCGTGGTGTCCTGGATGGCTGTTGGTGAGCTGCTGGGAGTGCCTGAGAAAATGCCTGGAATCGAGAACGAGAAAGAGCGTCAGCGGCGGTGTTGTGAATACCCGGGATGTGAGAACATACTAAGTGAAACTGATTGGATGCTGCCAGCCAGGTCAACTTGCGAATCAGCCGCATGATGGTCAGGGATGATGAGCGCCCTTTGTTAATGATATCGCAAGCTGCCGAGTTATCTGAGTAGCATTTTACTGCCTTGCCGGACCAGAGATGACCCCAGGTGTGTGCGGCCGCCACAATGGGGTAAATTTCAAATAGGGCTGAGGTCTCCCTGAATCCTGGCAAGGCATCCGTCTCAGTGGGCCAGTGGCCCCTAAACCAGTGGTTCCCGAAAATGGCTGCGAAACCGGTGTTGGCTGCTGCGTCTGTGTGGATGATGGGTGAAGAGGTGGAGAGAGGGGGGATAAACATGGAGATACCATTCCAGTCTTTCAAAAACTTCCCCCACATAGCTAAGTCAGCCTTGGCGTGGGGGTCCAAAGAAACTGTGCCGGAGTCCGGGACTCCGTGGAGCAGGCAAAGAAGTCTGGAAATGAAAGACCTTCCCTGCGGAATGATGCGCATGGCGAAGTTCAGAGATCCAAGAAGGGACTGAAGTTCTCTCCTGGTGCAAACGTCATTCCGCAGGAACGTGTCTATCTCCCCTCTCAATCGTGAAAGTTTGTCGTGTGGAAGGCTGGCTCTGAGTTTGACAGAATCGAGCTCTATGCCTAAAAAGGTCAACTTTGTTGTGGGTCCTATAGTTTTGGCTGGGGACAAAGGGACTCCCAGTGTGGAAAAAAGTGCGGTAGTACTATTGATTGCTGTGGGTGTTGATGACCCTGGCTCTATCAGTAGAAAGTCATCTAGATAGTGAATAACGGAGTGACACCTGATGACGTTCAGAAGCAGCCAGCATAGTGACTCTGCGAAAATGTCGAAAAGTTTGGGGCTGCTTCGAGAACCAAAAGTGAGTCGTGTTGAGAAGTAATAATACCCTCGCCATTTAACACCGTGTAAGTGCCAGAGTGAGGGGTGTATGGGCAGTAATTTAAAGGCGTTAGTGATGTCTGTTTTGCTGAGCCAGGGTCGATTACCAGATGTCATGATGGACTGTATGGCGTCGTCGATGGTGACGTACTGCAGAGAGAATTCGTCTGCTGGAATGAGTGCGTTTATGCTTGGAACAAAAGAGGAGTGCGGTGCCGATAAATCGATAATGAGACGTTTTTTATTAGAATATTTGTGAATAGCAATACCAATAGGGTTAGTGCGCCAGGAGGAAAACGGTGAAGAGGTGAAAGGACCGATCATGAAACCGTTTGTGGTTTCTGCGGAAATGAGAGTGTCTACAGCGACTGGGTCTAAACGTGCAGACTGGAGATTAGGACATTCTAGTGTACCTGGGGGAATGGCTACTATGCCTGTGTGAAACCCTTGTGAGAAACCTGTGGTGAGAAAATCCACTAAGTGCCTGCTGGGGTGAGACCTTAGATAAAAAACCAGGTTGTCGATATTTATGTCGGTTAGTCATTTGTTTGGTGACAACCTGGCTGGACACATGGTCTTGGTATGTGCCCTGAAACATATGGAGCAGATGTGCAATAATCTACAGGCGCTGAAACTGCAGGAGCCTGCGTTGAAATTATTACACACCTGTGCTTTACCTAAAAAGGAGATGGGCCTACCCAGCTTATCCCGGAGACCACCCGCTGGCTTGTTGTGAGGGGTGAAAGAGGAGTGAGGTGTGAACGTGGGGTGAGGGGTGGGAGTGGAGGTGGTGGGATCTGGTTCGACGGGACATAAGTCCGCCATGTGGGATGTAGAATTACAGATGGCACAAGCCGGGGGCCTGAGTCCAGCGAAGTGGCGACAGAAAAGTTCCGTGTCCATCTGACCCCAGTTCATTCTAATGTTGAACTGCTTGAGATGGGTCGCCGCCTTCGCTGAAACTGACTTGTGGTAGTCATAGAAGGAAGAGCCCCCGTACTTGATGCCTAGATCCACTACCTTGTGGAGATAGAGATCTAGCTCTTCTCTCCTATGGGGATACACCGTGCAAATGACGTCGCGGTATATCCCAAAAGCTATCACAAACTGTGGGATAGACAATTTTTTATTAAGCCTGGGATCCCTCGTTTTGAGCACAACTGAAATGTCACCATAATTGTATGCCTTGTTCTCGAGTACATCCTGAGAGGCTATGAGTAAAGACACCAGACACACATCCTTCCCGTCTAGGATATCTTTCCTGATAGAATCTGGGACGGAGTGTGCTGGTGACTCGAAAGGTGTGATGGCTGTGCCAGGTGCTGGAGGGGGGAGTATAGAGGGACATGTAGGTATGGCAGGTACAGCCGTGGTAGAGACTGGGACTACGGTGTTAGTACCTGAGGAGGAGATGGCGCTCTCCACCTTAGACAGCCTGCTATTGAGGGTCTGTAGATTGACCAAGATATCTGCCAGGGTATCCTGGGTGGCCGTGCTGTTTCTTGGTGGTTGTCCTTGAGAGCTAGTTCCCGGCCGAGGCTCGGGGACTTGGTGGGTAAGCAGCCTGTAAAGTTCTGCCTTTCTAGCTGTGGCCGGAAAGGGGATTCCCCTGAGCCTAAGCTCGGCCGTGATTTTGGGAATAGTCCATGCTCTCAAGGACGTGGGGGTTGAAAGAGTAAGTGATTCTCCTGGAGACACGGGTCTGATTGGCGTGAATGGTGTTTCTTCTATCGGTTCTTCGGTTGGATTTGGTTCTTGGGACATTCTAAAAAGGAATGATTATGTGAAAGATATATTAGAAGGGGAGTGAGGTAAGAAGGGGGGGGGTATGGGGAGTGGTGTGACTGGAAGAACTGGACTTTAATGCTAGATGCCGAGGCGAAAAACTTAACTATTGAATGACTGGATAGGTGAGGCCCTGCTAATGCCAAGTGGCGGTGAGAGGCTCTACCTATGATTTGGCTTATGACGTAGGTGCCACAGACGTGGTGGCGGGATGTTGTCCTCTCGGTGACGATAAGAGAAATCAAAACGTGTGGCCGTGACAGGTGAGGCCCAAACTAGAGCCCTGTAGTAAGGCATGCGAGGCTTATAATTATGATTTGGGCGTGGGGCCGTACCTCCGTGTTGAGGTGGGGTGGGGGTGGTAGGCCTCGCGGGATCAGATTTCCTGATAGGGTGGGCTAAGGCATTAGCCTGTGCCGTATAGCCAGTTCGATTGTATGCTTAAGGGTAAAGTTAGAGGACTGGAGTGGTGTGCGGATACTAACCTTGACTGGTCGCAAATGGTATCTGGAGCCTCCTGATAAGTGTAGAGAGTCTTGTCTTAATGTTGTCTTTGAGGAAGAATCCTGGGGGTTTAAGACAGATGTTGATGTGTTTATACGTATCGTGATGTCGTATGAAAAGTATTGGGAGAAGGTTTGTTAGGGGCACCATGTGAGATCCTGCATTGAGGGATCTGGGAGGTTAAGGTGTAGGAATGGGATGATTTTGGATATGAGTGAGAAGGCAGAATGAGGCCTTGGGGTAGCGAATGGACGTACTTGAGTAAGGTAAGTACCTGGGTATGGCTGAGTACCGGGTCAGGTTTTTGGTGTCTTCTGAGCCTGATGGCCGTATGACCGAAAGTCTGTGTAGACAAGTAGTAAAGAGATAACGTATCCTGGGCGTAAGCCTGAGGGAAGGTAGTAATGGAGTTGAGACCGCGTGAGGTCTAGTATTGAAAAGAGAGTGAACTATACCTTGGTTTTAAGTACAGAGATTGTTTAATCGTTGCAGGTTAACTGCGTAGAAACGGTGGAAGCTTAGATAAATACAGGATCTAAGGGTTTAACCAAGACAAATTCCATATTTAGCAATAGATGTGAAGATAATTGATAAAACCTGAAACTCAAGGTGATAATAAACCATACCTGTTCCTGTAATAAAAGGACCTTGAAATAACAACTTTATGCAGAAAAGCAAGAGACCGATGCAATCTGTAAAAGCCAAAATGTGACAGCGTGATTTATGTGCAAGGAATAGTACGGATTATGTGTAATGGGTATAACTTGTAAATAGTGTTTAACTGACTTATCTGAGTGTTATTTGGAAAGAATGGTATAGCTTGTATATAGACACGTATGAAGTTATGAACCATGGTAAAACATTATGTTTATTACAGAAAAATACTATAAATGGTTTAACAAGGTAGGAAAACACAGGGCTGGTAGTTAACCGGATAATGTAACCAAAAACTGATATGAAGGAATAAATAATAGTAGGATAGTGTGATTAGAACTTATGCATGCTTAGCTTAAAAGAATAGAAATAACCGAATGTAAAATAGTAAGATGGTGTTCGTGAATTTTACCATACGAATAGTTTGGTGCTGAAATGACCGAACAGAAAAAGTGAATACAGATAATAATGAGTTTAAACATGAAATATATATTCGGTTGTTTCCGTATGAAAATGCTTTAAATGATAGCGAAATGAGCCGAACGTTCGTGCGTTTTTTGGCGCGAATGGAGATATTAACGAAAAGCGTGTATTCGTGAAAATGCGAAAGAGGGAGCCTACCCCTACGTTTTTAGGCCCGAACGGCGGGGAAATAGCGAACGCTAATTCCCACGCCTTGCTCACGTGAACGCGCCGGTCTCGTGACCGGAAGTCGGGTACCTCGACCGGAGAGAAACGGAGTGGAAGGACCTCGGACGGACGGAGGATTGCACAGGGCGTCTGGCTGCTGGAAACAGGTACAGTTCTGGCGGGAAGCTGGACCGGAAGTGCTGGTTGCTAAGGACAATCAGCTGAGCGGCAGCGGTGAGTAGGGGCTGGGAGTTTAAGTAGGGGACTTACTCCTCCCACAAATTCAGGCCTAATGGCCTTACTACATATATATATATATATATATATATATATTCATTCCAGTGGAGAAAGGCTGGATCCATATAATTGGATAGCATAGTCAACTAATCTACAGAGATGACACAAGAGGTCTAGAACATCCTGATTTATCGTAGACCTCAAACAAAAGTAGCAGATCTATTTTTTGTTTTCTTTCTTTTTCTCTTATTTTTAAACAGTTTTGGGACTTTTTAAAAATGTATTGTGTATTGTGTTTCATGGGTGTCTGTTGCCAAGATAAGACGATAAAGTACAATGGCATAGTATACTACAGTGACAATTGAAAAAAAAAGGCATGTACATATATATACATATATATATATGTGTTAATTTACTGTGTTAGATCACTGCTCCCACTTTTAAATAAACATAATTTAATTTGTTTGTAATTCAGCATCAGGATAGTCTCCTCACTGCAGGTCAATCCTCCTCTGAGAGATCATCAAGGTTGATGTTCTGGGTTCTATCAGGTTCTTTTCAAATAGAAGCAATAGAAGCAAAGATGACCCACTTTGCATGTCTGGCCGTTGGTAGACTCTGTCGGTACAATGCTTATCTATGAAGCCAAGTTATACGTGGCTAAGAATGATTGCTACAGGATTCCATGATATTTGTGTACAAAAAAAAAAAAATGCAATATGACCCTGTGACAAAACCCCTGTTACGTGGATATCAGTGCCCTTTGTTCGTATGCCGTTCGTGCATTTAGCCCTATTTTATTCCCATTTATTTTACCGAATAAACGAATGAACAGCCAGACCACACGCAATGGGAGTGTGCAGCCTGTTAACATCCCAGAAGCTGTGGTTAACTGCAACTAATTGACAAAGGCTGGGTGGTCGCCGTTCGTATGAACGAACATGTGGCGGTGGCCATCTTAAACTGTCGAACGCCCAGCGTGTTTGGTCGTTGACCGCAGTCACTGTTTCACTCAAACACCGCTGGGACTTCCAAACTTCCACCTCTTTGTTTCAGTTTATACGAACGCCGCTTCATTCGGTACATTAATAACTCACAAACTAGACCGACACTGATAGCTAAAAGCCATGGAACTAATTCTGGAGAGATTTCAGCTGAACAGTCAGTGAAAACTCTTTAACTCCATGGCGATTTGACTGTGTTCATGGGATCTGAGCGCTGTTCGGATATATTGAGCGCTCAGATCCCAGCTATCTGGGGATATGTTGAATGTGGGGATCCAGTTGTGTGAAATATGAGTTATGTATTTTAATGTGTTTTGTAACAGTTATAAATTGGAAATATTTTCTATACCTGGAGATAAGTAAGTTTACTACGGCCACTTAACCCAATTATCTCCAGGATTGAGAGGAGGGATTTTACTGTTTCTGTGGGAGTGTTTCACATTTTATTGTACTTTGATTGGCTACTATAAATTGTGTTCCAGTCCTCCACAAGGTCCATGTGGGAGTATCCCTTGCTGGAGGACCTGCATAAAAGGCCGAGCTGTGGTCACCATTTACCCCTTCATGAAGTCTGGGCTCATGTTTGGGGAATTGGGAGCTTTAAATTCACTACACCTTCTGCTACACTTGGATATCGGGAGATTCTGCATGGATACACTCAGTTAGAGTATAGAGGATCTGTTACAGACCCTAACATTCTACAACCTCGAGCTTAACACTAGCTCCTAATCCCAATGCACATTGGCCTAAACCCAACTCTAATCCTAGTTTTAGTAAGGTGCGAATAATGCTAACTGCACTCCACCACTTGTAACTCTACTGTGACTAATAATTGAGGAAATGAAAACCTTGTGTAAATGAATACATCTGAAAAGGTTCCATTTCAAAGTTGACAATTCCCATTAATGAAAGTATATCTAAATATACATATATATCAAACCTCTTATCCAGAATAATCCTGTTAATCACCTAAGGTTACTGCATCTGATTTCAATGCTTAAGGTGAGACAAATGTAGTACTTATACTGCAGCTGTTTTAGCATGTCAGCTAAATACAGTGTTTTGGAAAATGTTGGTGTTCTATAATTACCAAATATTAATAATAATAAATTCTAAGTTCTTATTCACCTCATCGAGTGCCCTACACAGCTACCTACACAGGAAACTCACTCAATCTCTCTAATGTTTTCAACATTACAATAGCTGCTGCTCACCCTTACCATCCTCTCGTAAATGGAAACCACAATATCTTGTAACAACGCTAGAAATACAATATATTTTTTAAATATTTCACTTTCTACTTACTGTGACATTTTACACATTTAAATAAAAGTGTTTATAAAATACATTATTTGATGAAAATGTTTGAATAATACTGTAACGGATCACCTGGCACCCTGACTGGGCACCTGCATTGACGGAGGCTTCCTAGCTGACGCCGAGGACCATAAGCACCGCACCGGGCACCACAACCACCGCAGACTCCACAATCACCGTAGCTTAACTGGAGTCTCGTCGTCTTCCTTCCACCCTGGATCCGCCTCTGTCCTCCAGGACCGTGTGGGAAAGACCTCTCCTTCAGGAGAGCGTATCAGGAACAGCTCTTAAAAGAGCTAAGTGATTAGAGCTCAGGGGAGTATACAAAGTATAACAATACCCAGTGTGATTATAGCAGTTACCCTCCAATCACGAGACAAGACTACGTGTTGAGGGTCAAACAGGAACAGAATGAACTGAGGGCTTATTGTCTGTTTTATACAAGTTTTCCCACAAGGTTACCACCCATGTGGACCTTGTGGTACACAGGACACAAAGTCACAAAGCCAATCAAAACACTCTTGGACAGTTAGGCACTCCCAGATAATGTACACCCCCCCCCCTCTGCCTGTGATACAATTGCCCTTAATTTAATAACCCCACAATTCACTATTGTATTGGGGAGCTACTTAATAAATATTGCAGGTCTTAATATTGAATAATGTTGGCCTCAATCACTGGTGGAAGAAAAAATTAACACCTGGTTAATTTTGTTAATTTAGTTCTAAAGCAGGGGTGCCCAAAAAGCTAGATCCCCAGATGTTTTAAAACTACAACTTCCATGATGCTTTTCATTCTAAAAGCATTCTAAATGTTTGCAAAGCTTCAAGGGAGTTGTAGTTCTACAACACATGGAGATCTACCTTTTGGGCACTTTTGTTCTAGAGTCTGTAGAACTGCCATAATGCCTTGGAAGAACCAGGGAAAATATGTGCATGTCCTGTATACCAAGTGAAATTTGGGATTTATTATGACATTATGACATTTTTAAGTGTTCTTTTTCCTTTAACTTGATTGATGTTCACGGAAAGGTTCAGTTTTAGCAGTCCAATAGTGAGCATTAATTTATTTACAGTATATTAAACATCTCAAAGACAACTGTCTTCATTATGAACTAAGCCCGCTAAGTGGTACTACTGTCCCCAAAAAATAAACATCTGACCTTGATGCAGCATCTACTATGGATGTTACCTGAAGAACTTTAATTAAGCTACAACCAAAGTAAAGTGATTTTACAAATTGTCAGATACATAGACAATAACTTTTTTAAATAAATGGCACCACGCAAAATGTTATTAAATAATGTTTTTAAGCATCAGTCCTTTGATATTTTCTTAATGTATTAATTCTTTTTGTAGATACGGAATTTTAGCAACTCACTCTTTTAACTTTCCAGTCATCATATGATTTTATACGCCTTATTCTAGTTAATTGTGTATAATATTTTTTAAGTATAACAGTTACAGCTATGCGATTTATATACTTTACTCATGGGCTTTGGTGTTTATCTTTCTCTGATGTTTAAGGATCTGATGCTTTGCCATGCCAATTAAGTACCGCTATTGTTTTAGAAAATAAATTACTTTCTTTGTACTCTGGTGAGGTTAATTACACTGTATACTTAATCATTAATATTTTACAAAACAGAAAGAGGTGGAATCTTCACAGTAAACAAAATGAGAAACAATCTTCCAAAGGGTCAGGGACAAAATGCAACAAGGGGAGGAAATGTGTATGCATTAGTATTGTATTCTCCAGAATTGTGTTCTACACCTTGATTCTTTCTCCTGGGAAATCAGAGAGTACAGATTGGCTTTCTAGGACACTTTTTTCCTTCACATTTAAAAGGAGCGGGATGATTAAATCTGTTTGGCAATACCTAATCTGCTTTTAGGGACATCCCTTGCCTAATTACCTGGAGGAACTGGAGAATTCTGGATCAAAGTAAAATTCTATCACAACCAAAGAAGCAGAGAATTCTCAGATAGTGGATATTAAACCCCATGAATACCTCATCTATATAGCCATGCCTTTGTTATTGTGGGTGTGTTGATAGTAGAGTGAATAAAATAATGTTTTTACTTTAAATTAAATGAACTATAGGCACCAAAGCTTAATGAAGTGGTCTAGGTGCCAGGTCCATCTAGGATCAACCCTTTCTGCTGTAAACATAGCAGTGTCAGAGAAACTGTTATGTTTACATTTGGGTTAATCCAGCCTCTAGTGGCTGTCTCATTGACAGCCACTAGAGGCGCTTCCGTGCTTCTCACTGTGATTTTCCCAGTGAGAAGACGCCAGCGTCCATAGGAAAGCATTGTGAATGCGCGCACGGCTCTTGCCGCGCATGCGCATTCAGCCGATGACGGGGAAAGGAGGCGGAGAGTCCCCACCGCCGAGGGAGTGGAGAAACGGTATGTGTTTAACCCCTTCCTCACCCTAAGGGTGGGGGGGACCTAGAGACCCTATAGTGCCACTATAGTGGTCCTTTAAAACAATTGTCAGTATTACCAGAATTTGTTACTTATATCTTCTATCTATTAAACTCACCAATAAAAGAATCATCGGAAATAAATAAGCATCTGTTCTGCTATCATGGTATCCTAAGAAATTCTAATATTTTCCTAAGTGTATCCTTTTTTGATGAATCAGCACACAACATTTGTTACTTGATTTGCACAACAAAATGATGTTTTTGAAGAAGCAAAGGTCTTTCCATGACAGATCTATCCATGTGATACAAGTGTACAAGTGTTGCGGTTACATTATGGCCTTCATGGTGTAAAAGTTGGGTGTATCTTGCAACACAACACTAAAACTGACTGACAGCAAATCAGAACTGCTGTCAGAAAAGCAAGGACGCTGCATGTTTTTAGATGAAATTGGTATAGGTGCTCTATCCAGGGTACTCGTGAATGATTATTGCAAACTGGTGTATAAAATACAATGACGTATCTTGAAGAATTACATGTCATTTTATTTACATACTATCTTTTTTTTTAATAAACAAAAAAATATATAAAAATATATTTTTAGTTAATTGCCTCTTTATAAGATATTATTAGATTCAGCAGAGTGTTTTGTAGGTTGTAAGAAAAAACAAACAAAAAAAAAACAAAACATGCTTTGAGACCAAAACATGATTACAGTACTCTGCTAATGCAAGGATCTCTATCAGATTACTGTGTGCTTTGCAGATTCTAAAGCTCTGATATTTAGCTGGAAATGTATACTGTAGTGTATATTACACACTGGTTCCTCTTAGTGTAGTAAGAGTTTAGGCATACTGTTAATGGGCTATACCATTTGTATTATTCTGCACTTGTAAAACAAGCATGTTATATGCAAATACATCCTGTAACAGTGTGTACCTATTTAATTCCAAAGGATTATGTATATATAAATGTATATATATATATATATATATATATATATATATATATATATATATATATATATATATATATATATATATATGTATAGATTTTAAAATATATCTACAAGTATTATACATATAAAAACTACACAATAAAACACATTACAGAAATGTTTAGGCAAAAAATAAATATAGTTTTCATGATTTGATTCCCAAAGTAATTCTTGAAATATTACTTAATTTGGGACAATGTTAGCATTTTATATGGTAATATGTGTGAGCTATAAAGGAAGAAGCAGCAGTTTTAACGAACACTTTTTTTTTTTACATTAAATTTAAAGGGGAACTAACAAAAATGTGCATTTTGATGTTCTGTGGCACATAATAAGTTATATTGTTTGCAAATGTGTGAGTTTTCATTGAAGTCAAAATATATTAAGGTTTTATTTCATCCTCAAGCTTCTCTTGATGACATCACTGAAGACATTTACATAGTGCAAGGGTCGCCGATTTAGACTGTACGCCAAACAGTTAGACAGTCCAACTGCTGTTTGAAGAATACTCAACAAATCAGTATTTTTTCATATTTCCACTTTAAGCTTTTATCATGCCTGTTTTTGCCTTAACCACAAAAAAGAAAGGTGGGGATGTAATGTGGAAATGTTTACAGAGAGTTCCACCTTCGTTAAGATCCAATATACTGGTTAAAAATGCGTTAGAGTGGTGGGAAGCTGTTTGAAAATATTTTACTGCATTGCATGTTAAAAAAAAAAAAATAACAGCTATGACAGATCTGGATGTTCCCTTCAAGTTTAGATTTCTCAGCAGATTCTCAGTAATTATTTTCAAAACTCCTATGACAGATTTGCATGTTCCCTGCAAGTTCGTATATTTTTTCTGTAGAATATCACTGATTGTTTTGAAGGTCTAGAGCAGGGGTGTCCAAAAGGTAGAACCCTAGATGTTGTAGTACTACGACTCTCATGATGCTTTGCACAGTGGTGTATACTGGTTTTGTGCTGCCCTAGGCATGACAAAACTCAAAGTGCACCGCCCCCACCCATTCCCCCCTACCCGCCTTCTAAATACACACACACACACACACACACACACTGACAGACACACATACACTAGCTAACAGACATAAACACTCACTAACAGACACATACAGTCACTAGCAGACACACACATAGTAACACACTCCCTAACAGACAAACTAACAGACACACACTGACACACACTCACTTTTTAAAATGTTTTATTCAATCCCCCCAGCCTCCTTACCTTTGGGAATGCTGGGGGGTTCTCCCTTTCCCTGGGGTCCAGTGGGGCTGCAGGGCTGCATGGCGGCCGGGCGACGCTGGCGAGGGAGCACTTTCCCCTGAGCTCTCTGCTCAGCTCCCTCGTGCGCCACAGAGTGATGCCGGGAGCCAGAATATGACGTCATATTCCGGCTCCCGGCATCACTCTGCAGCACGCGAGGGAGCTGAGCAGAGAGCTCAAGTGAAAGTGCTCCCTCGTCCGTGCCGCCCGCCCGACCGGATTTTTAGTTACCCGCCAGCCTAACAAGACATTTGCCTGGGCATTTGGGGGCGGCTTTTTTTGCTGCCCTCTGGAAAGTGCCGCCCAAGGCAAATGCCTTGTTTGCCTCACGGCTAATACGTCCCTGGCTTTTCACACATTCAGAATGCCTTTAGAATGAAAAAAAAGCATCATGGCAGCAGTAGTTTTAAAACATCTGGAGATCTACCTTTTGGGTACCCGTGGTCTAGTGGTATTTACATGCAGAAAAACATCTGTATACATGTTATCTCTGCTAACGGGAAGTGCATTGCATTACATTTACATTCTGCACTTAAAGGGTTAATAGAATATATATTCCAAATTAAGCTAATAAAGAAGAAAATATCTGGTCTATACAGTTAAATTCATATTTGAATTAATTAGATGGAACATGTCACCTGTAATACTGTGCCAGGAATCTACAACCTTTTATTTAACCTCTCATTAACACGTGGTTTGCTAGGATTATTGTGATGGTACTTGTTTTGTTTGAAAGCCCAGGCTTATAGTCCCTTAATTTGTTTGGAATGCAGCAAATATATATATATATATATATATATATATATATATATATTTATTTTTTTCTGTGCTGGAAGTTCACATCACTGCAAATGGAGATTAAGTTGTCAGCAGTCAAAGGCTTGAATAACAATGGATTATAAACATAAATTAGGTTAGCAAGGGGAACCCAAATATCAACATACAAAAAATATAGCATTTTTAAAACCGCTTTATCCCTAATCACTGTAGTAACCTAGGAGACAATCCCACCGTTCCCTGTTTGAGGTTTTAGAATGAGCTTTCAGTGGTTAACCAGTAACCTTTTATCTTCCTAATGTATTCAGAGAAACAATGTATCATGGCTCAAGTGCTGGCAATTTATCCAGAGGAGGAGTACATCGCTGTGGAACAGTGACAGTAAGAGATCAACAGATGATACGAACTGGGCTGTTGTTTTCTTACACGGTGTTCTGCTTTTACTACGAAAAAAAAATGATCGGGAAGCAGAGAGGATTACAGTGTTATGGAACGTGCAAGCAATACAATGAAATTAAGTAAATGAGCAGATGTGAATAAACAGCTGGATTGTGCCTGCTTGCTGTGCAAACCGCAAGCACCAATGGGCACAGGATCCTGACTGTATGTGTGTGTGTGTGTGTGCATGTGTGTGTGTGTGTGCAAGGTGTAAGATAGAAGAGACTGAAAGAGGGAGGGTGAGAGGGGAGAGGGAGGTGCATGATTTTCACTGACTGCTGCTTCCCCTCCTTGAAACACACGCACACACACACACAAAACCATCAAACAACACTATTCACAGCCTTCATCTGCCTATATCCAAGGGTAACCCTTTGTAGGAGTCATCAGCCAATGCATCTCAGTGATTATTATCAAGGAGAAGACTTGTGAGATCTGCATAGCATCATGCACCAATGCTTTGGGAAAAAGAAGAGGTACCCTTTGTTTTAAGGGAAGAAGCTTTTATCTATTGAATCAAAAAAAAAAAAAAAAACATGATGTTGCTGCTCTATATTTTGTCCAATTGGAGAAGGGGTTACTGGTTCCTTGGATTGGTTTAAAGGTGATCTAACGAAAAGGTACAGGATTTCTTTTCACATATAACATTTTTATTTATTTATTTTTTTATTATTATTTTTTTTTTCTTTGCCATGGGGAAGTTTGGGGGAGAAGAATAAAAAAAAAATGTTGGACTCATTGGACTTCTTGGCCCTCTTCTCGGGTTGATGAAAGGATTTAGGAGAGAAGTGGGTGCTTTGTACAGAAGAAGACCTTTGATCATGTAGACCACAAGTGTCAGCCTAGGTAAGTCGGAATCTTGTGTAGCTATTGTTCTTCATTTCCGCTTTTTTTTACCCCTCTCCCTGTTAAATATCTGCAACCGACTGATCTCCTGAAAAGGGTTAAAGAAGCTGGTTTTGTCATTCATTTACATCCTCGATATATGATAATGCAACAAGACGGAAAATTATTTATTATCATTACGAGCCATCCACCATCCTTAGCCAAGATGTTTTTCAACCCAAATAGCAGTGTTCCTGATTGCAGCTTAACTATTAATACCCAGCATAAAGAAAAACCAGAGTTAAGGCAATTAAAGGAACCTGATGTTTAATCCACACAGTCATTCACTAAATTATATCCACTGCATTGCCGGAATCTTGAAATATTAGTTTATATTTTATCTGACCTAGTTTTTCCCTGCTTTGTAAAGGATTTTTAAACCATCCAGCAAAGGACACTTAACAAGCCTGCAAATTGTTCCAGAGTGATCCTTGACCTGTCTAATGTCAGATTTCTTGTGTCCGAAAAGCAGCTTATGTCTCAATCTACAATACTGTATGCATGCACACAGTTCAATCTCAGTACATCGCACATTGTCACTGGAAGCAACGTCTTTGCAATCAAGTGATATTCACAAGTTTAAATCTTTACGTTGTCTTTGTTGCAATATATTGTGTTTTGCCTCCAAAGCAGAATAATATAGAATGCTGGAGTGTTATATGAGTTGTGTAATGTATGGAGTGGTTTTAAAATGATAACATTGCTAAAATGGGGAAACTTCTCATTTACAACATTGCACACAAGTGATCATTATTCAATTAAATGGAAGTTTGGGATGGTACCAGAAATGACCTTGAGTGCTTTACACAATCTAGAACCTAAAACCTCTCTTTAGAACCTTTCACCAGAACTGCAGACAGGGAGGCATTGAGACGCATCAAATATTTCAGAAATGTATGGCTCTCTTTTCAAATCAGCAGAAATTGCCTGTAGGATAAATCTGGTGTAATATTCACACCTAGCCATTCATTGGCTTTGTAGCAATGATACTTAGAAAAATCACTCACTGCTTTGATTTCCAATATTTTCTCAAAATCCAGCATTTTCCTAGCACACAGGACTGCAGTTCCCTTATCTTTATGTAGAGCGCAAGTGGCCATATTACATGGCTTTATATGCGCATTGTAAGCCTCCAAATGCTTTTATGTAGATATGGCATGGATTCAGCTGAACAATACAGTATGCCTGCATATTGAATAGATACAAAAACTGAACAGTTAACAGCTTCAATCTGAAAATGCAGGGTCACTTCCAGTCTTCTTTAGATCCAGGGGACGAGGGTGACGGGATAATCATAAATAAATAATTTTCTGAAACAGTTGCATAATGGGGGTATTGCTTAGAGAGAACATGGAAAGAAGATATTCACTCTACACTCAGACTTGAGTATACATGCAGACAGTGGCGTACACTCTGATATTTGAATATACAAACAAGCGTGAAAAGTGACATCAATATAATATTTTTAGTGCGTTCTTCCAAATTGAGCAAAATTGCATCAAATGCCCCGTATGCTTGTTTGTAGAAATATGGAACACTATCGTCATCAAAAGAATTGTTATTGTATATTATGCAATGTGTCTGCACACTTCTCAACATGTTGAATGGACAGTGCAGGCCAATATTTGCTGTATTTGGGTTTGGTTGTATACTGACTGGTGGATGGGCACTAGCAATACATTTTTCATAATTTCACAACCAATTAAAAGCCCTTTATGTAATCAAGTTTATGATGAAAGAAGGGAAAGTAGATTAGAAGCTTAAAATGTACTTATTAGCACATTTGCAGCAGTTTACGTATATGGCGGGTTTAATTGCTGTGGAGCTCTGTGATGCCCATCAAACATTCTGAGCTCCTAAGACAGAATGGACAAATGATGAAGAGGGGAGCAGTAATATTTTGGTCTGAAAAATGGACACTACAGTAGTGTGCTACTTCCTTACAACACTTCTTAATTTCTAATTCCCCTCTTCAAGGTGAGAGACCAGGATTACAGCCGAAAATAATGTACTATATTATTTCTAATGTTAAGTGTTGATGTTACATACTCTTTTCAAGGTAATAAGAGGGCTCAAGGGCTTATTGCTTCACTAAATGTTATTTTAGGAAATCTCACATCTGTACATCTGCATGTCATCAACCAGCAGGTGTATATACAAATCCCGAATCCTGTCTCTTACTAAATATTTTTGGAAAGTGCAAAGACCTTCAGAATGTAAGTGAGGTGTATAGTGTCGCGTGTGTCTGGCGTCTATGAGTAACCATTTCTGCGTAATGTCAATGTGTTGTGTGATTCAGATAATTGATTGATACTCTCTCCTTAGCTAATGCATCACATGAAATCATGCTTTCTGAGAGAGAGGAACTGACAGTGGTGGGTCTTGCATTTCTAAGCGTTTCTATCATCATATCCGTTGTTTATGAACACAAGGCTGAATCACAGGTGGTTATGTCATCATCCAATACCTCTTCGTCTGCATTCTCTGCTGTATGTTTAGGCAATCCTTATTGCTGTTTCCAAAACATACTAGTGAGCTTTAATTCAATACATTAAACCAAATGCCACTTTGTTTGGTATGCTACTGTATATGTTTTTTTGTTCAGTCTCATAGACCTATACAAAAATGCATGAGCATTGTAATGCTGATAGCTTCTAGGGGCATTAAACGTGTTTAGCTGTTACATTTACAGTTGCTAGGTTAAACTGTCTCCCGCTTGTTTGGATTAAGAAATGTTTATTCAATGAAAGATTTTTTTTAACCTTTATTTAGTCCACCTATAAGCTGCATTCATAAAATGACTTCCCCCCACAGCTCTTCTATGCATTTACATCAATCTCTCCTACACTTCAGTGACTGATAATCCAAATAGCACCATAGTAACCTCTATAATGTATAAACTCAAATTTACTAATGGCTCTGAAGGCCTTCAGAGTCAGGGTTTACCAGCAAAGAATCCTGGGTAATTTAAAAAAAACTGAAATATAAAAATACGTCTTTTTTTCCCCCCTAACCAATCTACATTACATAGCAGTATTAAATAAATAATATTGCATGGAGATAACATATATTTAAATCAGATGCTTTTTTTTTTAATTAAATTTTTATTGTTTTGTTTGGTAGACAAATATACAAGTATAGATATCAATGAGTATTATCATATGACAAGCACATTTACACTGGATAAAGACAGTTATTTTCCATCAGTAATGAACTGTCTGAATAACATGACATAAGTCAGTGAATGACAGGGGCCATAAGACGGTGTTTGAAAGGAACAGTCTATGGTGGAAAAGAAACATCCTTTAAAAAAATATATACATATGTGCAAAACAATAAATGAAAGAATTAAAAAAATAAATACATGTATTTGACATTCACATTTTTTTTTTTAACATTTTGTAGCACATATAGAAACACTGCAGATTGAAAGGGAGGATCAAAACCTTTTTTTTTTTTTTTCTTCTAAAAAACCTAAAAAAAAACCACAGTCAGTATAAATAACTGTAATTTAAGCTACACTCGGCAAATAGGTTTCTGGAATGGGCCTTTAAGGTGTTTATATCTTTTAATGCATACTTATTTTAACAATGTTTATTTCAAATGATTCGCTTTATTGTGATTTAAAAAACAATGGTATTTAAACCTTTAAATGCCTGTTGCATAGCACTTTTGTAGCACTAAAAGTGTTAACGTTATATTTGTATACCAGTCCTACCTGCGGTTGCAGTGTGTCTTGTAAACAGTGATTACGTCAGTAACATTGTTAATAACACACTGCAACATGCTACAGCACCTTCGATCATTGTCTTCCAACAGCTTCATTAGCCTGATATATCAATATTTTATTCTTATGTGTGATTGCTTTTCCATATTCACATTTCCTTTTTATTAACCCTGTTAGGGTTTATCTACTCGTATATTCAAAGATATGAATGTTTGTTTTTTGGAAACGTCTCAAACATTATCTGTGAGGTTCACTGGATAGTAACCAACAAACAAAATGTTCAGGTCATGTGTTCGTTCCGGACATAATACTCATTGACATCAATAAACGCTATGGCTGGAACAACTTGTGTTAAGAGTTAATAGAGTTTAGCCAATCAATCACACTGTTCCATCAATTCCTTTCATCTTCTAACCTCGTATTTGATTTCTTTAGTTCTTTAGGGCCTAAATTACAATGTGTAATTTGCTTATCAATCATAAATATTAAAAAAAAAAATCAACACATTAATTTATCTATTTAAGGTTTACATCTGACTAGCTGCATTTGGCCATTTGTGTCAACTTTCAGGATTAGGCAGCATTGTCTAAATTTGGGGGTCTAAACACAGATTAAAAATATATCTTCAAGTGCATCAAGTTGGGAATCAAATCAAGATTGTCTAACGCAATAAACACTACTCTGTGTATGTAACTATACAGTAATTCCACACTTTGAGTAAAAGAACGTTAGTTATCTCAGCCAATCAGTACCATCCTATCCAACATGGGAGAATTTTGGTTTGAGAATGCAGAATTGAGAACAAGTAGAGAGGCTCGGTTCTAATTGCCAGATCAACCCTATGCTAAGTCAAAATGTTATAAAACCAGTTTGACACAAAACAAGGCAAGATTGGCCAAAGTCTCATTGTGCCATAATCATTAGAATAGGCTGCAGTGGTTATGGTGCTTTGAGTGCCCCTTAAACTAACATGTGCTTTTAAATAAAAAGCCACTTAAAACGTGGTGAAACAGAATTAATTCAATGAAAGCCGTATATTAAAACGTGAAAACACAATTTAATTTTTTTTAAGCTCTATGAAGGGCATCAGTAGGTTTGGGCTACAAGTAGCTAATCTTAAACTACAATTGCCATGGGGGTTTTTCCAGTCTCTAGTTTTCTAGTTCTTCAGCAGCTATAGAAGCATTTGCTAACTGTGTTGTTAATAGCACTGTTCGCTGGGGCAATAAAACATTTATATTTTCTACGATAATATATTTACACATGGACGAAGGGCCTGGGAATTTGTAAGTAAACTAGTAAACGGTATAGTATTTTAACTTACTGCCTTATGGATGGATCATTTCAAACACATGTCCTGTGCAGAGTTCTGGCATGTTGTAAAACTCACTGTGGTGTCTTTTCAGTCTAAGGACAAGCTTGCATTCCAAAGAGTACTGCCATTAAAATAATAATCTCAAAAGAGGCCAAATATAGTCAAGTTCTAGAAATCAGTTCACTTTCCAGGCCTTGTCAAGGATTGCTTTACATTACTCACACAGTGATAGTGACAAAACATTGTACAGAGACCTTGACAAAATTAAAGTACAAAGTATTCATTGGATTATAAAGAAATGGCTCATATTTTTTTCTAATTCCTGGAAGATGATTTCAAAAAGAAAAATCGATTTTCTTTTTTTATCATAGTGTACTGCTCTAATTTAAAGAAAAATAAAAACGTTTGGGACCATTTTGAATGCCGTCTCACAATTAATTTTATTACATTAACATGTTTTTCAGTAATCTGTACATGGTAGTTCCAAGGGTACAACAGAATCAACCTCCCACCCCAAAAAAGAATAAACTAAAAATGTCACATTTATATTCAGCAACAGAGCAAGTTTTTTTAAAATGCTGGGGTACTGGGATCTGGAATTTGACGCTGCTTCCTGGCTTGTGGACTCTGTTCATTTCATCTTGTTTTTAATCCCTGACCAATTAATATATCATATCATGTTTCGACACCATAAACTATGGTTGTGGTAAATAACAAACAGGTCTGATCCACCCCCTGATGGGATTTGTCCAATGACAGGTCTAGAAGACAGGACAGCTTGCAGGCCTGTCTTTAGAGTACCCAGGGTCTGATGACCCAATGCAAAACCAATGGGTGACATCAGAAATCATGTTGGAGCAGACTAAGCACGTAGGTTTATTACGACAAAAATGGGGCATTTAAAAAAAAAAAAATCTACAAAATCTGTCTCTCAGCAGAATCTGCCGCTAACAATGGGGGCACTAATCAGGACAAACACAATTTTTTTTTTTTTTTACTAAAACACGTTTATAGAATTTACAACAATAGATTTTTTTCATTATTACAAAATATTTAGCAATGTAGTGTTGTCCCACCTGTAATATGGATAACTGCAACAATAACACTAAAATGGAACATTTGAATATAATATAGGAACATGTAAAAACAAGTGTCATATTGTATATATAAACTTTGTTAAAGACCATTGGATCAAGTGTGGCAAAATAATGTAATTAGTGAGATCTTTGCAGGTAAAAACAGCCTTTTCTCATAGATGCATTCTATTTAGTCTGCCTAGAATTCCTCTTCATTGGAAGCGGAGTCTGTGTGACTTACTACAGCATCAAATTAAAGTCAGAAGCAGAACAGGAAAGGGTGGGTGTCACAATTAACTATATTGACATTCAATAACTAGTGATGTGCATTTATATCAGTCATATCATAAATTATATCAATTCAAGCAGGGTGTGCTGAAGTGAGAATTACTGGGATTTAAAGTGAATTTAAATTTTTAGTCTAAAATAGCTGAGTTAGAACAATTCTCCAAGCCTGTTCTGCTTTCATTTTGGGAATTTGGAAAAACTATTTGAATTCACTTAGAACTCCTGACAAGTCTCAGTTTAGTAAATAGCACTGTAAGTGCCATCTTCACCCAGGACATAGTGAAGAGGCTCATCTCACCGAGGAAGCAGGGGTGAAATTGTGTGCCTTCATGGGCTGGTAGAGAGATCAAAGACACAGACATGCGGCCGCTGGCTGGGGAGGGAGTGGAGGACCCGGGAAGTTCTAACCTGCAGCTCCGCCAGGTTCCTGGAGTGTGCGAGATCGGAGCGTTGCCACAGTTATCATGGCAATGCTCAGCTCTCTCTAGACTTCACTCACCACTAAGGCCACCAGGGATGCCTGCACGGTCCCCCCTCCCAGACACAAGGTAAGAAGGGGGGGCCAAGGGGGAATAACGTTTTTTTTTATTATAAAAAAATACATACTGAATATATTTAAATTAATCTGTCTCCCCCAACACAGACAATCCCTCCAAACACATTTATATACAGCATCCTCACACACACACACACAGCACCCTCACACAAACTCACACACACAGCACCCTCACACACACACAGACACATCACCCTCACAGCACACACACACATCACCCTCACAGGACCCTCACACACACTCACACACACAGCACCCTCACACACACATAAACACACACACGCGCACACACACAGCACCCTCAGACACACATCACCCTCACACACACACACAGCACACTCACAGCACCCTCAGACACATAGAACCCTTACACACACAGCACACCCTCACACACACAGCATCCTCACACCCACAGCACAGCACACTCACAGCACAGCACACATACAGCACCCTCACATACACAGCACCCTCACACTCATAGCACCTTCACACATAGCACACTTACATCACCCTCACAGCACCCTCACACACACACAGCACCCTCACCCTCACAGCACCCTCACACACAGTACCCACACACCCACAGCACACACACAGAACCCTCACACACACACAGCACCCTCACACTTACAGCACCCTAAAAAACAAAGCACACCCAAACACACAGACCCCCAAACAGCACACGCAGAGCACCCTCACACCCACAGTACCCACACACTCACAGCACACACACACTTACAGCAGCCTCACACACAAAGCACACCCACACACACAGACCCCCAAACAGCACACTCACAGCACCCTCACACTCACAGCACCCTTTCACACACAGCACCCTCACACATACAGCACACTCACACACATACAGACAGACAGACAGACACACACACACACACACACACACACACACACACACACAAAGCACACTCACAGCACCCTCATACACATAGCACCAGCACACACACAACACTCTCACAGTACCCTACACACACTCTGCACCACCTACACACTACATTCCTGACATATAAACTCTGGATCCCCTATGCACACACTACATTCCTTGTAAGCAAACACAAACTCACATTCTCTACAACCACACACACACACACACACACACATGCACACACTACAGCCTGCATGCACACACTCTCTACATCCCCTAGCCACACATATTGCACCACAAACACTGACCTATTTACACAGTATCACACTACAATCAGCTCACTTTACACACACGCAATCCCACAAGAATGCTCTAAACACATGCACAATAGGCTTTCCTGGCCCTTTTGTTCTCTAGTATCCCACTTATGGAGACACCAGAGACAAGTTAAAAGCAAACACAGTGCAAGCATGTTATTAAATTTGCTTGCGCTGCGCTGGACAAATACAGGACCTTTTTCTCATGCTAGAGCTCTTTAGCAGGGCTCTGCATATTGAACCAACATGCTCACTTTAAGATGGGGCATGCTTATCATTAGTCATGACAAAACACACCCTCTCTTTCCCTGCCCCCTTCTCAGGGGGCTGCTGTGATTGAAAATTGCCCAGGTTGAATTTTTTTTCCCAGTTCGGCCCTGCATGGCCCCTGCAATCGTCCCTGTGTTGCTGTGCAGTTGTCTTGTCCCCTTAGCAGAAAAACACCCTCAAAGCATAATGTTTCCACCTCCATGTTTGACGGTGGGGATGGTGTTCTTGGGGTCATAGGTAGCATTCCTCCACCTCCAAACACGGCGAGTTGAGTTGATGCCAAATATCTCAATTTTCGACTCATCTGACCACAACACTTTCACCCAGTTCTCCTCTGAATCATTCAGATGTTCATTGTCAAACTTCAGATGGGCCTATACATGTTCTTTCTTGAGCAGGGGAACCTTGCGCACGCTGCAGGATTTCAGTCCAATTGTTACCAATTGTTTTCTTGGTGTCTATGGTCCCAGCTGCCTTGAGATCATTAACAAGATCCTCCCATGTAGTTATGGGCTGATTCCTCACCGTTCTCATGATCATTGAAACTCCACGAGATGAGATCTTGCATGGAACACCAGACTGAGGGAGACTGACAGTTATTTTGTGTTTCTTCCATTGGTGAATAATCACACCAACTTTTGTCACCATTTTCTGTCTCTCACTGTTAAAATACACCTACCATTAAAATTATAGACTGATCATTTCTTTGTCAGTGGGCCAATGTTCAAAATCAGCAGGGGATCAAATACTTTTTCCCCTCACTGTAAATCTTACCAGAGCAGGGATGCATTTCTTTTGAATGTAAAGATACAACATTGCATGCCAGTACTTCTTAAATGCACATTATAGCAAAAGGAATACAAATCTGTGCTCCTAATGCTATAGTTTCCCAAGGTAATAACTGGTCCACTGCTGAATACATGAATACTTACCGTGTTTCCAATGCTGAGCCTCCTTTGGTGCTGCCTTACATCCGCTTTGCGCAACATAAACGAGGAGGTATGGCTGTCCAGTCCAATGCTCCACATAAAGGAGCATTAAGCAACTGATACACATGTGCACTGAGCACCGCATGCTCATTCAATCTTCTCTGTAGGAAAATATTGTATCCAATGCTCTTCTTTTGGCTTCCCCATCACATGACTGAGTTTAATTCGGTCAGTGCAGTGTAAGCGCCTCAGTATGACAGCCACTAGATGTAGATTTAACCCTGTAATGTAAACATTGCATTTTAAAAGGACACGGTCACTGCAACCAGTCCTCTTCATTAAGATGGAATGGTCTGGGTGACAATAGTGTCCCTTTATCTCTGGATTTGCTTTCACAGGAGCCAGTGTTGCAGTGCATCATTGTTTCCAACAACAAAAAAACAACAGACTCTTAGCAAGAATTCTAATCTGGGACAAAATGTTTAATTTTCTGACATCCTGTATACTCCTGTGATGCATACTGCAGTACTTGCATCTGGTTATTAATTAAGTCTGTTGCTTTACATCATCTCACTGTTTCAGATGAATTGAGAGCAAATTGAGTTTTTAAACAATGTAACAGCCACTTGGTTTACTGGGTGATATAGATGATTGTGGGCAAAATCAAAAGATGTTTAAGCAATAACCTTAAAGGACCACTATAGGCACCCAGACCACTTCAGCTCAATGAAGTGGTCTGGGTGCCAAATCCATCTAGGACTAACCCTGCAGCTGTAAACATAGCAGTTTCAGAGAAACTGCTATGTTTACATTGGGGTTAATCCAGCCTCTAGTGACTGTCTCATTGACAGCCACTAGAGGCGCTTCGGCGCTTCTCACTGTGATTTTCACAGTAAGAAAACACCAGCGTCCATAGGAAAGCATTGATAATGCTTTCCTATGGACTGGCTGAATGCGCACGTGGCTCTTGCCGTGCATGCGCATTCAGCCGATGACATCGGAAGGAGGAGGAGAGTCCCCAGCACCGAGGGAGGCCAGCGCTGGAGAAAGGTAAGTGTTTAACCCCCTTCCACCCCATAGAGCCCGACGGGAGTGGGACCCTGAGGGTGGGGGCACCCTCATGGCACTACAGTGCCAGGAAAACGAGTTTGTTTTTCTGGCACTATAGTGGTCTTTTAAGTATTGCGGCTATCTAATTACTAGTCTTTTATATCAGATATCTAGTAAGCCACAAGGATGATGTCACTCGAGGAGGAGGTTGCTGAAGCGTCGAGGGAGACTCTGCACTGGAGAAAAGGTGAGTAATTAATTTTGTTTTAATTAAATAATTAATTAATCTTAATCTCATGGGGGGCTTATGAATTGTTTGCACCATGTGGTGAACCCTCTGTATTTGCTCTCATGACGTCTTCTCTTTATGATAGACTTGGATAATGATAGGCCTACCTGCTGGAGAGTCTTCTTCACTTGGCTAGATGTTGTGCAGTGTTTTTTTTTTTTACCATAGAAAGGATTCTACGATCATCCACCTTTTTGTGTTGCAGAGCTCACCAGTGCATTCTTTTTATCTCAGAATGTTCCAAACTGTTAATTTGGTCACTCCTAATGTTCCTGCTATCGCTCTGATAGATTTATTTTTGTTGCCCTGTTTCACTTGCATAGAGAGCTCATTTGACTACATGTTGTGGGTTCACAGCAACAACTTTCAAATGTTTCAAAGGTGAAAGTTATCTACTTGAAGAAGACCTTGAGGCGAAACGCGTTTAGATACTATTTTTATTACTTTATAATAAAGAAATTATTTTGGCATAAAATATTTTATAGCCATTTTCTTTCTTTTTTCACCTGACTATACATATACTGCATATTTGACGAGAAGCCTAAAGAATCCTTAGGTGGGGATCATAGCACCCATGCGCTTACATCGAGCAGTACAAGTCTGCTCTATATATTGTGAGTAGTATATTTTATACTTTTTTACACCTTTTAATTACTATACAGAGAGCACTATATACTTTATTTCACTTTCCTGGGTCGAATAATACCAATTCGGACGCCGAATCTGAGCCAGATACTCGTCAATCAAATATCACTCCACATATCCTTGAGTGGGGATTATTCCACTTCACGTGTGCTATATCAGAGCTAGGTTTTAGCTCTGAAAAGTGTGAGTAAGACTATTTTTATTTTACATACTATTTTATTCATCTATATACTGTGCCATTGGAGTCCCTTTTTGTCTTTTCTCTACATATGTTCTACTGGATCTCAAGCACACAACTGTGAAGACACACTCTACTTTACGTCTCAGAATCCCTGTTCTTACACGTGGCATCTACCATTACGGACTTATGATAAGTGTTTTGGACTATTGCCAACTACTTATTTTACAATTCATTTAATATTTTATATTAAATGTTACTATTTATTATATACAATTTTTATATGTTATATTGTATATTTTAGGCGCAACCTTATTTTTGTTCTGTTTTGTATTTCTTCTTACCATCAGGGGATTATAGGGGACTCCCCTTTGAGGATTGCAGCCTTATTGTTATTATTATTTTCTTGTGTGGCAACCTAGCGCTGATTTCTCTCTTTCCATTTTCAAATGTGATTGCCTCACCTGGAGTTAACCCCAGACCTTACACCTGCTTAGTTAATGAAGAAAAGATGCTGATAGCCAATGCCTGTCAACAAAACAGCTGTTGAGTCAACTGTTCAATTTATTTTGGTCCCTTAAAAAAGAGGGGGTTACTTGATAAAGTGCTGTAATTCCTAAACTTTTCCATCAATTTGGCTACCCTCAAAATCAAGAGATTGTACTTTAAACCCATATTCATTGTTTAATTGTAACTTGAATTGATTTTCGCAAGCAGCCAAAATAACCAAACTTGTGTCAGTGTCCAAATATTAACGGACCTAACTGTATATAGAAGAACAAAATAGAGCTCTGTACCAGATCCTGGGAGACTGTGGGATTTTTCACAAATCCTCTGGCACTTGGACAGTGAGTTGCCATAATTATCATATTTCCCCCTAAACCTTTTATTAATCCCAAACCCTTAAATTCCTTAAAGCCCCCTAGGCCAGACTTCTAAAATGATATTGTTTTCCTCAAAATAGAAGCAGATGATTTATTTAAATATGCTCGCAGACTGTTTATTATCTGTTGCTTTCAAAGGACATTTCCTAGTTCTTAAACTGGATATGTTACAATTATTATAACTATTTTAATTCAGCAAATAGTAGTTACTTTTCTATGTATTATTCCAATTTGCAATATGTTTATTTATCTCCTAAATGGTCTGTAGATAGATTTAGCTTCATCTAGTCCCAAAATGGCCTTCTGAAGCAAAGAATCCGAGCCAAGTAATGTAATGCAGATCAATGCACTTTTCTTGTGATTTATATCGTAACTCTTATGCAGAACAAACTACTGACAGAAAATCTGAAATCTAGAGGGAAGCATCTCCCTGCATCTGTGCAATTTTTTAGAAAATAAAGGTGGCATTTTAGGAGATATACATTTGCCTAGAGAGCAGGGATATATTTAATTATTAAAAAAGGAGATACTTATTAATTTTGTATATTGGATACTTGGCTTTTACGTCATAATCTTAAGTGATCACCTTCTCTAATCTCTACTGTGATATTCCTAATCTCTTTAAGTCTAAGGCAGGAAATATCTCTTTGCACTGCATTCCCATAATTGTGTATTCACCACTCTTTAACACTTTTATTGGAAATATTTACAAAATGGCATTGATCCATTCTTTCAGGACTTGAGTATTTTACTATTTTTCACTTTGTACAAGTGATACAAAACACTTGAGAATTTTGTCACCTTTATGATGCATTGGTGTTAATGAGGTCACGTCCATAGCTGCTGGATTACTCAGAGATGAGTTTATGTCTCGATCCTGCACCATTATGAAGAGAGTCCCATGGGGGTGTTATTTACTATGACGGTGCTCCAGTGAGACTCTGTAGACAGTGATGAATGGAGAGAGCTGAGAACATCTCATGATGTTCATTAGGCAAGCACAATTGCTGAGCCGTTTGGATCAGAAAGCAGAATGTATATTGTACAATAGTGTTAGCACACAATGAGGTTTTTACTGATCATGGTGAGCAACTGAGATGCATGGAATCTTAAACGACAGACTAGAATTAACAACTATAATACTCACTGCATCTCCAAGTATGGCTTCTCATTCCAGGTGTATATCATGAATTATTACACATTTAGCAAGGTATCCATTTTTAGTGCTTATACATTCTTTAACAAATGTATCCAGTGATTCCATGGTTGAGTTTATCACTTTCTATTTAATGAATCCTTATTTTGAAATTGAGTTCCACTTACAAACATGAGATTTTGGACTCAGATTACATGATAATATGTTGCTCCATCTTCTGATTTCTAAAAGAGCCCATGGGCTTGCATTATAGTTTGGTCGATTTGGGATTTTAATTCCCAGAGGAAGCTAATTAAACATATGGCATTAGCTTGGTGACGCATTCTTTAATCTTAATATGTAAAGTACAATAATCTTGCAAACTCTTCCAAGTGGCAATGTACCCGCAAAGCTAATATACCCATACATAGCACAATAATTTCTAGGTTTCTTTTTTTATTTTGAAAAAAAAAAACATGGTATTTATTATTCTCTCTCTCTCTCTTTTTTTAAATGATTAGTAAATAAGTCCAATTTCATGTAAATATCTTTATTCTTTGCATACATTTTAATATTATTTTATCCAGAGCCTCTTGTATTAAAGGAACACTCCAACCATCATGCCCACTTCAGTGATTTGAATTGGTCATGGTGGTAGGAGTTAGTATGTGTAATGTTTCTGCTCTAGAAAAACGGCACATACGGAAATATTTTTTAAATGTGTGCTGGGGGCTAGTTTCACCTCCAGCACAAGTGATATTGGCAGTCCAGAACTCTATTCCGTGCTGCCTAATGTCAATTCTGTACATAAATTACACAGGCACAGCACGCTGACAACAGATGTGAAAATCTTCCCCTTGTAGGCAGAGCAACTGCAAGGGTATATGTGCGCTCCCTCCCGCCTCCCTCCGTTGTTCATTTTATTATAATTTTTTTAATAAACCATCTTAAATTAACGCCCCCGCCCTTTTTTCACTATACTGAAGCATGCGCATGCTTTCTAAGTCAGTGAATTGATCCAATCACAGGCTTCTCTATGAACCGCGGCCCCAGTGATGTCATAAGGGGGTGCGGGAGAATAGCATCGGGAGCTTTGCCAAGCTCTGGATTTCAGGTAAGTAAAGCCTTTTTGTATTTCAGGTTTTCCAGCACATTTAAAGGGGGACCTTCTCCACAATGCCCAATAGGGAATATTACACCTGATAGGTTTCCCCTCTCAAAAGGGTTATAGCAAGCAAGCAACACTTTAAGTTTACTATGATCTGTTTCCTCATCAATAGTCATTTGAAAAAGCACTTCCATACGAAGCTACCCAGCGATAGGCAGTAGGAGATACTACATTTACAGGCAGGATTGAATGCTAATTAACAGTTTACAGTTCAATTAGTTAAACTGTTAGCTGTAATTGGGTTTGTTAAGATGTTATTATGAATGTGTTTTAACACAATGTTACCTTTATTTTACGTTCTAGTCTTGGTTTCCTTCTGTTAAAGGATTTGGTTTAGAAATGACTGGGATACACACCCGGATAACGGTAGCGACTTGCTTGCTACGCTCGTACAGCTGTCATTTCTACGTATCAGACCAATGCAATACGGTAAACCAGCTTAGTAAAAAATATATATATTTTACCTTGAACTGCTATAGTTCATCAAGTAGATCAAGAGTGCCCAAAAGGCAGATCACCAAAATGTTTTAAAACTACAGCTTCCATGATGCTTTGTCATTCTAAAGGCATTTCAAAGGCATGCAAAGCATCATGGAAATTGTAGTTCTACAACATGTGGGGATAAATGACAGGGTTGCAGGTTAACCCCATTCTCTAGCAGCCCATCGAGTTAGTGTTTTACATATTTTCAAAATCCCAAAGGCAATGTGAAGCAAAAGGCAAGTGGTATAAAGAGGCAATTTTTCTACAATATCAGAGCACATTTAACAGTATTCGAAGTTCAATTAGATCTTCCTATTCTTTTGGTGTTGCTTATTTGATGATAGGCAAATGTTTGTTTTTAAATAGAAACAGCCAACACTATGATTTTGGATTAGCAACCTCTACTATGCTGTAGACAGATTATAGCTCTGAATCATAGGCTTTACAGTCGTACAGATCGAGAACTATCTTTTCGCTGTCACTGGCTGAATATCCATCAGGAGCAGAAAGAGGCACATACTATATCAATGAACAATTTCCAATGCAATGTGTGCCTAGATTATAATTATAGCTTAGTATTCGTATCCTCCCCCTCATATACAAGAATCAGTGAAAGAAAAAAAACAATCTCACAACTACACTCACTATATCTCAATATAATGGGCTCTCACCAGTGGAGTGGAAATGACCCATGGCTTCTCTGTCTAATGTCAATTAATAAATAAAATAGATGCATATTAAAAGGAACCTATTAATATTAAAAATGATTTTTTAAACATAATTCAAACAAAATCTGTAATGCAGTGTTGTTTACTAGACAATTCTGTATTTTTCTATGTCATTTAATGTTACAGAATCCCTGTTTGCATCCCTGTTATGAGTGAATAGCTTTTTATGGATATATCTTCCATTACCTGGGAAAATATATATATTGCTTTACTTATAACTAAAAGCAAACATTTGTGTGTTTTTGTAACAAATAAAGTAATACTATAGTTTCAGGGATACAGAAATGTACTCCTGACACCATAATGTTCAACGATATAGGGTCCAGACCCCCATCCGATTGCATAGGAAAGGTGTTTTTACTTATCTTTTTTCCCACGCTGCACCTGTCTTGTCAGAGCCGACCCTACCTGGCTCTGCCTCCGTGGCTGAGATCATCAATCTTGATGAACTCAGCCAATCCAGTTTTTTCACACAGAAAATCACTGGGAGCTTATTTCTCATATGCCACAAAACGTAGCGCTGTGCCAATCAGCATTTCCTCATAGAGATACATTGAATCAGTGCATCTCTATAAGGACGTTCAGCGCCTTGATGCAGAGGGTGCACATTGTGCAGCGCTGATGCAGGAAGCACCTCAAGTGCTTAGTGACTGCCACTAAAGGTGTTCCTAGGCAGCAATGTAAACACTGCCTTTTCTCTGAAACGGCAGTGTTTACAGTGCTCAACCTGCAGTGACAGGCTATAGATACCAGAACCACTACATTAAGCTGTAGTGATTTTGGTAACTACAGTGTCCCTTTAATAAAAACACCTTCTTGCGGTGATCATTATGAGATTAATTAGTAAAATCCTCTAAAGCGTGAAATAGACTTAGTAGTTCTCTTTATCAGTATTGTAATCAACCAAAATATCATCCCGCATAATTTTAATTATAGTGTCACATAATAATTAAACAGGGTTATTAGTGGGGCTATTGTGAGTGTAATGAGATCTGTAATGCCACCAAATTACTTTTTATGGGGATGTCAATATAAAACCAATTACGAAACCCAGGCAATGACTACTTACAATGTTTCTAAACAGAACCTTCAAGACTGTAATTCCTAATATTCTTAAAATTTTGTTTCATTTTCCATAGAATACTGAATACATATTATTGTTATTATTGTTATTACTGGTAGTTATTTAACACCAACATATACAGAAGCGCTGTACATTGAGAACATTAACAAACGGCAGAGCGTGAAGCCAGAACAAAACACAATTAGACAAATTGCTATAAGAGGAAAGGGGATCTCAGACCCAGACCTAAAAGCTAAAACTTTTGTGGCTGGCCTGCCATCTAACAATCTAATGGAAAATACTGGGAAGTGAGTCAAAAGGTAGCAGGGGCTACTTTAAATCAGGAAGATGGTAATGGAAGGAGAGAGACAAAACTTGCCTGTGAGTCCTTATAGTGGGATTATTCAGTAAGATGTTAAAGGGAACAAACAGCCACATGGTACGAGTTTGTAGTAAGTCTGTAGTATGTCAAAGTCAGGAAACAGTTACAGCTGCCAGTGAGTCCTCATGGTGACATTCAGCAGGATGAGGTTAAAGGTAGGAGACAAATACCAGCTGCCAGTGAAACCTCATGACGGGATACTGCAGTCAGAATGCTGGAAACAGTCACATACCAAAAATTGTTTCAGTTCTTTAATTTTTTTAGGGGTATTGTTTATATTTAAATTCAAGCCTCCCTCACTCTCAAAACAGTAGTGAGTGAGTGTGAGACCCAGGCTCTACATTCGCTTCCAAAGCTCCTTCTCACTCAAGACCCTTGAGTTAGAGGGAGGCGAATGTGCAGTCATAGACAGCATAAATAACACTGTCTCTGCCTGTGGAGTGTTTCACTGCACTTGACTCGATAGACAAATTGTCCCAGAAGATTTAGCATCAGTGATTCCCCTGTAAATGCAGTGCACAGATCGGCAATGGAATAACTTTGCTCATTCATATAATGGTCAATTGGGATCATTTAGTGATGTGCAAAATGTCACAGGATTAGATATTTGTGCTAAACAGTTACTCCAATCATCATAACCACTACAGGCCTTTTAGCATTGGTTCTCCCCCTTGCCTCAGTTTCCAGTGGGCTCTGAATGTTGGTCAGGTGACGCTCTTCAAGCTTCTGCAGTCGTGGCTGTTGCTGTTCATTGGCTGAGAGTGTCAGTAAACTGACTCAGCCAATGACTGGCATTCTACGCTAGGAATGATGCACAGATTTGACATTAGTCAGCCCAGTTTTCTAGTTCCTGGCTAGCTGATGACACCCCTAATGATGCCAGAAGTGGAACTACACCTCTGGCAACAGATGATTTAAACTCCAGTCACCATAACAACTTCAGATCACTGAAGTGGTCATGATGCTTGGAGTAGCCCTATAATTTCCATGAATAAATCTGAAGAAAGCCTGAAATGACAGATCTTCATTATTGCATTTAATTACACCGTTTGTATTTTGTTTTAGTACAACACCTTAAAAAGTTCTCAATGCTTTAAAAAACCCACATTTTAAACACATTCCTAATGTTTATGAAAATGTTAAAGTGATTCTGTATAATCATAATTTAAAAATCATAGCTGATAAACGGTGGTAAATGTAGCTACACTGAGAGCAGAATTTAAAGAATTCTGTACAAACAAAAAAAGATGTGTACACATTGGCACACAATCAACTGAAAATGTCACATTACATAAGACTGTAAGAGAATTAGCATAATTATATATTGTAATTTTTGGTGATGACATCTCTTTAGAGTTCATCTGTCAAGCAAATATGACATGGTGGCACTTAATAGCACATAAATGTTGTCTATACACTGTGCTTATCTAATTGCTACCAAATGTAGAAATATAATTGCACTTTTACTATAAGATGTGCATCTTAAATGTGATAAAATGCATGTTGAGAGTTCAACAGCCACTACCACTACCAATACCTAACTCAATAAATATAGCGCTTTTACTTATTTATTTAATTCTAACCCACCAACTCTCTTTTATGCCTATAACAAATCTCTAACCCCCAACCTTGAACTGTATCTATGTAACATGTGTGCCTGCATTCAGAATATTCGGGGATGAGGTAGGAGTATAATTTGCAGGTCATAATTTGCACTTATGATTTACGTGAAAGAGAGTCATAAAAAAAATGTATCTATAAATACTGTTCATCGATCATCTATGTATCTATAAATACTGTTCATCGATCTACAAAAGTACCCTTTCTCTTTAAAGTTTTAAAAGATAATTGCTAAATATAAAGTCTATTGTGATCGGTTCTAGGGGGTAAAAAAAGTCAACCATTGGGCCATCTGGGAGCTGTAGAACATCCATTGCGTTCCAACAATCTGAGAACCATATTATTATACCAGAGTGGTTGTATCATAACATTCTAAACAGGATAGCTTTGCCTTTAAAAAAACAAACAAAAAACAACAAATAACAAAACAAGACACCCCTCTCCCCTCTACCTCCTCCTCCAAAAAATGAAGAAGATGCATCCTTCATTTTATATCTATTAAATAGGTCAGTAATCCTTTTCCAAGTCCAGAAGTGTTTTTAAAGAAATCAGTTTATGTTCATATGCATGCCATTAGTGTTATCTGTATTTATTACACTTGGCTGCTACTGAAAATTAATTTAATTAACTGGGATAAATGAGTTTTGATGCCACTAGCTTCTCAACAGCATTGAGATTGCATTACATAGAGATATTTAAATATAGAACTATTCAATACACAAAGATATCACAAGCACCAAGAGGACAGGAATAACATATTAACATTCAGACTCCCGCATATCCCTACCAAGGGCACACACCTAAAGCAAAACTAGAGTGATATATTGAATCTCTATTTTTCAGGATATTTGTTCAATTCTATTAGATTATAGAGAGATGCTCATCGGTTTTAGCACACCAAAAGTGAATCAACTAAATATTACTGTCTGATCCTAAAGAATAGAGCTAGATTACTCATAAGGCAGCTAAGGTTGCCGCTTAGAGCGCATGTTCAGCAGCAGAAGGCCCTGTCTGGGCTGGATCTCCAGCTCTGGCCCCAAAGGGATTTTCTTTGAGCTAGCAAGAAGATCAAAAACATCTCCCTGTGCAGCTCTATGCACCCTCACCAGCTTGAGGAAGCGATGTGGTCTGCTCCAATATCGGGTGCAGACCTCTTTGAGAGCACCCTCTGTGCTTCTCAATGATGCAGAGAGCCACATCCATTGCTCTGAGTTATTAACTGAGCACTGGGACTGGGAGGGAGCTTTTAAAGTGGTCTGCACCCTATATTGGTGCAGACCACAATGCTACTCCCCACCGGACCATCATGGAAAGATAATCAGGATGGGGAAAACAGACACACTCAGACACTACACACATGCAATACTCAGCCACACACAAAGGCACAGCTCTGAGCTGCTACACACAATTTCACACACATAGAAACATAGAATGTGACGGCAAATAGGAAACCATTTGGCCCATCTAGTTTGCCCTATTTTCTAAATACTTTCATTAGTCCCCCCCCGGCCTTATCGTATATCTAGGATAGCCTTATGCCATTCCCTTGCATGTTTAATACACTACACACACCACTCTAACAGAAACAAAGCTAAGAGGGGGCTCCAATCTGACATCCTGCTTAGGGTCGTGGACAATCTAAATCTGCTTCTACTGAAGGAGAAGCTTATTTCTAAAAGAAGAGTTCTCTCACTCAATGATTGTGAACCTAATAAACACCCACAGAACTAGAGGCAACGGATAATCTGGATACAAAACTGAGATCCGGGAAAACAGTAAACAGAATCAAAATGAACAGCAAGTTGTTAGGAAATCTGGAGTTTGCTTATAACTTCTCCCAAATACCCAAATATTATTTAGCTGAGTATACCCACTGATGAGAAACAGATTAATCCAATGCAGTGTTGGAAAAGGTGCGAATGTCTGTAGCTGTAGACCTTAAGAAGCACTTAAGTCAGAACGGGAGCCAGATAAAAACCAAATGTGTCAAACCAGGAGGGACTACAAAGCTGTAGATGCCTTCAAGATCCTGGAACAGATAACAATTAATCAATCAAAAAAAAAATTCTGCTATCCTACAGAGACAATGTAAGGCCCAGTGCCCACAAACATTCCAGTTTAATGGAAGGAGGCCAATTTCTGGTGGTCTTTTATACAGGATATAAAATAAAGTTATATTTTTTGTGCTAATTTGTATTTATTGTTAATTGTAGATTAACTGTAAATACTATCCTCATTATGGCAATAGAAGGGTGTTATTACTAAAAATATAATCAAAACCCACTTGTTTTTTCTCCCCAGAAACAAATGTATCATCCCAAACGGTATGTGTGCCAGATGCTGTTAATTATTAAGTCATACTCCTAGTTTCATATGTGCTGTGTGTTAATTAAAAATTCCCTTCATTACACAGCTAGGACTGACACATGTTTCAGCAATATGATTCCTTTCTTATTTAGTCTTTCTAGTTAATTACATTATATGAAAGTGGTGTGTGAAGCACACAAGGCCAAAATCGTTGACTTTCATTTTAGGCTCCACTGTATCTGTGGAGAGAATTGCACAATAGCCATGGCTGAATATACCGTATGGTTTTTCCACTTTAGAAGTTGAAATGTTAAATGGCGGGTTTCAATCTAGGTGACCAGTAGATAGACTAAGTAGATAGATTAAGTTAAAAAATACTGAACTTCCCATCAGGTGTGTAGTGTTGTTGAGTATGTATATAGGTGTTTGGAGATGTAGAGATGTGTGCCTGGGGAGTGTGTGTGAATGTAGGGGAATACATGTGTGGTATGACTGTACATTGATAAATTTAGGTGTTTATTTGGTTTGCAGGGGTATATATGTATGGTGTGTGTAATGTGCGTGAGTATATATGTGTGCGTGTGGTGTGCATAGGTATATATGTGTATTGTATGTGGTGTGCAGAGGTGTATATGTGTTGCATTTGTGTGAATGTAGGTGGTATTAGTGTGTAGTACCTGGGTGTATGTTTTAAGAGTGTGATTCTTTTATTTTGTCTTTCCTGGTCTCCCTATCTCTCATTTAAAGGGACACTCTACTACCCAAATAAAACCATCCCCTTCTATGCACAAGGACGTCTATATACAAGTGGCAAACCTGCCTCTGAAAACCTGACTGAAGATGTAATATACATGCTGGTAACACTTAGTATCCGTACAGGAGTGATTTTGTGAATGAACATGAATTTAATTGATATTAATGCTGGTTTTATGAAGGACTGGGGATAATATTATTGTTAATCATAGACACAGTATATCTGCATCATTCTCTGTTTAAATTGATTTATTCCATTCTGTCCCATAATATAATTACAGTACCCATTATCGGAAATGTTAAGAAAAGATCTGGAGGAGGAAAAGGCACCAGAGATCTATTTGGAATTAATGAAAGTTTGTACAGAAATCCTAGGGATGAGAAAAGGAGGATTATAGAAATCAACTGAAGGATGTACCAGGCACAATCATACATACACATACATTCCAATATAAATATACATAGAGAGAGTGATTTACTAAACTCTGAAATATAGCGCATAGCAAAAAATGAGAGAAAAATAACCAAGCTGTGACTAGGGCCAAGTCGGAGAATTTTCCTAACTCAGTTATTGCAGCCTTAATTTTGTCATTTGGGTTTAATTTACTAATTGTCGACGCTTAGTGACTAGCCCTGATAGATTTTTATTTATCCTATTGCAAACTTCTATAGGGAATTTGTAAAGATTCATCTCCTCCTCTGCTCCTAGCCCGCCATGTCCTCACAGAGGTCGTGGTTACACTTTTGTAACACCTGCCTCTGATCTACTGGTAGTCTCCTTTGATTTGCCCTGGTTTAGGGACTTTGACCGAAGCAGGGAAAACTTCCTCTGACGCCAACATGCTAGCTTTATTGCCAGCATTTTAGCATATGAATGGAGTGACCTCAGTCACTCCATTTCATAGTCTTTCAGCAGCGCTAGCAGCGGCAGCTATAGAGTCACCATAGCAACAATAGCACAAGTGCTGCAGTTGCTATGCTTTGGAGAACAGAAGGACTGCCTGTGGGAGATCTTTTTTGCTCTCCCTTATCAGTCATTTTTTTGGAATAGAGTGTATGCCAAAGAATTGATTGACAGGTGGTAGAAAGACCTATTTTTAAGTAACTTTTTCTCCCAATCTTTACATTTGCTATAAATCTGCTTGCACAATGCATTTATTAGAATTTAATGCTCTTTAAGCAGAGCATATGTTAGGAACAGCATGGCAGGTACCCCCTAAAAGGGACACTATAGTTACCAGAACAACTACAGCTTAATGTAGTTGTTCTGGTAAGTATAATCAGTCCCTGTGGATTTTTGCAGTAAACACTGTCTTTTCAGAGTAAAGGCAGTGTTTACATTACAGCCTAGGGACACCTCCAGTGGCTACTCCTCAGATTGCTACCAGAGGTGCATCCTGGGGCAGTGCTGCACACTCAGGGTCTCCACCGTCTCCATGGAAAAACTGAACTTTCCTCATTGAGATGCATTGATTCAATGGATCATCAGGAGATGGTGATTGGCCAGGGCGGCATATGACACCATCCTCAGCCCGCCTCCTTGGCTGGTATCAGAATTGACAGTCTTAGCCAATCTAATGCTTTCCTATGGGCTGAGATTGGCTGAAATCATAACTTCTAATGATATCATCCAAGCAGGCAGATCAGGGCCAGAGCCAGCAGCAGCAGACTGGAATGAAAGGTAAGAGTTTACTATATTTTGGGGGGCAAAGCGAAGGGGCAGGGGGGCTAGATAGTATTTTTAACTCTGCAGGGCCAGAAATATGTTTGTGATCCTTTATGTAGTTTTTCTAACAGTATGTGAGTTCAAGTCATTGCCTCATGAAATAATTGTGAGTGTGAGTTGGGAGTATGCACGAGGGATAGGGAGAAATAAAGCTTATATTGATACTAAGAAAAAATATATACAATTCTCCTATTTAATTAAATAAAAAAGTATTTAAGTTATTTTAGTAATACTGTGTATTTGAATGACAACCACACTGGAAAATGTCATCCATTATGACCAAATTAAACCTTTTATCAAAACTTGGTTAATGTGGCCAGAAATTAGCAATTTGCTTGCCAGTACTAGTTATGAATGCATGAAAATATCCAAATAAAATTATAAAAATGAGAGTGTGTGCTCGGACTTTGGTCTTGATTGGTCTTGATTACAATTCCGTGTTTGTTTTTGTTCAAATGATTATCAAATGATTAATTGCGATTGAGGCCCTAAAACATCTACATTTTTTTTCTGTATGTGTGCATTAAATTCATATTTTGCATTATTATGTTTTCAGTTATCTTCTAATTACCCTTTTTCTTATGTGCAAATTTACAGAGCTAGATAAACTACCGTACACTGCTCTGAAATTAAATTACTGAAATTTGCATCTGTTCACACCTGTTTGAACTCAAAAGCATTATGGCCTCCGGCGTTTTTAAGATGGAAATGAAGGCAGAATATCAATGTGCAAGTGGGGATACAATTTCAACATAAGAACGGACAATCATGTTAAAAGGAAAGGTGGAATCATATTCCTTTGTATGAGAGGGTACAATATAACTGTATGGGTCCAAAATGCCCCATAATTTACAGGACATTTTGGGGTCAGCCAGTCCATTCTGGAAATATACATATATATATATATATACTGATCTGCCACAACATTAAAACCAGCTGCCTAATATTGTGTAGATCCTCCTCATGCTGCCAACACAGCTCTGATATGTCAAAGCATTGCCTCCACAAAATCTCTGAATGTGTCCTGTGGTGTCAGGCACCAAGACATTAGCAGCAATGTCTGAATGTTGTGAGGATTGGATTGGATTTGTTTTTCATGGATCGGATTTGTTGTTCCAGCACATCCCACAAATGCTCAATCGGGTTGATACCTGTGGAATTTACATGCTAACTCAACACTTTGAAATCTTTGTATGTTTCCTCAAACCATTCCTAAACAATGTTTGAAGTGTGTGGCAGTGTGCATTATCCTACTGAAAGAGGCCACTGTCATCATGGAACTTCATTGCCATGAATGGGTGTCTGTGGTCTGCAGCAATCTCAAGGTAGGTGGTAAATGCCAAAGTAACATCCACATGAATGAGAAGACCCAATGTTTCCCAGCAGAACATTGCCCAGAGCATTACAATACCTCTGCTGGCCTGACTTCTCCCCATAGTGCATCCTGCTGACATCTCTTCCCTAGGTAAACAACGTACATGCAACTGGCCATCCACCTAATCAAACGAAAACTTGATTTCTCATACCAGGTAATCTTCTTCCATTGTTCCATGGTCCAGTTCTGATGCTCATCTTCCCATTGACGGTGCTTTTGGTGGTGGATAGGGCTTATCATAGGCACTCTGACTGGGTCTGCGGCTACATAGCCCAATACTCAGCAAACTGCGATGCACTGTGTATTCTGACACTATTTTATCACGGCCAACATTTTGTTTTTCAGCAATATGAGCTACAGTAGCTCTTCTGTGTGATCGGACAGGCTAACCTTCGCTCCCCACGAGCATCAATAAGTCTTGGGCACCCACAGTTCTATTGTTGGATCACCGGTTGCCCCTTCTATACACTACATTTGTTAGGTACTAACCACTGCATACAGGGAGCACCCCACAAGACTTGCCGTTTTGCAGATGCTTTGACCCAGTCGTCTAGCCATCACTATTTGGCCATTGTCAAAGCTACTCAGATATTTTCACTTGCCCATTTTTCCTGCTTTCAACACATGAAATTCAAGAACTGACTGTTCAACTGCTGCCTAATATATATCACCCCTTGTCAGGTGTCATTGTAATAATATAAATAATGTTACATATAACTAAAACACAAAAACATTCAGTGCAATTTCAGAGAAAGTATAAAAATCAAATGTGTGTCTCATTCGAAATCACAGTTTACATTTTGAGTTCTATTGAAATGACAAGCTAATCTGACAATTAAACTGGATGTTTCAAGGAAAATTGATTGACTAAACAAATAATTTTAAAGGCGGAATGCAATCGAGTGGATCTAATAAAAAAGCCAGGTTTGACTGGCGATTATTTCAACTGTTAGCGAATTTCGTGCTCTGTCTACCTTTGAAAATTATGTGTGGTGCATTAGAATGCTTTGAAAGGTGTGTGTATTCTGGTACACAACTTTCAGTTAAGTGTAGCTTACTGCAGACTTAGCAAGATTTCTTTCCTCGGTGTGTGTTTGACTGTTGAATAAATCATTATTATCATGTGCTCAACCAGCTCTGGAAGAAAACTAAAAAATTCAAATCAAGACAAAAAAGGTCTCTGGCTGGGAATTACTTGGAATTACATGTGGGTGGAAAGACAGCATTGGATGCCTTATATTGATGAGAATGAGTGAGTTCAATGATTCATGTAGCAGGAATATATTTCTTGCTACTATATAGCCAATTTGACATTTACTATTGTCATTCAAAGATTTTCATATGTGATATTATTATAGAAGTCAAG
Source organism: Pelobates cultripes (assembly GCA_933207985.1). Classification (NCBI taxonomy): domain Eukaryota; kingdom Metazoa; phylum Chordata; class Amphibia; order Anura; family Pelobatidae; genus Pelobates; species Pelobates cultripes. Next base: position 41,401,921 of record OW240920.1, on the reverse strand, counting down.
GTGAGATTTATTTTAACTGGTATTCGTTTTCTAAAGACCATTGCCCACTCATTGCTCAGTGATTAGATCCTAATGTGTTTGAATGAATGTAAGATATAACTGGTGGTTCACTTGTCTTGACTTGTCAACCGACTCCCAAAAGAAAGTCAACTGACAAAATAAATTTCAAGTAAGCTGTTTCAAGCTTTCTCTTCTAGTGCAAAGAATGGGAAAATAACGACTGACTGGCAAAATTTGAAAAGTAGTCAATTTGAGATGAATGAAAAAAACCTTGGTGATACTTTTTGTCTTGATTAACTATTAATCATTGCTCCTTAACAATTGATTAGTCAATGTCAAGAGTTATCGGAGAAACATTAAATATCAAAACTGATATTGGGATGGTAGCAGAGTAATAACAACCCCAAAAAAATAAAACCTTGAGAACCGTACTGACCTGTACGAGAGCATGCAGTAAAAAACATAAAAAAATACAGATCAATAAATCTAGCACTGTTAGTATTGCAAACTTCTTATCATCAACCCTACACAGAATGCCTTCTCAGAAAATTAGTGTGTTTGCCAGAACCTCCAGTAACCTTCCCAGTAAGGCCAGATTAATGTGTCATGGTCATACCCCATCTACAGTAACACACAGAATGGGAAGATATTACATCTTGCATAATTTTAACATGTTGGACAGGATTTTCTGGAAATTAAAATCTGCCTTGGAATCAATTAATTACATAGGTAATCAATGGCAGCCCCGTGCTAATTACCATAATTTTGAAGGACAGGTTGTATCGGAGTTATAACTATAACAGTATGGTTACAATGTGCATGACATTATTTCTGCATAGTACTTGGCTAGTAATGGTGTTTTTTATATTTTGGATGCGAGTGTATTTATACATTTTAAGCAATCATTTAATCAACTCTGTTAACAAACATATTTCTTCATTTGTTTAGTGTATTGCAGATCCACAGACGAAAACTGAGATTTTATATTTTTTTGCCTGGATACTCTAGATATAGCACATTTCAATTTATCTCTTACAGTCCAACTTATAATGGGGATTGCTAATCATAGCTTGTCAAATTATTTAATATTTGCAGTTATTTGACCTGTGAAAGATAGTCAGGTCCATAAATATTGGGACATCAACATAATTCTAATCTTTTTGGCTCTATAGACCATCACAATGGATTTGAAATGAAATCAACAAGATGTGCTTTAACTGCAGACTTTCAGCTTTAATTTTAGGGTATTGACATTCAAATCAGGTGAACGTTGTAGGAATTACAACAGTTTGTATATGTGCCTCCCACTTTTCCAGGGACCAAACGTAATGGGACAATTGGCTGCTCAGCTGTTCCATGGCCAGGTGTGTGTTATTCCCTCATTATCCCATTTACAAGGAGCAGATAAAAGGTCCAGAGTTCATTTCAAGTGTGCTATTTGCATTTGGAATCTGTTGCTGTCAACTCTCAATATGAGATCCAAAGAGCTGTCACTATCAGTGAAGCAAGCCATCATTAGGCTGAAAAAACAAAACAAACCTATCAGAGAGATCGCAAAAACATTAGGTGTGGCCCAATTAACTGCTTGGAACATCCTTAAAAAGAAAGAACGCACCGGTGAGCTCAACAACACCAAAAGAGCTGGAAGACCACGGAAAACAACTGTGGTGGATGACCGAAGAATCCTTTCCCTGGTGAAGAAAACACCCTTCACAACAGTTGGTCAGATCAAGAACACTCTCCAGGAGGTAGGTGTATGTGTGTCAAAGTCAACAATCAAGAGAAGACTTCACCAGAGTGAATACAGAGGGTTCACCACAAGATGTAAACCATTGGTGAGCCTCAAAAACAGGAAGGCCAGATTAGAGTTTGCCAAACAACATCTAAAAAGGCCTTCACAGTTCTGGAACAACATCCTATGGACAGATGAGACCAAGATCAACTTGTACCAGAGTGATGGGAAGAGAAGAGTAAGGAGAAGGAAAGGAACTGCTCACAATCCAAAGCATTCCACCTCATGGTGTGGGCATGTATGGCTGCCAATGGAACTGGTTCTCTAGTATTTATTGATGATGTGACTGCTGACAAAAGCAGCAGGATGAATTCTGAAGTGTTTCGGAAAATATTATCTGCTCATATTCAGCCAAATGCTTCAGAACTCATTGGACGGCGTTTCACAGTAAAGATGGACAATGACCCGAAGCATACTGCAAAAGCAACCAAAGAGTTTTTTAAGGGAAAGATGTGGAATGTTATGCAATGGCCAAGTCAATCACCTGACCAACTGAGCATGCATTTCACTTGATGAAGACAAAACTGAAGGGAAAATGCCCCAAGAACAAGCAGGAACTGAAGACAGTTGCAGTAGAGGCCTGGCAGAGCATCACCAGGGATGAAACCCAGCGTCTGGTGATGTCTATACATTCCAGACTTCAGGCTGTAATTGACTGCAAAGGATTTGCAACCATGTATTCAAAAGTGAAAGTTTGATTTATGACTGTTAACCTGTCCCATTACTTTTGGTCCCCTAAAAAGTGGGAGGCACATATACAAACTGTTGTAATTCCTACACCGTTCACCTGATTTGCATGTAAATACCCTCAAATTAAAGCTGAATGTCTGCAGTTAAAGCACATATTGTTTGTTTCATTTCAAACCCATTGTGTTGGTGTATAGAGCCCAAAAGATTAGAATTGTGTCGATGTCCCAATATTTATGGACCTGACTGTATGTAACCAAATAAAATATTATTATTTGCAGGAGGGAGGGCTGAGTATATTATATACATCTCTGTCCATGTTCATTATGGATATGGTTCTGTGCATGGCTGAATTTGAAGTTACATGAGTGAAACTGCTGTACAAGATAATAAAAGTTGATTCCTGCTTATTGATGATTGCAGTGGAGGTTCGTTCATAGGGACACTTGCGACAGAGCCCCACCAGTTTTTATATGGGAAAAATGTATTTGCAGTAATTTTAGAAACACTAAGATTATTTCTTTTCTGGAGTGGAGGGTGGTAAGTCAAAAAATATTTGGAAAAAATTGTGATTCTTTAATGCTATAATAGGTTTCATTTCTGCAGGGCCACTCATTTTTTTGATGTTTCAAGAAGTGTACTTGGGGGAAACTAGGCATGACTAAAACTGAGTCAGTTTTGAAATCTGACCTGTTTCAGCATGTTTTACACATGCCTAGTGTCCTTTAAGAAGGAATTCTATGGCTTCCAATTGAGTTGCAAGTTAGGCAGCAGAGCCAGCTGCCTATGAGTGAAGGCATTCTATAGAGTTACAGGAGATAGAAGCAAGAAGCCATCTTGGAAGCAGCACAGATAGAGCATAAAAGAAGCAACTCCTGACAGGGCCAAATGTAAGTATAGAATATTATCTTTTTGTCTCCCCAAATAGCCCCTGTAACTTCCTGAAGGCTGACTAAGCAAGGGAATTTACTCAAAATATTATTAAGATATATCGCTAGGGAAGACCAGGGGTGACAATGCTAGGGGGACTGGGGCTGTGACTCTGAGGACTAATCTGATTCTGATTTCAATCCATTTTAGTCTGTAATTATTTTTGATTCTGTTAACTTTGTCAGCTGTTTCTTGGTTCCATATTACCACTGCAGATTAATTATATTGCCACCTGCAAAGGTAATGAAGAGTATATCAATAGTCTGCTGCTTTAACACTGTTCTCTGTTTATGGTATGTTATCTCTGTATTTTAGTCAGCTCTGTTGTTATCTCTATTTTTTTCCTCAGCTCTGTTTGTTGTATGGTTATATCTGTATTTTAGTCAGCTCTATATTTATTGTATAAGTATCTCTGTACTGTAAAGGCAGAAGTAGAATTCTGGGGAAGGAGTGTGGCATTCCACCATCTTAAAACTTTTCCAGCCAACCCTGCATGAGTGAATGATGTTAGCTATTGATGAGGGAGACAGTAAGAGGAGGTGAGAAATTGAATAGCACTTGCACCCTATGTAGAAAAAACACCATAGAAGGTCCAGTATTTGCAAAGGAATGCAGAGCTGGGGAACTTTTAGATTAACCAATTTTTGCAAAACAGAAATGGACAAGATAATAGGCTGTTATAGTAATTGGAATGCCTCTTTAATGCAGACTTACAGTTGCTTTTTAAATAATCATTTATGTTATGGAAGACCTCTAGTAACTCTGCTTTAGTGTTGCACTTATTCATCCCTTTAAACAACTTGGCTGCAAGAATTATAACTGTGAACTGTGCTCATTTAACAGTTTCCGGTATGTTTAAAAGTATGTGTGTAAATATAATAAAAATATTTTATTCCCTTCGGCGTAACTCCCCAGGTATGTGCAAAGCAATGTGCAGAGATCACTAGTAAGATTTCCAGTTCCTGTTATAGTAGAGTTGCTTCCAGCATTGCTCAATTTTCTGACTGCTGAATAATACTTAAAGAGAACAACTGCAGCTTAATGTAGTGGTTCTGGTGTATATAGCCTATCCCGGAAGGCATTTGGAAGCGTCTACATTGCTGCCTAGTAACACCTCTATTGGCAATCACTCACATGACTACAAGAGGTTCTTCCTGGGTCAGTACTTCACAGTGTGCAGCAATGGAGTTCAGTGTCTCCACCCAGGGCCGGTGCAAGGATTTTTGCCGCCCTAGGCAAAAGTAAAGTTTGCCGCCCCCCTCCTCCCCCCCGTGACATCGCAATGCCCCACCCATATGACCTGCCATGTTAACTAATGCTAGTGCTGCAGTGCCGCTGTGTTTACATTAAAAGGCCTGCAGGGACAGGCTATAGACACCAGGACCACTACATTAAGGTGCAGTGGTTCTGGGGACTATAGTGTTTCTTTAATGTGAGGTAAATTAGAGATTAGTGCCACGAATAATATACTAGATTACCTACTTACAAGCAGATGAGGATGATGATGGGCTCTAGCTGCAGTCTGGCTCCACTGGTCTGGTGTATAACAGGATCTCTGGAGGCTGTTTGTAACTGTGGTCACACAAATCAATGTTCTGGGAGAACGAGAAGCAGCTCCATTTTTTGGGGGCCCTTTACACAGCTCAAGGTCTGGGTCCCAGGGTCCACCTTCATTTTCCACCAATGAGTTTGTTCACAGGGGATGGAGTGTGTAGGGAATGTCCTGATTTGTGTGTAAGGAATGCATTTTGTGAATCTGTGTTTGTATGTGTAAGGGCTGCAAGGTGTGTTTCTGTGTATGTAAGGGATGAAGTGTGTGAGTCTGTAAGGGGTGCATTGAGTGTGTGTAAGGAATGCATTGTGTGTTTCTGTGTGTGCAAGGGATGCATTGTGTGTAAGGGTTGCATTGCGTGTGTGTGTGTATGTAATGCATTGTGTGTGTAATGCATTGTGTGTTTTTCTGTGTACAAGGGGTTCATTGTCTTTGTGTGTAAGGGGTGCATTGTGTGTGATTGTGTGTGTGTGTGTGATGGATGTCAATCTCTCCCCCCTCCCTTGTCACTCTCTTCTCCCCCCCTCCCTTGTTACTCTCATTCCCCCTCCCTCCCCTGTCACTCCCCCCTCCCTGTCAATTTCTCTCTCCCCATCAATTCCCCTCCCTGTCAATGTCTCCCCCCCTGTTAGTTTCTTTCACCCCCACCTCCCTGTTAGTTTATTTCTTCCCCCCTCCCCTCCCTGTTTCTTTCTTCCCCCTCCCCTCCCTGTTTCTTTCTTCCCCCTCCTTCCCTGTTTCCTTCTCCCCCTCCTTCCCTGTTTCTTTCTTCTCCCCCTCCCTCCCTCTCTTTTTTTTTTCTTCTCCCTCCCTCCCCTACCTGTGTGGTAGTGTGGCCGAGCCCAGTATAGTCCGACCGGTACAGGGAGCTGTTGTTTCCTGTACCCGGCCGGACTAACAGGAAGTGAACACAGAGTGTGCACTTCCTGTTAGTCCGGCCGTGTACAGGAGACAGCTGCTCTCTGTACCGGTCGGACCATGCCATACAGGGCTCGGCCACGCTACAGAGAGGGAGCTGACAGGAGGGAGCGCTGAGCGCTTCCCTCCTGTCAGCCTCTCCTCAGGCTGCGCCCGGGCGGTGCGGTCCGCCCTCATGGACGCACCGCCCGGGCAAACCTGGCTGCAGCCGCCTGAGGCTCTCTACAGAGCGCTCGGGCGGCTGCAGGATAAGCGGGGCCGGCGCTCCTGACGGCGCCCCCTCCCAAGGGGCGCCCTAGGCGGCTGCCTAGTCCGCCTTACAGGTAGCGCCGGCCCTGTCTCCACCCCCTGCATGGAGACGCTAAACGTTCCCCTATAGAGATCCATTAATTCAATTAATCTCTATGAGGAAATGCTTTCCTGCACATGTGCAATATTCTCCCAATGTTTTCCTATGGGAAAGCACTAGCTTGGCTGAGATCATCAAAATTTATGATTTCAGCCATAGAGGAGGGGCCAGCAACGGCGAGACTGGCCTGGGGTGAGAAAAAGGTGAGTGAATTCACTTTTTCAGAGCAATCTAAAGGGGCTGGTAACCTAAACAGCCACACAGACACTGTAGTGTCAGGAAAACATGTATGTAGTGTTCCTTTAAATTGATTTAGACTGCTGCCATATTTGATCCTGTGGCAAATACACTCAAGAGAGAAATGCCTTAACAATTTGAATTATTTTTTTTTTGAGTGGAGTTTTTTAATAATAATAAGACCCAAATGATTGTATGTCTGTGAGAGTTTGCAAACCATAAAACATTACATATATGATATTGAATAAGTAGATTATTTCTCCCTGTGCCAGCGCTAGCATAAGGATAGCAAGGAAGCTGCTTTAGGGTGCTGCCAAATGTAGGCGTTCCGTACTCTGGAGGAAAAAGGAACAGGTTGCCAAGCTAAAGTTAGATTTTAGTTTCAATGAGAATGGTATAAACAAATGTTTTATAAATAAAATAAAAAATCACTCTTTGTGATTTTTTTGTCATGTGTATAAACTCCCCGGCCCCCGTGTTAATAAGCCATTGGGTGGTCTTTCCTTTTCACTGCATTTGGAACCCACCATAGCCTGATGATTACAACTGTTGCAGATTGATTTTCTTACTGGCTTTTCTTTACTGTTTTTTACAGTCTGCTGGTCCCAAGTTCGCCCAGTAATTCTGTGTTTATCTGACCTCTGGGTTATGCCACAGTACTGTATTAGTTAAGGAGGATGGTCAGTTGTTTGTCTTGTCTCCCCTCCGTCACTGCACTAAAGAGAAGACACGTTATGCTATGAGTATTCGCTGACTGTCAATCACCTAAATTCAGTCCTGGGACCCATGCTAAGACGGGGAAAGCATAGCTATAAGATTTACTGCAGCCCCATACATGTATTCTGTTACTATATTAGCGATTGTTTAAAGTACGTTTGTGCGTTTGTGTGTTTTTGTGTTTTATTGGTCAAATTTATTCTTTCCTCAAATTAGATTTCTGCATTGTTGACATATGTAGCTGAAAATGCATACGTGTATATTGGTGTTAGTGATTGGTGAATATATGTGCATGTTAGTGTTAGTGGCTGGGTACATGTGAGTATGCTAGTGGTGCAGCTTATACTTTGGTGATTTTTACAAGTATTATTGGAGACTGCGGATTCCCATGTATGGTGCTCCCCTGCATTAGCTTCCACTATATGGTTATTGCCCATGTGCAGCACCTTCCTTTGCTTCTTTGTGTTTGCTGGTGAATGGGTACATTAATGTTTGTTAGTGTTAGTAGCTGGTGTGCATCTGTGTATGTCAGTGATAGTGGCAGGCGGACATCTGTGTATGTCAGTGTTAGTGGCTGGGTTACATATGTATTTGTTGATGTTGTGGCTAGGGCACATTTGTGTATGTTGGTGCTGATAGCCGAGATACATCTGTGTATCTTAGTGTTAGTGGCTGATGTACATCTGTTTTTCACAGTGTTTGTAGCTGGAGTATATCTGTGTATGTCAGTGTCAGTGGTTGATTTACATCTGTGTATGTTGATGTTAGTAATATTACACCTGTGTATACCGAGGGCAGTTACTGAGAGTGCATTTTTGTATACTCACTTTTGTTGGTGAAAGTGACTGAAGGAAGTTGGAACCCGGGGAAAATGGATACAATGTTGGAAAGGAAGAAGGAAGCGAAAAAGGAAAAAGCTAAATGACAACAACAACAACAATTAAGTGGATAGACTCAGATAAGCTTGTGTTTGTAGAACTTGTGAGGGAAGAGGAATAGAGAGGGGGAAAGACATGTAAGTAACATTTTGGCCTGACTATGCAAATTCTGTTATCCTAAGAGCATGTTGGTAGGAAGGCAACTGCAGCCATTTTAACCTTACAAACATGTAATTCCTAGAAATATCTAGCATTTACACGCACGAGTTACATTGTTCCTATGGGAACCCCCATTGTTAATTGATCGATTCCCCTCTGATAGTAATACATATTAAATTCTCTTTTACTTGGCAGCAAGTGCATTTATTAACGTGTGGATTTCTATATCATATAAACATGGCGGATAAAGGGAATATATGCATATCACGTAGAAAACCAACGAGGAGGTAGCCATTAGTGCGAAATGCACACAGAATATTTGTAGCAGCAATTTATATATTATTAGTGCGAATAAAAATAAAAATTTAATCTATCACTTGGCAACCTGGCTTTGTACATCGATCATACGCAGTTTCTCCTTGAACTGTTAACCCTTCTTTCTATTACCATTCCTGAAATCTTTACATGGTAATAATGTCTTCAAGCTGCTTAGCAGAAAATGAGTTAAAAGAAGGATTATCCTGACGTTCTGCAGTGCAAGGCAATTTACTGCAAGCAATATATGCAGTCGTCATGCTCGAGATTGATCTATCTGCCTTTTTTGAGTTGTCTAGGTCCTTGAGTTACATAGTTACATAGTTACATAGTTACATAGTTACATATTCTGTCTATTTGTCTCTCTCTCTGTCTGTCTATCTATCTATCTATCTATCTATCTATCCACATCATGTCTATTTGTCTATCTATCTATCTATCTATCTATCTTTTATCTATATATCTATCTATCTTTTATCAATCAATCTATCTATCTATCTATCTATCTATCTGTCTCTGTCTTACATATACACAAAATAAAATAAAAATTACATATCTATCTATCTAGCTATTTAATATCTATCTATCTATCTATCTATCTATCTATCTATCTATCTATCTATCTATCTATCTATCTATCTCTCTATCCATATCCTGTCTATGTGTCTCTCTGTCTATCTATCTATCTATCTATCTATCTGTCTCTGTCTTACATATACACAAAATAAAATAAAAATTACATATCTATCTATCTATCTAGCTATTTAATATCTATCTATCTATCTATCTATCTATCTATCTCTCTATCCATATCCTGTCTATGTGTCTATCTATCTATCTATCTATCTATCTATCTATCTATCTATCTATCTATCTATCTATCCACAGCATGTCTATTTGTCTCTATCTATCTATCTATCTATCTATCTATCTATCTATCTATCCATATCCTGTCTATTTGTCTCTCTATCTATCTATCTATCTATCTATCTATCTATCTGTCTGTCTGTCTATGTATCTTATATATACACAAAATAAAAATAAAAATGAAATATTAAAATTTAGCACTTCGCAAACAGATATAATTGAGCTCTTCCTTGTGAAATAAAAAAAGTATAAGTACATTTGTATTTAATGCCTCACCTGCACCTTTGAAAATGTATCAACATTTATTTGCTGGATTAAAAAAATAATCTCATCACAAAAGTGACAGATTTATATTACAATGACATTCTATGTAACCTTTAACTACACACCTCTCCTAAGATATCTCATAAATCATAAACAAAAGGTTTGCACTGCAATGCCCATGATCTGGTGACAGGAGAATATGCTCTTATTTTGGCTTCCAGTAGATGATTGATTGACAGCACTAACCATTGTCATATATTTACTAAGAACTGCTGGGACCAAGGAGATCTTATGGTGTCATTAATTTGAATACGCCATCGAGCGTGTCTGGTACCATATGGGGTCTCTGGAAAAAAAAAAGTCACTTGATAAACATGAGCCACAATGGAAACTACAAATTTAGTAAGAATGATAAATAGACAGATAGATAGATAGATAGTGGGTTTTTTAAAATAAAAATGGGAAAAAATCATGGTGAACCTGCTTTGTCTCTAGAATTATTATTATTATTATTATTATTATTTTTGTTGCAAATAACTATTTTATTGTAATTCACATCATGTTGATATTACAGAAATTTTAATCTTGCATACATATTTCTTACATAAAATCAGCCAGTAAGAAGGAGTCAGATTGGTTACAACATTGCAAAGCCAGCTAACAACGTTAGTTTGCCTATAATCCATAGAAATGAAATAGCAAGCATAAACATAACTTACATAACAAACATAACAAACATAAGCATAAACAGAATGGTAAATGCTAAGGCAGTCTCTATGACGCCCACGTGGAATTGTTTTTTTTAATCACAAGAGGTTGTCAGGTTATTGTAACAGATTATGATTTAAACATTGCGAATCCTTGTTCTTTTCTTTATAAAGTTAAATAAAAAAAGGAAAGTCTAAAAGAAATAGGACAGGGAATAAAAACTACATATTTACAAGTTGCCAAAGTCAATTTTAAGAGGGGGGCAATCAATGGAAAAAAAAAATTGCCCTTTCCTTAGTTAGTATTCGGGTCAAATAATGGTCTTCTAACACATTTCCCATTTATCCCATGCTGCTTCCCATAATGGGAAATGTATTTTAAAGAGGTCACAATGCATACTCATAACTCAAATTAAGGGGTTGATTTATTTAGCATTTTATTTTAAACATTACAAGATAAAAAGTCATATAAATCCTTTCACTAGTACCCCATCTATGTAGGATTTGTATAATATAAATATGTGGGATACATCTCTTTTGACGTGCATGCACATTGACAAATCTATTTGTATTGTGTGTCTATAAATATTTTTATATGAGCTATGATATGTTTATAATATATATGATATATGTTTATACGATTGCCACTTATGGGAACATAGAGACACGGATGAACAAAGTTGTGAAGCAGAGAATGCAGTGAGATGCTCCGAAAATGGATGACAATCTAAATGGAGACAGACATTAAATTATGGATGTGCTTTCTTGCATACTCTGTTCACAAGCCCGTAACTTGTCAGCTGATTATGTCGACATTTGAGCACACTGTATTCTAGCCCTTCCTAGATGGGTGTTAGTTCTAACACTGGAAGATAATGTTAACTGTTTAAATGTGTATATGTGCGTAAATATAAGGATAATAGTTTGGAAAATGTTACCAGGATTTTTATTGGTGAAGAGGTTTGAAAACTCTAATTTAACAGATTTGCCACGTGTTTCTGTACTTATAACATTAACATGATATAAAACAGTATGTGAAAAACTATGTAGCATTCACATGCTGTCAGAGGGAAATCAATCAGGTGGGCACGTCAGCTAATTTTGGATCTACTTCATTGATACATTATTTTCCCAGTGGGAGCGTATGATTCCTATATTCTTCTTACTGTGTCCAGTCTGATAGCAATCATAAGTGATGCACACTAACAAACATGGAGATTATGGTAACCCAGATCCAAACAATGTAAAACATTTACCATATGACATACCATTCCATACATGTAAAAATGTATTATTAAAAGCTTCAGATCCGTTTTTTTTAAGTATACGAATGGAACACAGCCCAAAATAATCCGTTATATGTTATAATTATACACTGTGATAAAATAGCATTTCCACTATATACGTTATCACGCTGCCATGTTACAAGCAAAAGATAAATATTTTTTTTCGACAAGTTCTTTAGAAAAATCTTTTTTAGAGGTTTTGATAGAAAAGAAAAAAGAAACACTAATGACCCTATTAACAATGAAAAGAAAATAGATATTGATCTATCGAAGAAGCTGTGTAGGATACATAATGAGAAGTCACTTTATCGTGAAGACTGATTAACCCCTGTGAGCCATGTAATAATTTGTAACTCTGTAGAGAACCAGAGAATAAATTCAGTAATTTGCATTATTAGTTACAGTGTCAGATGTACATAATCAGCATTGGCTCTCTGCGAACTTAATTAATCTAATTGGCCATATGAGTTAAGGTTGATGCTAATAGCATTGTCCTCTAGATGACCTTTATGCATATGGATTTTGCATTTAACAAAGTAAAGTCAACAGGTATATTACCAGATGGTACATTTTATTTATCTCCCATGATCCTGTTTTTCCGCAACTTGAAAGGTATTTTTGGGGTAATGGATATTAGAGCATTTGTAAAGTAAAAAATATATTGAAGTATCGAGTTAGTTCAATTAAGAAAATATAAAACACATAGAAAAACTAATCCTCTAGATTGAAAGCTTTTTCTAGCAGGGTCCTCATCAACCTGTCGTTCCTCCAGCAATTTGTAATTGTCTCTTTTATTTAACATTTTCTCATTTATAAAATGATAAAGTGCTGCGGAATAAGTTGGCGCTATATAAAAGCCAGTAATAATATTCATTTTGTTGACGATAGATTTCTCATGGTTGTTTGCGATAATTACATTCCAATGGATCCTTTTTTTTTTACTTGCATAATGAACACAGTTGCTGCATTAAGTTTAATCCTGACTACAATGATTAGTGGTTCTGTTTCTACAGTAGAACACATTGATAGGTTTTTTTTTTAGAGAAAAGTACCTCTGTTTTGGAACCAGATAGATTTTTCAGTTATACCTAGAGTCTTTGTTGTTGTGTTTTTTGTTAAATTGCTCAAAAATGGTTAAAGCAGAAGAACTGGAACCAGAGACACATTTCACCATGACCCCTACACTACAGCATTAATGTAGTGGTGTGGGTGCAAGGCTCCTGTCTGTTTAACCCTGCATTGAAACATTAGAAAGTGCAATGTTCGGTAAATTAATCAAAATAAGTTTTGACACAATGCATTTGCATTGATACATTTGCATTGATGCAATGCTTTCCTATGGGGAAGCTTTAATGCTAATGCGTGATGAGTGCTTGCACTTGCACATTAGGTCCCACCATCGCTGTGACGTCGCTGAAGGAGGCAACCCAGCCAGCTCTGAGGGAGCCTCAGTGATGAAAAGAGTTAAGTAAAAAAAAAAGGTGTTTTAACCCTTTATTCCGAGGACACTGGGGGGAGACCTAGTAGGTTGAGGACAGGGACACTGCAGCGTTAAGACTACAGGATTGCATTCCTAATGCTATTGTGTTCTTTTAATGAGACTCTGTCACTTTTGGGATTTATATTGTAAATGTCCGTAATACCCCCTATGACCAGATGTCCCGGTCCCGGTTTTGTGATACATGTCCCAGCATCACAAGAAAGTTTCTCGGGATGCATAAATGTCCATTTTTTTCCCATATTGTGCTGATATTGAGCCAATTAGAAACCACGCTGCTTGGTGACGTCATGCCGCAACATCACCCCCTCCCTTCAGTCCCCCGCTTGTGGTGCATAGGAGAGAAAAGAAAAGAAGAGAAATGGAAAGGAGCAAAATGGAGAGAAAAGTAAAGGGGAGAAAGGGAAAGGAACAAAAAGGAGAGAAAAGTAAAGGAGCAGAAAGGAGAGAATGGAAATGGAGCAAGAAAGGGAGAAAGGGAAAGGAGCAAAAAGGAGAGAAAAGTAAATTAGAGCAAGGGAAAGGAGCATAAAGGAGAGAAAGGGAAAGGAGCAAAAAGGAGAGAATGGGAAAGGACAAGAATGGAGAAAAACGTAAAGGAGCAGAAAGGAGAAAAAAGTAAAGGAAAAGTAAAGGAAAGAAAGGGAAAGGAACAGAATGGAGAGAAAGGGAAAGGAACAGAAGGGAGCCAATGGGGAGAGAAGACAGTGTCAGAAGAAAGAGAAGACAGTGTCAGAAGGAGATTGGAGCAAGAAGGACTACCTGGAAGACAAGTAAAGTGATCCCTCCACTTCGTCCTGGACAGGGCTGTCTTTAACATTGATTGGACCCTGGGCAAGCATTTGCTTGGGCCCCCTGGATCCTGCCCTTCCCCTCCACACATTTCCACCCCCTGGCATGCAGTCATGCCCTCCACCCCAATACAGTGGCATAACTAATGTAGAGAAGGCCCAGGTGCAAGACATTTTTGGGGCCTCCCATCTAACACAATAATGGAGAAAAGATAGATCCTCATCTGTTGTACAATTCCCACGATGCTATGCCAGTTGGGGATCTACCATTTGGTCATTCTTGCAGGGCTGTATTTGTGAGCAGTGTTTGTAAATTTGAATGTGAGCATGTTGTTGTATAGAGTATGTGTGTGCATGTACGGTGTAGTATTGGTGTTAGAGTGAAGGGGTGTGTTTCTATATACTTTTTGAGTTTGAATTCAGGGGCGTGTTTGTATGTAAGGTTTGTGTTTGCAGGGGTGTGTTTGCATGTTGTGTTTGATTGCTTGGATGTATGACATACATTCACAGATATCCATACACATTAGCACACTGATACATGCACACATCTGGACACATGCACAGACTGATACAAACAGACTGGCGTATACACACACAGACACATACATACATACACACACACACACAGATACAAAGATAAAAACACTGGCACATCCACACACAGAGATACACACTTACACACACTGACACAGATATAGACACACATTAAGATGCACACAGACACACGGGTACACATGCAGGGGTGTATTTGTGTGCAGTGTTGGCAAAGGAATGCTGGGATGTATGCATTGCCACACAGATGCACACTTACACAAACACTGAGATACACACAGGAACACAGATACACATGCAGTGGTGTATTTGTGTGCAGTGTTAGCGTTGGAATGTAGTAGTGTATATGTGTGCAGTGTTGGTACTGGAATGATGGAATGTATGCATTGCCACACGCATAGATACACACTTACACAACCTGACACTCATATACATACACAGACACGCAGGTACACATACAAACTGACACACAAGTACACGGACACAGGTATACATGCACATAGATACACATAAACACTGACACAAAGGTACACATACACTGACACAAACACAGCCAGATACACACACACAGCCAGATACAAACGCACACACATACAGATACACACGCATAGTCAGATACACACGCATAGTCAGATACACACGCATAGTCAGATACACACATACAGTCAGATACACACACACAGTCAGATACACACATAGTCAGATACACACATAGTCAGATACACACACATAGTCAGATATACACACATAGTCAGATACACACACACACACATAGTCAGATACACACACACAGTCAGATACACAAATACATAGTCAGATACACACACATAGTCAGATACACACACACAGTCAGATACACACACAGTCAGATACACACACAGTCAGATATACACACACACAGTCAGATATACACACACAGTCAGATACACACACACACAGTCAGATACACACACACAGTCAGATATACACACATAGTCAGATATATACCACACATAGTCAGATACACATACAGTCAGATACACACACAGTCAGATACACACACAGTCAGATACACACACACATAGTCAGGATACACACACACATAGTCAGATACACACACACAGTCAGGATACACACACACACAGTCAGATACACACACATAGTCAGATACACACACATAGTCAGATATACACACACAGTCAGATATACACACATAGTCAGATACACACATACAGTCAGATACACACATACATAGTCAGATATACACATACATAGTCAGATATACACATACATAGTCAGATATACACATACAGTCAGATACACACATACATAGTCAGATACACACATACAGTCAGATACACACATACAGTCAGATATACACATACATAGTCAGATACACACATACATAGTCAGATATACACACATAGTCAGATACACACATACAGTCAGATACACACATACATAGTCAGATATACACATACATAGTCAGATACACACATACAGTCAGATACACACATACAGTCAGATACACACATACATAGTCAGATATACACATACATAGTCAGATACACACATACAGTCAGATACACACATACAGTCAGATATACACATACATAGTCAGATACACACATACATAGTCAGATATACACATACATAGTCAGATACACACATACAGTCAGATACACACATACATAGTCAGATACACACATACATAGTCAGATATACACACATAGTCAGATACACACATACAGTCAGATATACACACATACAGTCAGATCACATACATAGTCATATACACATACATAGTCAGATACACACATACAGTCAGATACACACATACATAGTCAGATACACACATACAGTCAGATATACACACATACAGTCAGATATACACATACATAGTCAGATACACACATACAGTCAGATACACACATAGTCAGATACACACATACAGTCAGATACACACATACAGTCAGATATACACATACATAGTCAGATATACACATACATAGTCAGATACACACATACAGTCAGATACACACATCAGATACATAGTCAGATACACACATACAGTCAGATATACACACATCAATTTAAGTCTAGCCACCCTCTTGTCTCCTTACCTTTAGAGAAGGGTGGCTTCCCTGGGGTCCAGTGGAAGCTGGATGGCTGAGGTTGATGGGAGTCTGATGAACATGTTTACCTCAGTCCCTCTCCTTCACCTCCTCCTCCTGTGTGTGCATCCTCCCTCTCCTCCACTTCCATGTGTGTCTCCTCCTCCCCAGCGGCACTCTGTTACTTGGGAGGAAGTGATCTCACCTCACTTCCTCCCAGCAGGCATACAGACAGGGGCCCGGTCGGGTGCTCAATTAAAGGGCGGGGGGCCCTGATTACTTCACTTGCCGCAGCCCACTGGGATATTTCTCAGTATCCCGGTGGGCTGTTCAGTCCTGGCTGCGGGCAGGGGGCCCACGGGACAGCTGCTTTGGGCCCCCCAGGAGCAACTGGGCCCGGGGCAGCTGCCCCGTTTGCCCCTTGTTAAAGACGGCCCTGGTCCTGGACACCAAATCGTGAGGCTTTAGAACCTGGGCCTGGCAGGAATGCATTGGACCCACTCATTTCCCCAGGTAGAAAAACAAAAAACTATCAATGTTAATTTATTTAATTAAAGAAAATAAAAATCTTTGAGACGTAGACATTTTGGGCATTTTTAAAAGAACACTCTGCTCACCATAACAACTTCATCTAAATTCTGGTTGTTATGGTGCCAGTTGTCCCCTTGGTGTTCTATTGTCTTACGGGGTGAAAACGTTCTTGAACATCCCGCATTGCTGGATCTTCAGGTCCATCAGCAGGATCTGGCTTCTGAAACTGAGTTTCAGGAAGGTCAAAGTAACGCCAGGTAGGGGCACAGCTTATTGCCTAGAGCAGTCAGCTTGTACTCTAAGCAAATCACTAGTTTCCCACTGATAAAAAAGTTAAAGATTTTATGAATTGACTTACAGCATCAACTGACCGCTCTAGCCAAACATCAGCACCCGTGCCTGACTTCATTTTTTGCTTCCTGAAATTCACTATATGCCGCTGGGCCACCTGGAGATCTGACACTGAATGCAGTCTTTATTGGTTAAACTATTTGAGAGTGGTTTGAACCGTTAAAGGAAAGCGGTCACTCAGGTGCCTCGTGGCATCATTACATCTTCATTTAGATTAAGCTGTTATGATGGCCAGAATGTTTCTTTAATTTGTAAAAAGAAACATTACAATGTCAGGAATACAAATATGTATTCCTGACACTACAGTAGTAAAAACACTGTTTAGGTGACCTGCCCATTTAAAAATATGTTTTTACTTACTTTATTTCCAGGCCTCGCCTGCTTTGCATCATTAGCTAATGGGTGTCCCAGTTTTTATTTCCAAAATCTGGTAACCCTTCACAAAGATGATGTGCCCACTTGTGTTGCGGGAGCAGCTGAAGGTAGATATTTTCACGTGAAGCTCTACCTTGTAGGCGCTGCCATCTTCATAAAGATGACATCTACAGGTCCTGCTTTTTCATCCTTCAAGAGCCACGTCAAAAAAGAAACAGTCAATTTTCCAAATGCTACATATAGGAGTTCAGTGGTGTAGCAAACCCTGGAGAGCAGGTTATTCTTGTCCCTTTACCCGGAGTTCAGAGCATTGCTATGTATAAATTATATGTGATTTGCTGATTTGAATTGCATGCATAATAGATTTTCTTGCTCCAATGTATGCGTATTTTGTTTTACAGTTCCGTGGATAAGGAAGAGCTAAAACGTCAGTTTATGTTTATTTCCTAGCTAAAAATCAAAAGACAATTTATGTAGATTGACTACTGAGGAGAGGGTCAACCATGTTATCCTGTTATATAGAAAGCTATTTGAATTCCTCTCTCCTACTCTTTCAGCTTGAATATACCGATACAACACTCTCCTAGTCATTGATTCTGAAAAATAATTGTGCTATTAGTAGTCAGGGTAGCATCTGATGTACAGTGCTTATATTCTTACGTAATTTGTAAATAAATCTAGAATTAGCAATTTTACTTGTTATTTACTTTGTAAACCAAGATATGCATATTATGCTTCCTTTTATTTTAAATCAGGACATTACAAAAAGCTGGGAAAATATGTTTGGTACATGAATCAAAAGAGATGTTTTTTTTCACAAATACGTAATTTATGGAAACATAACTTGTTTTGCACAAGCTCTTGCCTGTGTTCCTCAGGGGAGTGCAGTTTAAAGGCATTATGCTCAATTTATTTGATTTATATTTAAAAGAAAAAAGATTTAGAAAATTGTTCAATTGGAAATAAATGTATGCTTTATTCCTTAGTTTATTTACTTTCTAACTTTTTTTTCCATCTTCATGTATTCTATTTGAAAAAGAAATCCAATGGGCCTTAGAAATTTAAAAAAATAAAAATAAAATGCTATTTAATAGGGAAACTATAGACACCAGAACCATTACAGCTTAATGTATTGGTTCTAGTGTCTATAGAATGTTCCTTCATCTCTTCAGAGAAAAGGCATTGTTTACATCGGTAGTTACATCTCTAGTGACAGCCACTCAAACACAATACTCCTGCCCTTTTGTTCCCTGGTGCTGTAAGATGGTAGTGTAAATAGTAAGGGTACCCCTGAGTACCCTAGCATTATTTCTTTTTGGGGGGCAGGGAAATTAAGGTGATAACTTTGGATTTTCTTAAGTCAACATTAGTCTCTAATATCTAGTAATATGGGGAAAACTAGGGACCCCAGGTTACTTTGGTGTGATATATTATTGTTTCTTCAAGTAGACCCATGTGCAAGGTGATGAAATTAAATGCTATAAAATAAAGAGATAAGCAGTCAGGAGCCTGTTTAATACATTGAGGTTTTACACTTACTTATAGGTCATCATAACATCGACGAGAAATGGTACCTTATATTTCAATATTGCTGATATGTCTGAACAGGTACATTCATCCACTACCCTCTCTGTAAACTAATACTTCCTGATAATATTTTTAAACCTTTGCCCCTCTAATTTAAGACTATGTAGACTATGTGGTAGTTTTTCTTCTTTTTAAATATAGTCTCCTCCTTTACTGTGTTGATTCCCTTTATGTATTTAAATGCTTCTATCATATCCCCCCATCTCGTCTTTCCTCCAAGCTATACATGTTAAGTTCCTTTAACCTTTCCTTGTAAGTTTTATCCTGCAATCCATGAACCAGTTTAGTAGCCCTTCTCTGAACTCTCTCTAAAGTATCACTATCCTTCTGGAGATACGGTCTCCTATACTGTGTACAATACTCCAAGTGAGGTCTCACCAGTGTTTTGTACAATGGCATGAGCACTTCCCTCTTTCTAATGCAGAATAAAACCAAGCATTCTGCTAGCATTTCCTGCTGCTATATTACATTGTCTGCCTACCTTTAAGTCATCTGGAATAATTACCCCTAAATCCCTTTCCTCAGATGTTGACGTTAGGACTCCATCAAATATTCTGCTCTCTGCCCTTGGGTTTTTACATCCAAGATGCATTATTTTGCACTTGTACACATTAAATGTCAGTTGCCACAACTCTGACCATTTGTCTAGGTTACCTAAATCATTTGCCATTTGACGTATCCCTCCTGGATCATCAACCCTGTTACATATCTTGGTATCATCAGCAAAAAGACATACCTTACCATCAAGACCTTCTGCAATATCAGTAATAATTTTTTTTTAAAGAGAATGGGTCCAAGTACAGATCCCTGAGGTACCCTACTGTTAACAAGACCATGCTTCGAATATACTCTATTGATTACAACCCTCTGTGGCCTGTCACTCAGCCACTGCCTAACCCATCTAAAGGGACTCTCCAGGCAGAGTAGTTTACTCACCTTGTTCCAGCGCTGAGAGCCTCGTGAAGCCACTGAAAATACCGTGTTTACATTAGATTGCCTGCAGGGAGCTATAGATCTCACCTGAACAAATACATTAAGCTGTAGTTGTTCAGGTGACTATAGTGTCCCTTTAACAATATTGGAAGCCAAACTTTAAGATTGTAGTTTTTTGATAATTCTTCTATGTGCGACAGTGTCAAAAGCCTTACTCAAATCTAGGTAAGCAATGTCTACTGCACAACCCTGATCTATTACTTTGGCATGATCTCCCTGAAGTAAACTTATGTTGTATCTGATTTTGAAATCCATGTGATTTTAGATGTTCAACAATCCTATCCTTTAACATGGTTTCCATTACTTTCCTCACTACTAAAGTAAGGCTTACTGGCCTATAGTTGCCCAACTCCCCCTACTACCTTTCTTCTGAATGGGCACAACATTCGCTAACTTCCAGTCTTCTGGGAGTACTACTGTTAACAATGATTGGTTAAATAAATCCGCCAATTGTTTTGCTTGTACACCCCTAAGCTCTTTTAATAACTTTGGGTGTATTCCATCAGGTCCCACTGACTTATTTGTCTTTACTTTTGACAGTTGAAATAGAACCTCTTCCTTTTGACATGTAACAAATTCCTTATTTGTCCTCTTTCCTAATTGAGGTCCCTTTCCTTCATTTTCATCTGTAAATTCTGAACAAATATATTAATTGAGGCAGTCAGCTAGACCTCTACCCTCTTCTACATATGTTCCTTCTTTTGTTTTTAATCTAACTAATTCTTGTTTTACTTTCCTTTTCTCATTTTTGTATATAAAAAAGGTTTGTCCCCCCTTTTTTACTGACTGTGCTACTTTATCTTCTGTGTGTGATTTGGAAGCTCTTATAAGTTGCTTAGCCTCTTTCTGCCTAATCTTATAGATCTGTCTATCTTCCTCACTCTGGTTTTTTTTTTTTATAATAACTAAATGCTAACTTTTTGTTTTTTATTATTTTGGCCACATCTACCGAGTACCACAGTGGTTTCTTTAATGTTTTGCTCCTACAGGCAAGCCTAATTCAGTTTTCTGTTGCCTTCAGTAGTGCAACTTTTAAATAATCCCATTCCTCTTGGACTCCATTTAAACTGCCCAAATCTGATAATGACTATTATTTACAGTTTAATTTTAGAAGTAGTGGGAGTAATTAAATAATGTAGTTGGAAGTGCATTGGATGTCCCTTAGCAATAGTGTTTTCCGGAGTACCTTTGTATTTCCATATGCAAGATACTAAGGGTTTGCAAGAAAGAGCATTCTGAGCTATTAACAAGCTGGAGGGATTTAACTGATCTCTTACACCTTAAAAACCCTGAAAACACTGGTATGCACAATTGATTTATTTGTTTATTTCTTTGTCTGTTTGCTTATTTATGAATTTTGAGGCTCTTTTGTCAATTAATTTCTCAGCCATTCAGACAATTTTAGGGCAAACAAGGGATAAATCAGTTTGAGACAAACACAGATTTATTGTATCTTCAGTCTGGCTGAGAGCACATTCAGACAGGAAAGGCTTCAAAGCTTGATGGTTTCTTATTTTGTTTTTGAAATGTATAGAGGCACTTTGTGACAGTAGATAAACACCATTGGTCTGTCTATTTCAAATCTATCTATATTATCCTTTTTTGGTTTATGCTTGGGTCAGTAATGAGCCTACTTCACGTCTTTGTAGACAATTGTAGATTATACTGGCTGTAGTGTAACTATAATCTTAATTTTATTAATGACAGGAGGCGAATATTTGCTTAAGTCTCTCTTTACTAGAACTCCACAGCAGCACATTCACATAGAGATAAAAACACCAGAGACAAAAAAAATCAGGAATCTATAAAAGGCTTCTTCTCCCAACTAACTATGTCCTCTTTCACGCTGCGACAAATAAAGTACATGAACAATACACCACAAATACTATAACAGGAGAAACAAACATAACATAACGATGAATGCTATCCGAAATTGAAACCGTGGAACCAGTGGGTGAAGCCTTGACCTATCCTGTAGAGTAGTCGGATCTAAGAACTGTAGCCAAACCATTAAACTGAAACGAGATAAACAGAGTCGAAAACACTGATTAGCGAATGAAATGTACTGAGAAAACATGAATCCCCATCGTAACTACTGACAGTATAATATCCCAGATAGTGAAAAAACCTGAATCCCCAACATAAAATACTGATGGTACCATATCCCAGATAAACCCCAATTCCCCCAGATAACCAACCTAGCCCAGGAGACCAGGTGAATAAACAACAAGTCAGTCAAACCAACAAACAACAAGGGAGGGAGAAACTGGGAGGGAAAATTTGCCCCCTGTCATTAATAAAATTAAGATTATAGTTACACTAAAGCTAGTATAATCTACAATTTTATAGCATGACAGGAGGCTTCATATTTGCTGTTTTAACGCTCGGACAGCAAAGACCAAAGAAACACAATCCACCGTACCAACCTAAACTCTGCGAAGATAGCTCTTTGTAACCGGCAGGAAAACGTACAATGTCTTGGAGAAAACCGCCCGCCATGTCGGTACCTGAAGTCGCCGTGTTACGGACTGAAGTGAACCGAAAAAACCTATACGCCCCGACAATGCCAACCACAACCAAGCAGTACATGAAGGGTGAGAAAAAGGGTAGAACCATTTAAACATTTCCCATTTAAACAAACGGTGACATCGAACACCGCCTAAAGGTGGGAGCGCTACCGAAGTAAGAATATGACCCTCGGGTCCAACTAAGGCTGATAGACAACTAAGGTCCGAACCGCCGAACTCATCGGAAAGAAAAACAAGGTATAATAACGTAAATAAATCCAGAATCAGTAAATGGGCAAAAATCGACAGAACCCACCATAGGAGCATGACAAAAATGTGTGTACCCCCTGGGGAGATGAATACCCGTCCTCAGGAATCGTAAAGGGAATTCAAAGCAGAGCGAGGCAGTCGTACGCGCTACCTAACCTAATTAATATGGCAGTCCCCGGTAATAAAGTGACCGAACAATACCCGAATCCTGTAAAAGCGGCAGCAAAATTAGGAGATCCGTACCAGACCTAACTATGTCAGGGTCGCCAGGCAGACCAAAGTCTCACTTTCCCCGAGATCAAATGAGCAAGGGTCCAGGGAATCCAGGAACTAGGTTCCACTCTGCCGAAGCGGAGATCATAATTCCAAAGTACCAGCAGACCGAGGCACCTGTAGAAAGGTCCTGAGACCAAACAAACGGAGGAGACTCGTCCGTGTCTCCATGTCGAACACTCCTGGAGGGAAAGGTGGGCCCTCTAGCGTTACGCTCCTGATAAGCTTAAAGGAGGACCCTGGCTGAAGCCTAATTCCACGGAGGCGGTCACTGCCATAGTAGTCATTGCCTGCGCTGTTAACCCGGATAAGGGTTCTCCTGTGCAGCGGTCCTAGGCAAAGCAACCTCAAGGAGTATAGAGGACAAGTGTCAGCGGCAGGGAGATAGGGGCAGCACCCCATATAGTGACCGAGGCAAGTTGGGCAGCGCATGCAATGCACAAGCGTGAGTATGTGGCAGTAGGCTTGGCATGCAGACATTCTGGCACAGACAGCACAGGCCAGATCAATGGGGCACAGACAAAGCAGGCCAATCAATGGGGCACAGGCAGAGCAGGCCAATCAGTAAGGCATGGACAAAGCCGGCCAAGTCCTGGGGCACAGACAAGTCAGGACCTTCAGAGATGTACAGGTGAGGAACTGCGCATTCCATTCTTCCGCTAAAATGTACCTTTCGCTCTTCAGATAAGATGTACATAACACTTCTTCAGATTAATAGCACATAACACACTTCTGTGTAATTGTAATTAACACACTTCTGTGTAACTGTAATTAACACTCTTCTTTGTAACTGTACGTAACCTTCTTCTGTGTAACTGTACGTAACCTTCTGCTGTGTAACTGTACGTAACACTCTTCTGTGTAAATGTAGGTAACACCCTTCTGTGCAGCCGTACATAACATCCCTCAGTGTAAACATACAATACGTTCTTCTGTGTAACCGTACCTAACGCTCTTCTGTGTAACTGTACATAACATTCTTCCGTGTAACTGCATGTACATTCTTCTGTGTATTTGTACATAACACTCTTCTGTGTAACTGTACATAACACTCTTCTGTGTAACTGTACATAGCATTCTTCTGTGTAACTATACATCGTATATATTACTGTGTAACTGTACATAGCCTTCTACTGTAACTGTAGATAGCATTCTTCTGTGTGACTGTACCTAGCAGTCCATTGTGTAACTGTAGATAATGCACTTCAGTTAAATAGTGCCTGACACTCCGTAAATAGTGAACTTGCATATTGAGTACACCTGTAGTCAGGGAACTCACTAACTGAGTTACCTCACAAGAGGTGCTCCATTGGCCAATATGATAAAACAGAGCGCTGCAAGCAATCATCTGAACAAACAAAAAGGGGGGGGGGAATGAGTACAAGTGGTAACACTGCCAGTTGTGCCTGTAACCCTTGAGGGGTTATGCACAGCTCTATATAGCATGCCTGTGATCTATATCATCCACTATGGTTCCCAGTAGCCTAACCTGCCAGCCACATGGGGCACAAAGCCAGGATAGCCTGAGGGTGCAATGCGCCCAAGTCATAGCTGGGTCCCAGTCAAACCTACAGCACACGTGCCTGCCATCGACGGAACGCTGCATGGGAAGGTAACCCCCCACCCCACGCAGCGGGAGCAGTTATACCGCGAGCAGAAGCGTGGGTCGGGTGGGGGGTGGAAGCAGAGGATCTCGCTCGGCGGATGGAGCTGGCGGACGGGATCCAACACGTGGGACCGCCGGAGTCTTACTCAAAACAGACAAAAAGTGAAGGGGGCAAAGCCACCCGGAAAAGGTAGAGGGACGGAAGGAAAAAGGAAATCCCCCCAAACCCGAGAAAAAAACGATCCCCGGACAGGGGGGCCCAAAACAAGAAAATGCAGAAAAGTCATAAGAGAAAATAAATCCCTACAGCAAAAAAGTAGGGACAGAAAAATACAATCTAAATAAATAAATCACAATGGCAGTAGGAAGGTAAACACATTCCAAACAAATAAATCCCTGCAGCCATAAGAATGTAAATGCAGAAAAACAGAGTAAATAAATCAATCAATCAAACAATCACTACAGCACTAAGAAGGTAGATGCAGAAAATACAGTATAGCTAAATAAATCAATCACTAGAGCACTAAGTAGGTAGATGCAAAAATACCCTTTAAACAAATAAATCAATACAGTAATAAACATATAAATACAGTAACATATCCACAACCACCCATATATAACAGGAGGCAGTGGTACTCTGACCTGTACTGACTGTGGAGCAGCAAAGAAAGAGGAAATAGTTAGTTGGAAGAAGACTTTTATAGATTCCTGATTTTTTTTGGTCTCTGGTGTTTTCATCTCTGTGTTAATGTGCTGCTGTGGAGTTCTAGTAAAGAGAGACTTAAGCAAATATGAAGCCTCCTGTCATGTTATAAAATTCCGCTATATTAGGCTTTACCACATCTTTCGAAAGGCAGGAACAATTCTGAATATTCTTTAGAACTTAAACCTAAACATTCTAGATTCTGTACAAGAGTAGGAACTTTTTTGAAACAAAATGTTATAAAACACGGATAATAAAAGGCTTCATTTTCAATCGTAGAACAGGTAGGTGACCCACATTCCAAAGATCTCTAGATGTTCAGGATTATTATGTGCCACTGGACCAAAAAATAGAAAAAACAAACCAGAAGCCTAATTTGAAAATTAAAAGAAGCACCTTTTTATTTTTTTTAGTGAAAATTTGCCTATATATTGGGTTGGAACTTCACTGTAGTGTCATCAGAATCAAAAGAAAAGCATACCACAATGCAGGGACTGCAGCATATGGCAAAACATGACCCAAGGTTTAATGAACTTCCCTTGCCTTTCTTATAAGCCATCACTCAAGAGGTATAGGAATTGCAGGATCTTTTACAAAAGATGGAAGAGATATAAGACATGATGCAAAACAGATGCCAAAGGCATCTTAAAGGACCACTATAGTGCCAGGAAAACATACTCGTTTTCCTGGCACTATAGTGCCCTGAGGGTGCCCCCACCCTCAGGGTCTCCCTCCCGCCCGGCTCTGAGGGGGAAAGGGGTAAAAACGTACCTTTTTCCAGCGCTGGGCGGGAGCTCTCCTCCTCCTCTCCGCCTCCGTTCCTCCCCGTCGGCTGAATGCGCACGCGCAGCAAGAGCTGCGCGCGCATTCAGCCGGTCGCATAGGAAAGCATTATCAATGCTTTCCTATGGACGCTTGCGTGCTCTCACTGTGATTTTCACAGTGAGTATCACGCAAGCGCCTCTAGCGGCTATTAATGAGACAGCCGCTAGAGGGAATGGGGGAAGGCTTAACCCATTAATAAACATAGCAGTTTCTCTGAAACTGCTATGTTTATAAAAGAATGGGTTAACCCTAGCTGGACCTGGCACCCAGACCACTTCATTAAGCTGAAGTGGTCTGGGTGCCTAGAGTGGTCCTTTAATGCACATGCTCAAGAGTGTCATTGCAAGATCCAGCAGGATCTAGCTAGATCTAGATGTATATTCCACAGACCACTTTTTTTTACTCTTGCACGTGCACAAGAGCACAATGATGATGCGGCTCCTCGTTGTATCATCTCCTAGGAGTTCTAGACACATGAATGGTGGCACCGAGCAAGGGAAGATATAAGTTTACCTCACTTTACCTTTCTCTGACATGTCACTTGGTGGGTTCTTGGCACTAACTGCTGAAACATTATTACTTTAAAGCAGCATAACATCTCATCCATACAGTGTTTCCATCCTCAATGCAGTAATTAATCAAGGTAAGCTTAGTAAAATCATGAGAAAAATGAATAACACCCTTATTAAATATTACCGTTTTGCTATCTCAGGCAGCAAACACATTCTCAACCTCTTGAGGCAATCCATCAATATTTGGAGAACTGTTAATTGCCACTAAATTATTGTGTTTTAATAATGTAATAGGGATATTGAGGGAACAGAAATCATGCAGGTGATTAAACACCACGGCCATGAAAGCCTACAGCCAAAATGGTCTTTCAAATTATCACAAGAAATTTCAAAAGAAGACTAATTCTTCATTTACTGGGACTAAAACGCAGCATTCAGCGCTAATTATCTTTTTTTTTTTAAGAAAGCACTTCACACGTTTTATCTATGGAAAAAAACCCTCAAATATGACATGAGGTTAATGTCTTTTCAAAGACAACATGCATGACAAATCGCATTTAACCAGTTTGTGACTGTGGCTTTTCCAGAATATCAAGCATTAGTTACTGAGAACTTCTTGGTACTTTCTGTGCTCCTTTCTCCATAATTTAATGATTTCACATCAATGCAGGCAGAAGGACAGATAGGTTCTGTCCTTGGTCCCCTACTGTTCTCCATCTATACTGCCTCCCTTGGTAAACTCATCAGCTCATTTGGCTTCCATTATCATTTATATGCAGATGGCACACAAATCTACCTGTCCTCTCCTGATCTCTCTCCGCCCATCTTGACTCGTGTCTCTGACTGCCTCTCCGCGATTTTCAACTGGATGGCTGCTCACTTCCTTAAACTCAACCTGTCCAAAACAGAACTTCTGGTCTTTCTTCCCTCAAGTGTTGCTACTTCCGTGTCTGTCTCCCTCCAAGTCAACGGTGCCACCATCACCTCTACCTCGCAGGCTCTCTGCCTAGGTGTTCTCTTTGACTCCGACCTCTCCTTCACACCTCATGTCCAGTCGATCTCCAAATCCTGCCGCTTCAATCTCAAAAACATAGCTCGCATCCGCCCTTATTCAACACAAGATACAGCTAAGGTGCGGGTCCATGCCATTGTTCTTTCTTGCCTTGCCTACTGCAATCTCCTTCTCAGTGGTCTTACGTGTTTCCAGATTGCACTGCTGCAATCTATAATGAATTCGGTAGCAAGGCTCATTTTCCTGTCTGCCCATACCTCCCACGTCTCCCCCCTCTGTCAGTCCCTACATTGGCTTCCAGTTAGATATAGGGGTCAATTTAAGATTCTGGTCCAACCTACCTATCCTCCCTAAAACACAAGTATGTCCCGTTGAGGCCCCGGCGCTATGCCGAAGACCTACCTCTATCCTCTGTCCGTACTTCCACATCTGATGCTCACTTCCAAAACTTCTCCAGGACTGCACCTTTTCTGTGTAACTCCCTTCCCTTCTCTGTTAGACTTTCACCCAGTCTCCACTCCTTCCAAGAATCTTTGAAAACACACTTCTTCAGGAAAGCATATAATTTAAACTGTTAGTGGGGTGTCATTCAAAATAACCTAATACTTTTCTAGCAACCTATTTCATTACACCTACTTATACCTTTTGTGTCATTATACCCCACTCCCTCTAGCATGTAAGCTCATTGAACAGGGCCCTCAATCCCTCTGTTCTTGTGTGTCCAACTTGTCTGGTTACAAATACACATCTATCAGTCCACCCACTGTACAGCGCTACAGAATTTGCTGGCACTATATAAATAATAAAATAATAATAATTATGATGGAGAAAATAAAAAATTTGGAAAATAAATAATAAAAATAAACAAGATACATAATTTTCAGAATCAAGAATACAAAATTTCCAACTAATGGTTGGAAATCCAGGAGATCACTGTTGGTCAGACAAGAAGTCACAATCAGGATACCAGGACAATCAGGAAGTCAGAACGAGCCAA
This sequence comes from Pelobates cultripes, assembly GCA_933207985.1. Taxonomy (NCBI): domain Eukaryota; kingdom Metazoa; phylum Chordata; class Amphibia; order Anura; family Pelobatidae; genus Pelobates; species Pelobates cultripes. Next base: position 41,372,787 of record OW240920.1, on the reverse strand, counting down.
CAATAACAGAAAATGAATACGTATTATTAGGAACTATATGTGAATAAAAAAAAGCAGGGTGAAAGAGAATACTGAAAATGGACAACAGCTCAAGAAGCTTGCCCTTTGCTTGGTCCTTAAAACATGTGTAAACCACAACCAGGCTCAGGCCACCCCAAAGGCTTGTAAATGACAGATAGAGGGGTTAAAGATGTGAGTTACCAAATATAAGTTACCAGTATGAGTTGGTATTTAGTGGGTATTGTGCTGCAAATGCCTGATGCCACTCTAAGCACCATAACCACTTCAGTAAGAGATAAAGAGGTTATAGTGCCTTGAATATCCATATGCATTTTCAGTCGATGCTTTTCTAATAAATGTCTTAAACATTGCTACAATTTTTGGCATACCCAGCATGTTAATGTCATGCTCTGTAGACTGCAATATTAGCAAAACAAAAACGGCCATAAAATGTGTACCCCACCTGGCACCGATGTATGTTTTAGAGCTTTTGTTCATATGATATTTTTTTTTCTAATTCAAGTCATTGTTTTTGTTTTTTTTATTCTGAATTAACCTTTTGAATGACAGTCACATATATGGTTGCATGGCTGTCCTTGCTACGGCTCCAACAGAGTTAAAAGTGACAACCGAAATTTACTTTTACATATTACAACACAGTTAGTTTTCTTTCAATTAACAAAGCTTGAGAAAAAAAAAATCTCTGTGTCTATTTTTGGAAAAATGAAGTGATAAAGTACTAAGTGGTTAATGTAATTAACATAATTTGCAACACAGAAGTCTAAATTGAATAAAAACAGTGTGGGTAAATAAACAGGTGCTGGAAAGAAAACAGAAAGCTGGTTAAAATAAAACTCCATCTCTAAAGCTGACAGGTAAGGAATTTTATGTATATTCAATAATTCCGTTCTCTTTTGTCAGTCATCACAAAATCTAGTATAAATGAGCCATGTTGAGGGTTTGTTTACACTGTGAATAAAGTATTTATAGCAAGGATCAGTTTATTAATGAGGCCATGACACCTATAGAATTTTAATATTTTTAATTTTCTTGTACTTTGGTTATCCAATATTACTGATTTTACGTTTAGTTAGCTTGTAGTGAATTGTAAACTAAATAGGAATATTTTGGATAATGTAGCCAAGTTGTGACTTTAGATGAAGTTGAGTTTATTGTTTCAAAAATTGGCAGTTTTCAATTCACTGCAATTCACTGTTAAGTTAATAAACCCTTATAGTTAATCCTACAGTTTGGGCTTCCTGTTAAATCTATTTTGTAAACATTTTGCATATACATTTTTCATCTAACAAAAATCAGTTCTCTAATGTTTACTAAATATAGTTGGAGCTGTCCAGCAGAGGAGGCTGGTGATGTTTTGAAATGGAGGGGGCACCAGACTTCTCCCCCATAATTTTACCCCTCTCTGTACAGTACAGAGATATTCATACAATGCAGATAGATGAGCATAATACAGAGATTCTTATACAATAAAACAAGCTGGACACAAAAGATAGATATCTATAGACATCTATAAAATACAAAGAGCTGAGTAGAATACAGAGACAATTATACCACAAACAGAGCCGAGAAAAATATGATGATACAATACACAGAGCTAGGCTCAAAAAAAGATACCTATAAAATACACAGAGTTGGGTAGGCTACATGTATACTCTTACAACAGGTAGAGCTGAGGAAAATACAGAGAAATAGCACACAGAGCTGGGCACGTTAAGGAAATCGCACACAGCCAGGATCACTGTGATGGATTACACAGAGCTGCAACACAGAGATACTCACACAGTGCATGTCTCTGTAGCTCTCTCTGTCTATCTTCCTAGCACTCTCTTAGCTGTCCCTCTCATGATCTCATCTCCAGTAATGCTCTTGCTATGATAACTTTAGCTTTCTATTAAATGTTGCTGCTGTTATGAAACATGTCAACTGCGCCCTAAGTTCTCAGCACACAGTGGGCACATGGCTAAAGCAGCAGTATATTGGTAAAATTTAAACATTTGTGTTATCATTGCAGCTGGCAATATAATTAAACGGACACTGTAGGCACCAAAACAACTTTATCTTAAATAAAGCAGTTTTGTTGTACAGCTCATGCCACTGCAGCCTCACTTCTCAATTTTCTGCCATTAAGAAGTTAAATTGTTTATGCAGCCCTTCCTGTGTGTGACTTACACAGCCTTACTTAACACTTCCTGTAAACAGAGATCTAATGTTTAAACTTCCTTTATTGCCTTTCTGTTTAATTAGAATATTGTATTTCCTACTCTATTAATAGCATTTTAGATCTTGCAGGAGCCTCCTGTAAATAAAAATAAGATACAAATGTCTAACAGCAAGTTAACAACTAATTGAAAATTTAACCATTTATTTCATGCAGATTTTTCCAGTCACAGTCAGGGAAGGTATGGCTGGGGCTGCACCAACAGAAACAAAGATCATTTAACTCCTTAAAGGCAGATAATTGAGCAGTGAGACTGCAGCTCAATACATTTTTCACAGCTCATTAGCATGATCTATTCACTAATACCACTTCAATATGCTAAAGTTATTTTGATGACCCTTCAATCTGCATTGATAATATGAAACCAAGAAGTAGCTGACATGGCTAACAGAAGCATCAACCATTACAGACTAAAACAGATTGAAATCAGAATCTGTTCAGTCCTCAGAGTGACAGCGCCAGTTCTGCAGTCCGAAGCTTCACAACTTTTCAAATAGCCACAGCATGAATATCTAAGGCCTCAGCAATAGGGTGACTGAGCACTTTAAAGAAGATTATGTCTATGTGCAGTAGGAGTTATTAAAACTATTAGTGACAGGCAGCACATGGTTCTGTATCAGAAATGAACCCCTCTCCTTTTCACCCCTGGGCTATTAGAAAATGGCCTTGTTTAATCATCCCTCAGGCCGTCACTAGGGCTATTGGGGAAGAGAAAATATATCATACACGTACATTTGGCAGTAGCCAGGAGCTGTTGCTGCTGTGTTATCTCTCTGTGTTACATCCAAAATGGCTTATTTCTTCTCTCTCCCGTGGGCACTGTATACACCCACCCCCCTCAGTGCTATCTGTCAATGATGACCGCTGAATAGAGCGGCCAATAGTGTGCCTCCACTGATGGGAAAATGGCTCAACTGCCTGAATGGCAAGTTAATGGAAATTCCTGAAATTTCACATTAGGCATGTGCAAAACCTGCTGGAACAGGGCAGATTTTAAACCTGCCCCATTTGTTGGACATGCCTAGATGCTTTCATGTAAGTTCTCCAAAAAGTTACCAATGAGGAGGGAGGAGCCCTGCAGAACTGAAACCAATTTCAAAACATTAGTTGGAGGTGGTTGACAGATGGAGGCAGCATTGAGTTCTAAACACACACACATTTAAAAAAACAATTCAGGCATTATTGTGTTTTATTTTAAGACTCAGTAATTGGGATCAGTTTACCTATGGTTGAAGACACATTATGTACTTTGGAAATGACAGCTAGGTTACATTTACTATAGGTGAAGTCATTACACTTAATAATTTTCAAAATTTCAAAACCATTTTCAGGGTCATGTTGCTGCTATGGATTCCAATCCCAACATGTCAAAAAATGTCCATTGCAAAACATAGCTGCAATTTTCTCGATGTAAAGCATTGTCACAATGAAATATTGCTTAGAGCTGCTTATAGTCATATAAAATAGGAAATATACGCGTTACTTGACACTTGTATACAAATTGTTACCCCATAAATACACTCTCGTGTTTGAAAAAACAGTCAAAAACAGTGAAACAAGGAATATTTATAGCAATGTGTGGATATTTGTTATTTTTAATCACAGTTTCTTTGTATGCCTAATTCTCGCTGTTTGCATAATATAATGCTACTAAATAAAACAACTGCAATTAAATGTAATTATAGGTTCAATTGACTTCTGCAGTGTATCTATAGAATTTTGATTGGTTTTTATGTTACTAAAATTACCTTACCTGTTTTGCCTACATATTCTCAAAAACAGTTACTTTCACTTCTAGAATTGTCAAATTACCTCTTAAAGCAGAAATGTCCAATGTGAGATTTCTCATAGCTCAATAGCTAAATAAACGTTAAGCCAGTTGTTTTTATTACACAATGTACACTGCAAGTCTGAATGTCCTGGCACAGCTAGAGCATGACATGCAAATTAATATATTTCCCATAGTGCTGTGCACATATATAATTATGGAAAAGTTCCTGAGAGTGCACACAACCATACAATGTTTTTCAACAGAGATCTGACCATGCATGACCACATATGGAAAATCATTGGAATAATGATGCCATTCTGAACGTAAAAGCGTTGGGGAGAAAGCACTAATCACCCCAGTAAGAGAAAATTAAGAATTGTTGTTGCTTTCAGAGATGTGACAATTCCTCTTTAATGATGTTTGTATAAATTAGATTGATATTTTAGTAAATAATTGTTTCAATATCTTGTTATGTACGGTGTGTGTTGATACTGGTGCTTTTTATATAATTTTGATGATTTCGGTAGTTCCCCATTTACACAGTTATGTATGGGAAAGAACTCTCTCTTTTCTTTATATATATATATATATGTAATTCAAAGAACAAAATCCTTATTTTCATCATACTGAACTCAATTTAGTACTTACAAGAGGTCAGAAAATTGTCTTACCTACCGACGCTTCAACATTGACTAGAAGTAGACAAATAGAGATTTAAGCAATCTTCAAATAGATGAAGATAAATATAACCCGAGGTTTGGCCAGAGGCAGCTCTGAAAGAAACAAAGAAAACAGTTGGATGTAATCCTTCTCAAGACAAGGCTATGATACAGAACTAGAATGGCAAGCAGTTCATAGACCCACGTCCACGTGTTGCAAACATAAATCAGATATTGTTAACATTTTATTTGATTTAATGGTTGTACGACGACTACTTAGGGTCATGTTAATGAATGCAATTTGTGCAGATAGAATAGCTGGCCTCACAAATTCCAAGGAAATGGTAGGATATAAAAATGGGTGCATTTTAACCTATAGCAAATTTCTAATATAATCCCAGGCATAAAGGTATAACAAAATGAAAGTAATGTCTCAGCTGCAGTAGGATTTATATTATGCTGATCAATTCATGTAATTGCTGTTTAACAAACTCAGATCTAAAATGCTGCATATTTACATGAAAAGTTACCAAGGGGAACTTTCATTGCACAAAATTACCCTATCACTTTCGCCCTCTTAGGAAAACATACCAATGGCGTATAGGTTACTTGTTGAGTTGAAGATAATAATAACAGTGTAAGTTACTATAGTAATGAGGAGAATATGGTTTAATTTAGATGAGCCTAGATACTTTTGTTGATTTTCCTTACTCATTATTCTGAAACTTACATACGTTGGACACTGAACCAATTGTATAGATCTGAGCTCATGTTCACGTCAAATTACCTTTGCGATATTAACGATCTTGCAATATATTGCAAAGCCCTACTGGTGAGAGATCTTGACCAGATATTTGCTCACCCATGCTTATTGACAAGCCAAATGCAGAATTTTGATAATAATCAGCACAATTCAATTTGTTCATCTTCAATGAAACCCTGAAAAGTCTAAGAACACTTGCACAACTGAATAAAATCCATCAGAGTTTGCCTGCTACAAACTTGGACACCTCAGATATAACTATTTGCCCACGTGGAAACTATATGAAATTTGTAAATAAAGTCTATGTTTTAAAATTAACTCTATGACCTAAAACACATATATGGTTTAAGTTCATAGTTGCAATAAACTAAAAATATATTTACTAAGATTTGCACAAGGAACTCATCATCCCGGAAAGATCTAGCCTCTGCCACTAATCAAGATTCACTCCTTTTTCCCCAGCATTTCCTCCCTTCCTAGTGCTGGGCATTGTTCAATCAAATACTTTTTACAGAGGATTGAAATGTTCATTGTGGACTAAAACGCATTAGGATGAACCAGCTTGTAGATCAGGACATGAATTCCCAACACAGTGACTTGTGTTTCCTTTTTTGGTTGTTTTTTTCTTTGACCTCTCCACTTAGGATGGGTAGAGGTAAAAAAACAGAAGCAATAATTTTTTTTCGTTATTAGGGAGCTAAAGGTTTAAATTGCTTCATAGATAAGATGCAGGAGCTTCACCTAGCCATTGGCAGCCTGTCCAGGGTGTCTGCAGTTAGCATGCTGTGAACTGACACCAGATGCAAAATTTGCACAAACCTGACATTGCCAATCAGGAAGAGACTATTCCAACTGGATGACTTTTAACCCATGGTCCTGCATATTAAATTCTCTACAATTATACCCTTTTAAAAGGAAAGGCTATTTTTCAGGGTCTTTGCACTGTAACCAGTTTAATAAGATTAAGTGGTTATGGTGTTTAAACATGTTTTTTCATCAGTCTCACACATGCCCCATCCCCAAGTTGATATTTTTTCCATTACTTGCTTATCCTTGTTACAGTGTGAGTAAATATTTAGAAAGCAATGAACTTTTAATACTTTCAAGAGAAGAAGGCAGGGAAACAAAGGACCCCAAGACATAGGATAGTTCAGACAGTATGAGACCACAGGTATAGCAAGAAACATTGTTAAACATCAGATTCCAAGTTAATACCTGATGTTATTCAGTATCAGATTGTTCATGATTCCTGTCCTGAAATTCCTTCAAACAGAGGTAAAAGCTAGTTACACAGAATAATGATCTTGAATACAGATATTGGCAGGATATATAAATCAATTTAATCAATGAAAACCGTTGAAGAGCCACATAAGTAGGGGTCAGAATATAAGCCTTAGAATGAAAGCTTGGTAAATTGATTAGTCCATCTGAACACAAAATAATAAGCAAATTTAAATGGGTGTTTCGCAATTGTATAGGGATGTATTTCAATTAGGAACAAGAGATAAACCAGATGTTCTAGAAAGTTATAAAAATAAACTAAAATCATGGGTTATCTCTATCAAAGAAGAAATATAACAATACTTTGATAACAAAAGTAGGTATATTTAGGTTTGATAGTATATGTGACAATGCATGACACAATTCACATCTAAACTAGGTATTTGGCAGGATGGATGGGAATGAGATACTGTAAAAATACAACACTGGAGACTTGAACTGAAGACCTGTGGCAAAGCATTCTAACTATTTATGTGACCACAGCTCTTTAAGGAGTAAAAAACAATTACACTCACCTTTTCTCCCACGTCACACTGCTCTCTCCCAGGCTGGCCTCACCTTTGTATCATCAAGATCAATAAACTCAGGCTCATCAATACTTTCCTGTAGGAAAATATTGGAAGGCTAGTGCACATGCATAGCAAAAGGTTAGAAACGGAGGGTTTGCAAAGACTTCTCATTGAGCTATATTAGAAAGTCTGTGATTGGACAGTCACAGACTGTCTGGGCGGGCTTAGAATGGGAGGGCTTGCAAAGACTTCTCATTGAGCTGTATTGGAAAGTCTGTGATTGGACAGTCGCAGACAGTCTGGGCGGGTTAGAAGGGGAGGGCTTGCAAAGACTTCTCATTGAGCTGTATTGGAAAGTCTGTGATTGGACAGTTAAAGACAGTCTGGGTGGGTTAGAAGGGGAGGGCTTGCAAATGCTAAAGACAAGAGATTAGCAGCTTTTTTGCAATGTGTTTTTAAATATATCCCTGATTAAAAAATGCATAATTAAATTAATCCAGAATAAAACGAGGGAGTAGCGCCTTGATATATTTCTGAGATAGATTTGTTCTCAAGGGTAGTGGAATATGTGGAGACAGTAGAGTGCAGCAGAATATAGTGTAGCATGTCTCACTTAAAATGAAAATATGAAAGGTAAAAATTCACTTACAGATTTTGGAGCTAAAAAAGCTCAACTTGAATGCGCTTTGGCAGTACAATCCCCACCTGGGGATATTCAATATTTTCTTTTATTAAAGTGCTTCTGTGTGCAGGACCTTCAACCAGGTATGGTGACTCAGGATGATATAAACCCCATCTTGGGATCAGCGTATAGTCGTATATATAAAAAATAAATAAAAGATATAGTGCTCACTGATGTAAAAATTGGAGAGGTACTCACAAGTAAAGAGCAAAATTAGGTTTTGTTCAATCCTCAGCACTCAGATGGTATTTTCCCCACCAAAGAAATGTGTCTTTCCAGGCTCCAATAGAAAGATCCAGTAAAGTTCAAAGGAGTATTAAAATTAACTATTTAATAAACTAGTAAAAAAAAAGGTAATACAATAAAAACAGTAACTACAGACACTTCTCACTTACCGACCGGGTTCCGTTCCTACGACCTGGTCGTAGAACGAATTGGTCGGTAAGTGAGGCGTTAAGGGATTCCCTGCTCTGGTGCGCTTGTCTATGTTCAGTGAAACTTCCCCAAACATAGATGAACGCACCAGAGCAGGGAATCCCTCTAATCTATACTCATGGAAATTTCCCCAAACACAGACACGCGCACCAGAGCAGGGAATCCCTACAGCGGCTTGCACTTACACCTGGTCATAAGTGCAAGCTGTCGTACAACAGGTAGGTTGCTAAATGAGGACCAACTGTATAACACTTAATGCATTTCACCAATATAGGATTTTTTAAAAGTGTCAAAAGACTCTACTAGTGAAACCTGCTAAGTGTAATATTAAGTGTTATACATCTGAGCATGCATCTACCTCAGGAAATGTATCAAGGCACTACTCCTTCTTTTTATTTTGCATACCTTCTACTGGACTGGAACTGAGAGACATTGTTGTGGGTGTTTGAGCTATCTATTTCAACTATATGCGCTAGAAACAATAATTAACAATAATTAAATGCATGCATGTTTTCACTGGAGTATATCTTGTAAGCACTGGTTTATTTATTTATTTATTCATTTGGGCAGTGGAGTGTCCCTTTAACTTCTTCAAGGGATAAATACTGGTTCACAATTTACATGACTGCTGGTTATGAGGCCACAACTGTATTTTTACCGATTTCTTTCCCCCAGATAAACATTCATTTTTCTAGGCACCAAGATACATTTTGAAAAAGAGGGTACTACTGTATGTGAGCTTCAAATTAACAACTTCAAGCGCTGTCATCACTCCTCCTCACGGCCAATCACTATCCTCTTATTAACTGCACCCTTTCTCCTTAGCGCAGTATGATACAGACAATAACAGGACAGTGATTGGCTGTGGGGGTGGAGTCAAGTCAGCAGCTCAGCTCACTTATTGATCACTTATTGGCTGAGTTGCGCATGCACTCAGAATACCTGTAATAAGGAAGTTTTTTTCATAACTAATTTGAAAAAGGAAAAAAACACTGCAAAAACCTTTTAAAAATCAAATGCGCTTAAGTTATGTTAGTGTGTAAAGGTTTCCTTTAAGGGTACACAAAGACACTTTGTGTATACTCTACTAAAGAGGTTTATGAGCGAGCAACAATGAATGTATAATTACATTAAAAGTAGAAATACAATCCTGAAATCCTTAAGGAGGATCCACCATCCTTTAAAGGGAAAATTCATTTGTCTGTGGTAAATCAGATAGGACCACACTGTCATTTTTAGCTTGCTACATAGTATGTATATATAAGAGGTATGGGCACATTCTTTTTTGCAGCTGAATTTTACTGGTGCGTCTTGACTTCACAATATGAAGAAAATCACCTTCCCCTGGTGGGTGACAAAATACAAAATAATACATTCCTTATTTACAGAGAAACTACGTCTTATTTTCCCCGTGGCACATATTATTTTCAATGCTGATTTTCATGGCTTTGGTGCATTAGTGATTGTGGGCGCTAGGGTCATGATGACTTTATTCAGTGGGCTTGGCAGGGGGCAGGATAAGTGGTATTTACCAAGCAAGACATAGATCTCCAAATGCCGGACCCAGCCTGGCAGGTGCCGACGTACAAAGGCATTGGACCCATTTACATTCAGGCACAGTCATAATTGCAACCTTTGGAATGTCTGTAGTAATCCTATTGTGCTACTTTATATTTATAGAGCGTATGCACAGGTCCCTGGTTTTGATTTGTAAACATTTGTATTTTATTTTCTTGCATTTATGAGTGTTAATTATTATTGTTTTTAAATAAATCCTTTTTAATGGGATAATACCTAGCATCTTTTGGCATTTTTGTCTGTCTTGCTGTTTCACTTTTTTTCTATATTTTTCCCCTTTTTTGGGGGAAACAAACTGAAAATTGTTTAATTGAAAATTGCTGTTAAAATTGTATATTTTCTAACTGGTAAAAACAACTGGTAAAAATTGAGTATGTTGAATAATATTAATAATCCTCATCTGTATCATTTTGAGTTGTTTGATAGGATGTTTTTAACTCTTTTCTACTTTTCTACTTGAAACATTTCCATAATCTCTTTACGGTTTCTTCTAAATGTGTGAAATGATTTGCCTTATGCTACACCTATCTCCCTGATCTCAGTCATGTCATGAATAACCTTCACCTCTTGACCACTGAATGGCTTGGCTAATTTACCTGTGTATCTGCTTATGCATGCTTCTTGCAAGCTTCTTTGAGTTTACATATGGAATTTTGCATGTACAGAATACTGAGTTTTCAGGTCGCGCTCAGTGTCTACTGAAGTGAGACTGATTTAATTTGCATCATTTGACAAGATGTATTTCCATTGATTAAGAAACCTTCTTAAAGCGTAAGACAAACCTCCTATAAAAAGCTATATTTACAAAAGGTCAATAAGTACAGCTATTAATAAATTGCCTAGATATGTACACTTGCACATTTTTTGTTTTGTAGACATGTTTTTGTCATCCAATGTGCCACCAACTTGGCATTGTGATAGTTTGATTTAATAAAAATAGATTTGACTCATTTTTTAATTAATCAGTATTAGTTTTAGAGGGACACTTTAAACACCACAACCACTACAGCATGCAAAGCACATTGTCAGTCTTCTCCCTGTTAATAAACCAAATCATGTTGTACATGGACCTAGAACTTATGATGGGGACCTTTAATAATTATAAAGATACTACAATATTCTGCCTTTTTATCGTTTAGTGTTTTAGTAAATGCCTTACAAAGCTAGCTTCATGATTTCTCGATTTAAAGGATTTTTTTTCAGCTATGTAAATGTATTTAAAGGTCTAGGGCTGGGCCTTGCAGAATGCGATGTGGAATACCGAACAGTCCGTTGCAATGTTCCAAGGTTCTGTTTACTGCCGTGGTTATTAGCATTTCTTAACAGTGACCCAAATAATACAACATGAGCATTAGCTTGTTATCTCATGCTTCAATTGTAACATTAGCTCAGTGACCCATTCTTCAATTATAATACAAAAAATACTAAAATTAACTGTGACATTCACCTTTAAGCAAAGTTCTTTTTCATTCTAGACCGCACTGTCTCTTTAACCCTCAATTAATATGCATTTATTCCTTGATTATTTTTATAGGGTACTATGCTCCCTGACAAATTTATTTTTGTGATTTGCATGTAATTAGATATATTCCCAATGTTCTCTTTTTATTCCCCTTGATATTTAACTCCAAATGCATAATTGCCCTTTGGATGTCCACCTCCATCTTTTTATGATTTGAACTTCAAAAGTAGAACATTTCAAGGCTTTAATGAAAGACGATTTGACCAAAAAGTTGAAAACAACCTTCCAGAAGAACTGGTACAGGAATATTCAAAACACCTGTCAGGGATTTGCAAGATAAAGGGGAGTAGATGTTTTGGTCATTCAGCTATTATTCTCTTTCATAATATGTTTCTAGTAGCACAATCAGAATGTCAAGCGAGAGGATTCTCCCTTGTGTGCTATGTTTAATGTAATCCATTGAATATGGATCTTTACTAGCTCAGTCGGTGCTCATTTATATGCGGTTTCCCAAAATTCCCAGATGAGGAACTTTGATCATAATTATACTTAATGCCTTGATTTTTCCTGCCAAAATTTTTAAGTGATAGAACTACTATGTTGTCTATTTCAGATTGTAACACATAGCAATCAAGTACCCAACAAGCTCTTAAACAAAACATGATGCAATGTAACTCACAAATAACCAATGATATATGTATCATTTCTTGTGAAAGATAATACTACAAGTGGCACTGTCCCTATACAGTTTAAAAAAAAATAAAAAAAATATTATTTTCTCTCTTTTTTATGTATTTATAGATATATACCTTAGTTTATTTTTTTTATATACATAAGAACAAGAAGGGGCTACTTTTCGCAGTCTCTGACAATGTTCCGAACGTAAACAAAGTTCCATTTGAGTTGTAAACTAATTTACCCACAATCCATCAGTCAAAAGAATCCCACACAAGGGCAAACTGTCAAACTGCAGACATCAACTGAGAAATGAGAACAAAATGGTGGTGCACAGATATTAAGATACAGCTCAGGGACAGAAAGATAATACATATAAAAAAGGGCAAGGAGGGAGTATGGTTATTTAGATACAAGGTGCATACGAATTTGAAACTGAAAAAAAACACAACATGACAAAATAATATTTTTAAAATTACCAGGTTACCTTGAAAATTAGGCAAAAATAAATGTATCCCGTGAAGAAAAATATTTATTTAACAATTAGGCATGTTTTAATAATGCAAGACATTGTTTATCAACGTAGAATAGGCGTTGATATTGTTAGATAGTTTTCTTGTAAAACAAATTGTAAAACAGTATTTTTACACAGTGAAGCTTTAAGTGTTTTCCACTTAACTGCTTTTCAGGAACTTGACGTTTTAAATTTAAGGCCAAAGAGTTGAATTGGAACAATCATCTGAACTAGTTATTCTTTTAGGTTAGGATTTTTGTATTTCAATTTAAAATTCCCCAGGAATTGCTGGCATTTCTTGGTTTAGCGAATATCCTTGCCAATCAGTTGCTTCCTGGGTTTGGTCCCGCATGTAGAAACTGAACGCTTCCATAAAAATATGCATTGAATCAATGCATCTCTTCGAGGAGATACTGAATGGCAAAAGCATTGCAATTTTCAGTGCATGCTCACTAGCCTCCTAATGTTTCTCATTGGGGAGCATTGGATTGGCTGAAATCATCAAGACTGATGATCTCAGCAGAAGAGATGGAGCTGGAGCACACACTGGCACAAATGAGGATCTAAGGTAAGTAAAAAGTATCTAAATGGTGACTTGAACACTATAGCGTTCGTAATAATATTTGTATTCCTAATGCTATAGTGTTCCTTTAAAGATGTGAAAAACAATGTGATATAAGTCACAGAGATTGTATAATGATTTATATTTCATGTTTTATTTTCTAGGAATTGAGTGGATATGGTATAAAGGTTTTATAGACAGCAATAAAATGCACAATAAATATTTGTATAAACTGATTTGCAAGAATGAAATTTTATAACACCCCCTTGCAGGATAATGCATACAAACGAACAAATTCCACAATAGATGCTTTAAAATCACCTGTACTCTACAAAAGCACAATGAAAACGTTTACATCTCTCTGAATTACTTTACCACATTAACCAGGTGCCGTAGTGTCATTTGAGATTCCACTGATGTCCCATGGCATTTTTTCAAAGCTCGTGGTGCTGAATAGGCTTGATATTGATGATTACAACCTTGGTATTTGTTTTGAAATAGTTGTGGGTGGTAAAAAATGTATTTTAATTTGAGACAATATTCCAGCTGCTGTATAAATATGGATTACATGTTTTGGTACAAATAACACCTGGCTCTATTAAACTCAAAATGTAACACTTTTCTACATGCAACCAGTCCTAAATCCTTCAAAACCCCAAACCTGACTTTGAATCCTTGTAATGCTACACACTAAACGTCCTCCCTAAAAATCTACACTAACCCTAACATTATCTTAGAGTCTTAATTTTAAAGGATGTGTCACCTCAAAAGTATGTTTTTAAATAAAAATCCTTTTATCAAGTTTTGAAACAAGGTATTTGTAGAACAAAAAATTGGAAAAACAGAGATAAGACATAATTCATCACTAACCACAAGCAACACAGAACTTCGGGATACGGCTGGACAGTTAATCTAAAAGGAACACAAAAAATATACACAAAATAGTGAAGTACAATTAACACATGGTTTTCCGCTGAATACAAATGCACTCACAGAATGAAGTAGAATATATCGCTCATAGGGTGCCTCCCCTAGTGGAATGGGGGGTTGGTAATCCCTTGGCTCCTTCTTAGGCTTCCTTAATGAAGCCAAAAAAAAATGTTTTTTTATATACTGTAATTGTATATTGATTTTATTCTTTATATACGGTCCCTGATGAAGTTCTTTGCAGAACGAAACGCGTAGGACCATACCGTTTTTTATTATACTTTATACTGATGGTGAATACTCACCTTTTATCAATAAATACATCTTTTTTCTACCATTACCTGTTTGGAGTCCTGAGCATCATTAAGGAAGCCTAAGAAGGAGCCAAGGGATTACCAACCCCCCATTCCACTAGGGGAGGCACCCTATGAGCGATATATTCTACTTCATTCTGTGAGTGCATTTGTATTCAGCGGAAAACCATGTGTTAATTGTACTTCACTATTTTGTGTATATTTTTTGTGTTCCTTTTAGATTAACTGTCCAGCCGTATCCCGAAGTTCTGTGTTGCTTGTGGTTATCTATGTTAATAGGTCGTTTTCTCTGGGTAACGATCTTGGGAGGCTGTAATAATTAAGTTAAGTATCTGTATACATCTCACTACAGTTATTATCTTGAGTAGTGTGTATATTGTACTGTATTATAATTCATCACTACCTTTAGTATATGACAGCATCCTTCAGCCATATACATACACATTTGGTGGGACGGTATTTAAAAACAGACTTTATCTGGTCTTCCCAACTTCACTCCCTGCACAAAAGCAGGGAAGCACATAGAGACTAACTGATGGTTATCAAACACTGTTTAACTCAAGGTGCATATATATGGAACTTGCCATATACTAAAGGTATGGATGTGTTTTTCCTTTAACTCCTTGTTTTTTTTCTCAATATTGCAACATCATATTTATTGAGGGCATTGAAATCATTCTATTTTGAAGATGACATTTCAACTGTGTATGAAATATGTCCCGTATTTCGCACTTATAAAATGGAACTTAGTAATAGTAAAACTAACTTTATTAAACAGTAGCAAGCAGACATTACCGTGGTAATATGTAGTCATGACTGATCCAGCATTAAATATTTGTGTCTGGTGGCTTCCGATTTAAAAACATTTCTTGCAAACGTGGGTCAGATTCTCACACTGTTTAGATAATTTTGTCCCTTTCATCCTTTCAGAAAATGTCCAACTCATGAAATTCAAGGAATTCCTTGTGGGGAGAGCTCATATCAAGACCAATTATAAAAATTCCATTTATGTCTGGACATTGGTCAGGTCACTCCACCAAGCATAATTTATTCTACGATAGCAGACTTGGTTTTTGTTTTTTACACAATATATCTGATGAATAACTGAAATTCTCTTTTAGAATCTTCTCAATGAGAAAGAATTTCTCATGGCAAGCCGCTCATTTCTTGAGACATGAAAGTATCTACAAACTATTACATACCCACCACAATGCTCCATGATCTGTATAAAGGCTTTCTATTCAGACAGAGTTTTTAAAACCTTTAGTATATTAAGGTAGAAATAACTATATAGGAAAAATACTTAGTTATATTACCAGTTTAGCTATTTTGTGTTCTTTTTTCCTTTTTTTCCTTGTCAAACATGTTTCTCTATCAAATAAATTAGTTCTACATTTTTTTTTGTTTCTTTTCTATGCAATTTCTTTTTCTACCCAGAAACCACTATCCCAGGAAGCTTGTTGTTCAGCTTTATCTAATATTTAAGTTAGAACTGGTGTATTAGGAATTTGATTGATTAGCGATTATTATATATTTTTATTATTACATTATTATATTCTATTATGATATAGCTATGGAATTTCCTTCAGGTTTAAATACATTTATATCTTCCACACTAAAATGAAAATTATAAGCATGATGAATAGAGAACTGAATTAACTTTTTCTGCTTTGGTATATTATGAGATAAATAGATATTCCAACAGTGGTCATTCACTGAATAAGACACAGATTGTATAATTTAGAAAAGGAAGAAAATGATCAATTCTACTGCTCAAAGTGCACCGCCACCTACCTCAGGTGACACCAACCTAAAATGGCAGTATAAAAAATATTTAGCAAATTACTTCAATCCTGGCAGGTTTGTTGTTGACTCTGGTAATCCTCTGTTAGTTGCGGGGGGCATTTATTTGTGATTAAATGGTCTCTTCACAGGGTTTGCAATATTGTTTGCTCATCCCCTTTTTTAACAAATATGTATCCGTGAGGTTTGAAAAATGTAATCGAATGCAGAAATTCATACTTTGTATTCCTGCAACTGGATTCTCCTGTCTTCCTGTCAATCATTGTTAAAAACTTGGTCCTTTGCACCTGTCAGTCAGCAAAGAGAAAACATACAGAGAAAAGGGCAACTGAAGCAATTTGCAATGTTTGCCCTGACTTTGCCTTGTCTGAACTGGAGTATGATGTAATTTGTTAAATCTTTAGTAGAAATTTAAAAGAAAAGGGAACATCTCGTGAAAAAAATAGGATATTTTAGTTATTATAAAGTGTCTATGTAGTAAACAACTGAAAACGTCAGACTGACGATGTAAATTATATTTCAACAATAGCTTAAGGTTCCAATTCTCTGACACAGGACGAGGCAGTTAAAATCTGGGCACCTTCATACATAGGCACCATAAAAGAAAACAGACATGGGAAAGGTTTATCTTCTATTGAATTTTCACAAACACGTTTCTCACGTTTTAGTACATGTCCCCTTTGTGATGGCTCTCCTGAAATAAATGGTAAATAAGAAGAACAAAATGAGTTTTTCATTGTGTTTTTGTTGTGCTGTTTTTCCCCACAGCTCAATTAATGTTGGAACACACACTACTCCTGTATGTGCTTCATCTGCTCTCTTTTAACTTAGGGAATAGCTAAAAGTGATTTGATAAATAAATCAGCATTTAAATGAAATGAAATGAAATAAAATAGTAATGTGGTAAAGCATATCAGAGAGCAAGCCAGGCCCTCAGTTTTATGTTGAGCGTGAAAAGTAATGCACAACACAAGCCACAAATAACGGGCCCGAGTTTAGCATGGCAGATTCTGTCCCTAGCTATGGAAGCCCAAAAGAACGGATGCTATGCATACCAAACTGTATTGCCAGATCTCTTACATATGCAAGAAAAAAAGACCTCGACTATCCAAACATAAGGATCAATAAACAACTTTTATTCAAAGTAGACGTAAGGCCAGGACATACAGTAAGGAGTACAAAGATTACCACTGACGTGTTTTGTGCCTCATTGGCACTTCATCAGAGACATACTTTGGATACTTGGAAGCATCATTGGAAAGTAAATGAACATGAGTTTGAACAGGGAATATAATAAAATGAATGAAACCTGAGCTTGGACTGGCTTTTGGAAAGCAATTATTTGACTTTGTGCCTGACCTTCTTTTTCTCATACACTCTGTTCTGTCTTGGTGTTAAGGGTGGATCCCTGTTGTTATAGGTTTGATTAGGGACAGTACTGGGGAAAAGATCACATCTAGGGAGTTTTGGGGTAATGTTGTAGAACAAAGCAGAACAAAGATCATTTTGTGACCTTTAATCCTCAGCTTATTTGGTGCTCAGGGACTAGAGTGTACACTCTTGTATTCTAGAGTCACAGATCCGATTCCTGCAAGGATTTCAATGAGGTCAATAAAACGTGTACCGTGCATACCACAGATATACTTGATAACGTGCAGAAGAGAAATGTTCTCTTCCTGATTAATCCCTTAAGGCCACAATATTCCATCATGATTCCCTTTTATGTCTGAAGTTGTGTCCTTAAGGGGTTAAATGAAAGGAATGGGAAAGTTGATACATTTGACTAGAGAGTGGGGAAACCAACATATCGCTCCCCCACATCTAAGTCGGTTTGCTGGATATGCAAAGTGTGGTGTAATAATTCTGATTTGTTTACTGTAAATGTAGGTAGTAAGGAAATAAAAAATATTCATGACA
Source organism: Pelobates cultripes (assembly GCA_933207985.1). Taxonomy (NCBI): domain Eukaryota; kingdom Metazoa; phylum Chordata; class Amphibia; order Anura; family Pelobatidae; genus Pelobates; species Pelobates cultripes. The sequence continues at coordinate 41,354,696 of OW240920.1, read as the reverse complement.
TTGCTATTATCTGTTCCGTAATAAAATAATAAAAACTGAGAAAAAAAAACAACAAATCTGCAAATTAGAGGAAAAAAAAGAATGAATTCTGATCCATCTGTCAACTCCTGGCGTAGGTTTGTATGTTTCAAATTCCCCTGATGGAAATATTTGTACTGTATAATTAATATGCTCTGCAGGCCCTCTGACAGCCAATGGATTACGCTAGTGAACTATCGACATCCCTTCTGGTTGTTTTGCATTCTATTTTTTTTTTTTTACGTTGTATAATTCTCGATATTTATTTCATCATCCAGAGACATATCGTACATTTTATGCAGACTAAAAATGTATATATTATTCAGAAAGGTTTATGATAGACTCTAACACATGCTTTCCTGTTGGAATCACTATAAGAGGGTTTTGGATGTCTTATGATTTAAGGGATTAAAAGAAGAAGGTAGTGTATGAATCAGAAGTGATTTGCTTCAAGAGAACCCATCATAGCTTATACATTAGTGTTTTCTCTCTTGTACACGTTCCACTGGGAACATAATATACCAGAAATTAGTTCAGATAGACAGTGTATGCACAAAACTGCAACTGTTTCAGCTGGAGATTAAAATAATTCTATATTTCAGTTGTGTTTTAGGTTGTTTACCACATCCAGTAATATTTTTTATTTTTTTATCTCTTCACACACTCTGTTTATTCTATTATTTCCATTTTCTCTTTCATTTCACCTCCACATAATTTTACGGCTCTGTTTTGTTTTCTCCTTAGTCAATACACCAAAACCAGTAGAAAAGGAACAATTTTGTTGTGGGTTTTTTTTCAACATTGTTTTTACACAAGAACAGAGCCAGTTTTATATGTGATTAATTAATCCTTTTTAAATGCTGGGTTTTTAGTTTTATTTAAAAAAAAAAACTAAATAATTTACCTTTAAAATGAGACACATAACAAGCACATTACTATACGATAAAACATTTGTTTCATGCATAGATTGCCATTCAGAGATTATTAAAACTAAATTATGTAGTCATTTTATGCAGTCACATTTAATCTTCCTTTTAATTGTTCATCGTTTATGAATATATTGAGGAATAAATTTGCTCACATTAAATGGTATCCTCTATTTTACAATATTTCTGACATAGTTAAAATGGGATCACAGGAGATGATGAGTTCCTATGATGAGTGTTATGAAGTTTGTTAACTGTATTCACCAAACTGAAACTTCAAAGTGAATTTTAGTTTTAAGGCCAGAGTAGCCAAAGTGAAAACATAGCTGTTCTAGTTCGGCTAGTTTAAATTCACTTCGAATTCTCAGTTTAGTAAATAAACCAGTTTATAGCAGTGGTGGGAATTTGTATTAACCTTTGTTAGTAACTCTCATAGATTACTCTTTGCCAATTTTGTTTTACATACATTACCTTACAAGTAGACATGCCATTCATGTCATTTACAGGTGTGACAAAATAAATCATTAAAATTGGTTGAATTCCAGTATTAATCTGTATTTTTCAGGAACCATAGAAGTGTGCTCAATGTGCTCAGAATCCCTCTTACTTCCTGCATGCTCCACTTGCTTCCTGAATACAGGGATATATACTACAAGCTTGCTGTAGTACATGGGAAATTAGAGCGGTTGGTCACCATTTATAGTCCAAGATGCTGGGGACATAATAGATAACATAGCAAAGACATTTGTTTCTCTGCAGGGTGAAAACAGCTTTGGGACAAGATGCAGGCAAGTCATGCTTTATGGCCTGAATTTTGTTTTATAATACTCATCGCAATACACATTATTGGGAGAGAAGTGGTTACTTTTAAAACCCATCATCTGGATATCCATTTAATATACAGATTTTAAATGCTAAAATAATAATTTGAAGGGAGACAAGGCCTACTTTATTTTTAATCATAATTACTAAACGACATAGTCATAATACTGACAGAATGTAAATATATAATCAATTACAAGCACATATTATGGATAATTTCAATATATTTAGTAACCCTTTACTTTGACATGTTTACTTATGTTAAAAGTACACACCAGATTTACCTTGACTAAAATCCACATTTTAGTACATTATGCAATAGATTACAAAATAAATTTTAAGAAAAATGAATGCAAACAAAGATTGCCCCTTATTGAAAATCTCTTCGGAAGATAAACGCTACTCACAACAACATTTTCAGACAGTCATTGTCTTCTCATGAAATATATTGGATAAGCCCTGTGCATTTGTGTGACTCTGTGCATATGTGTATTGAATACATATATATGTATGTGTGCCGTATTACCTTGCTTTTTGGAGAAACATTCTAAGGGATATATAACTGCTGTTAGTGTTATCATTGACTTCAATTGTGCCGTAGCGGTGCGCCAGTCTATCTATAGTGATGTTTACAGCACATATAAAGGCAGCCATTGGTACTCCAGGTGTTGTGGACTATATCTCCCATAATGCTCTTACAAATAATAATGCTATCAAAGCATTGGAGGAGATTTAGTCTACAACATCTGAAGTGCCAAAGGTTGCCTACCTTTGATAAAGCACATAACCAGAGTAAGCCCTGCTTTAAGAAGATGTCTGAAATGAGAGATTAGTACAGATGGGTAAAGTCCACATCGTCTTCAATTTTTGAAATGTGGGATGTATCATGTAATGCTGTTCAGAATGGTGATAAGAGGGAATATTGAATACTATCATATATAAATATAGTTATGGCTGGTATTTTTTCCTAGAAAGGTGGCAACCCTAGTGCTGTCTGCATAGTATGCCCTTTTCTTGGCCATTTCTTGCATTCACGCCAGACTGACCTTTAAAGTTTTGGGGCATGTTGGCTCCTTTTGGAGGTTCTGGTTATGTGATTCGTGTCAGTGGCCCACCCGTTTACTCTGCCCACTGACATCCTGCTTCACCGGACACTGCTGTTAGGCGGCATAGATTTACATGAAAAATAAATGCGAGAGATTAGCATAGGGTATGTGTTTTCTTATAGCTGCATCTTGTGAGTTTCCCTACAACACCATCTCCACCAGATACATGGCGCTTGGGAGATATGACTGTTTTAGTGTTTTCTGTCAATAGGATTCTGTAAATAGGCCCATCATAATAGTCAGCACCAGGCCAAATGGGCTCCTAATCTGACCCTGGTTGCAATAGGTAGTCAGCAGCACCAGATCAATACAAGTGGGGATCAACCACACTAGACAAGAACAATCAAGCACATAGTAGCCAGATGCAAGATGTTAGCAGGAACAGTATAAATTGAAAGGTCCAACCAAGATACAGGGATTGTGAAACATCTGCCAATAATAAAGGCCGAACCTGCCAGATGAACTACATTAAGTAGCAAAGAGCATTTCAAATTTGAGATCCAAATAACCGAATTGGAAACATTTTCTAAGTCAGCTATGCATTCATTCAGCTAAACTGGCCTTAAATTTGAAATGTACTTTAAATTATAATTTTAATAAATAACCCTATTTGTACAGTGGTTTATAATTTAGAATTAATATAATTATATCTCTTTAAAAAAAAATTAATAATTATGTATTAGTTATCGTATTGACCATGACATAGTTGCAAGCCTTTTTTTAGTGCCACTAAACCAGTCATATCTTGTGCAGAGTGCAAACTGTAAAACAAAGTGTCATTATGCTGACTTGCAAAGCACATTTATTCATGAACCAAGCATTTTGGAAAATTTATGGAACTGCTAATTTTAAGCCGAATTACAAAAATTACCTATGTTTTGTCTCGTTTGCATTAGACTACAATATACATTTCCTTTGTCGGTTCTTTACAACTCCTTTGGTATATTGCACTCTGAAAATTAGCTCTGAACTCTATTTAAACCCTTCATATATTTGAACGCATTTATCTTATCCTTCCAACTTATTCTCTGCTCTAAGCTATACATATTAAGTTGATTAGCACTGGAGAGAAAAAAAGGGTTAGACAGACAGGAAAATTATTTCTTAATTCCGGTCACAGTGTGTGTTTCTTCATTAGATTGTGACTACCTCAACAGCAGAGAAAGATTCAGTCAAAATGGATTACATTCATGTAGGATCATAGGATGGGTGGAAAATTGTATTCCTGGGGCATGCTTTGCGACAGATCCAGAAATGTAAGCGTCTGTAAATACATTTGCTGCGCGCAGCCTAGTACTAAGTAGAAGCTAAAGGAACATTGGTCATTTATATCAAACAGACAACAATCAGAACTGTGTGCACATTCTGTAGAGCAAGCACAGAACGAATCCAGGGATTTTAGAAAAGTTATGGTAGCTAGCACAAGAAATTAGTTATGTCCTGTAGGTATTTGCACGCACAAATGTAAGTGTCCTTATAGGCAACATTTCAACACAGCAGAGTCTTTATCAAGCTATAATGGTTTGGAGTCGAAATATTGCCTTTCGTATCCAATAAAGACTCCACTGGATGTACCCTTGATTTTCCAGATCTCTCTTTTAAGAGCTCGTAACAATGACTGATGGGGAGATAGGATGGAGGCCCCCAGTTTTAGGAGAATGATATTTGGATTTCTACATTTAATTTAATTTTTCAAATCTCAAAAATACATATTTGTTAAATATACAGAGATGAGTAAACATAATATTAAAAATCATTGAAAATTACAGTTCTCGTTTAAATTGATTCAATCTCATGTTTATTCTAAAAACAAATTAGCAAAATTGACATAGACTTCCTGCAGGAATAACAGGCATTCAGCATCATGCCGTATCTATCTGGTGAAAATGTCATATTCCATGACAACACTCACTGGGTAGCTCCCCAGTCTCCCCAGTCTCCCCAGTATGGCTTCTGAAGCTTTTTTTCTCGAACATTCCAAACCTAATGATGTAAGCTATAGTCATTCTTGCTGGAGTATAGAGACCATCAACATTGTTGCAGAGCCTACAAAGTTCTAATGGTATGTCATGTGAATAACACTGGACATTAAGGTTAAGACTTCAGCACTCCCATTCTGCTCTTTCCTAAAGGATTGTCTAGTATGTTCATCTGGCTAAGCCTAGCAGCAGTAAAATAATAGGGATTAAGCCTCTCAACCAAGAAAATTAAAAGTTCTGCTGACTACTCATTCCATGATCATTCTTTGACTTTATTAGTCATTTTGAAGTGGCCACCTCGACATTGAAAAATAGTCATATGTTTAAACAGCAATGAGAACCGCATTTGTTATAGCTTGTTTACACATGATCACAATATGAATCTGTTTGAATAGTTTTTTTAAATGTTTTGTATTCAAAACAATTCTAGATGACTAAAGCGACTGGTACTGACAACAGTGGTTTAAAAATCGACAATCATAAATAAAAATCATAAATTGTCTTAACCTCTTTTTCATTACTTGTCGGTGTTACAACTAGAGAATAAATTGCACCCTTGTAACCAGCTCTATTAATAAAGCAGACTAACAGTCTTATTGGATACATTGATTATTATTGTGCGAAAGCGTTTGCCAAGATGTTAGAAGAGAAAAAAATGGGATTGTTTCCAACTTAATGTTTTTGCTTAGCAAAATGTCCATGTAAGCTCATCATCACGTCTATTTGTTGACCGTAGAAATCTAGCGATGTCATTCCAAGTGGGACAATGTCCAGCCCTCCACACACTTAGGTAACAGCGTGGTCTGCCAACATACCTTGTATTGCTGATTAACTCTGGAAGCACAACGAAGCATACACTACAATCTCATAAATAAGAAACAGAATGAACAGCTGGGAACATCCAAATAGGATTGTATGTTTTAATTGCATCTTAGACTACATTAAATGGTGTGCTTTTAATTCATTTTCATGCAGATTTGCTTTATTACCTATTCTTCCAGTGGGGTTTTTTGGGGGGGATTTGCTGCAAACACACATTTGCTCATTTGTCAATATGTTTTTAAATTATAACATTTGGAATATTAAGAAGTAAATTTATTTATTATGATACTGACAAAACAAAAATCCCTCCTTTGGATTAACATTAAAAAGTGAGGCATTATTTTCAACTTAAAGGAACATCATAGTGTATTCCTAACACTATAGTGTCACTCTGTCATCCTACCCCCTTCCCGATCCACCTGAGCCAAGACAGGGTTAGAAAAAAACTTTCTTTCACTTAAATGGTTCCAGCCTTGAAATCTCTCAGTGCTGGACTGGGCAGCACCTCCTGCAACGTTACAGCGTTTCAGTAATCTAATGTGCATGTGCGGCAAGCACCACACGCACATTGGGCCTTAATCATAGACAAATGATTAGATCAGTTCTTTCCTATGGGAATTTTCAAGATGCTGTGTGTTGAGGACCTTCAGAGTAGATTTATTGAGTTAAACTCTGAAAATGAGACTCTAGTGGCTGTTTGGAAGAGAGCCACTGGAGACTGTTTTAACACAACACTGTAAACAGTGTGGTTTCTCTAAAAATGCAACATTTCCCATTGCAAGGTTAAAGGAACAGGAACACTGCACCCAGAAGACCACATCAATGAGATGACATGGTCTGAATGCCAATAGTGTCCCTTTAATGACTGATGCAATACTTGCATCCTCCTTCAATATTCAGGATGAACCACGATGAAGCCGATTTGAAATGGAGAAGAGGTCAGTTCCTCAAACAATATATTAGACAATAGGTCACAGAAAACCATAAGCAAAAAAAAAAAGTTCTAATACATACAAACAGTATGATAAACAACATTGCTGAGGATCAGTAAGCATCACATAGGCACAAGGAAGTGAAGTTTGAAAGAGAAAATGGCTCAAAAGGGATTTAACAGCACATAATTACATTGTTCTCATCGTCATCTGCATTATCTCCCTGTAGTGCCCTTCCATATTTCAATGTACTGTGCTCCAATAATTAGTTTGTTCTACTGGGGAACAATGTTTCCAGGTTAACTTTAATTATACGCTATAAATAAACTATCACTTATAATTATATCAGTCAAGCTGCCATATGATACTACCAGAGGTAATCAATTTAATTTTTTTTTTTTTTTTTTGGTCATTCTTTTATTGAAGTTTCCATGAACGGTAACAGGAAGCACAAAAGTGAAAACAAAGCAAACTAAACAAACAAACACATAAATAAATAAGTAAAAATATTTAATTATACGTAGTGAGAAGCAGTAATGATTATATTATATGCTGTTAAATATACTGTAATTTCAGAATAGGTTAATACTCTATCATCTAGAAGGAACTACTTAGTTATATGCGAATTATTGATCTTAGGTGATTATGATGATGTACTAAGGTATTGTGTATCATCATTTATTATTTATTATTGCGTATTGCTAATTACGTTTTTAGCTTGTTCAAAAATGATAGACGACACTTGGATGTTGCCCCCTTTTCACCCTTCCCTATTTTGCTTTCTGTACCCCTTTCCTTTCCCACGTTTTGATAAAAGAAATAAAAATTGTCAAATTTAACCCCTTAAGGACCAAACTTCATGTGTCCTTAAGGGGTTAAAAAAATAAATAAATAAATAAGTAAAAAGATTAATTTGTATTTTGTTTGTGGTTTTAGACATTTCATAATTCTCTTATATTTGTTAATACTCTCCTTTTACCATATAGTATAACATTGCTTTTCTCAGCCTTCAGGGGTGTATTTCTGATTATTACCCATTCTCAGGTACTCTAGCAGAGACCTTGGAGTCTGTGGGTTCTACGTAGTAACTTGTTCCTAAAAGAGTACTCCTCTGGACAGAAATCTCACCTGGAATCAGCTGAAGCCACTCTCCCAACTTGGGGGGTGGGGGGTGGCGGGGGGGGGGGGTTACAGCACAAGTGCACCTATTAAAACCAACTGGAACTACTACAGCCTTCACTTTTTGCATCCTTTATAGCTCCTATTTCAGCTTTTGGTATATTATATACTATATATACTGGACCTCTTGACCAAACTATTGTAGTTGGTCACTAGTTTGTCACTGGGTGACACTCAAGTTACATGCTGAATAAATGAGAACATTCACAGATTTTGTAAAAAAAAAAGTGTATTAACAATCAAAAATCACAATATAACATCAGTGTTTCAACCACTAGGTTCTTGATAAAGGTTAATGTTATGCTATAATTTTTGCTAATAATAATAATTGCTAATGCACATTTTCTGCAAGATCTGTGAGTGCTCTAAATTCATCATAATAAAAATATATATTTCCTAAAAATTTTAATTCTGTTTGAATCCACTTTGAATTTCTGACAATTCACCCTTTTGTAAATAACCCTGAGATAGTTAGACAGACAGACAGACAGACAGATAGATCTGTGTTATTTAATCTACATCTTAACCAGATAAACAGTGTAACCTGTAAAATAAAAAGTATATATTTTTTAAAACTTAGTTATCTAATGAGACTATGGGATAAGGATAGATAAATCGGCCTTCCAGAAATGAATTGGGAGCAAATTTATTAAACCACAATTTTCTTTGAACTTGAAAAAAAAATTTTTTTTTGAGAGACAAAAAACCCAGTAGATAGCAACTATGTTGTCAAGCTATTTTTAACGCGTTTCGCATTTTTAAGGTTCTTGTTTATAAAATGTTTTAATAGACCAACATCAAGTATCACCATATAAAGGTGCAAAATTAAAATAAAGCAATTGTACCTGGACTGATTTTACCGAGATACAGATTTGATTATTTTAATAGCACTAGTTTGTATACATAGCAATAAATAAATTCCGAAACAGAAAAAAAAATATGTATTCAATGCAAAGTTAGCATTTCCAACCATGCAAAATAATTTCTGTGGCTGCAAACTTCCTTATCACAGTGTCCCACAGGGTGAGCAAGCAATGTGAGATAGAAAATAAACAAAAAATAACCAAAGTATAAACAAATAAATAACCACATGACAAACATGTTAAATATTTTTTCCAGGGCGTTTATTTATTCCTGGGTATAAAACATAGTGACATTATCTCAATGCAGCAGTACAGATGTCATTGCTTTGCAGTCAACTGGTAATTGTAATTTAAAAGGTGTGAAACGCGTTAGGCATAGATCCATAACGTTGTTTGCCATCTTTGCTTTTTTGTTCCTCATCATTTTGTCTGTCTCTTTCTTCATTTTTAATATTCAAGTAAGTTGGAGATTTAACATTAAACCAGCTGCGGATGTATTATCCACTGGCAGCCCCTTGCTTGCTGACAGTAATCATCTTCACTTCACTTGTGTTCATTATCTTGGCTGAAGATCCAAAGTTATAACTGATGGGGTAAGAACAAATGTAATCTTTAGCACAGAAAGCCTTCCAATAAATTACTTAGACAACTAACGCCCATGTACTCTTATTTACATGGAAATATCCACCCATAACAAATAAAAACAAAATTAAATCAATTATTCTTTTAAAGTCTTATACAGAAATAGAAATTAACTCTGGTAGCTTCAGCTGGTACATTAATTTTACTTTGTATTATTATTTTATATTTTTAATACTGTTATGAATTTATTAATTCGATTACTAGTTCACAACAAGAAAAAATGAAGCAGGTTAGAAGAGATATCTACAAATTTGAATCCAGACAATTGATAAATATCTAAATTGATATGTTTTGTGTGGGATTTCGATGTTTAGGTTTGATTTTTCTTTTGTAAATGTGGAATTGCTCCACATTTGGGGTCTGTTCACTTTAGTAAATATTCAGTTCAGATATTACTTACTGCTTTCTTGTCAAACAGGAAAGAAAAGTGATAGCTGACGCATTTTACATTTTGCAGAAGCACTTGAGAAAATAAAGTTACCTATATTATATTCATCAGCGGACACACAGTTTTGCTCAGTGGGCATATGTGTGTATGGGGTTTCTTTTACAGAAAGCCAAATATAGTAGAGTATTGCAAGTGAGTAGAATCATTGAAAGGATATAGTATTTACTATAAGTATTAAAAGCATGAGTTGTGTGGCATTGGTAAAACAAACCATACCATTTATAGTGATATGGCGGTATTTACTTAAATATAATTATAGATGTATTTATATCTACCATTGAAAATAATATGTACGTGGTTATATGAACGTGTTTGAACACTTTATATTCTCTATTGCAATACTGCCTCCAATCTCCGTTATGACCCTTTCCATTTGAAAAAGATTGGCATCCATTTATATGAGCATTTACCGCTCGGCTTGGCAGCCATGGCTCATGTACTTCAGCCCTGTTTAGCTGCATGTATCCATTATAACAGCATGATATCATTCTCATGTTTTCCATTGCAGTTTTGTTTTCCAACACTGGGTGGTTAGAGATCTGAACACCGTATGGAATGCGTCTGGTGTCCTGTACATTTGTGTTTAACCTCACTGTTGTGATGGTAACAATGACTTAGAGATATGACATTATGTGTGTATCTATGTGAAATCGGTTTACTACGACATTGGGGCTGTATTCTGCTTGGCACCTCTTTTCCTTCTTTCAAATTATCATTCATCAGTAGCATACTAAAGATCAGGTACTGATTAAGTGCCTTGGGAAACCTGTTTTGGCAATATATAAAATTAGTCAGCAACTTCTGGTGTAATGCTAGTTGTTGGTTGTTGATCTTCAAACCAAATGCTGGCAAACTGGTTTTACTCGTGAAAATCTCTACCTTTGCCAGGGACGACAAACTCTGTAAGTGACATTTTGGCCATCCAAAATATTTGTCTTCATGTACTCCGTACAGTGTCCGTAAATGAGCGAGTTTTTTTGCAGCGTGTGTTTTTGGCGAGTTATTCTCTAAAGTCTCAGTTATTGGAATTGGAAGTTTTTTTATCTTTCTGATACACAAAGCATTAATTAAAGCTGAGGGAAAGATGTGGGGACAAATAAACAGCCTGTTCTTGCTCATGCCCACCCGAAATCTTACCCTCGACAATTCACAAGATATTTGAAACTATAGGCCAAGGTCGCTGGGCAAAAGTTGGAGATTGTGAATCCCTAACGGATGGAATTCAGGTACCTGTTATATTTTATTACAGGGTGATATGAGATATACCATTGGTCATGTCATGGTGTTGAAGAACTGTGTTTTGGGGAATTGATTGCCATGTGCTTGGTATATTGTGATCTTTCTATAATAGTTCTATTAAAACATTTATCGTCAGGGTACAAACTCAATGAATGCTTTCATTTCTCGGTACTACAAGTGCAGCTGTTTTTTGCTTGATGTGGGCAGAGGTTTTAGAAGACACTGAAGTGAAAATATCTATTCGTCACCCAAACATGTTTCTGTTCTATAGAACCGGGTAAATTACCCACTGATTGCATTGTTCAGAGTAGAAATAATTATACAAGGATGTTGGTCTTTGTGTCTGCATTGCATTGCGTAATAAGCACTGTCTCCGGGACTGTCAGCATCTATCAGCAGGAACTGAACAGCGTATGCAGCAACTTCATGCCTGTTATGTCAGAACCAATTGCAGTATCTGCTGTAGGTGTGAATACTGTATTCCTCTATACGTGAACGGCAGGAAGCCTCAGTTATCTGTCAATGCAGCCTTACATAATTGCATTTTCTCAGGGAATGAGTTGTATCCGTTTTTATCATAGAAAGGAAAAAAAAACTATTCTAGTTGAGCATAGTATTGTTACAAGTCTGAAAGACATATATTTTATTACTACTGACAATAAAAGATTGCATATAGTATAACCTTATTGTTTATTATTTTGCATTGCACACACAAGTTAATATATTTTCAGTGCAAATTGTTATGTAACCTTCCATCTTAAAGTCTTTTTTAATCAGAATCAATACGTCTGCAACTGCCCGGTAAGAACATCCAGAATTCAAAATTCTAAACCCATCTTGGAGTGTGTTTTGTAGATACCTGGCACATGCGCATGATGTCAGAGTTTGTGAATCCACACTAGCTCATTTTACGACTTTAAGATGGCTGCACCATAGAGCAAGCAAAAGTCAGGAAAAACACTGAAATAAATATTAGCTTATTTGTAAGTATTACAAAATTATATATATACAGAGGATGTTATACATTTAACATCCATAATAATTAAAAAAAAATACTACAGTTTTCTTTTAATATCAACATCTACCAACCCCTCAAAAAAGTAGACAAAAAAGCACAAAAAAGAGATAAGAGTTGCTAATGTAATATGTGTACATACGTTTCCATATGGTTATTACCTGATTGGAGATAGGAACTAGGGAGTACTTTAATCATGGTTGTATTGTGAATTTAAAAGTTCTATCATGGGGGGCGGGGCCGGACCGCCAACAGGATCAGACGTGCTCTGTCTGAGCTCCCGCTTTGGGGCCGGAAAATCGGCGCAAACTGGAGGCGAAATCTTTCCAGCAACCTGTAACAGAGACTAAACTGAGCCCCAGATCCTGGGGTACGAGGAGATACCCCTCAAGATCCTGTCTGGCGCCTACAGTAACCCGACAAAAGCCCGAGGCCTGCTGGAGCTTGAGCCGGGATGAAACAGCCGCTCTCCTGGGTCTCCGGTTGGTGTCCGGCCTAACCCCCTCTGGACCGGGGGGGTCGTCCCGGTCTACATAAGCAACTGCTATTATGCCAAACTGGGCGGAAAACAATCACCCTGCTGGGAAACACTCACCGGCAGCACCCTCCCAAGATGACCGCCGCACGCCAGCCACATGTGTGAACTACCCACAGGATGGAACTTGCACACAAAGGAAACCATCCAGCGCCATCTGACTACCACAGTAACCTGCTCCAGGGATGTGTCGGCTCACTAAACTGGGCTAAACAAGGTGATGTTTGCAGCATATATATTTGGTGAAAAAACTCCTTTGTGCCTGTGGAAAGCACCATCACTCTCCTGAGGCCCACCCTACCCCTCCTGGAGGCAACTACAGTAGCTGCAGCTGCATCCACGCTTCTCCTATGCGACACAGTGCACCACTCAACACCTCAAGGTGCACCCTTTCCCAGACGGACAAGCAACCTTCAGAGAAAGCACACTGCCAGCACTGTGTATTGATTAAACAAACCCACGTAGGTCCTCTAACGCATGTCTAATTTGAATGTGTTACATGATTGTGATGCAGCTCACCGTATGCAAAGACTCTAAGAACTCTGCCATAATCTTGAGCATTCAGGACTTTATAAGATCTCATCCAAAGGACTGATCCAGTAGCTATATGGTACAACTTTATTCCACCTTGCAAGAATCACTCTTAAGTTTTCCTTTCCTTTTTTGCTTGTTGTCCTAGCTAAGCTCCTCTCTGCCTTGCAAAACACACCTCTTATAACATTGGTCCCCGCAGGCTCAGATAGTAATTCTATGTGTCAAACCCATGCACAGTGCTGTATATGTATATGTCCACTTAATCCTTGTTGGGTGCAGATAGCAAAGTGGCAGTGCCAATAGGTACTGTCATGGCAAATAAGCCCAGTTTCACTCATAACTACTTAACTTCTTTACTAAGTGTCATGCCTGATTTGTCTCTCCTAACTACTTACTCTAATTTAAAAATGTGCAACGATACCAATGCCATAAGGATGTCTTGCTATGTATATCGATCAGTTTGCTCCTGCTGTTGTGGCATAGCAAATATGTCTGTTAATCACATGCACAAATAAAAAAAAGAATTAAAAAAAAAGGAAAGTTCTATGATAAGTTATATGATAGGAATTAGTTACTATTTTGTGCAACAGTAATAATCTGATATTTAATTGAAGTAAATGCGTTCCTAGTGCATAGTTGGAAAAATGTATTAGTTTGAAAACTCTGGCATATTGAAATCTTTTTAAAGTTATAGCTCATTATATTTTCATGCTACATGTCTAACATGATACACACACACACATATATTTGTTTATATATATATAAATATATATATATGTGTGTGCGTGTTATTTTTATATTTTAAATATTTATATTTCAGATTTCTGTTTGAATTTTTCTTCTGTTTGAATGTTTTTGAAGACAGAAATAAAGTTACATTCTAAATTAGATTCTCTGTTTTATAATTTTCACATTACATAGACATCCCCTTTTATTCAATAAGTGATGGCCAATCCCAAAGAGTACATTTTAGTAAATGTTGGCAATTTACTGGCAGGTTGTTGACCTTAACTAGACAGCCAGAAATTCAATGACTAAGCTATCTGACAACATTGGTTGAACTAGCTTGTTTGATTTTGAAATCTGAAATCCAGACACGGTGGTTGTCCTCTATTAAGCAGAGCTCAACAGAGCCTATAACAAAGAGGACAGAACCTACTTACACCACCCCCATAGTAAGCATAGTTATTGGCCAGGATAAACAGTAGAGGCATTTTTTTTCAGCTTTTGTAAGTCGTCATAAATCATAATAAACGTTTATTAAAATGTAATTACAAGCTGTTTTCAAAATGGATTCTTAGTTAAAACTTTCACACACAAATATTGAAGTGCTACATTACTTTTCTAGTGTAAACAAATATAGCTTTCAAACCTTCCATGCATTCTGTCTACTAGTTCTATAAGCCATTACTGCACTATTTTTCACCATTCCTGCACTTATTCTGAGAACCAGTCCTCATCCCTAATATTGCTCTGCATATTCAAGATGGTCGCTCAAAAATTGTGTGTTTGTCATTGAAACAAAACAATTTAGGGGGAAAAAAAGGAAATGTATTCTCTTCTCCTTTCTTCTTTCCCAATGTTTTTGATTATATAAAGGAGCGGACAAGATATCTCAGTCACCAATAGGATTTATATATACTTGTGTTTCTATTATACTTACAATTCAGTTTGCATGGTTTTAGGAAGATATACATTTTTGTGACAAAACTATAAATTTTTATTTTTTAAATGTGTCAGTGCCGTACTAGTTTTCCCAGTCTATCAACCATAATTATTCATGATTCATCTTCATTTACTTAATTATTGTTAAGTTCTCAAAAATATTTACACATTGTATTGGATCTCATATGTTATTTCCATCCATGTACGTACATAAAGGAACAGTCCAGGCATCATAGCAGTTTCATCTCAATTAAAGTTTTGATGGTGTCTGTTGGTCCTGGGTGCCATCTTACCTTAACGGGTTAAACCCAAGTTGATTAGATGGCCTCCATTAGCTCGGTCCCACTTTTCCTGGCAATAACTGAGCTTTCAATGTGGAAACCTGGGCTGGGCACTGCTGATTGACTAATAAGCGGATGCTCTCAACCTATCACCAGCTCCCCAATCAGAAGACCGTTTGAAAAACCCTCTGCATGTACTTAAATATGTTTTTGAATGCCCCATGTGAAATAGTTATTGAATAGAACCCTCATCTGTGCAATGGGGACGGTTACGTTTAGCTTAAGCATCTGAAAAGTTAAAAAGGTGTAAACAGTAAAAATACATAATTGATACTAATAACATTATAGCAGAACACCAAATACCGTATTTTTCTGTGTATAAGATGTATAAGACAACCCCTATTTTTTAGCAAAAGATTAAGAAATCAATATTTTAAACATCAAATAAAACAACTTTGATATTTTAGATTTGACTTCTGTGGATAACAACACACTTCTGATTCTCATACCTCCCCTGTACTATGGTACTCTGTGAAATTAATGGCTCTATAGTGAATGCTGGGAGACTACAGCTCCCACAATACAGCAGGTGGTGTGGGGGCATGCTGGGATGTCACAGTAGTATTCCCTCTGCTCTCTTATTCTCATTTCCTCCCCATAAATATAAATCAGAAAGCAAGACCTACCTGAGGTGAAACAAACCTTAATATGGCTGCTCCTTTTATGGTGTAGCATGTCTCTGGAGTTAGGTTGGTGGTA
Source organism: Pelobates cultripes (assembly GCA_933207985.1). Lineage (NCBI taxonomy): Eukaryota > Metazoa > Chordata > Amphibia > Anura > Pelobatidae > Pelobates > Pelobates cultripes. The sequence goes on along the minus strand of OW240920.1, from coordinate 41,338,931 downwards.
AGTCTGCATATAGGGACCTCCTCCTTGCAACAGCATTTAGAAATGGGTCAATGGGAGGGAGGCCAGGTATGTGTGTGGGTCCCATCTTAACTTAGGCCCCGCGCACAAGCGTTTTTTTTTTAACAATTGTAGTGACATTCCATGTATAAGACGACCCCCAATTTTAGATTAAAAATAATTAGAAAAAAACATAGTCTTATACTTGGAAAACTACGGTAAATGAACTCAACATTTATAATTTATTCTTTATCATAATTTTTCCTAACGTTCTAATACTTTTCAGTGTGAAAATTAAATAATATATATGTAATTAAATATACTAACAATCTTTTTTGATTCCTCTCTTGCAGGTTATAATGTCACTATGAACAATGGCCCAGCTGTATTACAAGAAGGTGAACTATTCACCCTACAGAGACCGGATCCCACTGCAGATTGTGCGGGCGGAAGCAGAACTTTCATTAGAGGAAAAGGCCTACCTCATTGCTGTAGAGAAAGGAGACTATGCTAGCGTCAAGACTGCCCTGGAGGAGGCCGAAATCTACTACAACATCAACATCAACTGCATGGATCCGCTTGGCCGCAGTGCACTTCTCATAGCCATAGAGAACGAGAATCTGGAGATCATGGAGCTGCTGCTAAGTCACAATGTGTATGTGGGAGATGCTCTCTTGTATGCAATAAGGAAGGAAGTGGTAGGAGCGGTGGAACTACTTCTGAGTTACAGGAGACCGAGTGGGGAAAAACAGGTGAGTGCAAATATCGGTTTACTTTGTCAAAAACTTAAATAATGCGAAATGTATAGGAGATTGAAATGCAACACACACAGATAGCCAGGATCACCAACTCTTTTAATATGTGGTGCCTCACAAGAGTCAGAATCTTTTCTGTAAATTCTTCATCAAATGATGCCTCTATTCAGTGACTTTATTTTTCTAGGCTGTCGCAGCACTGAGGTAATGCATTCCTAGCTGTGCCAAAACCACAGATATAAGATGTAACTCTATTATAATAGGCAAGAGAAGAAAATAATATCAACACTTAAATACTTTAAAATATTTAAATGTAACAGGCCTTTTAGAACATCAGAATTTGAATAAAGCACTGGCAGTTATAATACCTCTCCTAAATAACTATTAGAATCTGTGCAGCTGTCTAGAGTGAATTTGTGAATAACTAAAACCCAAGTATGTCCCAAGTAGAATTTTAGAATGTCCTTTGCTATTGTAGGTAGCACTGCCTGAATCGAGACAGTTGGGTTGTACAGTACAGTTTTACTCTTTAATGATGATGGTCACTGTTGATCATATACCATGGATGTATCCATAGGAAAATACTTCATAATATTCATCATATTGCAGAAAACAAAAATATTCCACCCAGGTGTACACAACACAGACATCTGAAATAAAGAGAGTGTTGGGTTCCTTCCACCCCATTCCTTTAATCCCACCTTCTTCCACTGACCTCTTGCTTAACTCTGGACAAAAGCATCACAGGATTGAAGTGAAGGAAGACCAATCATCCCTGTGGCTTCTATACTCACCAACTCCAGGAATATGCATACTATTTTCTTAACTGTTTCCCCCCCTCCCCTCCCCCCACACACACAAAGGGAAGTACATGGGGCAGCAGCAGAATGTGTAATTTCTGAGGTCCAGTCATAATGTAGTCTTCATCCCTATCTCCATATTTATTTTACTTTGCTGTTCTCTTTATATCTCTGTTTAGTCTCAAGAGCACAGGAGCTAATGTATTCAAACTCTGTACTGCACGGCGGGTTAATCTCACACCTTTTATTAAAAGCTGTATGTGCGGAATCCTAAACATTCATGTAGCAGCTACAAACAGTTCAGTTCATGTCCCTCACTTGATATAATGTGAGTGGTGATGGGAGTGAGATTATCTCTTCCCTACTCACCTCCAGGAATATCACATGCCTCCCAACAATGCCACTTTCTGCATGCTTGTGCCTATGTCAGGATCCTGTTCTGCTGTACCTCTTCAGTTCCCTGGTGTGCCACATCTGGGAACACCAAGGATCTTCCCTGGGCAGCACAGCACGAATGCTCCCTACATGGTCCTGCAGGCGGAGAGCTGGCTAGACAGCATGACAGACATGACAGTGGATGGGCCCACCCTTTTCCAGACAGGTCTGCCCATTTTGGAGTTATGTAAATGGCAATGCCTCTCATTGTTCGGAGATATGATATCACTAAAGGGGTGGGGCTGAATTTAGACCAATAGCAGCTGGTTTTCAGGAATGTATTCCTGGCAGGTGTCAGTCAAACAAGGCACATATATTAGAGAAATCCTAGCACTAGCACGAACCCTAACTCTAGCCATAACTTGAATAAATCACTTAGTCTAAAAGGCACATAATGTGAAGCATGTATTAGGGAAAAATTATGCCGTCTTGGGGTTCTGGTTAGTTTATTATGATGTCCCCAAAACCTCTAAATGTCATTATTTACCCCTACTTTCCCCCCTGGTAAACTGCAGGAATAATTTCTTGCTAATTAATTATTGCTAACCTTTTTGAGTATTTAATATTTTTGAAACACAACTTTTTGGTGACTCCTTATTTTTTCTAGTGTTCATAGCCAATGCATTATGAGGATTTGTGTTAGAATTAAAGAAAACCTTTTAGAATTATACCAGACCCATGATTTTACTAAACTAGCATAACCCATGACTGGTAGTTTTATTACCGCAGATAAAGCACTGATCAGGATGACATGTCATTACATTTCAGACTAAACTGGACATCTTGCTATTTACAGAAACACTCTCAAAAAAGAAACGGTTCCGAATCTATGTTTGATTGTGGTCACTTCAGAGAACATACCATTGTACAATTGCTAAAGTGATAGCTTCCCTATGAGATACATCAAAAGGTTTAAGATATATTCTTTAACAGACAGAGGCTGCCGAAGAAGAAAATAGCCTGGTTCGGAGACATATTGCAAGGTCATTTTCTGCATAGATAAGCCTTATACCATATCATATACGTTATACCACAGCACCTCCGTCTGTCTATATGATCACTGCTAACACACAGCACAGCAGTAAAACTAGAAAATATGAGTCATCTCATCACTATAAGCTCAACAAATTACATAATTTCCTCTTATCCAGATGGAACTGTTTTATTTTGCATATTTATAGGAAAAGCGAAGTCGGTGAATGATGTGTAAAACTTACACTTAAGTAGCTTGTTTTTATGACAATTGTCAATAAATAAATGATATAATTCATACATATAAATAGTTTACGACAACCAATACTGAGTTTTTAAATATATATTGGGCATTAGATTTAGGGTAAGTGTGACTGTCATGTTAGATTAGTATAGTAAGAGAATTCTCAATACCTTGTAAACTTGTCAAAAAAGCCAAAATCATCTCATAGACACTTTAGGCTCCTAGCAGGATTAGAACCAAGTCTCTTCTAGGCTAAGATCGTCAGATACATTCCTGCACACATACTTGACCAAATGAATGAGTGGATACGCATGCACACAAATAAATGTCCTCGCAGCACTGGGAATTGCAATATGTATACAGCAATAGTGCTATTTATGCCTAGTGACTCTATTTCTCATATATATCATAAAGAGATGTACGTGCCTTGTATTCTTTCTACACATAACATAATCAGCTAGTGCAGTGGTCTCCAATCCTGTCCAAATTTCACAGAATGCTCCTACAGAGCAGGCTTTTATGAAATTCCTGATTGTACTGATAGGTGAGTTAATTGGGCATTCATTTAAAGTGTGGTCATTTAAATGTCATGTTTAAAATACTGAGCATTGCTTGAGTGATGCTGAAATCTTACTGGGTTAAAAACACTTTGGCATGATTATAGCACAGTCAGAATTCTTAGGGCTACATGGGTTTAGACATAGGGGCACTTAAAGGCTTGGGGACTTATAGTTTTAGGTTAAAGGATTTAAATATTACCGTAAGTCTAAGTCACTCAAACTCACACAATGTTTTTTTACTAAAGTGAGAATTCAATGTGAATATTAAGTGAATTTCAAATTTAAGGTCATAATTTTAGTCTTAAAGAAACACTATAGTGTTATGAATACAAACAAATGTACCGTATATACTCGAGTATAAGCCGACTCGAATATAAGCTGAGGCCCCTAATTTTACCCCCAAAAACTGGGAAAACTTATTGACTCGAGTATAAGACTAGGGTGGGAAATGCAGCAGCTACTGGTAAATTTCTAAATAAAATTAGATCCTAAAAAAATTATATTAATTGAATATTTATTTACAGTGTGTGTATATGATGAATGCAGTGTGTGTGTATGAGTGCGCAGTGTGTGTATGAGTGCGCAGTGTGTGTATAAATGCAGTGTGTATATGAGTGCAGTGTGTGTGTATGAGTGCAGTGTGTGTGTATGAATGTAGTGTGTGTATATGAATGCAGTGTGTGTGTATGAGTGCAGTGTGTGTGTGTATGAATGCAGTGTGTGTGTATGAATGCAGTGTGTGTGTGTGTGTGTGATGCAGTGCGTGTTTGTGTTGCAGAGCCTTGGTGGGGTATGGGCATTTTTATAAAAAAAAAATTTTTATTTTATTTTATTATTTATTATTTTAATTTTTTTGGTTATATTATTTTTTTAATTATTTTTTTTATTATTATTTATATTTATATATTATTGATTAATATTATTTCCATTTTTTTGTTATATTATTTTTTTTATTATTATTTTTATTTTTATTATTATTTATATATTATTAATTTATTTATTTTTCGTCCCCCCTCCCTGCTTGATACATGGCAGGGAGGGGGGCTCTCCTTCCCTAGTGGTCCAGTGGCATTGGCAGTTCAGTGAGGGGAGGAGGGGGGCTGGCAGAGCTGTTACTTACCTCTCCTGCAGCTCCTGTCAGCTCTCTCCTCCTCCGCGCTGGTCCGTGCAGCTCCTCTCTCAGCTCACACTGTAAGTCTTGCGAGAGCCGCACTATTACCCCGCGGCTCTCGCGAGACTTACACTGGGAGCTGACCGAGGTGCTGACCGGACCAGCGCGGAGGAGGAGAGAGCTGACAGGAGCTGCAGGAGAGGTAAGTAACAGCTCTGCCAGCCCCCAGTCTGTATTATGGCAATGTAAATTGCCATAATACAGACAGTGACTCGAGTATAAGCCGAGTTTGGGTTTTTCAGCACAAAAAATGTGCTGAAAAACTCGGCTTATACTCGAGTATATACGGTACTCCTAACACTATAGTCATGGGGTGGCTGTTTAGGGCCCTGGCCCCAACCAGATTACAGTGAAAAGGTATTTTACTCACCTTTACACCCCTACCGCGGCGGTCTTGCACAGCTGGCCTCATCAATCTTGGTGCTCTTAGCCAATCCAGTGCTTTACCTTAGGAAATCATTGGGAAGCTATTAGGCATGCATGGCAAAATGCTACGGTCCACCAGTCACTTTCTGCTCATAGAGATGCATTGAATCAGTGCATCTCTATGGGGAGCATACAGAACTGAAATTGGAACCACCAATTGAGTGACTGCCACTACAGTTGTTACTATTCAACATTCAACAGGAGTGCAGGGGAGCTAAAACAGGTACCCGGGTGGAGGATTTCATTATTCTCCACCCTGGTTTACAAAAAAAAATGTAAAAAAAAATTGCGGCAGCAGGGGCAGGGCTTAACGAGCTGCAGAAGCGGGGCTTATCGTGAGGTGGAGGTGGGGCTAATACATACCCAAAGTCCCTGCACAGGTAGAAGGAAGGACAACAACAAAAAACAAATGTGAGGTAGGCTGAACTTGATGGACGCTAGTCTCTTTTCAGCTATTTAACTATGTAACTATGTAACTACTATGTAACCAACTGCATCCACTCCCCCTTCTAGCCATAATAGAAAGAGGTAAGTCTGTATGTCTGTGTGAGTGTGTGTGACTGTCTGCCTGACTGCCTGTGTGTGACTGTCTGCCCGCCTGCCTGCCTGTGTGTGTCTGTCTGTCTGACTGCCTGTGTGTGACTGCCTGTGTGTGTGTGTGTGACTGTCTGCCTGCCTGTGTGTGTGTGTAATTGTCTGCCTGCCTACCTGTGTGTGTGTGTGCCTGCATGCCTGCCTGTGTGTGTGTGTGTGTGACTGTCTGCCTGCCTGTGTGTGTGTGTGTGTGTGTGACTGTCTGTCTGTAATACTGCCTCCCTGCATGTGTGACTGTCTGCCTGTGTGTGTGACTGTCTGCCTGCCTCTGTGTGTGTGTGTGTGTGTGTGTGTATGTGACTATCTGCCTATGTGTGACAGTCTGCCTGTGTTTGTGACTGCCTGACTTTGTGTGACTCCAATTGTGTCTGTCGCTGTAGCTGTGCCGTTGTGTGTGCCTGGTGGTCCAGTGGCATTGGCAGTTCAGTGGGGGGAGGAGGGGGGCTTGTTACTTAGCTCCTGTCAGCTCTCTCTTCCTCTGCGCCGGTCCGTGCAGCTCCTCTCTCAGGTCACAATGTAAGTCTCGCAAGAGCCGCACTATTACCCCGCGGCTCTCGCGAGACTTACACTGGGAGCTGACCGAGGTGCTGACCGGACCGGCGCGGAGGAGGAGAGAGCTGACAGGAGCTGCAGGAGAGGTAAGTAACAGCTCGCTGCCAGCCCCCAGTCTGTATTATGGCAATGTAAATTAATGTAAATTGCCATAATACAGACAGTGACTCGAGTATAAGCCGAGTTGGGGTTTTTCAGCACAAAAAATGTGCTGAAAAACTCGGCTTATACTCGAGTATATACGGTACTCCTAACACTATAGTCATGGGGTGGCTGTTTAGGGCCCTGGCCCCAACCAGATTACAGTGAAAAGGTATTTTACTCACCTTTACACCCCTACCGCGGCGGTCTTGCACAGCTGGCCTCATCAATCTTGGTGCTCTTAGCCAATCCAGTGCTTTACCTTAGGAAATCATTGGGAAGCTATTAGGCATGCATGGCAAAATGCTACGGTCCACCAGTCACTTTCTGCTCATAGAGATGCATTGAATCAGTGCATCTCTATGGGGAGCATACAGAACTGAAATTGGAACCACCAATTGAGTGACTGCCACTACAGTTGTTACTATTCAACATTCAACAGGAGTGCAGGGGAGCTAAAACAGGTACCCGGGTGGAGGATTTCATTATTCTCCACCCTGGTTTATAAAAAAAAATGTAAAAAAAAATTGCGGCAGCAGGGGCAGGGCTTAACGAGCTGCAGAAGCGGGGCTTATCGTGAGGTGGAGGCGGGGCTAATACATACCCAAAGTCCCTGCACAGGTAGAAGGAAGGACAACAACAAAAAACAAATGTGAGGTAGGCTGAACTTGATGGACGCTAGTCTCTTTTCAGCTATTTAACTATGTAACTATGTAACTACTATGTAACCAACTGCATCCACTCCCCCTTCTAGCCATAATGGAAAGAGGTAAGTCTGTATGTCTGTGTGAGTGTGTGTGACTGTCTGCCTGACTGCCTGTGTGTGACTGTCTGCCCGCCTGCCTGCCTGTGTGTGTCTGTCTGTCTGACTGCCTGTGTGTGACTGCCTGTGTGTGTGTGTGTGACTGTCTGCCTGCCTGTGTGTGTGTGTAATTGTCTGCCTGCCTACCTGTGTGTGTGTGTGCCTGCATGCCTGCCTGTGTGTGTGTGTGTGTGACTGTCTGCCTGCCTGTGTGTGTGTGTGTGTGTGTGACTGTCTGTCTGTAATACTGCCTCCCTGCATGTGTGACTGTCTGCCTGTGTGTGTGACTGTCTGCCTGCCTCTGTGTGTGTGTATGTGTGTATGTGACTATCTGCCTATGTGTGACAGTCTGCCTGTGTTTGTGACTGCCTGACTTTGTGTGACTCCAATTGTGTCTGTCGCTGTAGCTGTGCCGTTGTGTGTGCCTGTGCCTCTATGTGTGACTATCTGCCTTTAACTGAGTTTGTGTGTGCCTATCAGCATGCGTGAGTGTCTGCAAGCCTGTAACCAAGTGTGTATGACTGTCTGCCTGTGACTGTGTGTGACTGTCTGCCTGTAACTGTGTGTGTGACTGTGTGCCTGTAACTGTTCGTGATTATGTGCCTGTAACTGTGTGTGACTGTCTGCCTTTAACTGTGTTTTTGCTCTGTGACTGTCTGCCTGTAACTGAGCATGTGTGACTGCCTGCTTGTAACTGTGTGTGTGTGTGACTGTCTGCCTGTAACTGAGCGTGTCTGACTGTCTGCTTGTAACTGTTTGTGTGACTGTCTGCCTGTGCCTGTGTGTGTGACTGTATACAGGCAACTTGGTGGTGGTGGTGGGGGTGCAGAAAAGCCTTTTTGAAGAGGGCGACTAATGGCCTAAGGCCGGCCCTGCATATGTATCAATACAGTGTCAGGTATTGTAGCATGCCTCTTGCTGTAATCTTGTTCACGAATACGGCTTCTGGGATGTTATGTGGTGAAAATTATGACTTGCTATTAAGACACCAACTTTTTAGAATCACATTTTCTTTGTGTCAACATTTTCAACGTGCATCTTTTAATCAGCAACAGTAATCAGTAAAATCAATTTTCATTACAAAATCCTTTCAGAATAGGATGCATGCAAATCCTGACCTATTTGTGGGCCCTGAGGATTTGAAGAATACAGATTTTGTGATAATATTGGTACAAGCACATCTTAATAAGGTCGGCATCTAAAGGTGCTTGTAAACTGCGTTCTTCTCTTGACAAGTCCTAGTCATCTACTCCTCATAATATCCATTAACCAATAGAGTGTAAACATAATTCATGTCTAATATAAATACCTTACATTTCATGTACAGAATCATGACCTAATAACTTTTTAACTGTTATTGAAATAGTTAAGTTCTTAGTCTAATCCTGCAGTAATCCAAGATGATCAGTGAAGGAGATTATATGAAGGTCCTGATGGGCTATCGACAGGTAGAGTACCACCCATCAACTGACTAACTTTCGTTATACAATTCATTTGTTGTTCAGTCTGCTCATACACAACAATGGGTTTTATTGGCAAATACCTAACGAGGTTGGACACGATGTAGTCAAAGCAGAACCATGGAATGTGAGCCTGAAAATGATTGGAAGAGATGCTAGCCTTTCTCTTACATTTTAATTACATTACTCCAGTGACTGCTACCATCTGGACTAAAAGCTGGTTCCATCAATTTAGAACTTGTTCAGGTTATTCACTAAACTGTCAATGGTTAGGAGTTCACCAGGGGATTTCAACTTCTACATCAAAATAGTTAAACTGCAAGTCAGCTATCTTTAAAATGTAGCTATTTGAAGTCCCTTGAGAAGTCACAGTTTCGTGAATAATCTTGCTTGTGTAAAGTGCTGTGATTTTATGCCGACCTTTCACCCATACTCTCTATCCTAGCTTTAGAATTATATAGAATTTGTGATTTATTACTTTCATCGTGCTTTTAATTCTAAATTGAAAAAAAAAAAGAGCAATTATCGAGTTAAGGCATCTAAATAAAACAGAAATGTCTCTGCTGAGGTCATTTTATTAACTTTATTTACATATTTGCTATGCCAGAGTGTAAAGCTGTGCTAATTAATTTAAGGAGATTGCATTAGAATCGCTTTAATGAATGCTCTCAGATTCCATCGCAAAGAAATCCTAAGAGATTCTATCCTTTGGGAAAATTTAGGACCTAACGTAATGAATAATATCTCCCCTTTATGATATAAATAAGTTAGTTATTGAAATATAAATGGATTTCTTATCACATGATTTGGCATTGCGTATAATTGAGTGCATTTTTAACTCAATGTTGTTTCTGTAATAATGCAAATTTTAAAATTAAACTTGGGCAAGATTCAAAATTAATGATGCATGAAAAAGTGCATTAACTAAATTATTGGTAATTTGTGTAGTCGATCCCACTTTATTGGCGATTTTGCAACAATTGCGACAAATGCTAGATTTTCTATCATAGAAACCAGTGGGACATGAATTTATGGTGCTATATTTAAGATCAACCAGTGAACAAAAATATAATAATAAGTACTATAATATCTTCCATTCATTTGTATAAACAGGCCTGCAGAGTTCTAATGGCTTGAGTATAGCACAAGCTAATGATGCAGTCATGCTATGCTTGTTGGGGACAGCTCCCCGATGTTCCCAAAAGCTGGACACCAGAGAACTAATTGAGACGGTGGGACAGGACCTAAAATCATGACTGTCTTGCCAAAATCAGGATGGTTGGGAGGTCTGCAGTAACTCTTTAATTGCTGTAGCAGGCTTAAATGCTACTATCTGCTACAGCACAAAATCCTATATAAATAAAGTAAATATAAACATAGCTGAGGATCCTTATATTATTTATTTATAAAGTATTTTACCAGGTAGGATACACTGAGATTTCTCTCGTTTTCAAGTTTGTCCTGGGCCCACTAACATTTTATTGTTACAATAGGGTACAATAAAAATACAAAATAATATTAAAATACACAAAAATAAATTTAACACAGAACAGGTAAGAAATCTAACCAACCATGATTACAGGTGAATTCTGTACTGAGACATGTTGACAGAGATCTCTTAAAGGGAATCTCCAGGCAGAGTAGTTTACTCACCTGGTTCCAGCGCCGGGAGCCTTGTGAAGCCGCGCCCCCTATTTCATCAAAATGACGAAGCAGGGAGCAATCAGACGCTTCCATTTGGCGCTTCGCCGCACATGCGCACATACTTGATAGGGCAGCATTCATGCCGCCCTCTGAAGTCTTAAGCGCACTACGGTGCATGCGAGTTCACGAGCTGAGCTGACTGACCCCCTCTCCTCTGCTGACAGGCAGGAGAGAGAAGGCGCGCACACAGTGCCTTCTCTCCTGCACACGTCAGATGTATCTTAATACGTCTGACGTGTACAAGGCCTTTTTAGGGCCCTACATGATAGGAAGTCCATCTAGTGGCCGTCTGAGTGACGGCAACTGGAGGTATGCTTATCAATCAATGTAAACACTGTATTTTCTCTGAAAATACAGTGTTTCCATTAGATTGCCTGCAGGGAGCTATATATCTCACTGAACAAATACATTAAGCTGTAGTTGTTCAGGTGACTTTATTATGTCCCTTTAAGGGATTTTAGACTGGAGGAAGATTTTATTGTGTGCTCTGTTGAAAAATGAGGTCTAAGTCATTTTCTTTTTGTTTTGTGGTATACTAAATAAAGATACTGGATAGGAGGTTGTAGGACAGGGGTCAACAACATATGGAAGTGTGCTATGCATGGCACTTGAAGTGCCTTTGAGGTGTCAGAGCCAAACAGGCCCCACACGCAGCCTCTCACATGCAGTACCCCAAGCAGCCCACACATCATCTACACACCACCAAACACACGTCATCCACACACATAATTACACAACCAGCCCCCATACACAGCCTGTATTGATAGATGTTATGTACAATATTACAAAGTTCTCATGAACATATACTGCAAAATATAACAGTCCCCATACGCACAAATACAACTCTACAAAGAAAACTGCAGCACTCATAAATAGCAGAAGTAAAATATGGTAACAGTCACACCTCAATTAAAAAAATAGCATAGGCACACCTAGGGATTTCAAAATCTTGTTTTGGCACAGTACTTCTAAAAGGTTGCCTACCCCTGCTATGTGAGGTGGGAACAGCTGGGGAGAGCATTCTAATCCGGTAGGGTGGTAGCTTCCCAGAAGAGCACTGGATGCATCTGGATTTCAGTGACAGCCAGTTTAGCTCTTTTAAGGTGTCACAATGGTGAGTCATGTAATTACATTGTAGCAAAAAGCCGCAGAACAAGTTATACAGTGTAGTAAGTTTATAAAGATTGGTTTGTGGCCTCTACCCTCACATTGTGTTCACATTGTCATCTGGCTAATATACCAATTAACTGTTGAGAAAGTGTTCATTCTGTCAATCCCCATGAACTGGCTGATGAAGGTTTAAAAAAATGAATGATGTCAAAATCCTGTGCTCTTTCAGTTAGGACTGGATATTTCTCAATCCCTGGCCTAGTCTGTGGCCAGTTGATTCCTATGTCCCTTAAACCAAAAAATCTCTGCCCTCCCGAATCTACAGAAAGAGCCCATCTATATGTATCTTACCCTAGAATCCCACTGTGCCAAGGTGTGGAAGGGAGAATCTGCCACTGGTTAAAATACCATATCCAGAATTTTTATGTTTCAGATTAGAAACAAACTGGGCCAGGTGACTTAAACAACGGGGGTTTCTAAATAGCAGAAGCTCTTTCTTCAGATGAAATAGGATGGAAAAATATTTATACTGCTTTCTGTGTTATCAACGGTAAATGGACGGTGGCCAAGAGTTTATGTTATCTTTGGTTGTTTGAGGTATAAGAGGACAATCCTGTAAGGTATATTCTGTTCAACAATATCCTGCAAATGCATCTGCTATCTCGTGTGCGTTGTGAATCTTCTGATGAAAAGATGACAAGAGTTAAGGAATAGCTTTAGTAGAAAAGTGTTTATGTAATTTATGGGCCAGCATTTTATCTGCTTTATTTCTCTGGGAATAAAACTTTGAATTCAGAACTCTCAGATAATATACCATTTTCTTTATCTGTAATGCAGAAATTGTATCTTCAACTTTATCAGTCCTCCTTTGCAGCAAAGTAGTTTGTTTTATTTTGTATCTCTGTCTGCTAAAGTACTGCAGGACATGTCATTTAACTAATCTACATTTTTGAAAGATGTTTTGCGGCTTATTATATAACCCTTTATAATTATTTGTGCATATACAAGGGTGGAATGGAGGACTAAATTGTCTTTAAGCAGCAGAATATTTTTAATTATTTTTAAAATCCACATCACAAATCACATTAACACGCTTTCAATAGGTTCATGTATTCAGCACAATAAAGAAAAATATATATATAATCAGTTTGAAAAGGTAGCAAAGGAATTAACGGTAACATTTATGGGCAGACATGCACTAGAACTCCCAAATACCTTTTTTTCCATGCAGTTGGCTGAAATACAAAGACATTATCGAACAATTGCAAATTGTTTTAGACAATCAGTAGACAAACAATGGAAATTGATTAAATCAATTTAAAATCAAAACTCACAAATCTGTAATTTCGTCTTGATTTCCACTGCTTTCCACACTTGCCACCATTCATTATTTATTCTTACTTTCAATAACCTTAGCCTATCACACTATCCTTTTACTGATTAGTCTGGCACGGCTCTTTTAGTCCCTCCTTTTCAGAGATTCTCTTGCAAACTCTGTAAAACTTAATTCAGGTCAAAGTTGATAACTATCTGCTTTACTCTGATTTTATTGCTAACTATAACTGTGACGAGACCAATCTCGCCACATTGCATTGGAGAAGCCTGGTTGCTCGCCTGCTGCCTTTGGACTATGGCCCCCTTTTAAAAGACTTTATTTTTGCCTGCAGAAAAGCTGTATTCGTGCTTTTCTGCCTGGGGTTCAGTAGATTTGTTTGAATGTGTTATACCCCAGATAGGAATCCCATGGAGCCCATTTGTATGAAACTGACTGTAAAGACTTTGGCTCCATGGCGATTAAACTGTATTCGTGTGGTCTGAGCGCCATTCACTTAATAATGTGCGCTCAGACCTGAGCTATCTGGGGATATGTGAAATGTCTGTGTTTTATGTATAAATGTGACTTTATGTATTTTAAAGTGTTTTGTGTCTTTTTGCAACCATGTGCTTAATGGAGTCTTGTGTCTGTCCTGGGAGATAATTGAATTACTTATCTCCAGGATAGAAGACTCTGAAACTGGTTTGGGCCAGAAAGCCATGCTTCATTTAGTCACAAAGGACTTTTTACTAACTTTTGAACCCTTTGTCTGATTTGTGCCATTTTTGAATATGTTGTTCCCCTGAATGGATTGATTGTGCATATGTAATTTTATGTGAATGTGATGTATGGTTTTAGAGTTATGAAAGTTGGGTAGAAAGTATGTTTTAACTGTATGTATAATTGAGTTTCCTCTCAGGATAAGGGGAGGGAATATGTGGGATGTAACTGTGATGTGATTGGTTGTTTTATACCTCCCTGTGGGCGGTCCTGTATTTGCAAGACTGTAATAAAAACCAGGCTGGGTGTGCCAGCACCTCAGACCACTGCTTGACCCTCAACACGGAGCCTTGTCTCGTTCTTGGGGGGATTCACTGTATGCTGTTAGAGACTGATTGCCAGGAGTGTAAGCTGATTGTCTGCTTTTCCTGTTCGTCTGCTAGCAGCTATTTGGGAGGTTCCAGTTCGGGAGTTGGAGTGCTATTTTGTATCCAGTTCGTGAGTTTTGGTGTTCTGCAGTAGCTGTGCCTGGATCTCTGGAAAGGGGGCCGATCGCCTAAACGGTTTTTACCCCTTGTGTGCAAAACGGTCCGTTACAATTGGTGGCAAGCGGTGGGATCGTTCCTACAGCCAGAAGGACAGCTACAGGAGACACCATTTCTTTGGATTTTACAATTTGAGGGCAACGCATGTCCCAGTACAGCGACCCTGACAGCACCAGCATGGAACCAGCAGTGGAGTATGACGAGGGTGCCATGGATGACCGAGATGCAGTCCGTAAAGGCATCTGGTACCAGGCACTGGGTATTGTGGAGTACCAGCGGGGCAAGAGACTCCCCAAGGAAGACCAGCGGTTGCAGAAGCGAGTAGCCCTGCGGATGCCCTTCCTGGGAGAACAGCCCCTGGATGAATGGGTGAAGGAATTGGAGCACCGGGTATGGCAGGAGATTTGGCTGGAAGATGCCTACCAGGCGCTCTGGTGGTATGGGGCACAGTACCTACCCTGGACAGCCGAGCATGACAAGCCAGAGGGAGAGGAGTTTGATGGTCCTGGCTTGTTATGGGAGTCATTTTCAGAGCTCGAATTTGGGAGCCCTACACAAGCCAGGTTCAGTGATCTCTTGGAGTGGAGGGAGAGCAGGTATGACTGGGACGACACTCACGAAATTGAGCAAGACCTGGTCCACCTGGTAACCCGGGAGATGGAGCTAGAACAGGGCTACCAGCAGCTGTTCCAATACAGTGAGAAGGCGCAGCGGGAGAGCAGCATGACAGACCCAGAGCCAGACCCATTCAGAGGGGACGAGATGGTACAGTTTTACTGGGAAGAACCCCAGGTGGCCGGTAGAGATGGGACCGAGGTCTCTCCACCGGTCCTGCAGGGAATTGGGAGCCCAGTCTCCATTCCCCAGCGGCCGCGTGATTTATTGGGAATTGGGAGCCCAGTCTCCATTCCCCAGCGGCAGTGTAAAGTGCAGGGAGAGGAGAGCAGTATCCTCCCTCCCCAGCGGCAGGCTGAGTTACAGGGGGCAGAGGTAGTTGTTCCTGCCCCCAGCAGCAGAGTGATATGCCGGGAAGGCAGCGTAAAGTGCAGGGAGAGGAGAGCAGCGTCCTCCCTCCCCAACGGCAGGCTGAGTTACAGGGGGCAGAGGTAGTTGTTCCTGCCCCCCAGCAGCAGAGTGATATGCCGGGAAGGCAGTGTGAAGTGCAGGGAGAGGAGAGTAGTGTCCTCCCTCCCCAGCGGCAGGCTGAGTTACAGGGGGCAGAGGTAGTTGTTCCTGCCCCCCAGCAGCCAAGTGATATGCCGGGAAGGCAGTGTGAAGTCCAGGGAGAGGAGAGCAGTGTCCTCCCTCCCCAGCGGCAGCGTGATTTTTGGGAATTGGGAGCCCAGTCTCCATTCCCCAGCGGCAGTATGATGCTTTGGGAATTGGGAGCCCAGTCTCCATTCCCCAGCGGCAGCACAGATCATTGGGAATTGGGAGCCCTGTCTCCATTCCCCAGCGGCAGAGTGTCCTACCGGGAATAGAGAGCCCAGTCTCCTTTCCCCAGCAGCAGGACTCTGTATTGGGAGCAGAGACAGTCGGTCTCCCTCCCCCACAGCTGGAAGTTTGTATGGGAGAGGAGCTTGTTACCCCCTCTCCCCAGCTGCAGCTTAATGTACAAAGGGGAGACAGTAAGCCCCACAACCGTGCAGATGGGACCGTAGTCTCTACACTGCCAGCACAGGGGGTAGGGACGGTCGGTCCTGCCCCCCAGCGACAGGGCTGTTTAGCCAAAGGGGAGACAGTCGGTCTCCCCCTCCAGCAGCAGAGATGGGTAACCAAAGGGGAGACGGTCGGTCTCCAGCAGCAGGACTGTGCATCAAAAGGGGAGACAGTCAGTCTCCAGCAGCAGCAGCAGAGCGGTGTATTTAAAGGGGAGACAGTCGGTCTCCCCCTCCAACAACCAGGCTTCCACCAGGCTACCCTCCCAGTAGCGCTGGCAACAGGGCAGAGTGCCGCTGGTCTCTGCCCACGCAGCAACCCACCAAGTCAGCATACCCGTACCCAGCCCAGCCGTGGTGAGGCACCTGGACATGGACAAGCTTCTCCTTTACCCAGGTGTAGTAACCATTTATTGTGGGTGGGCTGTGCTGTTGATTATTTGTTGTGGTTGGGCTG
>OW240920.1:41310971-41322413 GCA_933207985.1 Pelobates cultripes | reverse complement strand
CCCCTCCAACAACCAGGCTTCCACCAGGCTACCCTCCCAGTAGCGCTGGCAACAGGGCAGAGTGCCGCTGGTGAGGCACCTGGACATGGACAAGCTTCTCCTTTACCCAGGTGTAGTAACCATTTATTGTGGGTGGGCTGTGCTGTTGATTATTTGTTGTGGTGGGCTGCTGGACTAACAAGGGCACTGACCGGCAGGAGGTCAGATACCCTGTTAGTCTGTTTGGAAAAGGGGAGAGATGTGACGAGACCAATCTCGCCACATTGCATTGGAGAAGCCTGGTTGCTCGCCTGCTGCCTTTGGACTATGGCCCCCCTTTAAAAGACTTTATTTTTGCCTGCAGAAAAGCTGTATTCGTGCTTTTCTGCCTGGGGTTCAGTAGATTTGTTTGAATGTGTTATACCCCAGATAGGAATCCCATGGAGCCCATTTGTATGAAACTGACTGTAAAGACTTTGGCTCCATGGCGATTAAACTGTATTCGTGTGGTCTGATCGCCATTCGCTTAATAATGTGCGCTCGGACCTGAGCTATCTGGGGATATGTTACATGTCTGTGTTTTATGTAATAAATGTGACTTTATGTATTTTAAAGTGTTTTGTGTCTTTTGCAACCATGTGCTTAATGGAGTCTTGTGTCTGTCCTGGGAGATAATTGAATTACTCTCCAGGATAGAAGACTCTGAAACTGGTTTGGGCCAGAAAGCCATGCTTCATTTAGTCACAAAGGACTTTTTACTAACTTTTGAACCCCTTGTCTGATTTGTGCCATTTTTTGAATATGTTGTTCCCCTGAATGGATTGATTGTGCATATGTAATTTTATGTGAATGTGATGTATGGTTTTAGAGTTATGAAAGTTGGGTAGAAAGTATGTTTTAACTGTATGTATAATTGAGTTTCCTCTCAGGATAAGGGGAGGGAATATGTGGGATGTAACTGTGATGTGATTGGTTGTTTTATACCTCCCTGTGGGCGGTCCTGTATTTGCAAGACTGTAATAAAAACCAGGCTGGGTGTGCCAGCACCTCAGACCACTGCTTGACCCTCAACACAGAGCCTTGTCTCGTTCTTGGGGGGATTCACTGTATGCTGTTAAGGACTGATTGCCAGGAGTGTAAGCTGTTCGTCTGCTTTTCCTGTTCGTCTGCTAGCAGCTATTTGGGAGGTTCCAGTTCGGGAGTTGGAGTGCTATTTTGTATCCAGTTCGTGAGTTTTGGTGTTCTGCAGTAGCTGTGCCTGTATCTCTGGAAAGGGGGCCGATCGCCTAAACGGTTTTTACCCCTTTTGTGCAAAACGGTCCGTTACAATAACAATTCCTGGTCCTTCTATCTTACACATTCTAACAAACGATGGAAGAAAAAAATGTCCATGCATTCATTATCTTCTGCAAAGATTATGGCAATCCCTATCTTCAGGGATGGTGCAAATGCCCAGATTTTCCCCTTAAAATTATCACTGTGTTCTTTACCTACTACTCTTGTCTCACCTCTTCCGCTTGTTTTTGCACCAGAAGATCTACAGAGAATCCCACTGTCTTGAAGGATTTTCCATAGACCTCTATTTTGTACTTTTGTGGCTGTTACATAATTCTGTCACAGTTCTTCTTTAATGGATATTTAAATGCCTACATTGTGACTATGGATTTCATTCATAGTGCATGTGCCAACATGACAAACAAACAAACCAGTGTTTTTGTTTTCTTTTGTCACCACATATCACAATTAGGTGAACTGAACTGTTGAGTTCAACTACAATGCCAAGTGCGGTAATATCACACCTTCTTAAATTTCTCACAATGCTTTGGAAGGCCATTTTTAGGATAAGATCTAATTTAGGACAAAAGTGAGCTTTACTGAGCTAATGTCTCGTTGGGGCTGTTTAGCAGCCACGACCACACACAACATTGGCCAATGATTATCCAACAGCCTACGTGTAAGGTGGTTAAGTAATATGTTTACCTCTATAAAGAACTACTCAAAGCACGTGAAAAGCCTCACAAGTCCCAGAGAATCTAAACCCCGGAGCGATCAAGTGGAACATCGGGATATGCATTCCAATTTAAGTTAGTCCTAGCATTATGGAACCAATTTGTAATATTCTTTACGGACTGATAATCTTCTTTTTTCACTGGATAATCAATCCTATAAAGCAAATGATCCACCTTTAGAAGTTGATTTTCTGCCAAAAGGGCGGATTATGCTTTATTGACTGTCACATAAGGCAGGATAGCAGAAAGTAGATTGTCAAATAATTTACCGTCTATTGTTAGAGGCAATCTCCAACCTATCCTAAAGGGATAAATGATAGAATGAAATATGAAAATGAATTCTAGATGATACTTATTTTTTTTCGTTAAGCTTTTTATCCAGAGCCATGTCTAATTCCTTTAACCAACACTTGAGAAGTGTCTTTTATATCAGCATGTTTGCAGCAAGCTTGACATTTCCTTCAAAAGTCTTGTCTGTAATGGCTGTAATAGAGTTTCAAATCCTCTGTGTTGTAGAGAGAATTAAAAGAAGAAAATATACTAAGCTCTTTAGTAAAGCTTAATACCAATCTCTCCTTTCAAATGTTTTCATACTTTATTTTTTTCAATTTTTTTTAAGAAAGTTTGATTAGCATCATCAAGAGATATTCAAAGTATGTTCTCTCAAGGACTGTCACTTTCTCATTCTACATGCATATAACAATGAAATTAACCTATTAAATGCCAGGTGGTTTTATAACAATTAGATTCCAAAGCTAAAGAATTAAAGGGAAACAATGGGGTAAAAAAAGCCTCACCCCAACTTCTTTAATGCTTTATAAACATAATGCTTTAAAAATAATGAAGAGAAATAAAGTTAAAAAAATAAAAAAATAAAATAACAAGAAACATATCTTCAAAGTTACATTTCATGGACTTTTTTTGGCCAGGCAGACGACTCTCTCATCTGTCATCGAGTCTCATAAACTTCTGCACAGCCGGGGTCTATGGAGTTTATCATGAAGAACAGCTCTGTGCATCACATAGCATGATTGGATCGTCTCTGTAGATTAATAGTGGACATAACACAGGTTCTGTCAGTTTACACACAGCCCGGGTCAATCTTTACTGAACCAATCTGCCGAACTGTGGTCTGTGCTTGCATAGGTCCTGGCTCAGCTCTGTCTCCTAGGATTTTGGTGTACAGTGTCCAGAACTGAATGCAAAATCTTGGACAAAATTAACATACGCAACTCAGAGCTCTCATTCTAAACTGACTGATTGACAGCTCAGAGAAGCCACCTTATAGCTGCAGTGACTTTTACAAACCTTTGCAGTTCTTTGCAATTTTTGGAGAATTGACAAGGAAAATACATATTTTGTATCTTAAAAAAAAAAAAAAAGACCCGGATTGGAGAATTTTTACCATATAGTTATAATGGCCTAAATTCCTTTGTCCTATACAACAAATTTAATTTAGTACTCTCTAAATAAACTGTAAGCAGAAGCAATGAACAGACCCCTTCCCAGACTCAAAGCCTTGAATTCTTATCCCACAAACCTTTATCCACTAGAGGTTTAAAAGATATGTAGTTTATCCTCTAGTCACAATTTATTCATAATCTACACTGTATGGGGAGACTGGGAGTAGGGAAGTCTGTGTACGATAACCTATCATCAAGTGTAGGTCTCTGATTTTTAGAGTGTCTTTTGAATTCTGTCTGATTAACATTCCATTTTATAAAGGACTATATATTTGGGTGGGATGATATTTTCACTGAATAGTGAGTAAAAGGGATGAGCAGGGGTTAAGGAAGTCTTACATTTCAACATTGAAAAAACAGACAGTGGCAGAATGTCTTTGCTCTCCCAGGTAGTGAAACGGTTACATAATTACATCATCACGAGCCGTAGGATTGAAATGCAATAAAAACATTCCTTTGTGAAAATTCCCAACTGTGTTTCTAAATTACATTTGAACATCTAGCAGAAAAAAAATTATGAATCAGTCATCACCGTATAATAGAATACAAACATCACTCATTCTGAAAAATAAACTCTTGTGTACTCAAGGGGCTCTATTTATTTGGGATTATTTGAATTCTCGGTACATAGCAGCTCTCTGAGTCTCTGTAATTACATAAATGATTACCAGTGGAGCTATGTACGTAAAAGATGCTGTACTGCTTTGTAGGAAGTAAATCATGACACTTTTTATTCACTAAGAAGAGCTTTGTATTAAATTTACAAATTAATAAGAAAATATAGATCAAAATCAAAGCTCATCTTTTTCCCCCACTTTGTCTATGGTCAAGTATATTTTTTATACAGTTTTCAAATCACCAGTGCACCAAACAAACCCCAAGTGGTAAATTAACTTTTTTTTAGGATACATTACCTTCCTGTGCAGATATTACCATTTTCTAAATAATAAATATTCTTAATAGAATGGTATATAGGCTTTAAACAAAAGACATTTTTGTTTACAGTAAAGGGTGACTCTAAACTCAATAACCACTATAGATAATTGTTGTGGCTATGGTTTAAGGATTCTATGGATGCAATCCCTCTGTTTTTTTTGTCAAATCACTTTCAAAATTCAAAATAGCCCAGTTGTAGAAATTGCTCTGTTTTAGGGCTAATTTAAAATGTACTTTAAATTCAATATTGATTTTACACTTTAAATATACAACCTTGTATTTTATTTTTCTATAGAGATATGTTAAATGCATTGAATATGTTAAATATTAGCCTAAGGCTTTGAAACTATTGCTGTCTGGTTTAGTAAACTTCATAGGATAATGGCCACTGCAAATTTCTACATCAATGCTTTTTAGGTAGCTTGCTCATAACTTTGTTGTTTTATTAAAAACGAATTTTAGAAATATGTGTATTAAGGCTGTCCTCAAAATACAAGCAGTTTTCATTGGTCTTCATATTGCACAATGCAATGGGCAATAATCGCTTAATACTATCCTATAATTTTCAGATTTACACAAGCCGTAAAGTCAAATGGTGCATTCTAAACAACAAATGTTACTTTTACCACAAAGTGTCATGCTAGTGTGACACCAAAAAGACAGCAGAATGTGGTTGAAACTCTGTCAGATACAGACTGTCCATGAGAGGCAACTCTGGTTCATCTCTGAGGCAGTACACAGAAATTCAATATACAAAGAAAAGGCACGCTCTCATCTTAAATGAAGGATTATCATCATGAGAAGATGGTGGATAGACATGCTACAAGGGAGACCTAATGACCTCTGCTGCTGGAGTTGCCACAGGAAATAAGGTCTCTACTCTGGAATTTAAGTGACAGAAATCGCCCCGGCTTTCTTTCTTCATCTCCAGAGGCATTTTTTTTTGTTACTCTGAAAGATTTTTAATTTAATTTAGTGTGTGTGTGTGTGTGATAATTTCGTTATCCTGGGGGCTTGCAATCATGTGTGATATAAAGTTCTCTTGTTTGTGATGGACCCTATCTTTCATTCTAAGGTATGGGTTTTTTTTATAATAGGCTGTTTTCTGAAGTCAGAAAAATTGTTAAGTGCTAAACTCAACAGCTTTGTGAAATAAAAATACATGCAATATAACATAGTATAAAATGTAATTATAGCACTTAACATAAGGATTTTTTTTTTTATTTATTTCGTATAAATACTATTATCCAAGTTAAGATTAATTATTTTAAAAACTCGAAATGCAAATGGGTATTTTTCTGAACCCCCAAAATACCTTGAATTTGAACTATAGGTTTATTCCACTGTTTCTCTTCAAGTGCCCCTATATATTATATATTGGTTTTTAAGGGACAGAAAGGGCTTTCATTTGACATCCTATATGTATACCTATCACAACATTATTTGTGAATAAAATATTAAAAATTGGATAAATTTGGGAAAAAAAATGTGTTTTTCACATTATTGCTTATAGTAAGTTTTACACATCCATTGAACTTAAATAAAAATAACTCAAAATAACTCAAAATAGATTAGTATATCGGTACTGATTGTTAAATGCATAATATGTATAGAATTTAATTAATTTTTGGTAGTTACCCCTAACCTTATACCAACCCCTAAAATAATGCTGTCTCAGCCATACCCCTTACCCAATGTTTACACTAATGTTTACACTAACAGTATGCCTGAATTAGTCTTACCTCTGACTTTAATGCTACACTATCCCTCACCCTAAACCATCATTAACCCAAACCATAACACTAACTCAAACCCTGCCTTACTCTTACCCCTAAATCTAACCTTACCCTAACCCTGACATTACTCCCAATCCTAACCCTAACCTTAAGAAAATCTTCTACTAATGTCTATTCTGATATAAGAAAATTAGATCCCTATTTAACATTGTGTCTGTGACACTACTGGCTGTTTTAATAATTACATTAAATGTAATTATGAATGGAGTCTGCTTCCCAGCTAATTACATTATGATCTGAGCAGGATAGCTGGCAAAGCCTAGCAATAGTCCCAATCGGCTGGGGACAGGCTGGTAGACCCTGCCAGGATCTTTTCATTCCCTGGGCGGGGGGTTCTCATTTAAGCAGCGTGCAGCCCAGAAAAAACATGGCTGAGCACGATCACTCAGTTGCAGTTTTATAAATGAATTTAAAGGGCTCCAAGCAGACTTCCAGCACTGCTTAGAGCTCATCAGTCAGTCTGGGGCCACTGAAAATTGGTGAGGTTACTGGTAGAAGCAAGGATTCAATCATGTTCACACCAAATCTGTAGGGTGTTCCATGCCTACTGTTGCGTCTCCTGGCCCGCCGCATGGCGCAGCTGTGCCCGACCGGCATGACCTCGCTGATATTGCAAGCTTACCTGCTCGCCGGCGAACTGGGAACTGCTCCTCTGCCCCAAATCAAAGATGGCGCTGACCACGTGGTCCCACACGCCACAAGCTCCGCCCCTCAAATTTATACAGACGTCCGCGTGACATCACAACGTCAACACACGCGCATGTTCTGGGGTCAGAGGTCACCCTCTGACCAATCAGAGCCCAGAGAGGGATATTTAAATCCCTAATTCACTCCAGTTCCTTGCCCTGTCGTGGCTTCCTGTTCCTGGTTCCCGAGAGTGCGTTTATCTTTGTGAATCTGACTTCCTGGTATCCTGATCTTGGCTTTTCCCTGGTTATTCCGAATTCTGGTTCCCCTGACTTGGCTTGTTTAAACGGTATCTGAGTATTTCTGGATTCCTTGACCTCGGATTTCCCTTTGACCATTCTCTATCTCTAGCGGATTAGTCCGACCATTCTAAGGTCCGGTTTACGCTCTGTCCTTTTATTTCCTTTCCTTTTTTTTGTAAATGTTTACATAGTTTCTGCGTGTTGGACCACACTAGCAGCTGTGACACCTACTCTGTGTAGGATGGCATGGAACTTCCTAACATTGGGAAAGAGTTAAAGATTGCATGGCCAAGATTTCATTAGTGATACTGAATGGGTTAAATAAGTATCGGGTAAGAGCCTATCTATTCAGACGTGAGATTTATATTCACAAAATAAATGTAATAAAATAAATGTTAATTTACGTCCCGAGTCATGAAATTTGGGATTAAAGGGACACTGTAGATACTGTATCTGCTTCATCTCATTGAACCTGTTCTAGTGTGTGTAGTCCCCTGGTACTAACCTTCCCTTCAGCGTTAAACAGTTTTTAATGATTTTATTTTAATGATAAATGAGAGTCCCCTCTCTGTGCTGCCTCAATCCCCAAACGGAGCCAGCCAAATTCCCAAAGAGAACTCACTATGAATGTAGTTGCAACAGTACACCATGCACAAAATGTAGAATCGTTATTACCCCAAGTGACAATAAGTGCAATTTGAGTGGAGTCATATAGCTTAGTATGGTACTCTATACGTATAGATTCCTTCCTTCCTGCCTTCCGTTAGTGATACAAGTGAACCCTGGTCAACACCCATCTGAACAAAGGCTGTTGAACAGGAGACACTTCTTCTCAACTGACTGGCTGTAAAACATAGGAGTAGGAATATGACCAAAAGAAAGCAGCAGTAATTTAATTAACTCTTACAAACTTTACAACCTCAGGCAGCTGTAAAACGACTGACCAAGTTCATGGGAGCTTGGCTTACGTTTTATTTTGTTTTTGTTTGTTTGATCCCTTAAGACCGCAGCCAAATGTACAAGTTGTGATCAAAACAAAATGTAAACAAAACCTGGCACTTGCGCTATATGTCTGTCCAACCGCAATTCACCTCTTTCATATTAAATGCACCCAAACTTATCATATATCATTGTATTCAGGGGAAACAGGGCTTTCATCTGACATCTTTACTTATGGAACATCATTTAATATGAATAAAATATAAAAAAAATGGGAGAAAATAAGATTTTGAAATTTTTTTTCTTAGTTCTACGTAACATTTTAACTGTGAATGTCAAAATACTGTTTGCTTTTACTGCAATAAAATACACATATTTGTATTCAGCCATATCTCACGTGTAAAACAGTACCCCCTATGTACAGGTTTTATGGTGTTTTGGGAAGTTACAGGGTCAAATATTGCATGTAACATTTTTCATTTTTTTCACATTGAAATTCTCCAGATTGGTTACGTTGCCTTTGAGACCATATGGTAGCCCTGGAATAAGAATTACCCCCATGATGGCATACCATTTGCAAAAGTAGATAACCCAAGGTATTGCAAATGGGGTATGTCCAGTCTTTTTTAGTGGCCACTTGGTCACAAACACTGGCCAAAGTTAGTGTTAATATTTGAAAATGCAAAAAACTAATTTGAATGCCAATTTTGGCCAGTGTTTGTGACTAAGTGGCTACTAAAAAAGAATGTACATACCCCATTTGCAATACCCTGGGTTTTCTACTATTGCAAATGGTATGCCATCATGGGGGTAATGTTCATTCCTGGGCTACTGTACGGTCTCAAAGGCAACATAACCAACCTGGCGAATTTTAATGTGAAAAAAACTGAAACGCAAGCCTTATATTTGACCCTGTAAAACACCATAAAACCTGTACATGAGGGGTACGGTTATACTCGTGAGACTTCGCTGAACACAAATATTAGTGTTTCAAAACAGTAAAACGTATCACAACAATTATATCGTTAGTGTAAGTGCCATTTGTGTGTGAAAAATGCAAAAAATGTCACTGTCACTGACGATATCGTTGTTGTAATACATTTTACTGTTTCAAAACACTAATATTTGTGTTCAGCGAAGTCTTCCGAGTAAAACAGTGCCCCCCATGTACAGGTTGTATGGTGTCTTGGAAAGTTACAGGCTTAAATATAGTGCAAGCAAATTAAATTCCCTGAACTTTCGGCCTGGGTTGTCAAGCAGGTGACAGGTCCCACTAATTGTAATTAATAAAATGACCTAATTTTGTAAAATTATTACATAAATATATACGTAGAATTATTATATATATATATATATATACGTGTGTATATATATATATATATGTATATAATGAATTTTTTTTTATTTATATATAGGTATATATATAGTGATATATACGTATATACTTATGTATATAGATATAAAAATTATTTCATTCTACATGTATTTTGATATCAATATATATATAAAATAATTTTAAAATACAGTTAGAACGAAATTACACATGTAAATATATTTTTTATTTATTTATTTATTATTATTTTTTTTATTTTAATATTTAACGTATTTACATATTTATTTTTTATTATATATCAATATATATATAATGAAAAATATATATATTTAATCAGTATCATTGTACATGTATTTTGATATTAATACATACATATATATATATATATAATTATGTATATATTAATATTAAAATGCATGTAGACAGTGTATGTGTATGTGTGTATATGTATAATATATATGTTTAATAAATATATATGATCTAAGTATATATTATTTATTTTTACACTGATTTAAACTGTTTTATTTTATTTTCAGGCAGCAGGGGGAGTACCTGTCATTACAGGCACTCCCCCTGCTGGCAATGCCTTGGACGGCTATGCCGTCCATGTGATCTCGAGGTCCTCGCAAGGACCTCGCGATCACATGGCCCAGGAGGGCCGAAGAGGATGGAGGGGGACTCCCTGGGCTCCCAGGTGAGTCTTCATACTGCGAACGCCGGCATGGGATCGTCGGCAACCGGGTAAGTACATAAGATCGCAGGGCGTTTAGAGCCATCTAAATAAGGATGGCATAGAATGCCCTGCGATCTTAAAGGGTTAAAAACTTTCTTGGTTTGCCCTGGTGTTTTTTTTCCTTTTTAAATACTAGAAAAACTCCTAAAATAATGCTGCTCCAATTACATACTGGGAAAAGTGAATGGGTACGAGTTATAGCCTCTAGGGTCACTCCTCCACACCTTAGGATGATATAGGTAGGACAAAGTGGCCAGGGTGGCTCAAAGACACATAATATTGCATTTACCTGAGGTACCTACAGGTTCCTAGAAGATAGAGAAGATACCAGGTCTGAAGGCAGAGGCAGAAACAGAACTGATGATTCTAGGGAGGGAGTAGAGAGGGAGAAGCATTCTGAAGCATTGCATTGTGGGTGATTCTAGAAAAAATGAGAGTAGCTGAACAGACATGTAAGACAGAATAGTGGTAAATACTGGGCTTTTTCAGTCAATCAAGATGAGCAGTGTGTTGTAAAATGTTGACATCACACTACACCACTAACTATTGTTAAACCTAAAACATAGGATGCAAATAACTATTGAACTTACTTTAAAAATTCAGATTGCTGGGATATTTATTAGTATGAAGTTAATAGAAAAACTTGCATTTAAACTTTATCCAAAATTAGGTGCCCTGTACAGAAACATATCCTGCCTAAGCCCTACAGTAAAGGAAAAGATTTTACAGCAAATGCTGATGCCAATCATTGATTATGGGGATGTAGTATATGCACCTGCACTGCAAACCCACCTTAATAAACTTAATACGTTGTATAATTCGTTCTGCCGATTTGTGCTACAATGTAATTACAGGACTCACCATTGTGACATGCTAATAGAACTAAACTGGCTGTCACTGAATGCTCTCCCCGGCTGTTCCCACCTCCTATAACCTCCGATCCAGTACCAGCACTTTACTTAGTCTACCTCAATACAAAAAGAAAGCAGCCCGATCCTCCTTCTCCTACAGAGCAACACAATTATGGAAAAATCTCCAGCACACTTTCACATCTTCCCCAAGCCTAGAATCCTTTCAGAGATCCCTCTCTACATACAACAAAATACAACACCACAGTGTAAATAGTGTAGTAACTTAAGTATAAAATACACATATCTCTAAATATAAAATAGGCAGCCTCCCAAGATCGTAACCCAAAAGTGACCTTATTACAATATATATGGAAAAACAGAGGATATATGGGATACGGCTGGACACAGTCTAAAACAAGGAACATAAAAGAATATATAGTGTAATACAGTTATATACACGTATTAGTGCACCAA
>OW240920.1:41235918-41310871 GCA_933207985.1 Pelobates cultripes | reverse complement strand
TGTCTCAAAGAGATATAGAAATTTAACTCCGCATTGTACTGTTTTAATCATAAGCAAGATATAAAAAAGTTCATTTGTCCTTTTAAAACCAACGTGAGTCGGATTTTCTCTATGGATTCTCAAGACGTGGCGATTGTAACTGCAGGGCTCATCTAGCTGAGGCTTACGTGCTTTGACCTAAGCGAAATCCCACCAATTTATATCTAAGTAATGCAACTATAAAATGAGACCCTATAAATGTTTTCTCCGAAGATGATGTGATATGCTTTAATTAGGGTTTAGACTTGTCATTAAATCATTTTTATTCTAATTTGAATTCTTAAAATGGGATTATAATGACTTTGAATACTACACCACTGTGGATATACATATAAAACAATGGATTTATTCATTCTCTCCTCCTCTAAATGTCTTCATAACTTGATCATTACACCATTAATATATAATCTATATTATGTCTTTGAAGCAAACCATTGTCAATCTTAATGAATATTCTCAACAATTTAGAAATCACGGTCTATATAGCCGATTAATTGTCTATTCTTAAATTCCCATTGGAGCTCATCTTATTAGTATTTTTTAATGTCTTTTCAATGTTCTAAAAAGCTTGAAAGCATTTACTGCATCGTGTTGTCCTTGTATTTTGAATGTGTTTTGTTTCTGTTTTTTTCAAATACTTACCTAGAGCAATTCACATGTCTGTGGCATTAACACGCCACCTGTTTTATACTAATTAACTTCATTATTCTAGATATTGGTTTATCTAACACCTCTAAATCACAACTCACTGTTCAAGTTGCTGTTCAAATGAAAACCACTAAGGTTTAATTCACAAAAACAATATATGATTTACATGGTAAAATGTTTAGGTACACTGTCCATTTTTTTTAAAGTTGGAATTACCTTTTAACGGTACGTTAGCCCTGACAATATGTAAAAGTGTCCTAGCGCTTATGTGTTGAATTAGGCAGCAGATTAGAAAAATTACTAGCAGGCAGGTCCATGCATTATAACTGCTAACATTTGTAGAATTTAACAGCTACATTCCCTGAATTATAACCTATGGATGGCACTTGAAGTCCACATTACTGTGCTGAATTCCATGTCTACTTAAATATTCTAGAAAACGTGCAGCTCTGGGCAGATTCTATGACTAGATGCAAGTTTATCTCTAAATCTGGCTAGCAACCTTCCACTGAACTAATAGTGGGAACTGTTATTTACCAATATATACAATGTTTTTAACCTATTCTCAGTAAGAATGGCAATATGCTGGCCTATTGCTGTGCTGCCAATGCCACCTAGAACATTGTAGGTTTTTGTTCTGTTTTAATTATTAGTCAATTAATAAGTGGATATAATTTCAATACAGGGAACCTCATGTCTGGATAACAAAACACCAAACAGGATCTTTTAAGTTATCAAATTATCTAAAAAAAGAACGGTACAATAAAACAAAGGACTTTACAATTAATTTATTTTCTCAGATCCAAAATTTCTGTAAAATAAACTAACCCTCTATGTGTAAGTCTCACTCCATTCCACCACAGCCTTCACCTTGCAGAGATAAGAATTTCCTTGCCAGGGCTGTGGTCAGTTCCTTTGTAATGCACAGGTTTCCAAGCACACAAGAAGACTTATGTACAGGCTGCAGCGACAGTCTGTAGTGCTCTGTATTGCATAGCTACCTGATTATAGCAAGGTACCGTATGTAAGTTTTACAAACACCAAAAAGTATTATTTCAGTAACTTGATGGTATTTTAGGGCAGCTATATCATTATATATACCCTCAAATAGCATTTAAACATTTTTTGTTGCACCTTCAACATGTGATAAAAGTTGTATTTATGGTTTCTACACTGACATTTAACACTTTGACTACAATTTAATTTTTCAAGAGAATGAATACTATAAGATAGGATGTCTAGTATCTAAAATATTTCTTTAATATTAAAATAGAAAAATCTGTACATTTAAATAAATTCATTGTTTAGATTTCTATGTAAAATTACTATTTCATATATCTGTTAGCTATTCATGCTGGTTTTCTAAGAAATAATGACAGCTAATTCACCATTACATCTCTAAGAAATGGAAATAAGAGATTTCACATTTAGTGGCTGTCAGAATGATTGCCAATAAAGGTGCTTCCTCATTCCATACTCAAAGGTTTTCATGACCAACGTCATCACATACAGCACAATGACACAAATACATCCAATAAAAAGCATTGGAATGGTGGAACCTGGGTATTACTACACACGCTCCCTTACTTATAGTCTGTCCTGCTGTTGGATAACAGGTCAGTTATATGGTGATATTTTTACTTTTTGTATTTGGGGCTGTGGGGCTCAGCAATCTAAACAACAATAACAAGCTTATAATAAAAATACATTTATTTTTAATTCTATAATGTTTCTTCAAGTATCTCTGAAGACATTCCAGGACAGTTGGAATTCCAGAGTTTGTCTGTCTGGGGACATCACACAGATATTTAGTATATCTGAACGTGACGACAGGTATTCATTACAATGCAGCATTACCATTTTTTAGAAAAGTCCATGTTTTTCATCCATGCCATAGATTGTTTCTGTGAGGTATGATTACTGAAATGTTCCGGTGAAAGATGTGTTTTTTTCAAAAACTGATTGTGTGTATCAGCTATAGATAATAGCAGAGTGTCATTTCTATTAACATTGTAGCAGTTTGTCAACCAAACGAGACATCTATGAGCAGTTTAGCTGTTATAAATCACAGACTGTCTATGAAGCCTTGATAAACTGCTTGCATCTTTGCTGTCTACAGAGGTGGAGCATGGTCATCAGGAGACTCATGGGAGATACATTTTGGTTCCTCATTGGGACGAAGACAATACAATGTATAATGACCTTCATCTCTGAATGAATAATGCAACAAATATTGGCTTCCACTAGAGATGCTTTGAGAATTTCTGTATCATGAGCTGTGTGTTTCTATGAAACCACTAAATTGGCACTAGGCTTGTTTTTCCTGTGAGGTTATATCTTCAGGAGACTTGAAAGATTCAAAGACTATCTAGTAGTTTGAAGAGTAATTCACACCAGTGTTATAAATGACTGGTTTGGTCATCATAGTTATAAGCGTCTAAAGTAAAAACCAAAACAAAAAACCTCTGCGTTCGTCAACAGAATGTAAAAACAGATTGTAAACGGTTTTAAAATATTTTAAATGGTTCAGCTATTTTTAAAGTGGACTTCAAGTAAATGCGTGGTTTTGGGTAAATTATACAATTTCATTTAAACATTATAACAGGGAAACTGACGACAAATGTAGAGTTAAATTATCTACTTACCCTAGGAGTTCATTCTTGATGCTGTGAGCTGTATGTTTGTCTCTGCACTGTCAATGATAAGCACGCCATTCTACATTGCCTAGAGAGCCATCAAGTACTAGGCACTGGTCGATGCCGCGGCTATCACTGCACAGATACACACAGCCACTGCGAGAATCATTCTTGTAGTTTATACCTTTATCCTGGTGGTAAACAATACTATTTTAAACTGGAAGCAGGTCTCAATTTTTCCACTGCTTTAGTTTAAATTGTATATTCTTTGTTTCATTCTGTTTCTATTGAAATCAGCACTTTTATAAATGAATGCTAAATTTCAATCAGACAGTCAGTAGGGGTTTTTGGAAGGTCAGTTCTGTGGAGCTAAAGGCAAAGGTAGGCACTTGTGAAGAGCACCTGCCTTTGAAATACTTCTCAGTACATAATTTTGACAAATACAGCTCACTACGAAGTCTGTAATTGGACATCTGCCCACATGAACATCTGATCCACGTGGCTTTTCTATGAGTAGCCTCTGATTATTCCTCGGCACAGACAAGAAAACCTGTGTCGGGATTAGGATGGGAGATCTTGCTGTAGCTGCGGATATTGCAAAGCAAGATTTCTGAAAGCCCCCCCAAAATATATGCAAAAAATGTACTCAATCATAATTTTTTATGGAGTATTCCTTTAAAGCCTAGTTGAACACTCAAACCAATTTTTCTTTGACTTCTGGGGTAGTTACGTGGACAGGTAATCGATTTTTGTTGGGCAGTTTGCTTGTCCTGAGCGGAGGTGTGTTTTAGGATACTATATTGATAATGTGCATTTTTTTTGCTCTCAAATAGATTTTGATGAAAATAAAATGTATTGCTTGGCATTTGTTTTTACATCAATGTAAGCAGCTAGACGTTAAGCTGATAAAACTAGTTTTATCTGTGACTTGTTTTTTTGTGAGTGACAGAGTTAAATTCCCCAGTTGATGCTTTTTTCTCTACTTTAGACGATTTCTCATTTTGTTCTAGTTTATTAGTTGGGATCGCTCACACTAACTGGGGAATAGACCTCGTATTCTGTATCTCTTTGTTTATTTCTTGAAAATGAGA
This sequence comes from Pelobates cultripes, assembly GCA_933207985.1. Taxonomy (NCBI): domain Eukaryota; kingdom Metazoa; phylum Chordata; class Amphibia; order Anura; family Pelobatidae; genus Pelobates; species Pelobates cultripes. The sequence continues at coordinate 41,306,457 of OW240920.1, read as the reverse complement.
AATGTACAAGACAAATGCTAGTGTGTCTTCCAGTGTAACTGACTTATAGCTCATGATACAAAAAAAGACAATAACAAAACAAAATTCAGTATATAATGAAAATAATAGCCGGATGCCTGGAGACATCACTGCATGTTTTTGGCACAAGGGACAGGAAATGTACCTGCAAATGTGATGTATAACTAAATATCTTAAAACTAAAGCTGGTAAGTCATTCAACTGCTTCCTGGTGGATGACATGGGCAGTCATGACCTAAAGACATTTCCTTAAAGGAACACTTCATGCACCATAACTACTACAGCATACTATAGTGTTTACAGTGCCAGGAGTGCTCTTGTGCTCCCCTCTAATGTAAGTTGTCAAACCATGGTTATTATTATTTATATAGTGCCAGCAAATTCCATAGCACTGTACAACACTTTGATTCTTGTTTCCACCAGGTGGCACTCGACTCTCTCCCAGTAGGGAGACTCGTACAGCTTAAGAGCTTCTATTAGGGCTCCAGTGAAAAGCCATGCAGTGCCAGGCTAGCTCATTGGTCCTGCTGATAATAATCAGTTTACATCCTCCTTCCCCCATAGGACAGAAGATTCACTAGAAGCACTAGATGGTGATCCAGTGCAAAGGCATTTAATTTGCCCCTTACCTAAATCAAAATCTATAGGCCATTTAGGATAATATGACAGGAATAACAGTGAAAATTAGATTTTAGCCATATACTTGAATGGAAATATCTTCACATTTAGCACATTTTGGGAATATTGTTTTGGCATGATCACTATTGACTATTGAGTTTAGGGATGTAATGTATCAGTCTTATTGTATGTGTATAGTTTGTGTATGCATAGCAAAGTATGTGTATGTAGCTGAATGTGTGTTTAAGAATTTGTGTGTGTAATAGGTTATGTGTGTGTAATAGTGTCTACGTGTGCAGCTGTTTGTGTAGTACTGTTTGCGTGTAGCAGTGGCTGTAGAATGTGTGTGTGTGTGACAAAAAACATACATACATAAAAGAGACAGGTACACATACATACAGACAGACATACAGACAGACACATACAAGACATACATACAAAGTCACACATAAAACAGACAGGCAAACATACAGACAGATAGACAAATACATACATACAAACAAACACACACATAATATTTAAGTCACCCTCCTGTTTCCTACCTTTTAGGTGCAGGAGGGGGACTTTCCTTGGGGTCCAGTTGTGGTTCAGGTTGGTGGGACTCAGAGTTCCCACTATGACTCCCTCTGCTTCCTTCCGCGCGGGCTCTCAGTGATAGCTGGGAGGAGTGATGGGGAGTCACTTCCTCCCAGTGCTGACCAGGCCCCCTGACAATCCATCTCCATCCGGTGGCCCTGACAGCATGGGCCACCAGATGGCACCTTAACATGTGGTCCCGGCGGTTTGCCGCGCGGGCCGGAGCCGAAAATTATGATGGTGGGCACCCATCCCCTGGAGTGATGGGCCCGGTCACAGCTGCGACCCCTGCGACCGCTATATGTACGCCAGTGACTACAATTCATACCTAGGTCCTAATTTAGAGTTCTGTTATTTCAGCTCATTCATGCCATACCTCATTTTAGCGGTCTTTGCTCAGCCTCGTTTTAAATGATCCATGCCACTCTTTTATTTCAGTTACATTTTGCCATACTTCATTTTAGCTCATCATGCTCCATTTTAGCTCACCAATGATAATTTAATGTTGCCCCAAAACCCCATATAGCCCCAAACAATAATTCCTTATCTTCTGTAAAATTGAGGCTTGATGGAATAATGGCAAAGTCTTCACACAGACTGCAGATGCATTTGGAGGATATGGCATTGTTACTTTGTTATTTTTTGCCTCTAGCAAGCCTCCTGAGTTATAACACAGATTGGAATGGTCACTGAACATTGAACTCGATCAATCGATCAATCAATCAATCAATCAATCAACCAATCAATATACATATATATAGACACAAAGATTGAGAGTGTATTCACAAAACCAGTAATTGTGAATAATTGGCACGGGGATAGCAAAAACTTATGCCAACATTGAAAAACTGAAAATTCTCTCAGCTTGCTGTTTTTCAGCTTTTTGGGCCCAATATGAGCAATTCTGTGGAGAAGCCATGTGTAATTTCTCCACAATTTATAGAATAAACTTACTCATGTTTTCTAACTACAAAGTATAAAACCAGCCATAATAAATTGTTACCGAATATAGGCCTTGATTTAACCCCTTCACGCCGTTATGGCGTTCTATGCTGTCCCGCTTTAATTGGGCTTTAAAGCCGTTGCGGCGGCATAGAACGCCGTAACGGCTTTGAGCCCTGGAGTGCCCGGGATACTTATGCTTCGGGAGGACTGCCTCACAGCCCAGGCAGCCCTCCCACGGCAAATGAGGCCCCGGGGGCCATGTGATCGCTCTCAAAGATCTGCCAGCAGGGGGACTGTCTGAAATGTCAGACAGTCCCCCTGATGGTAGGAAATTAAAAAATAAATAATTAGACATGTGTAAAATAAAATATATATATTTATAAATATATAATATATGTATATATATTAAATATATAATATATATACATATTATATATATGTAACGTCATACATAGTGTATTTTAATATTAAAGTAAGCACATATATTAGTATTAAAATACACTTAAAATGACATTACATATATATAATATGTAAATATATATTATATATATAATAGATATATACACATATATTATATATATATCTACGTATAATTACAATAATAAATAAATAAAATAATAAAATTAATAAATAAAATATTGAAACAAAATTTAATATAAATTATATATTCATATGTAATTTCATTCTAACTGTATTTTGTTATTAATATATATATATATATATATATATATATATATATATATATATATATATATAGGTAACAAAATACACTTAGAATGACATTCTATATATATCTATCTATATATAAAATACAAATAAATGCAAATATCTATATAGATAAATACATATAATTACATAAAATATTACATTAGTATACAGGTAGAATTTAAAAACCTATAAATGCATATATATTAAAATTCTACGTGCATATTTAAGTAATCTTTTAACATAATTATGTGACTTGATTAATTAAAATTTGATTGACATGCCTGACAACACAGGGAGAAAGTGCAGAAAATTTAATTCGCAAGCACTATATTTGACCCTGCAACTCTCCAAGACACCAAAAAACCTGTACATAGGGGGTACTGTTCTACTCGGGAGACTTCGCTGAACTCAAATATTAGTGTTTCAAACTGGTAAATTGTATTACAACGATGATATTTTAAGTAAAAGTGAAGTTTTTTGCATTTTTTACAAATGAACGGCACTTTTATGGACTATATTATTGTTGTAATATGTTTTACTGTTTTAAAACACTAATATTTGTGTTTAGTGAAGTCTCCCGAGAATAACAGTACCCCCATGTACAGGTTTTATGGTGTTTTGGAAAGTTAGAGAGTCACATATAAGGCTTGCATTTCATTTTTTTGACATTGAAATTTGCCAGATTGGTTATGTTGCCTTTGAGAGCGTATGGTAGCCCAGGAATGAGAATTACCCCACGGATGGCATACCATTTGAAAAAGTAGACAACCCAAGGTATTGCAAGTGGGATATGTCCAGTCTTTCTTGGTAGCCACTTAGTCACAAACACTGGCCAAATATTAGTTTTTTGCTTTTTTCACACAAAAACAAATATGAAATCTAACTTTGGCCAGTGTTTGTGACTACGTGGCTACTAAAAAAGACTAAACATACCCCACTTTCAATACCTTGGGTTGTCTACTTTTTCAAATGGTATGCTATTATGGGGGTATTCCTGGGCTACCACACCGTCTCAAAGGTAGCAATACTAACCTGGCAAATTTCAATTTGAAAATGGAACGTTCTATATTTGACCCTGTAACTTTCCAAAACACCATAAAACCTGTTAATGGGGGGTACTGTTGTACTCGTGAGACATCGCTGATTACAAATATGTGCATTTTTCTGCAGTAAAATCTAACAGTATTATGACATTCACAGCTAAAATGTCAGACGGAAATACAAATTTAAAAAAAAATCTTATTTTCTCAAACGTTTTTAAATTTTATTCATAATAAATTATGTTCCATATATGAATAGTTAATGATAAAGTAAAGCCCTGTTTCTCCTGAACAAAATTACATATAATAAGTGTGGGGGCACTTAATGTGACAGCGGTGAATTACGGTTGAACAGACATATAGCGCAAATTCCAGTTTTTGTTTACGTTTTGTTTTGATCAGAACGTGCACTATGGACTCCGTCCTGAAGGGGTTAATATCATTTAATAAGCTTTGAAAAATATTTGAACTTTTGTAATTATTTAATATTTTGAAAAATATTTTAATATGTTGATATCTTTTTTTTTTTTACTTATGATATATTTTGTTATATTTTAACCCCTTAAGGACGGAGCCAAATGTACACGTTGTGAACGAAACAAAATGTAAACAAAACCTGGCATTTGCGCTACATGTCTGTCCAACAGTAATTCACCTCTTTCATATTAAATACACCCACCCTTATTTTATATCATTCTATTCAGGGGAAACAGGGCTTTCATTTAATATCAAATATTTAGCTATGAAACATAATTTAATATGAAAAAATGGGAGAAAATAAGATTTTTTTTAATTTTTTTTAGTTCTACATGACATTTTAACGGTCAATGTCATAATACTGTTTGCTTTTACTGCAATAAAATACACATATTTGTATTCAGCAAAGTCTCACGTGTAAAACAGTACCCCCTATGTACAGGTTTGATGGCATTTTGGGAAGTTACAGGGTCAAATATAGCACATTACATTTGAAATTGAAATTCACCAGATTGGTTACGTTGCCTTTGGGACTTTATAGTAGCCCAGGAATGAAATTTGCACACATAATGGCATACCATTTGCAATAGTAGAAAAGAGAGAAAAGAATAAGGGTGCGCCTAAAACAAGTAAAAATAGTAAAATGAGAATAGCAGCAATAACAAAAAATTCAGAAAAATGTCCAAATAATATAAAAAATGGGATAACCACGGTACCTAATAGTCCAAATATAAAATGTCCAAATGCGCAAATGGTGGTCCTAATAGTCCATCAGAAGGGTATGTAGCGTCCCGGATAAGTATAAATATGCGGGGAGAACAGAAGAGAGAGAAAAACTCCAATGGTGTAGTATAAAAACAGAATATGAATATATAGTAAATATTTGTGGAACTACTCACAATCTTCAGAGCTTAAATCCAGCTCTGGTATGGATAGCGTGAAGTGGAATAATCCCCACTCAAGGATATGTGGTGCTCCTCTTTGGTCCTTTGGTGGAAGGATGGAGTTCAACTCGGGATAAAAATAATAAAAAATATATAGTGCTCACTGTGTGGTCGGTGAAACAATAAAAATGAAATAAAATATACTCACGGTATATAGAGCAGACGTACTGCTCGGTGAATGGCGTATGGGTGGTATAATCCCCACCTTAAGGATTCTTTGGTAGTCCAATATGGTCTAAATCGATGGTAGTTAGGTCTGGATAAAATGAACTTACATAGAATAAAATAATAATAAATAATATGATATAAAAGTGAAAAAGGAATGTGGCACACCAGTGTATAATAGCCAGATATTCCTTTAATGACACTTTGATTTTAAAAAAGAAAGTTTCTATACGCGTTTCGCCACAAAGGCTTCATCAAGTAGAAACAGTATACTGGGATAACCACTGTTTCTACTTGATGAAGCCTTTGTGGCGAAACGCGTATAGAAACTTTCTTTTTTAAAATCAAAGTGTCATTAAAGGAATATCTGGCTATTATACACTGGTGTGCCACATTCCTTTTTCACTTTTATATCATATTATTTATTATTATTTTATTCTATGTAAGTTCATTTTATCCAGACCTAACTACCATCGATTTAGACCATATTGGACTACCAAAGAATCCTTAAGGTGGGGATTATACCACCCATACGCCATTCACCGAGCAGTACGTCTGCTCTATATACCGTGAGTATATTTTATTTCATTTTTATTGTTTCACCGACCACACAGTGAGCACTATATATTTTTATTATTTTTATCCCGAGTTGAACTCCATCCTTCCACCAAAGGACCAAAGAGGAGCACCACATATCCTTGAGTGGGGATTATTCCACTTCACGCTATCCATACCAGAGCTGGATTTAAGCTCTGAAGATTGTGAGTAGTTCCACAAATATTTACTATATATTCATATTCTGTTTTTATACTACACCATTGGAGTTTTTCTCTCTTCTGTTCTCCCCGCATATTTATACTTATCCGGGACGCTACATACCCTTCTGATGGACTATTAGGACCACCATTTGCGCATTTGGACATTTTATATTTGGACTATTAGGTACCGTGGTTATCCCATTTTTATATTATTTGGACATTTTTCCGAATTTTTTGTTATTGCTGCTATTCTCATTTTACTATTTTTACTTGTTTTAGGCGCACCCTTATTCTTTTCTCTCTTTTCTATTGTACTTTAAGGGGTTCAGAGGGGATTCCCCTTTTAAGGTGTGCTGCCTTGTTATTATACTCCCTGTTTCTTATCAGCGCTGAACCTTTTCCCTGATTTCTATCCCATTTGCAATAGTAGACAACCCAAGGTATTGCAAATGGGGTATGTCCAGTCTTTTTTAGTAGCCATTTGGTCACAAACACTGGCCAAAGTTAGCGTTAGTATTTGTTTGTGTGTGAAAAATGCAAAAAACGCCAATTTTGGCCAGTGTTTGTGACTAAGTGGCTACTAAAAAAGACTGGACATACCCCGTTTGCAATACCTTGGGTTGTCTACTATTGCAAATGGTATGCCATAATAGGGGTAATTTTCATTCTTGGGCTACCATAGGGTCTCAAAGGCAACGTAACCAATCTGGCGAATTTTAATGTGAAAAAAATTAAACACAAGCCTTATATTTGACGCTGTAACTTTTGAAAACACCATAAAACCTGTACATGAGGGGTACTGTTGTACTCGGGAAACTTCGCTGAACACAAATATTTGTGTTTCAAACCAGTAAAAAGTATCGCAGCAATAATATCGTCCGTGTAAGTGCTGTTTGTGCGTGAAAATTGCAAAAACAAAAGTCACTTTTACTGGCGATATCATAGTTGTAATACATTTTACTGTTTGGAAACACTAATATTTGTGTTCAGCGAAGTCTCCTGAGTAGAACATTACCCCCCATGTACAGGTTTTACGGTGTCTTGGAAAGTTATAGGGTTAAATATAGTGCTAGCAAATTAAATTCCCTTTACGTTCGGCATGGGTTGTCAGGCAGGTCCCGCTAATTGTAATTAATTAAGATACCTAATTATGTAAAAATATTACATAAATATATATGTAGAATGAATATATGTATATATATACGTATGTGAATATATATGTATATATATATACATAATTTTTTTAATATTTTTATTTATATATAGGTATATATATATATAGTGATATATACGTATATATTTATGTATATAGATATATATATTATTTCATTCTACGTGTATTTTGATATAAATATATATATATATATATATATATATATATTAATATCACAATACAGTTAGAACGAAATAACACACATCTGTATATTTTTTTATTATTTTTTTAATTTAATTTTTTAACATATTTACATATACATTTTTTTATATTATATATAAATATATATATAACAACAATTATATATATATTTAATCAATATCAGTCTATGTGTATTTTGATATTAATATATATAATAATATATATATTAATAGTAAAATACACCTAGACAGTATATGTATGTGTATGTGTATATATATACTTAGATCATATATATATAATAATAATATAAAGTATATATATATATATATATATATATATATATATTTTACACTTTTTTACTTTTTTAAATTTTATTTAATTTTATTTCCAGCCAGCAGGTGGACCACCTGTCATTACAGGCAGCCCCCCTGCTGGCAATGCTGCAGCCAGCTATCCTGGCCATGTGATAGTGAGGTCCTCACAAGGACCTCACTCTCACATGGCCGGGGGGGCTGTCAGGGGGTCGGACGTGCCACGGGGGGCTCCCTGGGAGTCCCCCAACCGCGATAGCCGGCGTGAGTTCACCGGCGACCGGGTAAGTAAGGAAAGACCGGATGGCGTACTATTACGCCCGGCGGCGTTTAGAGCCGCCTAAAATAGGGCATAACAGTACGCCCTCCGGTCTTAAGGGATTAATATTTTGAAAAAAAAATATTTTAAAAGTTTATTTTCATTTGAAAAAAAATAATAATTTAAAAAGTTTATCCCAAAATATTAAATCATTGGAAAAGGGTATCCACAAATATTAAATCGAAGACATAATTGGATTTTGAAAATAATTTCTTACGTGGAGAAGGCGTTGTTTTGTTTCTCACATCGGATTCCTTTGCAGTTGTTGGGTTCCTCGGAGGCACTAGTCTCGTAATAAAAGTAAAGTTGGTTTAGTCCATTGGCAAATGCCAAAAGCACCAGGCAGTAGATAAAGAGAAATTTAAGAATGTCCAGCAGCATCCGCCCCAGTGAAATCTGGAGAGGGCCAAGATGGGAGTTTGCGGTGAACAGAGAGATGAGGCGTAAAGAACTCAGGATATTGGATATTGCAAAGAGGGCTTCCGCGATTAAGGTTGGGTGCCACATATCCCATTCTTCCCTTGGCCGTGAGCCGTTGTACTGTTTGAAATAAAAAGCATCAGGAACAAACTGAATTATCTCAGCTGGATCGCACAAACACACAAACATTATTGTTCTAAGAATGGTGCCAAGTTATCAATTTAATCAATGGATGCATAACCCTCCGGCCATGGGAAATGTCATCAGTTTCTTGTAATATAGTAATACATGGCTTGTGTCTGACTACAGACGGCCTGCTTTGCAAGGTCAAACCACCATGTAAATTAAGGCTCCAAACCAACCTCGCAAAGGATATTGTTTTTTTAAATGCAGACAGGCAGTATCTTGTTTGAATGTTAAAGCTACGAACAAGATTGGAACATTTATACACACAGTTCCAAAATATATACTCAAAGGAAAAGCTTTTAATTGAAAATCTATATTAAAAAAAAAAATTCTAAAACGAACAAACTAGTATTATTAGAATATGTAAATGCAAGTAAAATTAATTACTGGAACATTTCCAAAACATTTTAAGTTTCTAACACTTTTCAACCTCTACCTTAGGGAATTCTGACGAAAGCCTATTCTAGAATGTAGGCATGCATAAACAGAATGAACTTAGATGCTGGGCACTTGGTACAAATACAATATAGCCTTCTGTGCTTCATATTTCAAGATTGCTTGGGGCTGACAAACCATCTAGGGAGTTGAGACCAACAAAAGATAGGGTCTACTGTTTGCCCACCCCAGATTTAAATGATTTTCTGTTCATTTTCAGTTTGTATTAAAATAAATAAATAAATTAATTAATTAAATTAAAATAATCAGTTCTTACCTTCACGTAAGCTACGATTTTAAGGGAGATGGTAGCAAGGTAGAGAGAGTTCATAGCAAAATCCATGAGATTCCACCAGTCATGTACATATTCATTAAATCCCCCATCCCACATTTCTTTTATTTCGCCCCATATAAAGCCTGCAAGAAAAATATATAAATCAATGTAAACAGAAGTGATACAGTCTAAATACCTTTTTCACTTTACAATACATTGCTGGCAAACCATCTTTAATATATTGCAGTGCATGCTGGGAGGCTGGAGCTCATTTACATAGAGTCAAGCACACATATAGATTCTATATTGTCATCTTCCAGGTGGCTGGACTCCCATATGGGATGATATTTAACCTCATTCACAGTCATTTTTGTAGCCCCCTTCTTTTCATCCAGTAGCAACAACCGCAGTGAAAGAAATACTTGCCTATACCAGAGGCGTGACTTTCAATACATGGTTAAAGGGACACTTCAAACATTAGATCCATCATAGCTTATTTTGTGGTTGAGGAGCAAGAAATCCATAGGTGCATTCCTTCTATTTCTTGTCAAATTGTTATCAGTATTTCCCAGCATTCAAAGCTCATCTCCAAAGGCCGAGACATTTTTATGAGAAAGAGTTCCAGATTATATAAGAATTTGTATGGATTGAATTTGGTCAATCCGAATTACTTGGACTGGCACAGGATCCATTTAAATTTCATAATGGTGTTTTTTCTTTAATTGTCTTTATATTTGAGCAAACAGAATCTCAAGTCTTTCTAAGTTACATTCTTTTTTTACTTTGTTTTGTATAATAAATATTTACTCCTAATATAGGTTATGTTTATAAACTTGCAATATGTCTGTAAAATCCTTCAAGTAGTGTACACAGCAAATTGCATGGTTCATGTAGATGTTAAAGGGTTACTCCAACCACCATGACCACTTGAGTGATTTGAAGTGATCATGGTGGTAGGAGTCTGTATGTGAAGTGTTTCAGCTTAAAACACTGAACATCTAGAGATATTGGCACTTGTGTGCTGGGGCAGCCCAAAACTCTGTTTCAGGCTACCTAATGTCAATTCAGTATATATTTAACGTCTGTCATCAGCACGCACAGCGCAGATATCATGATGATCACAGACATGCTTAGCTTCTACCCTTGCAGGCAGATCCTGCGAGAGGAAGCTTGTTCTCTTTATTCTCCCCCCCTACCCCCCTTCATTTAGAAAGCCCTCCCTGACTCCCTGCATTTCTTTTGCACTTTTTAAAATAATTTACCTTCCCTGTCCTCCTGCTGGCCCAAAGCGCTCCCATGCACTCTATGCTGGCGAAATGGTCCAATCACAGGTTTCTCTACTAGAAGCCTGTGATTACATCACACGAGCCTCCGCTAACGTCAGATGGAGGAAGGCAGTCAGTGCCGGGAGCTTCGTCTGGCACTAGATTGCTGGTCAATATTAAAACTATTTTAGTGCATTTCAATGGGGAGACCTAAAAATTATGCCCAATAGGGAATTTTAATTAAAAAAAATAAATCAAATGTTATAGAAGGATTACAGTAATCCTTTCATAAGTATAACAGTTCATTTGAACTTTTAATTTGAATATGTTTTCAATGAGCGAGTTAAAATTATGTTTTGGTTATAAGTAGATAGGGGATAGGGGCAAACAGAGGCAGGAAAAAAACCTTATAGGAACTCCTATAAATAAATACCCATATGTTATCGAGGAATTTTAAATTAAATTTTTACAGAGAGGATAATTGTGACGAAATGCCTTTTGTCACTGGATTTTTAGGTGACATTTGCCCTTTGCCCCTGGCTGTTGGAGGAGCCTGAGTGCCAGCCTCCTGCCTCATGACTACGGCCCTGGGTTGTATGGCACTTTACAAACATTATTTGGGCTAATGGATTTATATTGTGCTGCTGTTGGCCCTTTAAGAACTGCATGGTGGTTTATGGACTTGTATTGGACCATGCTGGCCCTTTAAGAACCGTCTGGGGATATATTGAGACTTTCTGTGACAATGCCTCTTTAAGACTATGTCCTCAGACCTTTCAAATACTTTGTCTATGGCTTTCTCCCCCTTGGTTCAGTAAATGGAGCTTACTGAACCAGGTACCACACAGGCGGACCACCCAGAAGTGGAAGTGTGCAGGCAATTTACCTCCCAGGCTGGGAGCCTGCTGTGGGTAAATTGCCAAACGCTGGGGGGCCGCCATTCGACAAACGAATACGTGGCGGAGGCCATCTTTAATTCAGCTGAAGTTTTACCTTCTCCAGACTTCAATGCATTCGACAGTTCGAACGCCATTCGACAGTTCATTCGAATGTTCATTCGACAGTTTGACAATTCGAATGGTTGTCGCTCGTCTGTTTGAACTGACTTTAATATGGGAAATAGACCGACCGCACATAAAGGACTCCCAGCTAACTTTTTATCTACTAGGGGGATTTGTATGATTTTTGGTTATGTTTTTATTTAAAGTATGCTGATTCTGAATATGTATGTTTTATGTGAATATGATGCATATTTTTAAAGTTACAGTATATGTGTAAAAAGTGTTCAGTAATTATATCACAGGCAGAGGGGACGGATTGTATGTTGGGGCTGGGTGTGTTTTACGGTTTGCCTGTAAATGATTGGTTGTACTGTGTCCCACCCTGTGGGATGTCCCCTTGCATGGGGACTTGCATAAAAGCCAGTGTGTGGTCATTAAAGGAGGAGATCATCTTGTACCTTCATGAAGTTTCGGCTCATGTTTGGGAGATTGGAGAACTACACTCTGGGGATTGCTATAATCACTATACTCCCCAGGGTATAATCACTAAGCTCTGCTAAGAGCTTGTTCCTGTTCCTGCTCTCTGAAATTCGGAGAGGTCGACCTACTGGAAGCTGGACCCTGGTCTTGGGTCCAGAGTGGGTGGAGACGGCGAGACCCCAACCAAGCTGCAGCGGTTTGTAGGGTCTGCAGTGGTTATGGTGTCGGGCAGAGTGCTTGGAGTCCTCAGAAAGCACTAGGAGCATCCGTCAGCTGAAGGTACCCGGTCGGGGTGCCAGCGGTTCCGTTATAATAATAACTTGCAAAAATAATTAAAGGGACACTATAGTCACCAGAACAACTACAGCTTAATGTAGTTGTTCTGGTGAGTATAATCATTATATGCAGTCATTTTCATGCAAACACTTCCTTTTCAGAGAAAAGGCAGTGTTTACATTGCCCCTAGGGACACCTCCAAGTGGCCACTCCACAGATGGCCACTGGAGGTGCTTCCTGGCTCAGTGCTGCACAGTAGGCAATTTTTCCTTATAGAGATGCATTGATTCAATGCATCTCTATGAGGAGGTGCTGATTGGCCAAAACAGTGTTTGGCCCCACCCCATTGTCGATTTTAGCCAATCCAATGCTTTTCCCTTGGGCATTTCTGATTAGGTCACCAAGGGGGCGGAGCTAGCGCAAGCAGACACGCACGGTGCTGGTGAGTTTTATTAACTTTAAGAGGGCTAAAGAAGGGGCAAGCCACCTAAATCGTGGGCTTTGCACTATAGGGTCAGGAATGCACGTTTGTGTTCCTGACCCTATAGTGCTCCTTTAAATACGCTTTCCAGCAGAGAGGGGCATATAAAAATTTAAGGGATACTTAAAAACATGGATACACAGAAGTCCTTAAGATGGCTAACACTATAGCTTCAGCCATGTGTAGTAGAGTAGGGACGAGGAATAATTAGTTGGGGGACACTCAGCTGCCTCAACATATTTATTTTGAGTGCATTTGGGTTTCATGCTCTTGTAAAACAGGTAATGAAAATATGAGTAAATTCTCAGGAATGAGAAAGATATGAGCACAAGGGATCCATACTTATAGCAGGGTTTTCTAGAAATTTTCAATACAATTCCTTGTTGAAAGTGCCACTTATCTTTTTTTTTTTTTAAATTTACCAGCCGTAACCAAGACCTTGAAAAAAACCCAACAAAGCTGGAGGTAAGGAATAATATAGAGATTTCTATCATATAACAGAGCATATTATTCTTTTTTTTTTTGCAGCATACGATAAGATGAAAGTGTCATTGTCACAGAATGGCCATTTGTCAGCTTTATATTGGTGTTCTGCACTTGGATAGATAGATCACAAAAATCTTTCAGAATGTGTTTTAGGAATGTAATTTGCAAGTTTAACTTGCAAACTTGGAGTTGTAAGGTCAAAATGAAACAGAGAGAAATAAAAAAAGAGTTCAGGCAAAGAGGGAATATATAGAACTGTTAATTAAAGGAAAGTAGGTTACATTTAATAATGTAATGGACGTAATAAGTAGTTTTTATAACTAAATGATGCATGCAGTAAAATGAAATTCACATTTTCTAACTGTAAATAGACACTCTACCAGGCTTCCCCCAACTCTGGCCCTCCAGATGTTGCTGAACTACAACTCCCATGATTCTATGAATAAAATAGATAGGCTGAGAATCATGGGAGTTGTAGTTCATCAACATCTGGAGGGCCGGAGTTTGGGGAAGCCTGCTCTAGACCCTTAAATCACTTCAGCTTGATGAAAAGCTTTATGTGTTAAGATTTATTTTATAAATTAACCTGGTTACACCCCTCTGGCTTTCAATCAGACAAACAGTCCTGTTACTTCCTGGTTTGGTTAGCTCGGTGGAGCTAAACTCAACAGGCAACAATTACTTCTCATTGAGCTGCATTGGGGAGTCTGTGATTAAACAGCCACAGAAAGTCTGGGCGTGGTTAGAAGGGGAGGGCTTGCAAAGGCTGCAGTCAAGAAAACAAGCAGTTTTTAGACATATCCCCAATTAAATATACATAATTAAACAGTGTTTAAACCAGTTCTTTTTTTATACATATTTTGTATTTTGGCAGTGGTCTCAGTTGAGTGTATCTCCACCGAGCTAACCACACCAGGAAGTAACAGGACCTGTTGTCTGCTTGAAAGCCAAGGGGGTGTAACCAGGTTAATTTATAAAAGTGTCAATTTCTATTGAAACCTGCATTTTTTACAAAATGAAAAAAAGAGGACACATTCTTCACACATAAAACTTTTAAGCAAGCTAAAGAGATTTTGGGGGTCTACAGTGACCCTTTAACCTGGTTGTTAAAACATTAAATGTAAACTTTAGCTAAATTATTAAAATGTATCATGCCAGGCATTAAATGGTAGTTCTTTAAAGGTATCACAAGGTACTAACCAAAATAATAGCAAACATGCAAGTTATTCCAATTTTACATTTTGACCTCCATTACAGTTATTGTCATAACATCAGCATAATAGTAAAGACTACAAAAATGCAGTCCATAAGCAGATGCATATATGCTGCACAGTGTCCAAGTGGCTGGTGGCATTTACAGACATCATGTGATAAAAGAAAGCAAAAGTGATCTTTAGATACTCAGATTTTTCAATCTATATATTTGGCAGACATATCCCTAATATGATTTGTGGACATCAGATTCACTTAAAAAATAAGTGTGAAATGTGCGTCCATAAAAGAATGTGTCCTCTTTTTTTCATTTTGCATATTTCAAAAATTGTGGAAATATCTACATTGGAATTATGGATTACAGGGAAGTAAATATGTTAAATTGTCCCACTTAAAGGACGACTGCCTACTGTTATTTGACCAACTGATGCTCAACCAAACTTGCCTGCTGTTTCAGGTTCACAGAGAGCAATCACAGCAGTGGGCCTATTAGGTTTATCATTAGTTGGTCAGATAATAGTAGAATCTAAACCAACATGGCTAAACAAAGGAAACTTTCTCAAACAATATAAATAAATCATTAAAAAAAATATTTTTCATTAAGTGTAATACCTTAAAGAAGTGAAAATTTGCTGACAGTTATCCTTTGAGGATATCATGGAAACAAAATGTTGTTCTCATAAAATTAAAGCCACTGTGTATATAATTTTCGAATGCATATGCTCTTTACGAAATAAATACTAATTGTTTTGTACATCTTCAGGTTAACCCTTGCTCCATGCAAGCAGACATCTTTAATTCCTCTTTGGTAAGAATCACAATTTATCCCCAACTGATTTATGTTCTTCTTTTCGTTAATTAATCTTGACATCAGGCACAAGCAAAGGATCAGATTTGTGTGTCATAATTTACCCCAAATAAGCCAACATGGAGATTTCTGAGTTTTTCCATAAAATAAAAAATGACACTAAATTATAAAATAAAATTGAATTTATTCATTAAAAATGCAAAGTTTATGCCACAATAGCTAAGCTGGAAAATTAATTGCAGAGATATGCTTCCAATTTGGCTAGTTTAGGGTAAAATCTACACTTCCCATGTCAGTCCTCAAGGACTGACAATTCGGGTTTATTCTAGCCTCGGTGAGGGACTTTATTAAAGACAGGAGGCGAATATTTGCTCTACCTTCTTTACTGAAAACCTCCAGCAGCAAAGAAATAGTTAACAGAACTTTTTCAAACAACCAATGAGAACAAAATAACAGCAGTATGAAATTCCTCAGTCAGATCATCCCACTTCCTCTTTTTTTGATGAGTTCGAGCAGGAGAACAAGGAAAACCAACGAATCCAACTTGAAACAGGTACATCTAGAGAAGAAATCACCAAAACCAGAGGGAAAGCAGATTACACTGCAAGGAAAAAGAAGCATCATGAAAGTAAACTGTCAAGGCAGAACCTCATATCCATACAATATTACTTCCACAGTATAATACATGAGGAACAAACGCATACGGACAACCGAAACCGTATATTAGAAAAAAAATCTTTATTATACAGCATAAGACCGTACATTGTAAAACTTAACAATATCACTAAGTAACATAAGCAAAAAAAAAACAATACCAGAGAAGGACACGTAAAAGGGTGGGAAATATTCGCCTCCTGTCTTTAATAAAATTTAGATTATTCCATTACCGAGGCTAGAATAATCCCAAATTTTATGGCAAGACAGGAGGCTTCATGTTTGCAATTTTAACGCCCAGACATACTAACAAAAGAAACATGAGATCGTGGACGGAAATAAAAAGTACAGAAAGTCGATTCCCTAGACCAAACAACAGCGCAGAGAAAAATCCGTAAGGGACCCACTGGCTTCTAGAGCTGCTGAAGCTTCTGCACCCCAAAACAAATGTGCCCCAAAGGAACTTGCCATGCCAGTTGATGAGAGAAACTACTAAATCCAACTAGTGATCGTAGGTGCAGAAACAGTCCTAAACGTTCATATGTAGGAAATCAACAGCTGCCCATGAGCAGAAGGGCGAAAGGACGAGGTCCTGGATATATACATCTGTAGGCAACGTGCCACACAGAGACGTGGCTTATGTGGAGAGTAGGGATACGACCCAGAAAATGAATGAGATCTCGTCCTGTGTGAAATAGAAACAGACACACCATCTGGTGAGAAGGAGAAAGAGTCTACATCAGAAGCATGAACATTAGAAATTTGACAAAAAGATACAAGACATAACAGGAGAGGTAGCTAAGCGGAAAGCTGGCGCAAATACAAATCCCTGTTATCAGGCCACTTCTCAAGGCATCGCAAAACAAGCAATACAACCCAAAATTAGGAATAGCGAGAGGCAGGGGTCTCAAAAGGCGTACACCTCAGAGTTGTTTGCAGACTGAGTGGTCCTATCAATGCCAGAATCTTGAGAAGGCACATGAGCCGTCGAACTAGATGACTGAAAGACGTTAATAGTCCTATACAACTTACTCTAAGAAAAACAATTCAAACAGGAAGTTCAGGACTGCCATGATAGGAGCCATAAAGGGATCCAAACGTCTCTCCAGCCACCAGCCATGCCAGGATCGCCTGGTATGATTTCCAGTGGCAGACGCCCAAGAGTAACTCTCTAACCATCATCGATAGCCCTTACACCTCCCTGGAACCCCGGAAACGGTCCAAGCCACTTAGTGGTAGGCAATCCTCTAATATCAATGGATGAGGATAGGACACACCTGGATACAAGGAGTAGTAGAAGGCCTTTGCATGACAACTCCTCCAAAGTATTGTGACTAGGAGAAGCGACACTCCTAGGATTGTGGTCCGATGCAATGTCCGAAATAGCATGGAGAAAGGGGAAACGCACACGCCCACGAGGGAGGCCAGCCTCGGAAAAAACGTGTCCGCCTTGTTGAGGGGTCCGGAAGCCAACTGAAGAACAAACTCCATCTAATGGTTCATCCTGGATGCAAACAGATCCGAGTGAAGGGGGTCTCAGAATGAGTCCAGTAGTCGAAACACTGGAGGGTGAAGTTGCCAATCGGTGGAGTCTCTCCAGTGTTGGGAGAACCAGTCCGCTACTTGATTGTCCTGTCCTGTGAGATATTCTCCCAGAAGTGACAAATTCTTGTCCAGACAGTATTGAAAGAGATCCTTCGTGAGATCCGACAGCAGTTTGGAGCAGGAAACCTCCCAACCGATTTATGTAGTGGACAGCCGGGACGTTGTCCATGCAGAGAAGCAGCGAGCAGTGATTCTTCCCCTTGGTGAAGCTGCGAGTGGCAAACGATCCTGCAATTAGTTCCAGATAGAAGACGTGAAGAGCTCTCACCTCTGGAGTCCAGAGTCCTCCTGTCGCCACGCCATCGCAAATAGCGCCCCACCCCATACAGCTGGCGTCTGATTCCGGGACGAAGTCTGGTTGAGGTCCGAAGATCACCTTGCCAGTCCAGGCCTCCATATGTCAAAGCCACCAATAAAGCTCCAGACGGCAGAAAGCCACACCACTCATACGAGGCCGATGACCTGAGATAGCAAGCCTTCATGCGTTGGAGTGCCCAATAGTGCAGGGAAGATGGCTTGAATGGAGGGTGACAAGAGGCCAAACATCCCTTAGTGTGACCCGCGTGTCATGGAGCAGGCCTCTAATATCCTTCCTGAAGGTGGTCACCTTGGACATCGGAAGACAGAGCACCACCTGAACCAACTCCACCACGAAACCCAGAGACTGGACTGACTGAGAGGTAACCAGACGGATCGAGACCGTGAGGTAAGCTTCCCTAAGATCCAGTTGAGAGAACCACTCGCCCTCGCAGAGCAGGTCTCTGAGGAGATGGATAACCTCCATCTTGAAAAATCTATAGACGACATACGTGCTGAGGGCATGCAGCCTAATAACAGGATGGAAGTCCCTCGTCTTCTTCCATACAATGGAGATATTGCTCAAAAAGTGAGCTGAGCCCTTGTCCAGGAGGGATAAACTGTCTGAATGAATCGGATCAGACGCCTGTTTGGTCATGCGTATCAGCCGTGGAGTGGTGACCTGTCTCGGAGGTTCCACAAATCTGCCAATTAGCCATCTAGCTTGTAAAGGGCCGCTTTCCGGTGTTCGGAGGACAGGGCCACATTGGCGCTTCCTTATAAACAAACAGATGGCCCTTTGGGCCCATTCTTGTAGGAGATTTAGGAGATTTAGCAAGCACCAGTGTTCTTTATAGACCGTCACTTCCATAAGGAACATCTGTATCAACGTGCCACTGACATCCAGCAGTCTGTCCTGGGCAGAGCATAGACCCTGTTCCAGGTCTTTGCAGGTCTTTTCCAGACCTATCAAGAAGCAAGCAAGCACCGTGTCCTTATCCAAGGATCCAAGGGGCGGTAGAGCCAGCAACGCAGGAGTCCTGCAATGTGGTCCAGAGAGGCCCAATACGAGGAGCAAGGGTGTTTAATGAGCCGGTGGTTTGAAAAGGGGAGGGCAGGAAGGATCCAGAATCTCACCAAGGTCATCAGCGGTGGTTGGAGGGCCCTCTGGTGTTCAGTCCAACATCGTCTCCCTCACGTAGTGGGAATGCCCGCTGAGAAAAAAATGCGCACTGGGGGATGTTGCACCAGAGCTGTTGGTCCGGTACTCATCCAGGACATCACAACCCTCCTCCACTGGGTGGCTGCCTGAACCAGAGGCCATCTTAACTTGTCAGGCAGCTTCATCTTGATCGGTGGGAACACCATGGCCCTCCCAAGGTCCCTTACATGCGGACCCATATCCACAGAGTAGAGGGAATCGCCCGTGTCAGATCCCCCAGCACCTGAGGTGCTGGGTGCAGGGTCCACGTTGGTCGGTGGAGCATCACCATGGAAGGCAGCGAGGGCTTCAGGCACTGAGGCCACTATGGTGGTACGAAGCCAGACCTGGAGACTTTCTGGGCATGGAAATCTGCTCCTTCAGCCATGACTGTATCACTGCCATAGAGGTAAAACACTGTCAGTGTGGTACCTGGTGAGGCCAGCTGGGGGTCACCCAACAAGCACAAGCATACCATGCAGTATAGGCCAGCAGGGGAGGGGGTCACCCTCAGTATGATTACAACAGAACACTGTAGGTACAGCAGTGCACCCAGTGGGAGGGGGTCATCCTCATTATGATTATAACAGGACACTGTAGGTCCAACAGTGCAGTCAGCGGGAGGAGGTCACGCTCAGTATGATTATAACAAGACACTGTAGGATCAGCAGTGCAGTCAGCGGTAGGGGGTCACCCTCAGTATGAATATAAAAGGCCACTGAAGGTCCAGCAGTGCTGTCAGAGGGAGGGGGTCAACCTGAAAAAGTGTCACTGACACCCCAGCAGGGCCCAGTGGGGGGCAGTAATGTCAGACAGAGTATTGCCCTGTAACATAGTACCTGTAAGCGGGGTCACCCCACACATAACAGGGCAGATGCCTACCTCCACCTAGGACCCAGGTGTCCTAAAACCTGCAAGGAAAATAAAATGGTGTATGAGGGGGCAGGCAGCACAGCCAGCACATGGATGGAGCAGGCAGGCGAGAAACCGGAGGTCCAGGCCACCTGGAACATGTGGGAGCACACGCGACACCCAAAAAATGGCTGTCGAGACTCCAACAAAATGGCCACCGCGGCCACAAATTTAGGCCGCCACATGGAGCCGCAAGCGGTCTGTGTGCTGCGAGCAGGAAATCGGCCAAGAGCCGCGACAGGAGCCGGGAAGGCTGTAAACCCAGGGGAGTAGGGAGGGGGGCACGGGTGCCGCAATCGCAGGCAGCACGACGGCTGGCAGAGGAGAACCCCAGGGAAACCCAGAGGCCAGGCAGCACCCCAGGGGCCCATATCCCCGAATAAATCAAAGGGGCACACACAAAATAAACACAAAATAAGCAGTGACAATGCAAATAAATACACAAAAGAACCCAGAGCAGACACACTCTCTGGGTTGAACAGTGCTCACCTGGAGGCAACAGCAAAGAAAGAGGAAGTGGAAGGATCTGACTGAGGGATTTTATACTGCTGTTATTTTGTTCTGGTTGTTTGAAAAAGTTCTGTTAACTATTTCTTTGCTGCTGGAGGTTTTCAGTAAAGAAGGTAAAGCAAATATGAAGCCTTCTGTCTTGCCATAAAATTTACTGCTGGGTGAATAGACCTCCTACGTGCTTAGGATTTAAAGATTTATAGTAATGACACAATATTACTATACTAAAAAGACCAGTGATGCATTTTTTTCAAGAAAGGGTGCAGCCTTATTACAGAGAGATTACTGAAATTAGGTCAGTATAATGTGACAGAGCAGTCGATGACATGTCTGCCCAGACAAATATTTCCATGTTAATATGTGCATATTTGACATTGGAAAACAAATTAAAAAAAAAACATAAATGTTAGCTTGGAGGAGTGTACTGAAAAATAACATACGCCCATCAATCAGGAGGAAACAAATGCACAGAGACAGAACAGCAGCCCTGCAGTGGGAAGATATGGATAGATTTTTCGTCTTGGCTGGGAGCAATGGGTATAGGGAGACATTAACCACATTAACCTTTTGAGTGCCAGAGGGTAAGAAGCCCCCTGGCACTTAAAGGCTTAAGAGTTTCATAGAATACGAATCATTTTTATTATTTATACAGCGGATTATCTCTTGCACCAGGCAACTTTAGCTGGCCGGATATACACATAGATTAACTGCTTTGTGACAACCAGAAACTGGTCTAGCAAGAGTAATATTGCTTCACTTGAAGCTTATTCTATCCTGCCATGACCAGACCCCGAGTGTGCTAATGGCTGTGACATGTTAGATCAGCTACAGTGGGTTGATTGATTTTCTTAAAATATGGCACTTGCTAAAGGTCAGCTAAAATTTTTGAAGAGGTTTGGTCTCTTTGGGGCCTGACCTATTACACTGTAATTGAGGTTGTGTAAAGGAATATTTATCAAACGGGCACTCATTGTCATTATTGAAAAATGGAAAGCTTGCTGACCTCTCTTTAACAGACTATGCAGAAGCAGGGGACATAGAATCTTAGAACAACAATTTTCTTTTAATCTACACATTCATGTATTTTAGATACTGGACAATAGATGGGGCTGTTGTTTTTGTACATAGTTATAGAATGACGTCCCCTTTGTTTCTGTCCTCTGCATGTCTCTATAATGCTGTGTGTTTAACTAACAGTTTGTTGTTTCTGTAACACTCATTTAATACCTGGAATTTTAGTAATATGTTTGTTTTACCATAAAATGTAATGTTCTGCATGCATCTGAATGTTTTTTTTCTGCAATCATAACCATACCTCCCAAATGCCCCTATTTAAGAGGGACAGTTCCTATTGTGGGCCCAAATCCCTCTGTCCTTCTTTTTAAATTATGGGGGGAAAAATGAAATAAAAATGACCACTTTTCTAGGTGTATAACAGACCTCCACAGTAATAATACTCACAATAATGTGTATTTAAACAACACTAAATGGGTTTAGAAATCACTCTGTGTAAATAAGATACTTTGTTATTTCTCTAGATTACAATAAAGTTGCATCAATTGTTATTGGTAAGTCACCTAAAATGTCTCAAAAAAGCCCCACCCCTGGCCATACCCCTAAAACAAAAGTGTCCATCAATATCCATTTAAAATTTTAAGATGTATGCCATATCTAACATAAATGTTACATAGTTACATAGTTACATAGCTGAAAAGAGACTTGCGTCCATCAAGTTCAGCCTTCCTCACATTTGTTTTTTGCTGTTGATCCAAAAGAAGGCAAAAAAACCCAGTTTGAAGCACAATTTTGCAACAAGCTAGGAAAAAAATTCCTTCTTGACCCCAGTCAGATTTATTCTTGGATCAAGCAGTTATTACCCTACATTGACAGATTATATCCTTGAATATTCTGTTTTTGTAAGTATATATCTAGTAGCTGTTTGAACATCTGTATGGACTCTGATAAAACCACTTCTTCAGGCAGAGAATTCCACATCCTTATTGTTCTTACAGTAAAAAAAAAAAACCTTTCCTTTACCTTAGACAAAATCTTCTTTCTTCCAGTCTAAACGCATGACTTCGTGTCCTATGTAAAGTCCGGTTTGTGAATAGATTTCCACACAATGGTTTGTATTGGCCCCGAATATGTTTGTATAATGTTATCATATGCCCCCTCAGACAACGTTTTTCTAAACTAAATAGGTTTAAATTTGCTAACCTTTCTTCATAGCTGATATGTTCCATTTCTTTTATTAATTTTGTAGTCCGCCTTTGCACTTTTTCTAGAGCCATAATATCCTTCTTTAGAACAGGTGTCCAAAATTGCACAGCATATTCAATATGTGGTCCAGTGATTTAGAGGCAAAATGATATTCTCATCCCGAGAATGAATGCCCTTTTTCATGCATGACAATACCTTACTGGCCTTGGCCACTGCTGATTGACATTGCACATTGTTGCATAGTTTGTTGTCTATAACAATTCCCAAGTCCTTTTCGTGTGTTGTTATCCCTAATTTGCTTCCATTTAGGGTATACGTTGCTTGTGTCTTGTCTTCTTTTTTGTATCTGCTCTAATATATCCCTGATGTATGGTTGTAAACCACTGGGGAACATGTTGGTTTATGCTTTAAATATGCAAATAATAATAGTATGGAGACTCAGGGTCTCAGGTCACATAATGTAGAGAATCTGGAAAAATGTCAGTACCTAGCAGGGCGGGTAGAACCTATTTATGAACCTGGAACATAAAAAATAGATGAGATATCTACATGGTTTTAGATGTATCTTAATCATTCTCCTAGGATATTTCAAAAGTATTACGTAGTTAAAGGACCAAACATGAAGCTCCAGCACAAATCTGTTAATGCCATTATGTAAAAAAAAATATCAGTTAAAATATAATGTTTTAGAATAAATATTATTTACCTATGCTTTATTTCAGACTTACCCAGAACCCATGGTAATATCATCCACTCCACCACGGTGGGTGGGGGGCCCTGCATGTGCAGGTCAGTCCTCACTATGTGCTGGGAGGCCAGAAGAAGAAGGAAGAGGAAAGTGAGATATGAAGCTGTATGGCAGATAAACTTGATGAATGGCTTTTTAATGAACAGTCCCAGCCTGCTCTTGGGTGCGAAAAGATATGCCAACGATAATACTGGGAAAAGCAGTCCGATTGTGATGCAGGTCAACAATTTCACTGCCCAGTGCTTCCTGCGCCAACCTGGGAATCCATCGTACCACAATGTAGCTAGTAATTGTTGGCAGTTTGGCTGAGCCACAAACTAAGGAAAGAAAGATAACAGTGCATTAACGGAAGATATCAAACCCTGATAAACCAATATTTACCAAAAATGCATCTTAAAATATGTAATACAGAATATTTCCAGTAAATCACTAGTTAGATGTACACCACGTCTGTGTGTTATAGAAGAAATATTGGGGGGAAAAAATTGTGATTTATACTGAAAATAAAAGGAACTTGGAACAAACAGATCATTATTTTTTCAAGTAATGTAGTGGTTCCCAACTTTTTTTGAACCAATGCACCTTCAATTAAAGAAAACGTTTCCAAGACGCACCTCCTTTTTCTTCATTTTTTTTACCTTCATAAGTGGATTGTAATTTACTTACTCCATACATACACCTACATAGGAACATAAAGTGCATTAACATAGCAAATATGGTGGTGCTAAACACCTGAGGGAGTCAATTAAGGAGTATTAATGCTATTCATAATGATTTTGCACTAATTGCATTATGGTGAATAAGCTATACAACTTTCTAGTCCTCCATTGATTATCTTATGGTATATTGTGGTAGCTGAAGTACTGTATTCATTTATTTTTACTTATTTTTTTTTATCTCATTATTTGGAGGCTTTGTTTATGTACAATATTACATTCAATAATTCACTTGGTTTGTTAAGAAACAATGACAATCTCTGTATGTTATATTTGATTATTTATGGACTAGAAAATAACTGCACAGACCACTATTATTCCCACAGACAGGTTACAGCCAGTCCAACATAGGTTCACCATTGTGTGCTGAGTGGCATTGACTGTTGAGATGTTATTAATTCAATGTTATCGAGTGGGCCGCAAAATACCCAGAATTCCAGTTAGTGAGTGAACCCCACAATGTTCTTATTTACAGCATTTGTACTTTTGAATCATTTTAATACAGGTAATAATCATAGTGATATTTACAATATCAATATATAAGTTTACTAAGAGTTTGCAGCATCTTACTATGATAAGCCAGATTCAATTTAATTGCTTGGTATTGAAGTCGAAAAGACTGGAAACTTGGAGGCACATTCAAAGGAAAAAAGACAAGCAATGTTGGCTATTTACAAGGAAAGCAAGAGTTTGCTTTTGATAAAGGTTGACCTATATTCAAAAAAATTTTACTAATTATTTAAAGGAGCACTCCAAGCACCATAACAACTACAGTGCATGAAGTGTTCCCTTAAGTGCTTTGTTAACAATAAATATATAATTTTGGAATATTGCCACAAGTAGATAGCAAAAGAAGTATCCAACCATGCCATATGAATGTATGTGTTTGTGTGCATCTCTGTATATGTGTGTGTGTGTGTGTGTGTGTATATCCATGTTTGCATGTGTATGTATTTAGAAAATTGGGCAGACTAGATGGGCCAAATGGTTCTTATCTGCCGTCACATTCTATGTTTCTATGTTTCTATGTGTACTTATATTGAAAAAGTGAGATCCAGGGAATGAGACCTGCCACGGGGCTTCATTCAGTCATTCCTTAGATCTGATTTATAACAGTGTCAAACATTTTGCTTCCTGACAAATAGCAAAGCTTTAAAACTAATCTATCATAGACAAAATGTTTGTGTTCCATACCTTTAATTTATAGCATTGCCAAGTAGGTTAGTATAATAATAATAAATATAAAAGCCCAATTTTGTTCTTTTAAAATCTTTTATTGGTCTGATTTTTTACTGATGAGGATAAATTGTTCAATGTTTACCTGCAATAGGAAAATGAATCAACAAATTGAAGGAGTGCATCTAGAACATACATGTACTGGCCTTTGCATCACCACCAACAGATCTGATTTATAATGAACAAAAAAGCAAATTGATCTAAACATTGTAGGAGCAAGATGGCTATATTTTTCATGTCACTTAGGACGGGTGTGCAGTCTCAGGATTTGAGTTTTTGGGCATGTACAACCCATTTACTTGAACGATAGTATTTAGCAACTCATTGTGAAAAGAGACAGAAACAAAATATTAAATGCAAACAACACAAGATTTAGGAAAGTCTAAAAATAAAGTATATTGCTTCCATAACTTCCATTATCAATAAAATATCCTTCCAGATACTTCTACAAAAAGTCAATTATATATATATATACACAATGGTATGCCTACACCTGAAGCACAATAAACAGCTAAGCTAAGGCTGACAACACTGGCAACCAGACAGAGCAGATACGCAAGAGAAGAAGAGAATAAATGACATGTTGACCAAAGAACCATCTGCAGGGTAACCAGATATGCACCCAAAACACACCCAGAGCAGAGAATAAACAGTACGGGAAGAACAAATGGGAGAAAGAGGCATCACATAACAAGACATAATAAGTGGCTACTAGACCTGAAAACAGACAACTGCATGCTCCCAGAACATTAATCAATCACTATCACAGTCAGAGGTATTCAACAAGTAACCCACATGAAGAGGTGGTCAGCCCCAGGACCTAATATGACTCACACTTATTGGATAAAGAAATATTCAACACTGCATGAATGCCTAGCAGCACAAATGAACCAGCCACCCTGACTGGCTAGCACAAGGAAGAACAAAACTGTTCCTGAATGATCCTAAACAAGGGAACAATACCATCTAACGACAGACCTATTACCTGCCTCCTAACAACATGGAGGGTCCTGTCAGGCATCATACCCTCCGAAATCAATAGGCATATGAGTCAGTATATGAGAAATACTCAAAATGGGATTGGAAACAACACCAGAGAATTTAAACACCAACTTCTGGTAGACTACAGCAGTTACATGGAATTCTAAGACCAGACACCAATCTGTGCACAACCTGGATTGACTACAAGAAAGCATATGGCACACATGAATACTGGAATGCTTGGCTCTATACAAGGTCAACAAGACAATAAGAGCCTTCATCAAGTACTTGATGGGCAAGTGGAAAATAACTTGAGAAGCCAATTCCAGGACACATCCAATGTGGCATATACCAAGGTGATGCGCTATCCCCGATGCTGTTCTGCATAGGCCTTAACCTCCTTAGTCAGATAATCATGAAAAGTGGATAGAGATACAGGTTCAACAGTGGAGCTACCACTCTACATGCACAATGTCAAGCTCTGTACCAGAGAGTGAGTGGGACATTGACTCACTCATTCACCTAAATAGGAGACACAGCAAGTGCATCAGCATGTCATTTGGACTAGATAAGTGTGGACGAATGATAGTAAAAAGAAGATAGATTGATGATCAGGACAGAAGGAGTTCAAGTACCAGAAGGTCAAACAGGAGATGTAGAAAACAGCTAAAAGTACCTGGGGGTACCACAAACATATGGCAATCATGAACAAGAGACAAAGAGAATAGCAACATCTAAGTACCCAAGTACCTCCATAGAGTTAGACAGGTCCTGAAGTCCCAGCTCAAGAACAAGATCCAAACCATCAACAGGTAATCAGTTGGAATAATAATCTAGCCAAGTGAAGAGCTGGTCACATGGATGTCAAAACCCAGAAACTACTCACTATGAATTGTGGATTCCACACAAAATCCACCACACAGAGATTGTACACCAGCTGGATGCAAGGAGTTTGGGGCATTATGAGTGCCAAGGCCACAGTCTTGGATGAAACACAGAGCATCCACAAGTACATAATGAAAATGGCTTCCAAAGTTGTACTGCTAACGGATTGCCTGAGAGAACATCAGACAGAGAATACAGAAAAGGAGGAGTTCCATGGCAATATACCTCTCCATGAAGTGTACCACCAGTAGATAGTGGATGTGGCTCTCTATACCAAATTTTCCCAGTGGTTTCAAAATGTCTGACTGAAATATAGCACTGAAACACTAATCCTTGCAACTATGGAACATTTACTCAGCACCAGATCAATAGAAGCAGGGGTCTAACACACCAGAGAAGACCCAAGAAGCAGACTGTGCAAAGAGGCCTCTGAGACAATACAGCATACAATAGCCGTGTGCAAGATGTTTGCAGAGACAGCATACACTGAGAAGCCCAACCAATTACTGGAATTGTGTACTGAAATATCTGCACAGAATATGGATTGGACCTGCCAAAGTCTAGATGGGAGATACTACAAAATGTAGTTAAGAATGACAGGGCTAAGATCCTATGGGACTCTCAGATCCAGACAGACAAGCAAGAATTATCCAACCAACCTGATATTGTGGTGGTAGACAAGTAGCGGAAGACTGCAGTCGTAGTAGATGTTTCAATACCCAGTGACTATAACATCAGGGAGAAGGGACATGAAGAGGTAGACAAATACCAAAGACTGAAAGCTGAACTGGAAAGAATGTGCAAAGTAAAGGAAGTAGTAGTCCTAGTTTTGATAGAAGCACTCAGAGCTTCAGTGATGGACTGACAGTGGCTTGGGCCCCCAGGGAAAATTAGGATCTGGGCATACTGCATATATGCTGGTGTAGATGTACCATGTATTAGATTGTATGTGCATGTAAAGTGAATGTATGTTTATGTGTGTATATTCAATGTGAGCCCTGGTGTAAGTGAATATGTCTTTGTGTGTCATGTTAGGATATGTGGATTCAAAGTATATTTAACTACCTATTTAAATAGATAAATGTTAGGTCAAAACTAGGGAGGGAGGTCACTAGTAATTTCCACCACTAAAACATATTAGTAATATTCGTAAAGGGGAGATAGTGGGTGTATGCGAGGGTTAGGGGACGTAATGGATGCAGGGGGTAACATGTTCTTCCTTTTATGCCCTGAATGCTTAATTTGCTTTTCACCAAAAAAGTCTTCAGATATATATATTCTCCCTTCATGTCCAGGAACACACATATAAAACCAGGGAGCAAGCTCCTTGCCACATGATAACAACATTGTGGTTTAATTCGCATAGTTTTTGCTCTACATAGATATACCTACACGCTTTGTTTGTTTTTACACATATCTGTATAAGGAATTATGCAACTTTTATATGTGTCAGAAAATTTTATTTAAATCCATTCTCTTGTTTAATAAGTGTACACACATTTTTATATAGTCCATACAACTTGCATCCAATACCCAGCAAACTGTGTTGTCGTTTACCCCTTCCAGCCTCTGCATTAAAACTGCTTGCTCGTTTCTTCATATAAACCTATGTGCACGTGTTTGTGGTACTGATGCAATCTGAACTGGTAAGAAAATAATGTCCCTCAGCCTGAAAGCTGTCGGCTAGCCAGGGTCTCTCTAGATTATTATCTTTCTCTAAGTTACAGAGTTTGGACAAATTCTGCATTAACAGCAGTGAATTTTTGGCTCAAGTCAAGGTAATATTTAAGTGTTAGAATAAATCTTTAGCTACAGCATCTGCTGTGTTACAGCCAAAGAGCAACGAGTGAGTGAAAACAGTTTGTACTGTCTGCATATCCCATCAGACAAATCTATTTCAAATATATTGCAATGATATCATAACCAACAGTGTGGGCAAAGGTGTGTAACCCTTTCTATCTCAAGTTCTCTGCTTATTTTGTTTCCATTTGCATCAGTGGTGATGGCTGACCTCCAGCCAATGAAATTTGTCCAGAAAATGGAAAATATCGTCCACCCTATCCAGTGTCAAAGATACCTAATTTGCTATTGTCCCCAAAAATGTACAATATAGTCAAAATGTTCTTACTGCCGTAATCCTTGTTCTTTAAATACTATTTTATTCGTATTGTTATTGCAAGAGATTAAACTGGCCAGACTTTATCAATATATGAAAGAATATGCAAGTTCCAGTTTTGCCTACAAGAGGGTCAGCCTGTACAAGACTAATGAGGCTCTATAAAAGCACAAATAGATTAATGCTTTGGTAAAGGACTCACACAGAGATAACACGTATGGCAAAATAAATGTGTATCAGATTGCATTCCCAAAATGACCTACTGGATGACAAGCCTTATTGAGACTAAATACCAATGGCTTGCATGTTTTATTTTAATCTGAGATGATCCTCAATGATCAATGATCCTTCAGATTGGCTCAGATAAGAAAAAGGGAAAGATGATTGTTTCTAGTTAATACCATAATATCATTATAGATTCCTGAACAGTTTAATAGTAATAGAGTTGAAAACCAATTGGACGAATATGTCAACTGTGTATTCCATGTTAAGGGTTCTATAAAACAGTCCTTAACAGTCACGGATTTATGGATATACCCTGTTTGAGCACAGAGGGATAATCTAATAATCCTTCCTGTTAACTGTAATTGTGGCTTTTTAGAGAACCAAAGGTCAAGAAATATCGCTACAATAGTCTCTCAATGGATGCTATTTACATATACAGGTAGGCCAAGATTTTTTGGATAATGACATACAAGTTTATTCACTAACCTTTACGGTTTAAGGAAATAACCATTGCATTTTTAATTAAAATCAGCAAAACGTGGCAAAAAAAAAAAAAATCCTAGCTATTTTTCCAGTTTTCTGTTCCCACCTAAAGCTTGCAATCCTGTGGTTGATTCTTATCAATTAATAGCTCAGTAAATCCTGAGAGATTCTGTTTAATAATTTCATTACACTCACAAAGCAAAAATTTAGCCAACTGCAGTACCCTCTCAGGCTATAAAACTCAGAGATTAGATAGTAAAAAAAAGTCCAATATTCTTTATTACTCCTTTTAGAGGAAAATAAAATAAAAATCGCACTTCCTACCAATTAACCAGAAAGAGTCACTTGATGGAATGACCATCCTTGTTTGTAAGAGTATTCATGCTCAACTAGAAAAGCCAATTGTGTTTATGTAACAAGCCATGACATTTAATAAAAACAATGTATAATAATGTTATAATCATAATGGTTTTACAAAAGTGTAAAGCAAAATAAAAAAATCCAATTGTAATCTGGTACATGAACTGTTTAAAAGGTCAAAGTGTAAGCAATTTGTTGAAAATAAATAAAAATAAAGTGTTTTGCTGTGGCTGGCACCTTAAGAGATGTGTGATGAAAATAAAACTGAGAAGTGTTTATAAATCACACATTAGTCTGGAAATATTCATAAGAGTGGTTCTTTTCCTCTCTACGACTTAGTCAGAGCTTTTCACACCTGACACACACACAGGATCTTTTACTCTAGAGTAAACAATTGGCAGATCAAGTCAAGATTGTTGAGGAAAAATATTAACCCATTTTCTGCAAATAATAGAGAATTGATTTAAGCAGTATCTGTAATATTTAACACCAGAGATAACCACTTACATATGATGTGTCACCACTGACCTTGAGTCCCTGAGTATAATATGAATAAATGCATTTTTGAAGGTGCCCCAAACAAATACGTTCTTGTTGCTAAGCAAAAAAGACGATGCAATGCCATAATGCTACAACATTGTTCAGCGAATGATGTTCTGTTTATCACTAGGACCCGTCAATGCTGAGAGAATACAGAGTCTTGACTACAATACAAGGTTCAACAAGTAGATAAGACATTTTTTGGTGTTTAATGCAGACGAGCTCGGTGGCCATGAATAGATGAGGAAAATTATGTCGCTGATTTGGAGAACAAAAGTAGTTCATAAAACCTGAAAAGGAAAGATCTAAGGGAAATAACAAGTAACTGCTAAAAATGAGTGACTAGAAAAATAAGATATGGTCAGCTTTGAGATGACATTGAGGTAGGAAGAAGCATTTTCACAAAGGTTTGTGGATTCATAGAACAAGTAGAACATAAGAATTTTTAGTAGGACACATTGGAACCATAAACGCAAAGGTATCTTTTTGTACATTTCACAGATAAAGGATGTGATATCTGTGAACTGTATCCTGCACATTACCAAGATGCAACAGGCTCTTAAAGAGGTAACACACAATTTCATGTCTTAGACCTGCTAGCAGAACTTTGTATTTAACAAGGCTTATGGCTTATCAGCAGATAAAGTTGCTGGAATGAATCCTGGAATTCTGTTACTCCCAAATATTCAGGAAACTTGAAGGTTTTTCTCAAATTAATTTACTTAAATAAAGTGCAGAAAACAGGATATATCAACAACAAATAATTAGAAATGTCCAAAATAAAAGCACAACGCGTTTCAACCATGTCGGTCTTCCTTAGGTGCATAGTTCCTCATTCCCCATGTTTGTTTAAATAGCAGTCTGGGGGTGTTGAATTTTGGCACCATTTTCGCGGTATTCAATCACTCCTTGATATAAGTATATCACAATGTGTGGTGGTGTTTTTAATTGTACTTTTTACTTGTTTTTGCATTTTATGTAGTGTCTTCTGAGTGATTATAGACACGAGGGTTGCTGCATCTCTCACAATTCAATAGTGCCAACCCACCCATATCCAATTGTTTTTAACTTTTGCTGTTAGTATTTTTTGACTATATACCACTGTTGTTCTGAATTATAAATAAAATGGGGAAAAGCTATGTTAACATTTATTTAGCCAGATAAAGTAGCTATGGAGCACAACGTTTTATAGCTTCAGCTGAAGCAATATTTTACGCTTGTCCTTCACTGACTTGTGTGAAATAGATCTTCCCAAAATTGTCCACTAATGCTATGGAACAGAGATCTGCAGTGGTCAGCATATTTAAATAACCCTCCCCTTCTCCCCACCACATTATATGCTGCATTTGCATTCTGCTCGGACCTTGGGACATATATTCTAAAAACTACGGAGTGATAATGCATAGTGACGTGAGTTTTATTAATGTATTGGGTTATTGTTATTCAATACACATTACTTTTAAACTGTAGTGCTATTCACTTTCGATGTGCTGCATCGTCAGTTTCAAGAGAAAATTCTGCCAACCTCAAGGAACAGCCGCAGTTGATTCTGTAATATTCTTTTCTAATAACTTGGTGATACAAATCATCC
Organism: Pelobates cultripes; assembly: GCA_933207985.1. Lineage (NCBI taxonomy): Eukaryota > Metazoa > Chordata > Amphibia > Anura > Pelobatidae > Pelobates > Pelobates cultripes. Next base: position 41,273,620 of record OW240920.1, on the reverse strand, counting down.
ATCATTTTAATTGTGCTGCCTTGGACTTCTACTTTTGTTAATGTCATTCTGGGAAAAAAATAATGTTTTCATAAATGGAAAGCACTAAGTCTCCTATGAAAATATTATTTTATTTATCTCCTATCTCATTTCTCTTTTCTTACTTGCCTAATGGTCCTTAGTAGCAGCTTTATTTAATGGAAACAATAGGGTTATAATAGCGGACAGCCTAAGTAAAATGTATATATTTGTGATAGTCTGAGGCAAAATAAGCTCTGGTAGTTTTCTCTTTCTTGAAAATATACTTGGCAAATGCACGTACATTTCTACAATGGAGAAAATGAAATGTGCATGTGGTACTGCATTATTATCTTTTTTCTATAATTGAATCAATTTATTTTATGGCCCCAGCCCGCTGCTTAGGGGTGGGGACCAGGGGGGAGGACAATTCGAATTGCGTTCTAACATGAATAGAGAAACTGTTCTCATTCTGTTAGGACGCAATTCAGCAGTTTCGCCGGCGCCATGTCTAAATGACAGGACGTTCGGGAAAAGTGAAAGGAAGCATTGCGGGAACACTGGGGAAAGGTGAGAATTATGGGAAAATTTCTCTGACCACCGGAAATGAAGCACACTTTGCTCCTCCGCTGGTCAGAGATGGCCAGACGTAGGAAACCTCCATATGACAAGTAGTCCCTACTTTGTCTTATGTTTTAAAGAAAACTAGAGCAGACAGGAATAAATGAAGAACAGATCCTGAGAGAGGGAGAGAAGAGGAATCGATTAAAGAAAAGTAAGTTTGGCATGACAGTGCCACTTTAAACATTTTATTTATACTTCTGTTAAATTTATTGTGGAGCACAATTATTTTTTCTTCAATGGGTTTTTTTATTAACAAAGTTAAGCCCCCAGTTATGCCAACACGTACATGAGGAGATGGGAGGATATGTTTGTGTGGTCGGATCATGACTGGAGGGAAAACCTGGTGCTCTGGCAGAGGTATATAGATGATGTTATTATTATTTGGAGTGGGTTTTCTCTTTGCTTTCAGAATTTTGTTGATTTCCTTAATTGTAATCAATATAATATCAAGTTTACCTCCATTTGGAACAAGGATGAGATCAATTTCCTTGACTTGACTTTGTTTTGTGAAAATGGGCAGATTAAAACCAAATGTTTCTTTAAGTCAGTGGATGGCAATGAATATGTTCACCATAAAAGTTGCCACCATCAACCATGATTTGGGGGATAGCCAAGAGAAAATTTACACGTCTGAGACGTAATTGTTCACATCTGCATAACTTTGGGATCCAGTCTCAGCATATTAAGAATAAACTTATGGAGAGGGGATATAGAACAAATGCCTTGGAAAAATAGATCCGTTTAACATCTCAGTTAGAGAGGAACAATTTAGTGCTGGACAAACCTAATTTGAATTTATCATGATTTTATCATTTAAATCTGCCTTCATCACCAAATACAATATAGATCATGGGGGGATTAAAAAGGGTCTGCAGAAACACTGGCCCATTCCCCTTCAGGATCCTGTTTTAGGATCACATCTCCCTCAACACCCTACACTTATATATAAAAAGAATAAGAACTTAAAAATATGTTAGCCCCTAGCTACGCTATTAAAACCAGCTTAATAAGTACAAACACATGTAGTGGTATGTTTAGAGGCTGTTATTCCTGTAAGGCTTGTTCCACCATCTCTATGGATGGATAAAACTTAAATCTGATGTTAGTTGCCACCCGGACTTTCTAGTTTACCTACTGCTGTGCCCATGTGGCAAACAATATGTAGGTCGTACTAAAACAATACTCAAGGTTAGAAACATGGAACATATTAATAACATCAAGAAAGACCTTAAGACACATTCAGTCCCAGTTCATCGTAACTCGTGCCCTCGTTTTACCCTTAGTGATTTCAAATGTATTGGCATTGAAAGAGTATTACCACACTGGAGGGGCGGGGATAGATTAAAGAAACTTGCCCAGCATGAAACCTACTGGATTCCTAAGTTGCAAACATTAGAACCGAAGGGACTGAATGTGGACATAGACCTTGTTTGTTGTTTATAACGTATTGCCTTTTATATTGATTTTTATATTGTCATTATAATTTTTTTTACTTTCCTATTTAATTTAATTTTAAGGATTAAATTAATTACTGTTTTTTTGGTAGATTTATCATTGCATTTATCCTAATTTCCTTTTCTTACATTTTGTTTATTATAATTTTTTTGATCTTATTTATAAACCGTAGTCATTTCTATGGAACATTCCTCTTTCCCCCTTACTCTCTCTCATGTCTAATATAGTTATGTTTCTTCTTCTGGAAATGTATATGTATATCTACATGGGAAATATCCCTCTATATAGCTCTTTAGCTTTCGTATTGAAATGTCATGACATCCATCACACTAATATGGGTATATGTGGTTATCCATGTCAAAATAACTTGATTGTTTTATTTATTAATAATTTTTAGTACAATACAATTTATTTGGGATTTTTTGTTGCACTTGTCACTTTAAATTATATAATGTAATCTGTTAACCATTGAGAAAAGAAGTTGAAATTATCATTTAATAACTGTATGATTTCTGTATGATACAATATCTAATTCTGGTTTCAACAGTTATTCTCTCCATTAAGTCATTAACTCCATGTTTCTCTAGCAGATATATAACACAATTCTGCCATTTATTTTGAATGTTCATCCACAACGCAATTTCCCCTGGAGACCTCTAGAGGGAGCGCGCATTACTTGTACATTATCAAGTGGAATGCACAAGGTGAATGCATGGACGTGCCGGACGGACTTCATTTCTGCTTCCGGTCTACACTGTTTTCTCATATATATATTTTGGAGTCTAACCAACTCCTTGGTTTTGCACCCCTCCCTGTCACAGGTGCCTCATCTCAGGGCCCAATTTAGCCTTGTACTGCAGAGAACTCCAGATGGATTTTTTTCCCCAAGTAGGTAGCTCATGAAGCAGGCATTAAGCTGTTAGAGTAGGACCTGCCAAAGATGGGGTACATTGACGTTGTGGCAGGCTTATGAAATGTATGATCATATAATGTAACTAAACCCCCATTATTTTTTGCCTAGAGTAGGTGTTTTTAAATAACCTAACAAAATCTGTCAGAACCAATGTTGCTGTTTAGTGGATAAGGGAGTGCGCTGGATTTTCTCCTTTTCTTTTTTTTCTGTCTACACTTAGTGATTTTACAGTAATCGTGAGAAATCACCGAAGCAGGACACTTTCAGATGAAACAGATAAAGACTCCGGACCAATTGGATCCCCAAGGACAGAAAATGCCCACAGAACCACTAAGTGGACTCAGGGATTATCCCTATTTAAAGGGATTCAGGAGTGGGTTTGGTTAAGCTGCTTTTTACTTGTTTGCATGTTTGTAATTTTACATTGATCTCAGGTCCCTGAGGAAGTCCCAAGTCACTAGAACAAAACGCGTACAACCAATTTGGTTGATTTTTATCATTCCATAGGTGATATACACCTTTTTATTTTGTAATAAAGCTGCTACTCTTTTTCCAAATCCTGATCTGGAGCCTTAATTTAAAGTGGGCGACATAGACCATGGAGTGGAATTTCCATCCTGTGAGTGCATTCAATGATAGCGCACATTCCTATTATCTAACTGTATTACACTATATTTTTTTGTTCTATGTTCTTTTTTAGATTTAACAGCTGATTACCATTTTGTTGTTGTCTATAATCTGGTTGAGATCACTATCTGGGAAGTGATCATAGGGAGGGTGTCCAATTTTATTATTAGATGAGTATATTTTATACTTGTTGCACACTATTCACAAGTTATACTGTGGTGATAGCATCATTCTGAATTTGCTATTTTAGGAAGACTGAAACAGAAACCAACAAAGAACTGTTTTATAGAGTTTACAGTTCATGGAAAGAGAAAGTGAAATGGGAAAGGTTGGGTAACTCGAGTGTAGTATATCATGATATTTGTGAGTGATTTCTTCGTCGGACCGTTGAAGCCAATGGTTAAGACTATTTTCTATGGAAATGTTGCTCCGTCATATGATGGAGAACGACAGTGTTGCAAATTTTCTTCACCTTTCTAACTTTAGCAAGAACAAATTCTCTCTGATGCTGTAATTGAGTGTTCAATTAAGTCAACTATCTACAATCTCCACTATCTACAATCTATGAGCATAGGGTCCATTGACGATGTGCCAGATTAAAGTAGCATGTTCCCACTGTTAAATGATAATTTTTTGTTAAAAATTTCATTTGTCCCACAGCTCTCATTCTGCTACAGAAAATGATGAATTACTTTGACATAATTTACCAGCTGAGAGTAAGTTTTCCAGATGTGATGCTATCCTTACATTTTTCAGTATATATTTACATTTCTGTTTGGACTTGGTAAAACACAAGAAATCAGTATTGGAATCAAATGTATCAAAATATCACTTATACTGTTTATTTGCTTTTTTGTTTCACAGGATTAAAACAAGCATAATATTGTATTATTACTATTATTAAGATATAGTATAGTATTATTATGGGTACCTTGATTGAGTAAAGTACTTTGTTTTCTAATCAAAGACATGTATAATACAAAACACAAGACACCAATGAAAAGATTGTTTAACTAATGAGGTTAAACCTTTCTTAATTATCACAGATCTAAAATCTGATGATTGGGCATTATTGTAGAAGCAAATCCCGTAAATTTTGGCATCAGAGCTAACAACGTCCACAGAAGAAGAGTGCCAACTGGAGCCAAATGTGATGTTGCAGACGTCTGTAGGGGCTATGCGGAATGAACAATGCAATACCATGCAATAGATAATTTAAAAGTGAAGCCTTAATAGGAAGTTAACCACTTAATGACCACATGACGGTCCATGTTGTCATGCAGCGCAGGGCTTGATTACCCAGTGATGGCATAGATCATCATTCAGTAAAAGTACCAGCAGGTGCTTTTGATACCTGGGGTTCCCCTATATCAGCTGGGGCCAGAATTAAAGTGAGTGCTGCAATCAGGGATTTAAATGGGGATTTAAATCTCCATTGTTAAAATACAGTATGAGCAGGTAGTAGTCACAGTGATTCACTGAATCTGGTAAATAGGAGATTTAAAAAAAAAAGCATAACAAATATAAATATATGTGTATGTAAGAAAATAAAAATAAAAATTAATACCACAAACTATGAAAAAAAAAGGTAAAAAAATGACACCTCAGTAAAGTAAAAAAAAAAAACATTTTGCATTTGTGGAGTTTTTTACAAATGTGAGCTAAAATGCCCCAACATGCATCAAAGCATCAAATGCTTCACTTTGTTAAATTTTCTTTTTAACCCTTGTATTTTGTGATCTGTAATCAGGACCGGCCTTAGGCCAATAGGCGCCCTGTGTGAAAAAGCTTCACAGCAAACCCCCATTCCTTCCCCCCCCCCACCGTCATACCTCTTCAGCATATATAGTGTGTGTATACCAGTGTAGTGTTTCTATAGGGGATTCATTAAATTAATTATAATTTCAAAACAAATATTAATTCCCCCTCCCTGTTGTTACCTTGCAGATAGGGAGTGTCACGGCAAGGGAGCATAATTCATTGTTGCACTATAAAATATTGCCATTTACTGTAATTTGTGTAGTGCATATATGAATTGGCAACTTGGTAGAGGTGGTATTGTCAATTTCAAAAGGGGTTAATTTGATGGTATAGGAGGTCAGAGGGTTTATAACCTAAATTCCTCTTTGAAGCGGAGGACCCCAAAAGAGCTACTCGGTAAGGTGTGAGAAGTCACATATACGTGGCCTGGAAGTCTGGTTTAAATATAAACTAACTCTCTAATTTGCCATATGTCTAGATTCCCTTTTAGATAGGGAGTCATTTGGTATTAATGGTAATTAGCCTTCAAGAAAAAAAAACCTTGTGTTCCAGCATCATATAAAAAAAACATTAATTCTTACCCACAGATTACTAATTAAGTCTCATTTTTATTATATTTAGAATGGGACAAGCACAATTTTCTAATCAAGCCTGAACATGATTTGCATAACTTAACCATATGGGAAGGGATTGTGATGTCCACTATATTGGGTCACAAGTAACAAGTAAAAATAGTGACATTTCTATGGAATGGAAAATGGAAAAAAAATCATAGATGCAATTATTATTTCTGTGGCAAGTATATAAGAGGAGATAAAACCACATGTTTTCATTCATTTGTTTGCTGTTGGTCTGGAACACAAGGGGTGGTCACTTATTTTCTCTATAGGAACGCCTTATCTCCACCTCTGGGCCAGGCTTGGTAATCCACAGGTTATATATCTAATGATACTGAAATATGTATGCCAAAATCTAATTCTGAGTGAGTCACCATCTTCCTTGCCAGAGGAAATCAGGACCAATAAAGGAATTTATTTTCTTAAGTTCTGCTTATTATACACACATTATTAATGCCAAAACTGTAAAAAAAAAAAAAAAGTGACTTAAATGTATTTACCCCAAACACCATAATCACTTCAGTCATTGGAAGTGGTTCATTATGAAATGCTGCACATACAGAGTTTAACCCCTTTCTCCACCTCCGACAGCGTCATTAGACCGTCATTAGCCAACCCGGACCAACAGTCCTGGGCTGGCTAATATAAATTCTTTGCATGTTTCTTTGGCTAAGAGCAATCAGTATCAGCAATAAATGAATGGCAGGATCAGCATAATTAGCATTCTGAACAACAAAGAAATTACCCTGAAAACGTTAAGCTGAAAACTGTAAATATACTACATTATGGAAAAAACTCAGCGCATGAAACAATGTTAAATTATTTCATGAGCTGATTTTTTTTCCTCATAATGTAGTAGACAGAGTAACAAAATGAATCCCAGCTTGCAGTTCTGAGGTTATATTGGCTTTTGAGTACAGTAACAGCAAATATGAAATTGAGTCTCTGAAGTTAAATGGTATCCAACCTCTACTGAGAATATAAGTAGGTAAAATACTTCCAGCCACCACAGGTAGCCATAATAAGTTCAACAATAAAGGATTCTCTCACCATTCACATTGTTGCTAAATCGAATTCATTTTCTAGCTTCAGATATTGTAGCCTTCAACTGTGAAATGTCCTACTAGTACTACAAATATCAGGTTGAGGCTGAGAATGACAGCAGTTTAGCCCTTTAGATTCTCAACTAACCCCCAGGTGGTCCCATAATTCTCTAATTCACTACAAATGTTTTCAGTAGGCCAGTAGGATACCTTCCATGCGCTAATGTGCACAGTGAGTCACAGTAAACCCATGGAGGCCTTTTTTTGTGTAGATTTTATTTGGTGCATATTTGACAAGAGTTACAATGTGTGGTGCCTATATGTCAAAAATGGGCAATGGAAATATTTATTTGATAACAGCTTAATTTACCAAAGCCCAACACTGCGAAATTTGGTGTTGGGGCATAAATTATGTTTAGTAACTGCTGCATCTTTGGCATTATGCCAAATAGTAAAATGTTCCTACCAAATCAAAATTATTCCATAATAGCCTTTTGATATTCATTAATTGTTGTTCTGGAACTAAAGGGTGTCATAAAGTCTGGTTTGGGGCCATATTTATTATTCTACAACCCACAGAGTGGAGGAATCAACAGGGGCCACGTAGGTATGTCTCCTCTCCACCTGCCACACATGAGATAGAAAAAGTGAGAGGCCATGTGCTAGGCCTTCCTTGTTTACATGAGGGGTACAACATACCCTATATTTAAAATGTTTATTTATTTAGTTTAAAGAGAGTCAGTTGTCTCTCTACTATAGCATGTTGGGGTCTCAATAGTTTAAACATATTTTAGTTTCACTTTTAATACCACAGAGAAGACCAACCCGTTGCACTGATTTCTGTTTCAACACTGAAAGTTTTGATTTGTTGGGTGTTTTTAGATAATGGGGTATCCCAGATCTCAGCACATATTTTTATTTACATTGATTAACCATAAAGCAACCTAAACTACCAACATTTAGATTCTGGTACACGTCGTGAGATTTTGACCCAAATTGCGCCTCTCTTAGGATTCAGTTACAGCTGAATAACAAGCATTCATCTGTTACCGGCAATAAAATAAACTTTTTATGGAAATATACCATCTGAAGTTACCATTTATGGTGTTGTTTAAAACTGAAACAATGAATTCAGATACTGGAAAGAAACAGATAAGTAAGAAATAAGCATATAAGTGAGGTGTTCAAAACGAATAATATCACTTAACAATGAGGAATTGATACCACCTTAATATGACAAAAGGTGAAATATGTCCAGATATCTAAAAAGAAGAATAAAGTTGACATAGGGTAATATTGTCAGGTGCCACTTAGCCCGCAAGGTATAAATTGAACTCACAAGAACCTGGAGGATTTCAAGCCTATCAGAAAGATCTCAAATATATGTAGATTCGGGTCACATCAGGCGTAATGTATTCCAGCTTGCGACAGAAGACAGAAAGTACAAATATTGTGCAGATGGTAAATATAAAATACACAATTTATTTAGATTGCACTTACAAGATAATGATAAAAACAAGGCATATCTCTGTATGCAACAGATCTGGATGGCGTGTATGAGACCAGAAGCCGGCAGTACTACAAGAATAGAGTCCCAGGAAAAGACAAACCCAGAGTTTCCAACGCGTTTCATCTTGATAGACTTTTTCAGGAATGTATGTCTCCTTCTCCCCAACCTTCGTTTAAATAGCAGTGGTAATCTTCCAATGCCCCCACAAACCTCGCTCAAATGTATATGTAGATTTTCCCAATGAGATACATAAAGATTGGCAAAGCTGGGGTCAAATCTTGTTACTATGGCAACACCACATAATTGTAAAAAGAATGTAGAATTAAACCAAAAATTATTTCTGGTCAACACAAAATGTATACATTGAACCAGAAAATCAATTTGGTTGATATTCAGTAGACCCTTACCAACTAAGATTTCTCTTATTACCTCTAGTCCTTTGTGATGAGGTATACTGGAATATAAGGAGGATACATTAACAGTAACCATAATATAAGTGTATTTCTATTGTATTTCTTCTAAATCAGCTAGAATGTGTCTTGTATCCTTAATGTAAGATGGTATCGTTTGTACATAGGGTTGTAAATAAGAATCTACATATTCATAAGGTTTTGAAGATAGGGAGCCTATGCCACTGATAATGGGGCGGCTGGGAGGTTTTTGTAAATCCTTGTGGATTTTTGGGAGGAAGTAGAATATAGCGATTTTGCAGTCTACATTAAACAAAAAATTAAATTCATCTTGTGAGATGATGTTTCTTTCTTTACCTGATAGTAAAAGGCAATTTAACTATTTTAAATATAGCTGTTTGGGGTCTTTCTCTAGAGGTTTATATGTAGACTTATCTCCTAAATCTCTGTGGGTTTCCTCCATATAATACTGACGGCTCATAATGACGGTCCCTCCTCCCTTATCCACCTCTTTTATGATTAGGTTGGGATTATTTGTGATTTGTTTAAGGGCCTGTTTTTCTTGTTTGGTTAAATTGGCGATAAATTTGTTATTTGAAATTTTATCATCTTGGACTAATTCATTGAACAAGTCCAAATATTTACTTTTTTCTGTTCAAGGACAAAAGTTTAATTTGTTTTTTAGTTTAGAATGTTTAATGGGGATGTGGTCTGGAACTTGATTTGCGATGTTAGTATCTTCTGATTTATTCCTCCCTTCCTGCCCCCGAGGATGTTTTTCAAAAAATCTTTTTCTCATTAGTTTTTTTAGGAACATTTTATTGTCCAAAAATAATGAGAAAGGTTTGTGATTTGTTGCTGGAGCAAACTTAAGTCCTTTTTTTATAAGAGATAATTCTTGTGGGGATAAATCTATATTTCAAATGTTAAAAATACCATTGTGATTTTTTTAGAAACGTCTGTTTGCATTTAGGGAATTAGTTGCACTCTGTGCGTCCATTTCCATGATAGATCTTTTTTTGGTTGGGGATCTTAGGCTGTGGAACCTGGGTTTGTCTTTTCCTGGGACTCTATTCTTGTATTACTGCCGGCTACTGGTCTCATCTACGCTATCCAGATCCGTTGCATACGGAGATATGCCTTGTTTTTATCTTTATCTTGTACATGCAATCTAAATAGATTGTGTATTTTATATTTACCAACTGCACTATATTTGTACTTTCTGTCTTCTATCACAAGCTGGAACACATTACGCATGATGTGACCCGAATATACATATATTTGAGAGCTTTCTGATGGGCTTAAAATCATCGAGGTTCTTGTAAATGCAATTTATAACTTGTGGGCTAAGTGGCACCTGACGATATTACCCTATGTCGACTTTATTCTTTTTTTAGATATCTGGACATATTTCACCTTTTGCCATATTAAGGTGGTATCAATTCCTCATTGTCAGGTGCTATAATTCATTTTGAACACCTCACTTATATGCTTGTTTCTTACTTATTTGTTCTTAGTGTTTAGAGGGCACACTATTTTAAGTGGGGGGTTACATGTCACATATATAGTGGTTATATATACTCTTTTTTTGTGTTTTATACTAAAAAGAACCAGTTTACAATATATTCAGCCTCATATACTTATTTTTAAATATTTCAATGAATCCACATGTTGTCTGTCATCTCAACAACTGTTATTCTACAGGTCAGTAATGAAATGATAAGATAAAAAGAGGGTATGGCTGATTATCTAAAGATCTACAGTATTATGAAATACATGTTTTCCTTCAGTTCTTGTTTTTCATCTTAATTTATGATACAAAGAACAAACACTATTGTGCTCATCTGCGATGTCTGTCTTCTTTTTTAGGCTTTTACATCAAGCACCTTATCCCTTGGTCATATTAGTTTATTACGTTGTGTCAGTCAAAAAATCCTCTCTTTTTACTTCTTCGTACTCTGTTTAATCTTTGTTCTTAATATTTTTTGGCCTCTTTTCCCTTTCCAGTTTTTTTTGTTACTTTTGATACACTGAATATAAGCCTGACATACAGTATTTTTTTTTTCTAATGGGACATGCATCACTTGATAATTATTTTTTTTTAAACAGTTATATGAACCAAAATAAAGCAAGAAATTTTTTGAAACTATGCAGTTGCTACAGCAGGGCAAATGGGGACAATTCCCCCTAAAGACTATTCATACCCCTACCCCTGTGTGCTCCTCCTTCAAAAGCACTATTGCTGGGGGGGGGGGAGCACAAGTCGCTAATGACATTTGGCTGGGTACGCACCTGCCTACTCACATGGCAGGTGCCTACTCTTCCCACTATAACAGTGGCTGGGGTTGAGCAGAGGGGAGGATGGGGAGAGGAAGGTAGGGAGCCCTGTACTTACTGCCTCTCTCTGCACACCTCCCTTGCACGCCCTCAGTAATCTGACAGCCGGGATATGATGTCATCCCAGCTTCAGCATTCCTAAGACTGCACATGTGCAGGGAGAGCTCAGTGCTCCCATGACCATCCACTAGTCACCAGGGAGAGGATCCACTCAAGGGAAAGGTATCGAAGGCCACAGACTAATTAAGTATTTAGAAAATTGGGCAGACTAGATGGGCCAAATGGTTCTTATCTGCTGCCACATTCCATGTTTCTATGATTCTAATGTGTGTGTGTGTCTGCGTATGAATGTGGTTATGCGTGTATGTCAGTGATGTTTCTGTGATTGTGTATATGTATGTGATTACATGTATGATTGTGTTTTTATCTCTGTATTTGTATGTGTGTGTGATTTTGTATGTGTGTCTGTAATTGTGTGTGTGTGTTTGCCTGTAATTGTGTGTCTGTAGCTATGATATTGTGTGTGTGTGTGTGTGTGTGTGTATGTCTGTAATTCTCTGTGTGTATGTGTGTTTGTCTGTGGTTGTGTGTGTCTGTGAATATGTGTATGTGTCTGAGAGTGTGTGTGTGGTTATGTGATTGTGTGTGCCTAAACAACTGAAAAATCTAAATTAAAAAAGGGCTTTTCCTAATTTAGATGTTTCAGTTGTTTAGAAGACTACTCCATAAATTATGTCCCTATGTGGGATGTCCATGTTTAAGGATGCCAACTTAGATCACTGTTTAGCAGTTAGCTCCCTTATGTGGTGTCCTTAAATATGGCAATCCCACATAAACATAGCAAATAGGGGAGTTATCTGATAACAGTTGAAAGATCAAAATTAGGAGGTATCATAGGCAGCCTAAAACAAGAATTCTGGGTGGATAATGTGAATTCTGTGTACATTTGTTACCTGACACCTGGATGCACAGCATGATGGCATTATACAGCCAATGGCAGAATGTTTTCCCACTGTCAGTGTAAATTGTAAGTCCCCCCCAATTTTGAGTGTGGTATTCTATGTGCCCCCAATATATTCTTCCTAGAGTCGCCATTGCTTTGAAAAGCATGTGATAAACATTTATAGACTTGGTCAGAATGCATTGTTGGACAAGCCTTTCAGCTAGGGGAGCTTCTTCAGCCATTGCTGAAAGAGAGAGCACTTCAGGAATGAGATAAGGACAGGGGAACAGTGGAGGATTGGGAGAGATAGGGCTATTTCCAAGCAGTTTCTATGTGACCCACCAGTCTTTCGTAAAACTATAGCATAGAAAAATAGAATGTGACAGCAGATAAGAACCATACTGCCCATCTAGTCTGCCCAATTTTCTAAATACTTTCATTAGTCCCTAGCCTTATCTTATAGTTAGGATAGCCTTATTCCTATCCCACGCATGCTTAAACTCCTTTACTGTGCAAATAAATTAGCCTCCAGTTATAGCAAAGAAAGGGGTGTATGACATGTCTACAAACTACTCTAGGGAATAGTGTTTCTGTCCGCTAGGTTTCTTCTGTAAAGGTCATTGCTTTTTAACCCTTCCATTTATTAAAGGAGTTCCATGGGTACCATAACAGAACCACTCTACCCGATTTACTCTGAGATGAAGCTGATCTAGTCTCCTCCCCCCTACCCAGCTATTCTCCCACCATCAGTGGAACATCAGTCCTCCAATGCAGTGGTATAGGAGATGATGGTTTGGATGATTCTCCAAACAAAAAAAGCTTGCTTGGGGCATGACCTCCAGATATGGGAATTTCTAGTATTCCAAATTAAATTATTTGTTACAATAATTGTTAACATGTGTTTGCAGATAATCTAACAGAGAGGATTGTCTCTGTTAACCACACTTTTAACAGTAAACTTTGCAGTCTGGTGTTTACTATTTACCATAGAAAGCTAAATGGGGTAAAAAGTAATGTTTGTAGGTCTTGTTGATTTATTTCTTTATTTTTTAAGGAAGGGGGTTCTTTCTTTCTTTCTCTCTTTGTATGACTTAAAAATATTCATTACATTAGATATATACTCAAAATCGGTGCAGGACCACTGCATGAAGCTATCAACTCCAAATGGATTTTGTTTCTAAGCAGCCACTGTGACAGTGACTATGGGATAAAGTGTATCCATTGTATTGTTTCTAACGTTTCTAGCCTTTATTACTATGCCTTTAGTATAACTGTAAAGACTGCAAACACAGAGTCCAATAGCAGCAATCCCCACATCCTCTACCCACATGCTAGGAACTCATCAACTCATTATGGGCAGGGTGGCTACTTCCCTGTGCTCTCCCAGCAGCCACCTTGGAGGAGCGAGTAATTTTTAGACCTAGTTTTTTTTTTGTTTTTTTTGCAGTTTTCAAAAATTTTAACAATGTGTACATAAACATACATTCCAGCATGGTACAGTTACAGGTAAGATGGAATTTTGATTTACATCGAGATACATCACATCTGTTCGATAACATTTTTTGAGCGCATTTCATAAAAAATAAGCCTTGCTTTTTACTCTTGCTGTGTGTCTTTCAGCTCTGTTATCTCGTATGAACTGTGGGACATATACACTCATCACTGTTTCTGTGGGTCGTATTGTTTCGATGTGTGTGTCTATGCTGTGTCGGGTTTGCGCCAGATGTATTTCGAGCTTGAAGCTCAAAGCTGTACCCATGCTGTCGCATTCTGTGTAGTCGTTAAGGGGGTTCAGAACTTGTTTATGTAAACTAGACCTAGTTTTTAATGTACGACTTGAAATGTAGAATCCTGATACTATGCATTGATAGAAAGGCTAGTACAGTAGCTGATATGCTTTCATGTGAATGAACAACAATGCAAACTCTATTATTGTGCATTTTGGACCTTGTTACATCTTGTGGTTTGAACCCACTTTTTTCTGTATGTGAAATAACTATTATCTCCCAATATTTTTGCACTGAATTCTACCTGTTCCTCATTATCTGTCCCTGTGATTGTAGATACCTGAGTATCATATCTAGCGTGATCCTGAAACTACATATCCCATGGTGCTCAGAGAGTCTATTAGCTAGCTGAGCATCATGTTAAATGATCAAGAGAGGTTACTTGAGGTTTAGTATGCAGATTAGCAAGCAGGGCAGACGGAGGTCGGTATAGCTCCCAGCATAGTTTCAACGATCAAGATCTGATGAACCTTGATGGCTCCTTTTACAGTTAGGTAACACTGGATTCCATATACTGTGATATAAATATTAAAAAAATCAGACGTATTCAATATTTTCTTGTAATATATCAGCATCTTGTATAGAGTTGGCTAACCATGACACCTGGTGCCTGTGCTCTATGTTTCATTTTTGCTAGCATTAAAATACGAGTTTAAATTTACTATGATGGTAATTTTATGTATTTTATTGTTTTAAAAAGCTGAGCCTGCAACAATATATGAAAACTATAAATCTATACAGAATGAATTGCAAGTTTGACAAAGATCTCGCTTACCTTGTGTTGATAACACGCTCTGTTTAACAAGGACTCACATAAAGAAAACAGCCATTCACAGCAATATTTTGCAGCTAACATGCAACTATTTTGTCTTAATTATTTATTCTTGAGGAAAGCTGTGTTATAAGCAATGTACTGAGTCATTAGCATAGCTCGGAGTGTTTCTTCCACTGCAGAGAGTTTTCTTGAAGCACTCAATGTAAGACACGCACATCATGTATATGTTAGCATTTCGATTTTAAGATAAAAGTTAAAAGTACTGTGTTCTATCTGTTTGGTTCTGATGCAGTTAATAGCTCTCTTCAGAAAGCATTTTTTTTTCCTTTCTAATCTCAAAGATTACGATGCAGCTATGTTGGCTTAATCCATCTTTATCAGCTAAAGCTATCATTTATAAAACAGCTCGGGAGCTTACTAAAAGCAATTCTTTTTGTGTTCTGCTTTTTTTTTTGTGATACATCTGCTTGCATATCGAAAATGGAAAGAGGATACACCTGTTTAGGAAACTATAACCAGGCATAAAAGGGATGCTCAGTACATTCCTGCACAATCTGCTTTTTGGTATCAATCGCATTCATTCCAAGTTGTAAAAGGTGAGCAGGAGAAATAATGTGGGTCCACACAAAAAATGCGTGCCAGACAAAAGCAAACTGTAAGTTAAGAGATCTACAAAAAACACAGAAGAGAAAGAAAGTCATATGTTCACATGATTAAATACAGTTCTTCTTATCTAATATTACGAAATGAATGACGGATTCTCACAGTATGTTGGCGCTTGTGCTTCAAATAGGTGAGTGTGTAAGAAAACAGAAAGAAATCCAATGGTGGAGTATAACTTGAAATGTGGTCAAGGTAAATGTGGAAAGTCACTCACATTTACTAGAGCCTTGTGATTAGCTCTGTATTCAAGCATGGGCGGAATATTCCCCGCCTTATGAAGGTGCCTTTCTTAACAGATATAAATCTTCAGCAGAGTTTTATTATGTACAATAAAAGACAAAAGCAATATATAGTGTAGTGTGTATTAAAAAAATTGAAGATGCTTACTAATATCCCCGTTTGGCTCCAGTGAAACAGCATAAAGTATAATTCCCACTGCAGTTACCGTTAATCTGGATTTTCTCAGTGGTATCATGTAAGGCAAAACATAAATATAGTGCCCTTTGTTAAAACTGTGTAGTACAGGATAAAGAAAAAATGTCCTACTTACATATTCTTGAGCCATATGGTATTGCTCAATCCTTATGGCATAGGTGGATATAATCCCCACCAAGGATTTAGGATATGGAGGGCAGTATACAAAAGTAACTTTATGACCATACAAGAACAATATAATTTTAAAATATAATAAAAAGGAATTAAACAAACACTAACGTGTTTCATCTTATTTAAAAAGGCCTTTTCAAAGTGTATTAGTGCTCCTGGTTATTTCCTTCTTTTACAGGTTGTTCAGAATCTCCAATAGGAGATCTATCAAGGCATTTGCGTTGGGCAGCACTTTCAGGAGGACGGCAAAAACAGCCCTGGCAAATGCCTTGCCCGCCCCTTTCCCTGGGAGGCACAGGAGATGGCAGACTGGCCACCTCAGGGCCCCCCCAAGGCTGGCATCCCCTGGTGTAGGCAGGTGGCAAGCTCTTCCAGCTCTGGCATCACTGTGAGACACTCGACGGAGCTGAGATGGGAGATCAGAGCTCCCTCGGCGCCAGCCTCCACTGCTCACCGTGTGACCACTCACCTGTCCGCTGAGCTGCAGGATTTTCCACTGGACCACAGGGAAAAATTCACCAAAATGAAAGCAAAATAAAAAGTTGTGAGTGTGTTAGTGTGTGTTTGTTAGTGAGTGTGTTAGTGTGTCTGTTAGTGAGAGTGTGTATGTGTGTCTGTTAGTGAGAGTGTGTGTGTGTCTACTAGTAAGTTTTAGTGTATGTCTGTAAGTGAGAGTGTGGGCTATAATAACTATTAGAAAAAGTGTAGACTCGACACCAGTAGATCTCTCAAATGAATATCAAACTACTGTTTAAAAGGCTGAAGCACTGGATGAAAATAAGACAAAAAACATATAGTAATCTCACCACTGGCCAGAAATGTCTGGAGAGTGCCTAGAGTATCCTTTTAAGCAATCCAATATAGAACTGAACATGAAAAGCACACTTCTTGTATTCTGCATTTTTTAGAGGTAAAAGCATTTGTAGTCTCGCAAACAGAGTAAAAAGAAAAGGTGCCATCATGGCTTGAAAGAGAATCTCCTTTCAGTCGTGTGGAAAAAAACTCCCATTACAGTGTCTTGCCCTGCTTTATTTTAACCAAAAATCATTTATAATATATATATATATATATATATATATATATATATATATATATATATATATATATATATATGTATGTATACAAAGCCATTTAACTGCCAATCTCTGTTAAAATTGTGCAAAAAAATGTAGTTTGGATTTTTTAATTTTTTTTTAACTATACCCATATAACAATATTTATTTTAATGTGTATTTTATATACCTGATGTGTACTACTCTTATATTAAGCCCCATATTGTGCCCCTTTGTCACTATCCAGTCGAAGCTACAGTGCCATATAAGAGACTTGACTATGCCAGATTTTACCCTTAGAATTTTGATAGATGAATATCATGGGCCCATGTCTCAGTTTAGGGCATGGTAGAAGTTTGAGTGTTCAAATTACCCTACAAAGACCTTCCATTTGTGAAAGTAGACACTCCAGGGTATCTCATATGGTGTATATTTTGCCTTATTGTGGTGCTATTTTTGCCAATGTATGACGTGTGTGAGGTATTTTGCACTTTGTACATGCACATTGCATTTTTACGGGGTATTTTGTAAATCTGATATAAACCACTATAGTCGAACAACACAAACTATGATCAGCAACACTTTTCTGAGTAAAATAATAACCCAGATGTATGCCTTTACCACTATCTGGTGAACTGACCTTCCTATTTTTACAGTTAGAGATTTGATAGATGGGTGTGATGTGCCAATGCCCCAGCTGACAGAGAGAAGCCCTAGGTATCGAGTGATTCCCAGTTACCACCAGGAAAACAATCCATACATAGTTAAGTTGTTATAGTCCCTACGGGAAGGACATTCATGATGGAATAATTCCATCGATCATTGTTAAGGGGTTAATTATATTTTGACTACTGGTAAACGATTTTGAAGTGTGAAAATCAAACTGAAATTTGCGCACTGAATGTTAATCCCTGCAATAATGCCCAGTCAAGGATCCATATTTGGAGCAATTTGGAGCATGTACCCATTGTAATCAAAAAGTAAACAAGTCATTGTCAGGGGTATGTGCTCATCAGTCACTTTGTGGATTGCGTGCAAAAGAGCAGATTAAAATATATGATTTGTAATGTCCTGGTCAATTCTCTGGAATCGCCAGCTGAGTGAATAACTTCCATAGTCGTTACTACTGGAAATATTGGACTTTAAAAAAAAAACAAAAAAAACAATCATAATACAGAATTCTAAAACTAAAGCAATATGAATGGAAATACAGAAAATGCATGCCAATAACTCTATATTTACAACTAATATTGATGAAGCAGTATTTACTTGTGAACTGGAAACAAATTGATACATTTAGGCCAACAACACGTATTTGGACAAATTCTCCAATACTTCAATTTGCTTTAAATCAGCTTCATTGACACAGATTTAGCTATTTAGGTTTCAGATAATCACATTTCGCTCTTTATTGAATAAGTCTCTGTCTTGATATATAACTCCAATATGCCAAGGAAATGTGTGCAACAGATAAGTGAATAATTTACATGAGTAAAAAAAGCTAGAACTAATACATTGAAATTAGCAGCGGAAGTTAATGTTACTGATAAGCTACAGTGGACAGTTTCAGTGGTAAGCATGCTACAAGCACAAAATACTTTTTGTTTTTTAATATTATTATTCCTTTAATTTTTCCTTTTTTTTTCCTGTTTTAGAATTTTGCTTACACCAGCACCTCCTGCAAGCGTTGCAGAGGCCATTACGGGGGGGGGGGGAGGTAAACAAAGCTCTCTGAGCGACTGACAAGCTCAGAGCACCAGCAGCCATTACCCGCTAGCGACTATGAGTGCACTTCCAGCCGCGATGCATCTCCTGTCAGCACAGCCCGGTCGCTCATCTTCACAAGCGATCTGGCGGCTGACAGAAGGGAAGGTGAAGTGAGATCTCGGTCTCCATCGAGATCTTCAGCCTTGAGTCAATTTTGGAGAATGACGACTCAGCCACCACCTTCTCAATTACTAAAGACACATTAACCCACCAGGGAGCGGTACAAAGGAGAAGGTATAGCCCCTCATTTATTAATAATAACAGTGAAAGCAACAATATTATAAACATGACCAACAATACACAGGTTCATGTCTCTGATGCCA
The DNA here is from genome assembly GCA_933207985.1 of Pelobates cultripes. Lineage (NCBI taxonomy): Eukaryota > Metazoa > Chordata > Amphibia > Anura > Pelobatidae > Pelobates > Pelobates cultripes. The sequence goes on along the minus strand of OW240920.1, from coordinate 41,254,410 downwards.
CATCTATGATGGCTACTACCATTACCACTGCAAATAAAACTACACATAGGCACTTTCTAGATGGACAAAAATAATTGTACATTTCCTCCTTAACAGCTATGGACACTGGAGATACTCCAAATACTATAATTTATTCTGTTCGTATATCTTTTTCTTACAATGTTGCCACATCGAAGATGGCTGCCACTAATTCTAAGGTGGCTGTTATAATTCCATCTGATGCCACAACCAAGATGGCAGCTAATGGAAATGAAAGTGACAGTTTTAATTTTACAAATTCAGCCGCATATAACCCATCTATGCCCCCAGAGTTGGCAGCTGGTCTGCCTGCATTGGCAGAGATGCTCATGAATGCGTTACAGTCTCTAAGAATTAAAATACGCAATGACCACAAGGAAGATATGGATACAATGTTTGGATATGTAGAAGAGTTAGCTATTAAAACTAACATCATAAAGAAAAGGTTATCATTCACATTCGGATTTACAAGGTAATGTGAATCTACTTCAAAAACAATTAAACCAATTAATTGAGAAAACAGCTGACGCTGAAGATAGGAGTCATTGGAATAATTTGTGGATTAGGGGGATCCCTGAGTCCGTGGAGCCTTCGGAATTAAGGAATTACTTTCAGAATGTGCTAAATACAGTCAAGTCGGATATCACAAAGTCAGAATTTACTCTGGATCCCATCCACAGTTTACCAAAGCAGAAAACAATACCATCCTCGGCACCAAGGGATGTCATGGTTCGAATTCACCCTTACCATGTCAAAGAGGAATTTTTAAACAAAGTTAGAGCATCAGGTCTTCCCAAGGAGTTCAGTCATCTACAAATTTTCCAGGACTTCTCGGCTCATACTATGAATCGTAGAAGCTAATTCCAGTCATTTACAAGCTAACTGCGAAATCGAAATATCCGATATAAATGGGGATTTCCAGTGAAGGTTCTTTTTCATCATGATGGAAAATCTTTTGTTATTTCTTCTCCGGGTGAGGGCATTGAGTTGATTTGATCATTAAAGGAACAGATTCGTTAACAAGAAAAGCAATCGGGACTCTTGATTGATTTATTGGCTATTTCTGTGCTTTTTCTCTGTTACTATCATGCTACCAATGCTGCGATGGCCTTACAATTTTACTTAGATAATGATTACTCTCTCTGGCTTGAGATGGAGGCTAGCAAGCTTTCTCCTTACTCAATTAACGATATTTTATGGCTGCCTTCTTCTCAACGCACGAGCATGGCTGATATGTTTTTATCAACCAAGACTTCCATCAAAGCTTGGAATACCCTTTACAAAAAACTTTGTCCTTCACCAAATTGGTTTGGGGCAATCACATTATCAGTTTTAAAATTAAAAATACCTGATTTGGATACAAATTATTGGTCCTCCCATTCTATTTATTATATTAACGATCTATTCTCATCCTCTAAACTTTTAAAATTTTCCCAAATTCAACAAAAATCTCACCTCAGTAACACTGATGCTCCTATATATGAACAGATGGTTGATCATATTATTGATCATTTTGAGATTTCCCACCGGGACCCACATTATAGGCAATTGGAATTACTAAATCTAGAAAAAACAATTATTTTCGATGCCGGCCAGAAACGTACCATCTGTCAGTGTTACACTGTTTTCGCGGGTGAATTGGGTGTAAAACAACCATACGTGCTCAAGTGGGAGAGTGATCTGGGTGTGGAGTATTTTGTATCAGAGTGGCATAGTTTAATATCGGGATTGAGGGGAAGCACCCTGAACATCACTCATTTGGAATCTCACTTGAAATTATTATATAGATGGTATTTTTCCCCTTTTAAATTACATTTCCCAATCTAAATTATGCTGGAGGGGGATGTGGCCAAATGGGTACTCTATTTTATATTATCTGGTCCTGTCCAAAAATCCAAACTTATTGGCAAAACATATTATATTTAATTATTTCCATTTCAGAATTCCCAATTAATGTGATCCCTAGTTTGTGCCTCCTTAAGTGTTTTCCAGATGACTTAGCATGTCAGAAACGCGTTATGCTGGGCCATCTCCTTATTTCGACCACCACAGCTATTCCCCGATTTTGGAAATTGGTTGCTATTCTATCTATCACCAATGTTCTTATTCATCTATTTGAAAGTAAAAGATGAAGGCTTGTTCTCCGCATACCATCAACCAGTGGTGTCCTCTTACGACACGACTGGTCTGAATGGGAAAAGGCACTGAGGAACAAATTTAATTGGTCTGATTATCCATCTGGTCGAATCTTATTTTTTAAATTTCTCATCTATTTTAAAAAAATTTTATTTCTTTTTCATTTAAATTTTATCTGTATAAATTATTGACATGAAAGCCCTTTTTTTTTCTTGTATATGCTTATCTAATTTTTCCTTTTGTTTTCTTTTTTGTTGTTGATGGTTGTTGAGCTGCATTGCAGACGCAATATTGTTCCTTTCCCCCATTCCCTTTCTCCTCCCTCTCCCTTCCTTGCCCCCCTCCCCTTTTGTTTTGTTTTTATTTTATCCCTGAGTTTATTATTATTCTATCAGTATTATAAGTTTGCTATTGGTCACTATGACATTAACTCTTTTAACGTAATAACTCCTAGTTCATTATCTGCCACTGTATTCTAGTTATGTATATATATTTCTGTTTGTGACCATAACCTGTTATATTATCTTACTTAGCTCATTACCATTTTCGTTTATTAATTAACATAATATATATTAAAACATTTTTTTAAAGAATTATGTAACCGTTTCTGTGCTGTATTCTTGACACGGGTGATATGTGGTTTTTGCTTGAAGTCAAAGTATGTATTCTACAACCAAGGTTTTCTCCTTTGCTGTCTCTTGCAATTGCAATTTGCATCTGTATATTAACATATATTAGTGTTTGACATTGATTGCATATATTCATGAGTGTGATTAAGTAGCCTAATTTATTGTCACGCAGTTTTACATGCATATAATAAAGCATGGCCGTAACCGTGCTTTTAAATGTATGTGACTAATCAGTCTGCTCTGCCTTGCCATAAAATAAGACTGTGAATATTGTAAAGGCAAGCATACTAACACAAATATTAGTGCTAAGTTTATTATGAACTGTTATAAACAGTACATTATTAGACTATGGTTTAAATGCCTAAGTATAGTGGCAAAACATTCAGGCTCCAAAACCTCATGGGGTTGATGCTTGACACCTATTTACATTCCGCTCTCTTTGTTCCCAGTGAGGGAGGAGATCTCTGCCTGCATGGCACACATCTCTTTTGAATTGGGATCGGTGAAGTATCTTTTAATATGCATATATTTCGCCTCTTGAAAGAGCTTTGATAATGTGCGAATGGGAATCCTCACAAGCTGAAAAGTCCTTTCCTGTAGTCGATAAAATAATTTTGGCCACCTCCAATGTTGGTGCCCTGTTTTCTATCTTATAGCATCAATAATAACGTTATTAAAATATTAATGATACTAGAGTAAACATAGAGAAGCTGTAGAGTTACTTATTTTTGTTTCAAATAAAACATTTTGAAGTTCAACATGGTTAAGATTCTGTGTTTATGTTCTATTTATCCAAAACACCAAAGTCAGAACTGTAGATAAGACATGCGGTTATTCTTTACCCTTGAGTTAAACTGTGTATAAGCTGCGGTCTGCTAGCCTCTTCTGATTTTATGGATCAATGTCAAATAGTAAAAGGATTCTTGACCCAAATCAGAACTTGACCACAACTGTCACTTTTGCTCAATTTTGTATAAAAAGACTTGTGTGGTATAAATAAATCCTTTCACGTCTCTTTGTAACTATGATAGTTCAAGCATGTATCCATTGATCTTGTGTCAACATAACAATTAATCTTGTGTTAATGTAATTACTGTTATTTTTTTCATTAGGGTTGGCCTGCTGGTTGGTTGTGGAAGAACATTTGCCAAATAGAAAGGTTGTTGTAAAATGAATTCATTCTATGTGTGAATCTTCATTATGTTCTAGTGAATGGCATGGCATATGTAAAAGAATCTAACTGACAGTGAATATTTACCAAGATTAATTGACCTATTTATAGCACAGAGGGGATCAAGAATGTGTCCAATGATTTATAGATCACAGAGGTGTAGTGATAGGGGGGCAGCAGGAGCAGTCTCTTGTGCCCAACAGTCGACCCCCCTATCACTACGCTTGTGCCAAGCGTCGGTCTCTGATGATGATGTGCTGGCCATGGGGACTGATGGATGTGCACACTATGAAAAGCTTATATGTATAGCTCCATGAAGTAAATCAGAGTGTTGCCAAGAGTTACCACAGCAAAGATCACATTCTTCACCCAGCCCCTGCTAGAAGAGGCATGTGGTCTGCACCCACTGGTAGTGCAGACCAGATACACAGCCCACTGGACAACCAGGAATCGATCAGCTTTCCCCCTTCCCTGCCCCAGGTAAGCAAGGGGTGACACTATTATATTATTTTATAATTATATATAATTTTATGATGTAGCCCTTATTCACCCAACACTACTTGCCCTACCCCCTACACTAGTGCCCTTATTTCACCCTTACATAAACTACAGCCCCTATTCACCCACAAACACAAACTGCATATCATGTGCCCCCTTCCCCCCTCCCCCTTCCACACACACACACACACACACACACACACACACACACACACAAACAAAACTCTACTTTTGCTTGGCACTGGGTGATGTAGGTTGATCTTGCCCCAATAACATCATTTTCAAGAATAATGCCTGCAGGAAGTTAATATGGAAGACAACCAGTCCTATTACTTTCTGGTTTTGTTAGCTAAACTCAAAATGCATGCAATTGCCCAGAGCATCTGCCTTGTAAAGGCTACTCATTGAGCTGCAGTGGGAAGTCTGTGACTTAACAACCACAGAAAGTCTGGGCAGGGTTATAAAGAGAGAGCTTGTAAAGGCTGCAGGCAAGAGATCTGCAGCTTGTCCAAGCTGTTTAGATGCACCCTCAATTTAAAAAAAAAAAAAATGCATGATTAAATGCATGCATGTTTTCATTGGAACGTTTCTACTAAACAATGATTATTGGATTTTTTTTAATTTTATTTTTATCATTTGGGCAGTGGAGTGTCCCATTTGAATCTATTTACACAACCTGATAGTATATATTTTTTTGAATAGTGAATTATTTACAACAATATGGACATTAAATTGCTGGCTCAGGTGTCCAGAGAGTTAAAAATAATGAATCTACGGATTGTGCCAGCAGAAATTCATTAGCAAATTTATTGATCAGCAGTAAAAAAAATAAATAGCATATGAATTCCGTGGCCACATTCTATCTGTGTCATTACAGAACCTACATCACATCGAAAGCAATTACTCTACAGAGAAGCAATTAATTTACATTTATGGCTAATGTTATATTTTGCATTAACTGGAGACTTAATACTAATACTGTCATCACAATTTATAATCTTGTAGCAAAGTTCCAACTAGTAGATTGTTTGATAATATTGTCTATATGAACTGCAAATGTAGCCACAAAGAGAAGGGTATTTAAAGGAAGAAAACATTACTCAAAAATATACGAAGAACATTAAAAACTAGATTCAATTATGCCAACTTATCTTGAATCACAGACACTCACCCATACCGACTCATTAACAGACATGACTTTTCAGTCAATATTTAGTACAAGTGCCACCGAGAAAGATTATTCAAAAATGCAAAACATTCAGGACAGGTGTCAATCTACCAGGAGGGCATATCCCAGCAAATTCACCCCAAGGTCAGACCGTGCAATGTTGAGAGAAATCGCAAAAAACCTAAGACTTCCATCTCAGATTCTACAGGCCTCAGTTAGCATGTTAAATGGTAAAGTGTATGACCATGGTAGTGGATAACACAATGAGGGAGTGTAATCTTGCATGGTATAGGCATCAGGCCATTCTAGACATAAGAAAAGGCCAGGGGTTAATGTAAGTATTTAGAAAATTGGGCAGCCTAGATAGGTTGAATGGTTCATATGTGCCATCACATTCTATGTTTCAGTACAATTGGAAAAACACTAAACAAGTATGGTTTCTGTGGAAGGGTTGCCAGGAGAAAGCCTCTTCTCTCTAAAAGAACATAGCAGCATGGCTTAGGTTTTCAAAGTTGCAGCTGAACAAACCACAAGATGTCTGGAACAATGTCCTTTAGACAGACAAGAACAAATTGGAGATGTTTGGCCATAATGCACAGTGACACGTTTGGCAAAAACCAAATACAGCATATCAGCACAAACACCTCATACCAACTGTTAAGCACAGGGGTGGAGGGATGTTGATATGCGCTTGTTTTGCTGCAAGAGGACCCGGGATCCTTGCTGTCATTGAGTCGACCATGAACTTCTGTATTCAAAAGTATTCTAGAGTCAAATGTCCGACAGCTAAAGCTTGGACGAAATTGGGTCACGCAACAGGACAATGATTCCAAGCACACCAGCAAATCTACAACAGAATGACTGAAAAAGAAAAGAATCAAGGTGTTGCAATGGCCCAGTCAAAGCCCAGACCTTAACCTGATTGAAATGCTGTGGTGGGGCCTTAACAGAGCTGTGCATAAACAAATCCCAGCAAACCTCATTGAACTGAAGCAACATTGTAAAGCAGAGTGGGCAAAAATTCCTCCACAACGATATGAGAGACTGATAAAGTCATAGAGAAAATTATTACTTTACCTAATTTTAAGACCTGCTAAGCAACAGATGATTGTTATGTCCTGATATGTAAAATCACAGAATTCAAAAAACATGCATTTTCTTTTTCCCATGACTGTATATGCACTTACAGCCTCTGTTGTGAAGTATAATGAAGAGTGGACCCAAGAGACTTCGCGTTCCTCCTCTGGCAGTGTACTCTCATAAGTCACTGCAGTCAGAGCATTGCTGCAGGTTGCCATGGTTGCAAAGGGAAGAGAGGACTGGCTGTTTGGCTACTTGTCTGGAAGATAAGACCTTTGGGCCTCCTCTTCACTATACAAGCATACTGTGCCACCAGACTACCAGGGAATCTAGTGACACCCCTCCCAGGTAAAAGGCAGGGAGGGTGGAATAAACTTATATATTTTTTTAAATATCAGCCCACCCCACAGCCCTTATCCAATATCACAAACAATACACAAACAAAAACACTACATCCACTACACAAACACAGATATTGCATCCACTACACATACTGCATCCGCTACACACACTGCAGGCACTACACAAGCACATACACTGCACAACTGCATCCCCTACACCTACACAAACACACACTGCATCCACAACACAACCACACACATTGTATACATTACACAAACACAGTCACAGCATCCACTACACACACTGCATGCATTACATAAACACATATACTGTAACCATTATACACACTGCATCCACTATGCATTAAGTATCCACTTCACACACATTGCATTCACTATAAACACACTGCATCCACTTTGCACACACGCTGCATCTAGATGCTGTAGAGCTCAGCACACTCCTTGAAAATAATTCAATAAATCTTGCCAGGGTGCATAATCTCGCATTGAAAAATATCCAAAGAAAAGAGGTGAACTCACCGATCTTCAAAAATTTAAACAATCAACGTTTTGACCCATTCAGGTCTTTTTATATACTCTTATATAATGGCAAGAGTGTGGATATCTGTACCACCTGACCTCCTGTGTTTAACAGAAGGCCACATAAATGGTTCTTAATAATATGAGTGTCATTCTATACAGTGCTTGTGTCTGTAAAGTGTATTATTCTATAACATGTTGGTAAGTATAATTTCTGTTCTTAGAGAACTGAAAGATATTTCTACCTCTCACGGCGTAGTACTTGTTCCTGAAGGAAATTGAGCTACTTCATCTGATATAATTATTAACAGGTCATACAGTTTTCATCTGCCCTTCTTGTCTCTATTTAGCTCGAGGAAACGCACAAAATCCATAAAGCTCTACTAACATTGCCAGATTAAAACAATGGAATTTGTTTCACAGTCTCACTCAGCTGGAAATGAAATGTCAACATCATGCTCTACATTTCAAACTTTCCTGGGTCAATCATAAATTACTTAATATTTGCCTAATAATAATTTAATATGCTCCCATTGTGATACTCATCTCTCCTTTTGAAGTATTAGCCACCACTTCTATATCTGGGCAGAAGGTTTATATGGAGATGGACTGCTCCGAGCTACATGTTCCTAGTTATGTGTCTCAACTAATTTCAAACAAACATTACTCAAGAGATAACACAATGTATGGAGTACCTAGGGATGTGGACCAGCAACTGGACATCCACTTGTCTTATTTAGCCGAGGGGGTAGGAAAAAGGAAATTTATTGGGTCAGGTGAATTGTACACCCTCTGTTCTTTACCTATTATGAATAGAGGATTAGACAGACGTCCTTCTGTTATTTGGTAGTTAACCTTATTCTGACTAATTTATTAACTTCTCTATAGCGTCCCTGAAAATGGCCAATATTCAGTTACAATTTTAACCTCCACTCCACTACACACAGGGTCAGGGAAGGGGCAATGGTATCAACCACTACACTTTTGATAGGCCTCCCTTAGTTGATAGTGAAGTTTAAGAATCTCCACTGGATGACAAAGCCAATAATCTCATTCTTGTTTCATCATAGAGTCTGAAGACTCAAGTGTCTATTTTATTTTTATTAGTCTGGCAGTTTTATAATTATAATCAGTAAAGAAATACAACTGTTTGTAGTAGGTAATTGTCACTGTTACGACACGTACCGTCGGGTAGATGAAGCCGCCGTTTAGGCAATAATCCCCTTCCCCAGAAATGCAGTTTAAATCCAGCCGATCGCCAAACTCCCGAACGAAGTCCGCGAACACGGCAACTCCCGATCAGCCAAACAGTCGAACGCCTTCCACAGCTAGAAATAACGAAAAGCGCTGTCCCAATAATAATTCCCCCCACAAACGAGACCAAGCTCCGTCTTGAGGGTCAAATGAAGATCTGTTTAATGGGGGCTACCTGCCCGGTATTTATGCAGGTCTCCACAAGGTGGACACTCCCCGAGGGGACCTTGTGGAAGACTGTAACATATATTGGACAGTAGCCAATCGCAGTGGCTTCAATAATAGCCCTTCCCATCTTGCCCATAATTCCGTCTTCTTTACCTTGGAGATAATTGGGGAAGAAACCTAATTATCTCCCAAGGTAGAGACCATCGCCATCTTAAATTACAGTAACAAAAAGACATTAAAATACATAACTACAGAAATACCGAATGCATATGGTTCGTGTAACGTATCCCCAGACAGCCTGGATCTGAGGGCATGTTTTCACCGAATAGCGCTCAGATCCGATGTATCTAGTCGAATCGCCATGGAGTCAAAGTCTTTCACCAGTCCTTCGGTATACGAATGACTCCATGGGATGGCTGTCGGGGTAAAAGTCCATACGACTGAATAAAACTCCCGAACGACCGACGTTCGCATGCCTTGTCGAAAAGGAAGGTAGGCAGCAGCTTTTCAGCGGTGTTCGGTAGTTTAAGTGTCCGTTTTTAGTTCCATACAGTTTGTACCGAACACCGCTCGGTGTTCGTATGTCCCAAAATGGCCGCTGCCTCGTGGTCGACATGCGAACGACGACCACCCGTACGAATGGAATGGAGAGGTGTCTGCGGTTAACCACAACGTTCTAATTGGGGCCAAGAGGTTAACCAGCAGCACACTCCTCTCCTGGGTGGCCGTTCGTTCGGTAGTTTCAATCGGCATTTTGCAAATACACGAACGGGGGTATATGAACAGGCAATTCCGCGAACAAAGGGAAACAGACGAACCAACAATGCAGATGAATCTGTCACACGGCTCCCCCCTTGTGGGACACTCCGGCAGACCCGGCTTGACCCTTTAGCGGGTCAACGTGGGGATGACCGGACTAAGATGGGGTGAGGATGTCGGTTTGCCTGGACAATCCATCTGCGTTCCCATTCTGCTTACCGGGTCGATAAGTGATGGTGAAGTTATATGGCTGTAGTGCTAAACTCCACCTCAGCAGTCTGCCATTGTCTCCAGAGACCCGGTTAAGCCAGACAAGGGGATTGTGGTCCGTCACAAGGAAAAATTCCTGTCCATATAAATACGGGCTTAGCTTCTTCAATGCCCACACCAGGGCCAAACATTCCTTCTCCACTGCCGCATAACTCACTTCTCTGGGTAACAACTTTCTGCTGAGATATGCGACAGGGTGCTCTCCTCCATCTTCCCCGACCTGGCTCAGCACAGCCACCAGTCCATACATGGAAGCATCTGTATGGACGAGAAAACGTTTGTTAGGGACTGGGGCAGCCAGGACAGGGGCATTCACAAGAGCATGTTTGAGTGCTTGGAACGCAGCTTCACAAGCCGGAGACCACAGGACCTGCTTAGGAAGATTTTTCTTGGTCAAGTCAGTCAGGGGTTTAGCAATAGAGCTGTAGTCGGGGACGAAGCGTCTATAGTACCCTGCTGTCCCTAGGAAGGCTAACACCTGGGTCTTGGTGATAGGTGTGGGCCAGTTGGCAACTGCCTCTATCTTGGCTGGCTCTGGCCTCTGGCTCCCACACCCTACTCTGTGACCCAGGTACTGCACTTCAGCCATGCCTAAATGGCACTTCTCTGGCTTCAATGTCAGGCCAGCTACCCCTACATGTACTAGGTGTTCTTCCCAGGACTCACTGTAGATCGCAATGTCATCCAGGTATGCACAAGCAAATTCCTGGAATCCATCAAGAAGTCTATCCACCATGCACTGGAAGGTAGCCGGGGCATTCTTCATCCCAAATGGCATGACCTTAAATTGGTACAGGCCAAATGGGGTGACGAAGGCCGACTTGGGGATAGCATCCTCGGCCAGGGGAATCTGCCAGTAGCCTTTGCACAGGTCTATGGTGGTCAGATAGCGTCCCCTGGCAATGCGATCTAACAATTCGTCTACCCGGGGCATCGGGTAGGCGTCAGTGGTGGTCCGCTCATTGAGACGCCTGTAGTCCACACAGAACCGGGTGGTCCCATCCTTCTTGGGCACCAGGACTACAGGCGAGGCCCAAGGGCTATCGGAGTGTTCGATGACCCCCAGCTGGGTCATCTCCTGTATCTCCTTCCGCATTCCTTCCCGGACTGCTTCAGGGATACGGTAAGGGGGTTGTCGCAGAGGGTTCTGTCCAGGGGTTTCTACCTTGTGTACAGCTAGGGTAGTGTAACCAGGTTCTTGGGAGAAGGTCGCCTGCTTTTCCCACAACAGCTGTCTTGCCTGGCCCTTCTCGGTAGCGCTCAATCTGTCCCCTAGCTGTACTAGGCTAGTAAGATCCGTCTGGGGGTCCCTCTCTAACAGGTCTGGCAAGGGTAAACTTTCTGTATCATCTGCAGCAGGGGCACATACTGCAGCGACATTCTCTGGTCTCTCCTGATACTCCTTTAGCATGTTCACATGGAAGGATCGCTGGATCCTTTCATCTGAACAGCTGGCTATAAGGTAGGTAGTATCACATATCTGTGCTAACACCTTATACGGGCCCTGCCAAGATGCCTGCATCTTGTTCGCCTTCACAGGTTTGAGCACTAGTACTTTCTGCCCAACCTGGAAGACTCGCTGTCGGGCACCCCGATCGTACCACCTCCTCTGTCTCCCCTGAGCCACCTGGAGATTCTCCCTTACCATTAGGGACAGTTTCTCCATGCGGTCCCGGAGTTCCAGAACATATGGTACTATGGGGGTCCCTTCCTGCTCTGTCTCCCCCTCCCAGTGGCCTCTAATGAGATCTAGGGGTCCGCGGACCCTTCTCCCATATAGCAACTCAAAGGGGGAGAACCCAGTGGATTCCTGGGGCACCTCTCTGTAGGCAAACAACAGATGAGGCAGGAATCGCTCCCAGTCTCTGCAAGTGTCAGAAAAGGTCCTCAGCATCTGTTTGAGGGTGCCATTAAATCGCTCGCAGAGACCGTTAGTCTGTGGATGGTAAGGTGAGCTAAGCAGCGGTTTAATACCGCACACCTTCCACAGTTGCTGGGTGAGTACAGCGGTGAATTGGGTTCCCTGGTCAGAGAGAATCTCTTGAGGGAACCCGACTCTGGTAAAAATCCTAACCAGGGCATCAGCAACTGTCTCTGCCTCTATATTGGACAGCGCTACTGCCTCTGGATAGCGAGTGGCATAATCCACCACGGTGAGAATATATTTCTTACCGGATGGACTAGCCCTGGCCAGTGGACCCACAATGTCAACGGCTATGCGGGCAAAGGGCTCCCCAATGATAGGCATAGACATAAGCCTAGCTCTTGGGTGGTCCCCCCGCTTTCCTATCCGTTGACATGTGTCACACGTACTGCAGTATGTCCGCACAGCCTGATTGAAGTTTGGCCAAAAAAAGTTCTGCATGATCCTATAAGCTGTGCGGCGGGAACCTAGATGTCCAGCTAACGGAACATCATGCCCTATCCGCAGAATCTCCTGCCGGTATTTCGCGGGCACTACCAGCTGTCGGTTCGGCGGAGGGGCAACACTCTTCGGGGAAAGCTTGGGGATCCTATACAACCTGTCCCCCACCCACTCATACCGTTCCCCATCTAATCCTTCCTCTCCAGTATCTGCTCTGTCCCTATACTTCTGGAGGGTCGAATCTGTCTGAGTTTCCCTCCCAAACTCCTCTGGGGAATCCCAGTTAACAAAGGTCTGTGCTATGGTACCAGTCGGGGACTCTGTCCTTACCTGGGTCTCAGCAGCAGGTGGGCTGGTTCCAGCAGCACGGGTCTGGGCACGGGTAGTCACTGGGTTGATAGCGGCAGGTCCCATTGGAGCATAAGCGGACACCAAAGGGGCCAAGTCATTCCCAAGCAAAACATCGGCCGGTAAGTCTTTCATGACCCCCACATTCACGTGTCCAGAGCCCACCCCCCAATCCAGGTGAACCCGGCAACCGGTAAACGGAACACTGCACCTCCCGCCACCCTCACTGCCACAGTATCTCCAGTGTGCTGGTGTTCGGAAACAAGGTTCTTTTGGAGCAAAGTCATAGTGGCTCCGGTGTCTCTCAGACCAATTACTGCTTTGCCATTCAGTTTAACGGTCTGTCTGTGCTGTTGACGGTTATCCTGCTGCGCTGCTTGTACTGGATCCGCCTCATGTAGTATACCCCAAAATTCCTCCTGCTCAAGACAGTGAGCGGAAGGTGGAGGTGGCTGCTGATTTCCGCCGGCTGGTCTTCTCCACGACTGGGCTTGGCTTGAATTGTTTAATGGGCACTCGGGTCGCTTGTGCCCCAACTGCTTACACCCATAGCAACGGATCGGCTGTGAGTAATCCCGGGCGTTGAACCGGGCTGGCTGAACGTAATTGTTCGCTGTTGGCATGGTGGGGGTGCGTTGTGCTGGGTGTTGATACACGGCAGAGGTTGAAGGAGCTGCTGGTTTGTACTCCACTCGGGTAGGGACCTTGGCTGCTGTCTGGTCCAGTTTCCTGGCGTCAGTGTACTCATCAGCCAGACGAGCAGCTTCGGGTAAGGTAGCGGGTTTGCGGTCCCTAACCCACTCTCTGACTCCTACAGGTAAGCGGTCAAAACAGTGCTCCAACAAAAACACTTGCAGCACCTCTTCCCCAGTTACCGCTTGGCACCCTGCCATCCAGTGGGCTGCGGTGCGGTGTACTCGGCATGCCCACTCAACATAAGAATCACCAGCCTGCTTGTTAGTGTCCCGGAATCGCCGCCGGTATGCCTCCGGGGTCACAGCATATCTGGCCAAAAGGGCATCTTTCACTGCCCTGTAGCTGGTAAGTTCCTCCTCTGGGATGGCCCGAAACGCCTCACTGGCCCGGCCGGATAACTTCCCAGAGAGGATGGGGACCCATTCTCCTGCGGGTACCTGGTGTAAGGCACATTGCCTTTCAAAATCCGCCAGGAACCCATCGATTTCTCCTTCGGCTTCTACAAAGTTCCGAAATGCAGCAAAAAGTACATATTCTCCTTCCATTATTATTATTATAAGGTACCTCAGCTGCTGCAGCGCCTCTTCCTTGAAGCGCCTGTTGTGCTGCTACTGCTGCTTGCACTTGCACCACAATATCTGCTGCGGGGTTGGGGCCAAAATGTGCCAGCCTGATCTGAACTGCCCGGTTAAACTGTATCTCCTCGGGTGTTAACTCCAGTATGCCAGGCACATTCGCTCCCCCCGCTCCCTGTGCTGCATCCATTTCCAATAGTATCGAAATAATCTCTCTTTTCTTGAGATTACTCGCTGATCGTCCTCTGCGCTCCAATATATCTTTAAGGGTAGCACGCCTTAACTCCTCATACTGCATTTCCAACCTGGGATGTGTAGCTGGCCTTCTGGGCTGTAGGATTCATCCCGTCGCTTGCCACCAATTGTTACGACACGTACCGTCGGGTAGATGAAGCCGCCGTTTAGGCAATAATCCCCTTCTCCAGAAATGCAGTTTAAATCCAGCCGATCGCCAAACTCCCGAACGAAGTCCGCGAACACGGCAACTCCCGATCAGCCAAACAGTCGAACGCCTTCCACAGCTAGAAATAACGAAAACGCTGTCCCAATAATAATTCCCCCCACAAACGAGACCAAGCTCCGTCTTGAGGGTCAAATGAAGATCTGTTTAATGGGGGCTACCTGCCCGGTATTTATGCAGGTCTCCACAAGGTGGACACTCCCCGAGGGGACCTTGTGGAAGACTGTAACACATATTGGACAGTAGCCAATCGCAGTGGCTTCAATAATAGCCCTTCCCATCTTGCCCATAATTCCGTCTTCTTTACCTTGGAGATAATTGGGGAAGAAACCTAATTATCTCCCAAGGTAGAGACCATCGCCATCTTAAATTACAGTAACAAAAAGACATTAAAATACATAACTACAGAAATACCGAATGCATATGGTTCGTGTAACGTATCCCCAGACAGCCTGGATCTGAGGGCATGTTTTCACCGAATAGCGCTCAGATCCGATGTATCTAGTCGAATCGCCATGGAGTCAAAGTCTTTCACCAGTCCTTCGGTATACGAATGACTCCATGGGATGGCTGTCGGGGTAAAAGTCCATACGACTGAATAAAACTCCCGAACGACCGACGTTCGCATGCCTTGTCGAAAAGGAAGGTAGGCAGCAGCTTTTCAGCGGTGTTCGGTAGTTTAAGTGTCCGTTTTTAGTTCCATACAGTTTGTACCGAACACCGCTCTGTGTTCGTATGTCCCAAAATGGCCGCTGCCTCGTGGTCGACATGCGAACGACGACCACCCGTACGAATGGAATGGAGAGGTGTCTGCGGTTAACCACAACGTTCTAATTGGGGCCAAGAGGTTAACCAGCAGCACACTCCTCTCCTGGGTGGTCGTTCGTTCGGTAGTTTCAATCGGCATTTTGCAAATACACGAACGGGGGTATATGAACAGGCAATTCCGCGAACAAAGGGAAACAGACGAACCAACAATGCAGATGAATCTGTCACAGAGGTTAATATGAGTAACACGCAGGGGATGGAGGTTAATATGAGTAACACGCAGGGGATGGGGGTTAATATGAGTAACACGCAGGGGATGGAGGTTAATATGAGTAACACGCAGGGGATGGAGGTTAATATGAGTAACACGCAGGGGATGGAGGTTAATATGAGTAACACGCAGGGGATGGAGGTTAATATGGGAGGTTAATATGGGAGGTTAATATGAGTAACACGCAGGGGATGGGGGTTAATATGAGTAACACACAGGGGATGGGGGTTAATATGAGTAACACACAGGGGATGGAGGTTAATATGAGTAACACACAGGGGATGGGGGTTAATATGAGTAACACACAGGGGATGGGGGTTAATATGAGTAACACGCAGGGGATGGGAGGTTAATATGAGTAACACGCAGGGGATGGAGGTTAATATGAGTAACACGCAGGGGATGGGGGTTAATATGAGTAACACGCAGGGGATGGAGGTTAATATGAGTGTAACCGACCGTTTCAGCACACAAGGGGTTAAAACCGTTTAGGCGATTGTCCCCTTCCAGAGATGCAGGCACAGCTACTGCAGAACACCAATCCGCCGAACAGGAAACCATACGAATGCTGTAAACAGCCGAATAGGAATAACCATACAAATAGGTTTACACTCCTAGCAGTCGAACTGGAACAGCGTACAATAAATCCCCCCAAGAACGAGACAAAGCTCTGTGTTGAGGGTCAAGCAGTGAACAGTCAGAGCTGTGGGTATATTGTGCTTATGTACACATTCTTACACATTAGTACCACCCACAGGGTTTTGGAACACAACCAATAAACACATACAATACGCTCAGACACTCCCACACAAATTCCTCCCCTCTGCCTGTGATTCAATTACCTTACACAATGGGTAATATAATTTAGAACAAGCAGAGAAATACAATTTTTCCACATTATTCATAACTTGAAAAGTATGCATCACATTCACATAAAACTTTTTTAGAATCAGCATACTCCAAATACAAACATACGTCAAAATCATACAAATTGATCCAGTGGTTCAAAAGATAGATCGTAGTCCTTTGTGACCACAGGAAGCACGGCTTTTCTGCCCAAAACCAGTTCCACAGAGTATTCTATCCTGGAGATAATTGGGAAGTAATCAAATTATCTCCAAAGACAGAGGCAAAACTCATGAACACATGGCAGCAAAAAGACAGTAAAATACAATAAAATACACAAGGTTACATTTATGGCATAAAATACAGACATGCAACATATGCCCAGATAGCTTAGGTCTGAGCGCACATTAATACTGAATGGCGCTCAGACCACAAACACATACAGTTCAATTGCCATGGAGCCAAAGTCTTTTATAACATGAATATCCTCCATGGCATACCTATCTGGGTTATATGAGTTCATTCAGTAAATCAGAGAATCTACCGAACACCGGGCAGAAAAGCACGAATAAGTCTTTTCTGCAGTGAAAAAGATGTCTTTTAACATGGGGCCATAGTCCAAAGGCAGCAGGCGAGCAACCAGGCTTCTCCAATGCAATGTGGCGAGATTGCTCTCGTCACAATGAGTAACACACAGGGGATGGAGGTTAATATGAGTAACATACAGGGGATGGGGGTTAATATGAGTAACACACAGGGGATGTGGGTTAATATGAGTAAAACACAGGGGATGGGGGTTAATATTAGTAATGGAGGTAACACACAGGGGATGGGGTTAACAGTGAATGAGGGCAATAGGGGTAACACAGGGGATGGGATAATGGGATAATTAACCCCTACCTACCCCCCCTCACACACAGGGGATGGGGTAAGGGTGGTAACACACAGGGAATGGGGTTAATGGGGAATGGAGGATAAGGGTGGTAACACACAGGTGATAGGGGTAATGATGGAAACACACAGTGGGTGGGGATTATGGTAGTAACACATAGGGATGGGGATAACACACAGGGGTTGGAGAGGTAATGGTGGTATCACCATTTTGCCATAGAGTCTTTAGATGGTAGACCACTTAATAATCCTGGGATCACAAAGGAAACAATACCTTTTTTGATGATCATAGGATTCCTACACCGATACAACAGATTACATCCCTATCCTTTCTGATTGTGTTAAGATTTCCTTGCCTCGCTAAACATAATCCTTTAATAGATGAGGAAACTAAGGAGATCAAAAGTTGGAGTGATTCATGTATGGAGGGGATGAGGGTTAATGGGGGTAACAGGGGATTAATGGGGGTACACAGGGGATAGAGGTTAATGGGGGTAACACACACAGGGGATGGGGTAATGGTGGTAACACACATGGGATGGAGTAATCGTAGTAACACACAATGGATGTGGGTTAATGGTGGTAACACACAGGGGATGGGGGTTAATGGGGGTAACATAGAGGGGTTTATGAAGGTAAACCCTGCTGGTTAACCTCTTGATCCCAATTAGAACGTTGTGGTTAACCGCAGACACCTCTTAATTATAACCGAATGCAGGGTGGTCGTCGTTCGTATATCGACCACGAGGCGGCGGCCATTTTAAACCATGCGAAAGACCAGCGGTGTTCGGCGCAGATTCTATGGAACTAAAAACTGACACTTTTTCTGCCGAACACCGCTGAAACCACAGACCGCCCTTCTCAGTCGACAAGGCATGCGAAC
Source organism: Pelobates cultripes (assembly GCA_933207985.1). Classification (NCBI taxonomy): domain Eukaryota; kingdom Metazoa; phylum Chordata; class Amphibia; order Anura; family Pelobatidae; genus Pelobates; species Pelobates cultripes. The sequence continues at coordinate 41,236,275 of OW240920.1, read as the reverse complement.
ACCGGCCGTTCGGGAGTTTGGATTATATGAATGGACTTAACCCAGATAGACTTCCCATGGAGTCAATCGCATACCGAAAGACTGTAAAAGACTTTTACTCCATGGCGATTGAACTGTGCGTATGGGATCTGAGCGCTATTCGCTAAAAATATGCACTCAGATCCAGGCTATCTGGGGATACGTTGCATGAATGTAATATGTTCGGTAGTTGTATAATTATTTATTTTCATGTGTTTTTTGTGTCTTACTTAAAATGGTGATTTGCCTCTGTCCTGGGAGACAATTAAATTACTCCTCAGTTATCTTCAGGGCAGAGGGGAGGAAACCATGATGCATTATGGGAATATTTTGTGCCTG
>OW240920.1:41208659-41235818 GCA_933207985.1 Pelobates cultripes | reverse complement strand
AAAGTTTTTAGAAAATTGGGCAGACTAGATGGGCCGAATGGTTCTTATCTGCCGTCACATTCTATGTTTCTATGTTTCTATGTTTCTATCAGCATGCGTGAGTGTCTGCAAGCCTGTAACCAAGTGTGTATGACTGTCTGCCTGTGACTGTGTGTGACTGTCTGCCTGTAACTGTGTGTGTGACTGTGTGCCTGTAACTGTTCGTGATTATGTGCCTGTAACTGTGTGTGACTGTCTGCCTTTAACTGTGTGTTTTTGCTCTGTGACTGTCTGCCTGTAACTGAGCATGTGTGACTGCCTGCTTGTAACTGTGTGTGTGTGTGACTGTCTGCCTGTAACTGAGCGTGTCTGACTGTCTGCTTGTAACTGTTTGTGTGACTGTCTGCCTGTGCCTGTGTGTGTGACTGTATACAGGCAACTTGGTGGTGGTGGTGGGGGTGCAGAAAAGCCTTTTTGAAGAGGGCGACTAATGGCCTAAGGCCGGCCCTGCATATGTATCAATACAGTGTCAGGTATTGTAGCATGCCTCTTGCTGTAATCTTGTTCACGAATACGGCTTCTGGGATGTTATGTGGTGAAAATTATGACTTGCTATTAAGACACCAACTTTTTAGAATCACATTTTCTTTGTGTCAACATTTTCAACGTGCATCTTTTAATCAGCAACAGTAATCAGTAAAATCAATTTTCATTACAAAATCCTTTCAGAATAGGATGCATGCAAATCCTGACCTATTTGTGGGCCCTGAGGATTTAATGAATACAGATTTTGTGATAATATTGGTACAAGCACATCTTAATAAGGTCGGCATCTAAAGGTGCTTGTAAACTGCGTTCTTCTCTTGACAAGTCCTAGTCATCTACTCCTCATAATATCCATTAACCAATAGAGTGTAAACATAATTCATGTCTAATATAAATACCTTACATTTCATGTACAGAATCATGACCTAACTAATAACTTTTTAACTGTTATTGAAATAGTTAAGTTCTTAGTCTAATCCTGCAGTAATCCAAGATGATCAGTGAAGGAGATTATATGAAGGTCCTGATGGGCTATCGACAGGTAGAGTACCACCCATCAACTGACTAACTTTCGTTATACAATTCATTTGTTGTTCAGTCTGCTCATACACAACAATGGGTTTTATTGGCAAATACCTAACGAGGTTGGACACGATGTAGTCAAAGCAGAACCATGGAATGTGAGCCTGAAAATGATTGGAAGAGATGCTAGCCTTTCTCTTACATTTTAATTACATTACTCCAGTGACTGCTACCATCTGGACTAAAAGCTGGTTCCATCAATTTAGAACTTGTTCAGGTTATTCACTAAACTGTCAATGGTTAGGAGTTCACCAGGGGATTTCAACTTCTACATCAAAATAGTTAAACTGCAAGTCAGCTATCTTTAAAATGTAGCTATTTGAAGTCCCTTGAGAAGTCACAGTTTCGTGAATAATCTTGCTTGTGTAAAGTGCTGTGATTTTATGCCGACCTTTCACCCATACTCTCTATCCTAGCTTTAGAATTATATAGAATTTGTGATTTATTACTTTCATCGTGCTTTTAATTCTAAATTGAAAAAAAAAAAGAGCAATTATCGAGTTAAGGCATCTAAATAAAACAGAAATGTCTCTGCTGAGGTCATTTTATTAACTTTATTTACATATTTGCTATGCCAGAGTGTAAAGCTGTGCTAATTAATTTAAGGAGATTGCATTAGAATCGCTTTAATGAATTCTCTCAGATTCCATCGCAAAGAAATCCTAAGAGATTCTATCCTTTGGGAAAATTTAGGACCTAACGTAATGAATAATATCTCCCCTTTATGATATAAATAAGTTAGTTATTGCAATATAAATGGATTTCTTATCACATGATTTGGCATTGCGTATAATTGAGTGCATTTTTTAACTCAATGTTGTTCCTGTAATAATGCAAATTTTAAAATTAAACTTGGGCAAGATTCAAAATTAATGATGCATGAAAAAGTGCATGAACTAAATTATTGGTAATTTGTGTAGTCGATCCCACTTTATTGGTGATTTTGCAACAATTGCGACAAATGCTAGATTTTCTATCATAGAAACCAGTGGGACATGAATTTATGGTGCTATATTTAAGATCAACCAGTGAACAAAAATATAATAATAAGTACTATAATATCTTCCATTCATTTGTATAAACAGGCCTGCAGAGTTCTAATGGCTTGAGTATAGCACAAGCTAATGATGCAGTCATGCTATGCTTGTTGGGGACAGCTCCCCGATGTTCCCAAAAGCTGGACACCAGAGAACTAATTGAGACGGTGGGACAGGACCTAAAATCATGACTGTCTTGCCAAAATCAGGATGGTTGGGAGGTCTGCAGTAACTCTTTAATTGCTGTAGCAGGCTTAAATGCTACTATCTGCTACAGCACAAAATCCTATATAAATAAAGTAAATATAAACATAGCTGAGGATCCTTATATTATTTATTTATAAAGTATTTTACCAGGTAGGATACACTGAGATTTCTCTCGTTTTCAAGTTTGTCCTGGGCCCACTAACATTTTATTGTTACAATAGGGTACAATAAAAATACAAAATAATATTAAAATACACAAAAATAAATTTAACACAGAACAGGTAAGAAATCTAACCAACCATGATGACAGGTGAATTCTGTACTGAGACATGTTGACAGAGATCTCTTAAAGGGAATCTCCAGGCAGAGTAGTTTACTCACCTGGTTGCAGCGCCGGGAGCCTCGTGAAGCCGCGCCCCCTATTTCATCAAAATGATGAAGCAGGGAGCAATCAGACGCTTCCATTTGGCGCTTCGCCGCACATGCGCACATACTTGATAGGGCAGCATTCATGCCGCCCTCTGAAGTCTTAAGCGCACTACGGTGCATGCGAGTTCACGAGCTGAGCTGACTGACCCCCTCTCCTCTGCTGACAGGCAGGAGAGAGAAGGCGCGCACACAGTGCCTTCTCTCCTGCACATGTCAGATGTATCTTAATACGTCTGACGTGTACAAGGCCTTTTTAGGGCCCTACATGATAGGAAGTCCATCTAGTGGCCGTCTGAGTGACGGCAACTGGAGGTATGCCTATCAATCAATGTAAACACTGTATTTTCTCTGAAAATACAGTGTTTCCATTAGATTGCCTGCAGGGAGCTATATATCTCACTGAACAAATACATTAAGCTGTAGTTGTTCAGGTGACTTTATTATGTCCCTTTAAGGGATTTTAGACTGGAGGAAGATTTTATTGTGTGCTCTGTTGAAAAATGAGGTCTAAGTCATTTTCTTTTTGTTTTGTGGTATACTAAATAAAGATACTGGATAGGAGGTTGTAGGACAGGGGTCAACAACATATGGAAGTGTGCTATGCATGGCACTTGAAGTGCCTTTGAGGTGTCAGAGCCAAACAGGCCCCACACGCAGCCTCTCACATGCAGTACCCCAAGCAGCCCACACATCATCTACACACCACCAAACACACGTCATCCACACACATAATTACACAACCAGCCCCCATACACAGCCTGTATTGATAGATGTTATGTACAATATTACAAAGTTCTCATGAACGTATACTGCAAAATATAACAGTCCCCATACGCACAAATACAACTCTACAAAGAAAACTGCAGCACTCATAAATAGCAGAAGTAAAATATGGTAACAGTCACACCTCAATTAAAAAAATAGCATAGGCACACCTAGGGATTTCAAAATCTTGTTTTGGCACAGTACTTCTAAAAGGTTGCCTACCCCTGCTATGTGAGGTGGGAACAGCTGGGGAGAGCATTCTAATCCGGTAGGGTGGTAGCTTCCCAGAAGAGCACTGGATGCATCTGGATTCCAGTGACAGCCAGTTTAGCTCTTTTAAGGTGTCACAATGGTGAGTCATGTAATTACATTGTAGCAAAAAGCCGCAGAACAAGTTATACAGTGTAGTAAGTTTATAAAGATTGGTTTGTGGCCTCTACCCTCACATTGTGTTCACATTGTCATCTGGCTAATATACCAATTAACTGTTGAGAAAGTGTTCATTCTGTCAATCCCCATGAACTGGCTGATGAAGGTTTAAAAAAATGAATGATGTCAAAATCCTGTGCTCTTTCAGTTAGGACTGGATATTTCTCAATCCCTGGCCTAGTCTGTGGCCAGTTGATTCCTATGTCCCTTAAACCAAAAAATCTCTGCCCTCCCGAATCTACAGAAAGAGCCCATCTATATGTATCTTACCCTAGAATCCCACTGTGCCAAGGTATGGAAGGGAGAATCTGCCACTGGTTAAAATACCATATCCAGAATTTTTATGTTTCAGATTAGAAAAAAACTGGGCCAGGTGACTTAAAAGATGGGGGTTTCTAAATAGCAGAAGCTCTTTCTTCAGATGAAATAGGATGGAAAAATATTTATACTGCTTTCTGTGTTATCAACGGTAAATGGACGGTGGCCAAGAGTTTATGTTATCTTTGGTTGTTTGAGGTATAAGAGGACAATCCTGTAAGGTATATTCTGTTCAACAATATCCTGCAAATGCATCTGCTATCTCGTGTGCGTTGTGAATCTTCTGATGAAAAGATGACAAGAGTTAAGGAATAGCTTTAGTAGAAAAGTGTTTATGTAATTTATGGGCCAGCATTTTATCTGCTTTATTTCTCTGGGAATAAAACTTTGAATTCAGAACTCTCAGATAATATACCATTTTCTTTATCTGTAATGCAGAAATTGTATCTTCAACTTTATCAGTCCTCCTTTGCAGCAAAGTAGTTTGTTTTATTTTGTATCTCTGTCTGCTAAAGTACTGCAGGACATGTCATTTAACTAATCTACATTTTTGAAAGATGTTTTGCGGCTTATTATATAACCCTTTATAATTATTTGTGCATATACAAGGGTGGAATGGAGGACTAAATTGTCTTTAAGCAGCAGAATATTTTTTATTATTTTTAAAATCCACATCACAAATCACATTAACACGCTTTCAATAGGTTCATGTATTCAGCACAATAAAGAAAAATATATATATAATCAGTTTGAAAAGGTAGCAAAGGAATTAACGGTAACATTTATGGGCAGACATGCACTAGAACTCCCAATTACCTTTTTTTCCATGCAGTTGGCTGAAATACAAAGACATTATCGAACAATTGCAAATTGTTTTAGACAATCAGTAGACAAACAATGGAAATTGATTAAATCAATTTAAAATCAAAACTCACAAATCTGTAATTTCGTCTTGATTTCCACTGCTTTCCACACTTGCCACCATTCATTATTTATTCTTACTTTCAATAACCTTAGCCTATCACACTATCCTTTTACTGATTAGTCTGGCACGGCTCTTTTAGTCCCTTCTTTTCAGAGATTCTCTTGCAAACTCTGTAAAACTTAATTCAGGTCAAAGTTGATAACTATCTGCTTTACTCTGATTTTATTGCTAACTATAACAATTCCTGGTCCTTCTATCTTACACATTCTAACAAACGATGGAACGAAAAAAATGTCCATGCATTCATTATCTTCTGCAAAGATTATGGCAATCCCTATCTTCAGGGATGGTGCAAATGCCCAGATTTTCCCCTTAAAATTATCACTGTGTTCTTTACCTACTACTCTTGTCTCACCTCTTCCGCTTGTTTTTGCACCAGAAGATCTACAGAGAATCCCACTGTCTTGAAGGATTTTCCATAGACCTCTATTTTGTACTTTTGTGGCTGTTACATAATTCTGTCACAGTTCTTCTTTAATGGATATTTAAATGCCTACATTGTGACTATGGATTTCATTCATAGTGCATGTGCCAACATGACAAACAAACAAACCAGTGTTTTTGTTTTCTTTTGTCACCACATATCACAATTAGGTGAACTGAACTGTTGAGTTCAACTACAATGCCAAGTGCGGTAATATCACACCTTCTTAAATTTCTCACAATGCTTTGGAAGGCCATTTTTAGGATAAGATCTAATTTAGGACAAAAGTGAGCTTTACTGAGCTAATGTCTCGTTGGGGCTGTTTAGCAGCCACGACCACACACAACATTGGCCAATGATTATCCAACAGCCTACGTGTAAGGTGGTTAAGTAATATGTTTACCTCTATAAAGAACTACTCAAAGCACGTGAAAAGCCTCACAAGTCCCAGAGAATCTAAACCCCGGAGCGATCAAGTGGAACATCGGGATATGCATTCCAATTTAAGTTAGTCCTAGCATTATGGAACCAATTTGTAATATTCTTTACGGACTGATAATCTTCTTTTTTCACTGGATAATCAATCCTATAAAGCAAATGATCCACCTTTAGAAGTTGATTTTCTGCCAAAAGGGCGGATTATGCTTTATTGACTGTCACATAAGGCAGGATAGCAGAAAGTAGATTGTCAAATAATTTACCGTCTATTGTTAGAGGCAATCTCCAACCTATCCTAAAGGGATAAATGATAGAATGAAATATGAAAATGAATTGTAGATGATACTTATTTTTTTTCGTTAAGCTTTTTATCCAGAGCCATGTCTAATTCCTTTAACCAACACTTGAGAAGTGTCTTTTATATCAGCATGTTTGCAGCAAGCTTGACATTTCCTTCAAAAGTCTTGTCTGTAATGGCTGTAATAGAGTTTCAAATCCTCCGTGTTGTAGAGAGAATTAAAAGAAGAAAATATACTAAGCTCTTTAGTAAAGCTTAATACCAATCTCTCCTTTCAAATGTTTTCATACTTTATTTTTTTCAATTTTTTTTAAGAAAGTTTGATTAGCATCATCAAGAGATATTCAAAGTATGTTCTCTCAAGGACTGTCACTTTCTCATTCTACATGCATATAACAATGAAATTAACCTATTAAATACCAGGTGGTTTTATAACAATTAGATTCCAAAGCTAAAGAATTAAAGGGAAACAATGGGGTAAAAAAGCCTCACCCCAACTTCTTTAATGCTTTATAAACATAATGCTTTAAAAATAATGAAGAGAAATAAAGTTAAAAAAATAAAAAAATAAAATAACAAGAAACATATCTTCAAAGTTACATTTCATGGACTTTTTTTGGGCCAGGCAGACGACTCTCTCATCTGTCATCGAGTCTTATCTCATAAACTTCTGCACAGCCGGGGTCTATGGAGTTTATCATGAAGAACAGCTCTGTGCATCACATAGCATGATTGGATCGTCTCTGTAGATTAATAGTGGACATAACACAGGTTCTGTCAGTTTACACACAGCCCGGGTCAATCTTTACTGAACCAATCTGCCGAACTGTGGTCTGTGCTTGCATAGGTCCTGGCTCAGCTCTGTCTCCTAGGATTTTGGTGTACAGTGTCCAGAACTGAATGCAAAATCTTGGACAAAATTAACATACGCAACTCAGAGCTCTCATTCTAAACTGACTGATTGACAGCTCAGAGAAGCTACCTTATAGCTGCAGTGACTTTTACAAACCTTTGCAGTTCTTTGCAATTTTTGGAGAATTGACAAGGAAAATACATATTTTGTATCTTAAAAAAAAAAAAAAGACCCGGATTGGAGAATTTTTACCATATAGTTATAATGGCCTAAATTCCTTTGTCCTATACAACAAATTTAATTTAGTACTCTCTAAATAAACTGTAAGCAGAAGCAATGAACAGACCCCTTCCCAGACTCAAAGCCTTGAATTCTTATCCCACAAACCTTTATCCACTAGAGGTTTAAAAGATATGTAGTTTATCCTCTAGTCACAATTTATTCATAATCTACACTGTATGGGGAGACTGGGAGTAGGGAAGTCTGTGCACGATAACCTATCATCAAGTGTAGGTCTCTGATTTTTAGAGTGTCTTTTGAATTCTGTCTGATTAATATTCCATTTTATAAAGGACTATATATTTGGGTGGGATGATATTTTCACTGAATAGTGAGTAAAAGGGATGAGCAGAGGTTAAGGAAGTCTTACATTTCAACATTGAAAAAACAGACAGTGGCAGAATGTCTTTGCTCTCCCAGGTAGTGAAACGGTTACATAATTACATCATCACGAGCCGTAGGATTGAAATGCAATAAAAACATTCCTTTGTGAAAATTCCCAACTGCGTTTCTAAATTACATTTGAACATCTAGCAGAAAAAAAATTATGAATCAGTCATCACCGTATAATAGAATACAAACATCACTCATTCTGAAAAATAAACTCTTGTGTACTCAAGGGGCTCTATTTATTTGGGATTATTTGAATTCTCGGTATATAGCAGCTCTCTGAGTCTCTGTAATTACATAAATGATTACCAGTGGAGCTATGTACGTAAAAGATGCTGTACTGCTTTGTAGCAAGTAAATCATGACACTTTTTATTCACTAAGAAGAGCTTTGTATTAAATTTACAAATTAATAAGAAAATATAGATCAAAATCAAAGCTCGTCTTTTTCCCCCACTTTGTCTATGGTCAAGTATATTTTTTATACAGTTTTCAAATCACCAGTGCACCAAACAAACCCCAAGTGGTAAATTAACTTTTTTTTAGGATACATTACCTTCCTGTGCAGATATTACCATTTTCTAAATGATAAATATTCTTAATAGAATGGTATATAGGCTTTAAACAAAAGACATTTTTGTTTACAGTAAAGGGTGACTCTAAACTCAATAACCACTATAGATAATTGTTGTGGCTATGGTTTAAGGATTCTATGGATGCAATCCCTCTGTTTTTTTTGTCAAATCACTTTCAAAATTCAAAATAGCCCAGTTGTAGAAATTGCTCTGTTTTAGGGCTAATTTAAAATGTACTTTAAATTCAATATTGATTTTACACTTTAAATATACAACCTTGTATTTTATTTTTCTATAGAGACATGTTAAATGCATTGAATATGTTAAATATTAGCCTACGGCTTTGAAACTATTGCTGTCTGGTTTAGTAAACTTCATAGGATAATGGCCACTGCAAATTTCTACATCAATGCTTTTTAGGTAGCTTGCTCATAACTTTGTTGTTTTATTAAAAACGAATTTTAGAAATATGTGTATTAAGGCTGTCCTCAAAATACAAGCAGTTTTCATCGGTCTTCATATTGCACAATGCAATGGGCAATAATCGCTTAATACTATCCTATAATTTTCAGATTTACACAAGCCGTAAAGTCAAATGGTGCATTCTAAACAACAAATGTTACTTTTACCACAAAGTGTCATGCTAGTGTGACACCAAAAAGACAGCAGAATGTGGGTGAAACTCTGTCAGATACAGACTGTCCATGAGAGGCAACTCTGGTTCATCTCTGAGGCAGTACACAGAAATTCAATATACAAAGAAAAGGCACGCTCTCATCTTAAATGAAGGATTATCATCATGAGAAGATGGTGGATAGACATGCTACAAGGGAGACCTAATGACCTCTGCTGCTGGAGTTGCCACAGGAAATAAGGTCTCTACTCTGGAATTTAAGTGACAGAAATCGCCCCGGCTTTCTTTCTTCATCTCCAGAGGCATTTTTTTTTGTTACTCTGAAAGATTTTTAATTTAATTTAGTGTGTGTGTGTGTGTGATAATTTCGTTATCCTGGGGGCTTGCAATCATGTGTGATATAAAGTTCTCTTGTTTGTGATGGACACTATCTTTCATTCTAAGGTATGTTTTTTTTTTATAATAGGCTGTTTTCTGAAGTCAGAAAAATTGTTAAGTGCTAAACTCAACAGCTTTGTGAAATAAAAATACATGCAATATAACATAGTATAAAATGTAATTATAGCACTTAACATAAGTATTTTTTTGTAATTTATTTCGTATAAATACTATTATCCAAGTTAAGATTAATTATTTTAAAAACTCGAAATGCAAATGGGTATTTTTCTGAACCCCCAAAATACCTTGAATTTGAACTATAGGTTTATTCCACTGTTTCTCTTCAAGTGCCCCTATATATTATATATTGGTTTTTAAGGGACAAAAAGGGCTTTCATTTGACATCCTATATGTATACCTATCACAACATTATTTGTGAATAAAATATTAAAAATGGGATAAATTTTGGAAAAAAATTTGTTTTTCACATTATTGCTTATAGTAAGTTTTACACATCCATTGAACTTAAATAAAAATAACTCAAAATAACTCAAAATAGATTAGTATATCGGTACTGATTGTTAAATGCATAATATGTATAGGATTTAATACATTTTTGGTAGTTACCCCTAACCTTATACCAACCCCTTAAATAATGCTGTCTCAGCCATACCCCTTACCCAATGTTTACACTAATGTTTACACTAACAGTATGTCTGAATTAATCTTACCTCTGACTTTAATGCTACACTATCCCTCACCCTAAACCATCATTAACCCAAACCATAACACTAACTCAAACCCTGCCTTACTCTTACCCCTAAATCTAACCTTACCCTAACCCTGACATTACTCCCAATCCTAACCCTAACCTTAAGAAAATCTTCTACTAATGTCTATTCTGATATAAGAAAATTAGATCCCTATTTAACATTGTGTCTGTGACACTACTGGCTGTTTTAATAATTACATTAAATGTAATTATGAATGGAGTCTGCTTCCCAGCTAATTACATTATGATCTGAGCAGGATAGCTGGCAAAGCCTAGCAATAGTCCCAATCGGCTGGGGACAGGCTGGTAGACCCTGCCAGGATCTTTTCATTCCTTGGGCGGGGGGGTTCTCATTTAAGCAGCGTGCAGCCCAGAAAAAACATGGCTGAGCACGATCACTCAGTTGCAGTTTTATAAATGAATTTAAAGGGCTCCAAGCAGACTTCCAGCACTGCTTAGAGCTCATCAGTCAGTCTGGGGCCACTGAAAATTGGTAAGGTTACTGGTAGAAGCAAGGATTCAATCATGTTCACACCAAATCTGTAGGGTGTTCCATGCCTACTGTTGCGGCTCCTGGCCCGCCGCATGGCGCAGCTGTGCCCGACCGGCATGACCTCGCCGATATTGCGAGCTTACCTGCTCGCCGGCGAACCGGGAACTGCTCCTCTGCCCCAAATCAAAGATGGCGCTGACCACGTGGTCCCACACGCCACAAGCTCTGCCCCTCAAATTTATACAGACGTGCGCGTGACATCACAACGTCAACACACGCGCATGTTCTGGGGTCAGAGGTCACCCTCTGACCAATCAGAGCCCAGAGAGGGATATTTAAATCCCTAATTCACTCCAGTTCCTTGCCCTGTCGTGGCTTCCTGTTCCTGGTTCCCGAGAGTGTGTTTATCTTTGTGAATCTGACTTCCTGGTATCCTGATCTTGGCTTTTCCCTGGTTATTCCGAATTCTGGTTCCCCTGACTTGGCTTGTGTAAACGGTATCTGAGTATTTCTGGCTTCCTTGACCTCGGATTTCCCTTTGACCATTCTCTATCTCTAGCGGATTAGTCCGGCCATTCTAAGGTCCGGTTTATGCTCTGTCCTTTTATTTCCTTTCCTTTTTTTTGTAAATGTTTACATAGTTTCTGCGTGTTGGACCACACTAGCAGCTGTGACACCTACTCTGTGTAGGATGGCATGGAACTTCCTAACATTGGGAAAGAGTTAAAGATTGCACGGCCAAGATTTCATTAGTGATACTGAATGGGTTAAATAAGTATCGGGTAAGAGCCTATCTATTCAGACGTGAGATTCATATTCACAAAATAAATGTAATAAAATAAATGTTAATTTACGTCCCGAGTCATGAAATTTGGGATTAAAGGGACACTGTAGATACTGTATCTGCTTCATCTCATTGAACCTGTTCTAGTGTGTGTAGTCCCCTGGTACTAACCTTTCCTTCAGCGTTAAACAGTTTTTAATGATTTTATTTTAATGATAAATGAGAGTCCCCTCTCTGTGCTGCCTCAATCCCCAAACGGAGCCAGCCAAATTCCCAAAGAGAACTCACTATGAATGTAGTTGCAACAGTACACCATGCACAAAATGTAGAATCGTTATTACCCCAAGTGACAATAAGTGCAATTTGAGTGGAGTCATATAGCTTAGTATGGTACTCTATACGTATAGATTCCTTCCTGCCTTCCGTTAGTGATACAAGTGAACCCTGGTCAACACCCATCTGAACAAAGGCTGTTGAACAGGTATGAATCAGGAGACACTTCTTCTCAACTGACTGGCTGTAAAACATAGGAGTAGGAATATGACCAAAAGAAAGCAGCAGTAATTTAATTAACTCTTACAAACTTTACAACCTCAGGCAGCTGTAAAATGACTGACCAAGTTCATGGGAGCTTGGCTTACGTTTTATTTTGTTTTTGTTTGTTTGACCCCTTAAGACCGCAGCCAAATGTACAAGTTGTGATCAAAACAAAATGTAAACAAAACCTGGCACTTGCGCTATATGTCTGTCCAACCGCAATTCACCTCTTTCATATTAAATGCACCCACACTTATCATATATCATTGTATTCAGGGGAAACAGGGCTTTCATCTGACATCTTTACTTATGGAACATCATTTAATATGAATAAAATATAAAAAAAATGGGAGAAAATAAGATTTTGAAATTTTTTTTTCTTAGTTCTACGTAACATTTTAACTGTGAATGTCAAAATACTGTTTGCTTTTACTGCAATAAAATACACATATTTGTATTCAGCCATATCTCACGTGTAAAACAGTACCCCCTATGTACAGGTTTTATGGTGTTTTGGGAAGTTACAGGGTCAAATATTGCATGTAACATTTTTCATTTTTTTCACATTGAAATTCTCCAGATTGGTTACGTTGCCTTTGAGACCATATGGTAGCCCTGGAATAAGAATTACCCCCATGATGGCATACCATTTGCAAAAGTAGATAACCCAAGGTATTGCAAATGGGGTATGTCCAGTCTTTTTTAGTGGCCACTTGGTCACAAACACTGGCCAAAGTTAGTGTTAATATTTGAAAATGCAAAAAACTAATTTGAATGCCAATATTGGCCAGTGTTTGTGACTAAGTGGCTACTAAAAAAGAATGTACATACCCCATTTGCAATACCCTGGGTTTTCTACTATTGCAAATGGTATGCCATCATGGGGGTAATGTTCATTCCTGGGCTACTGTACGGTCTCAAAGGCAACATAACCAACCTGGCGAATTTTAATGTGAAAAAAACTGAAACGCAAGCCTTATATTTGACCCTGTAAAACACCATAAAACCTGTACATGAGGGGTACGGTTATACTCGTGAGACTTCGCTGAACACAAATATTAGTGTTTCAAAACAGTAAAACGTATCACAACAATTATATCGTTAGTGTAAGTGCCATTTGTGTGTGAAAAATGCAAAAAATGTCACTGTCACTGACGATATCATTGTTGTAATACATTTTACTGTTTCAAAACACTAATATTTGTGTTCAGCGAAGTCTTCCGAGTAAAACAGTACCCCCCATGTACAGGTTGTATGGTGTCTTGGAAAGTTACAGGCTTAAATATAGTGCAAGCAAATTAAATTCCCTGAACTTTCGGCCTGGGTTGTCAAGTAGGTGACAGGTCCCACTAATTGTAATTAATAAAATGACCTAATTTTGTAAAATTATTACATAAATATATACGTAGAATTATTATATATATATATATATATACGTGTGTATATATATATATATATGTATATAATGAATTTTTTTTTATTTATATATAGGTATATATATAGTGATATATACGTATATACTTATGTATATAGATATAAAAATTATTTCATTCTACATGTATTTTGATATCAATATATATATAAAATAATTTTAAAATACAGTTAGAACGAAATTACACATGTAAATATATTTTTTATTTATTTATTTATTATTATTTTTTTTATTTTAATATTTAACGTATTTACATATTTATTTTTTATTATATATCAATATATATATAATGAAAAATATATATATTTAATCAGTATCATTGTACATGTATTTTGATATTAATACATACATATATATATATATAATTATGTATATATTAATATTAAAATGCATGTAGACAGTGTATGTGTATGTGTGTATATGTATAATATATATGTTTAATAAATATATATGATCTAAGTATATATTATTTATTTTTACACTGATTTAAACTGTTTTATTTTATTTTCAGGCAGCAGGGGGAGTACCTGTCATTACAGGCACTCCCCCTGCTGGCAATGCCTTGGACGGCTATGCCGTCCATGTGATCTCGAGGTCCTCGCAATGACCTTGCGATCACATGGCCCAGGAGGGCCGAAGAGGATGGAGGGGGACTCCCTGGGCTCCCAGGTGAGTCTTCATACTGCGAACGCCGGCATGGGATCGTCGGCAACCGGGTAAGTACATAAGATCGCAGGGCGTTTAGAGCCATCTAAATAAGGATGGCATAGAATGCCCTGCGATCTTAAAGGGTTAAAAACTTTCTTGGTTTGCCCTGGTGTTTTTTTTCCTTTTTAAATACTAGAAAAACTCCTAAAATAATGCTGCTCCAATTACATACTGGGAAAAGTGAATGGGTACGAGTTATAGCCTCTAGGGTCACTCCTCCACACCTTAGGATGATATAGGTAGGACAAAGTGGCCAGGGTGGCTCAAAGACACATAATATTGCATTTACCTGAGGTACCTACAGGTTCCTAGAAGATAGAGAAGATACCAGGTCTGAAGGCCGAGGCAGAAACAGAACTGATGATTCTAGGGAGGGAGTAGAGAGGGAGAAGCATTCTGAAGCATTGCATTGTGGGCGATTCTAGAAAAAATTAGAGTAGCTGAACAGACATGTAAGACAGAATAGTGGTAAATACTGGGCTTTTTCAGTCAATCAAGATGAGCAGTGTGTTGTAAAATGTTGACATCACACTACACCACTAACTATTGTTAAACCTAAAACATAGGATGCAAATAACTATTGAACTTACTTTAAAAATTCAGATTGCTGGGATATTTATTAGTATGAAGTTAATAGAAAAACTTGCATTTAAACTTTATCCAAAATTAGGTGCCCTGTACAGAAACATATCCTGCCTAAGCCCTACAGTAAAGGAAAAGATTTTACAGCAAATGCTGATGCCAATCATTGATTATGGGGATGTAGTATATGCACCTGCACTGCAAACCCACCTTAATAAACTTAATACGTTGTATAATTCGTTCTGCCGATTTGTGCTACAATGTAATTACAGGACTCACCATTGTGACATGCTAATAGAACTAAACTGGCTGTCACTGAATGCTCTCCCCGGCTGTTCCCACCTCCTATAACCTCCGATCCAGTACCAGCACTTTACTTAGTCTACCTCAATACAAAAAGAAAGCAGCCCGATCCTCCTTCTCCTACAGAGCAACACAATTATGGAAAAATCTCCAGCACACTTTCACATCTTCCCCAAGCCTAGAATCCTTTCAGAGATCCCTCTCTACATACAACAAAATACAACACCACAGTGTAAATAGTGTAGTAACTTAAGTATAAAATACACATATCTCTAAATATAAAATAGGCAGCCTCCCAAGATCGTAACCCAAAAGTGACCTTATTACAATATATATGGAAAAACAGAGGATATATGGGATACGGCTGGACACAGTCTAAAACAAGGAACATAAAAGAATATATAGTGTAATACAGTTATATACACGTATTAGTGCACCAAGATAGTATACACTCACAAGATAGAGCTGTATAGTGCGCTCAAGGGTGCCTTGCCTGATGTAGATGGGGGGCTTAATCTCCCACTTCCACTCCAATGGAATAAATGCAAATCGAGGACTCCTGTAGGTATAGGTTGATAAAAAGTATCAGGAGCTTTATTATAAAAAAGTGGACAATAACCACCAACATAAGATATAAAAATGAGGAATACAGGTCCTTCGTGTTTCATTCCAACAGGGGAACTTCCTCAGGGCCAAATGACAGTAACATTCCAACAGTAAAAACACATATAACAAGAGTAATCTGATCATTCCTCTCTACATATCTCAAAACAGAATGCACGTGTCATGGTTGATTATATATTTCCTACCTGTTCTATGTTACATTTTGTATATATTGTGTATTAATATTGTTTTTGTATTTTATTGTATCCTATTGTATCAATGCAATGTTTTGTGGACCCAGGACATACTTGAAAACGTGAGAAATCTCAATGTATTCTTCCTGGTAAAATATTTTATAAATAACATTCATGGATGTTTGCGGAAATTGTGCAATTTACGTAAGTTTAGAAGATATAGCTTGATTTTCGATTGTGTATACAATATATTGATTAGTTACTGATGTAACATGATGCAGAGGTGTATTGGCTGATAGTATTTAGAAGAACTAATTCTGACAATTTTGTATCAAATGGATGGTGAGCTTAATTACATTGCTTGCAGAATTGTGCATGGCAAAAAATTTGGTTTGTCCCCTTAAAATTAATTTTTCATGTGAATCAGGTTTTGTCCATGTGACATTTTAGTTCATACCAATTTTGTCTATGTGTTAATTTCAGGAAAAATGATTCAGAGGAACTAAAATGACTATTAGTATATATTTTGCAATACACCGATAAGCGCCATTTATTCAAGTGAGGTTACCAATAGAGGTAAAAAACAAGAGGTGCACTACAAATCTATATATTTGTATTGTTCCTACTTTTTTTTCTCTGTTGGCCACTTCTCTCTTGAGCTGTGAATAAAATAAGCATTCAATTGCTGTCCCCTAACTATAAATCATCTTTATATTGACATGGACGGATCTCCAAATGACCTCCAAATCACAAAACAAACAAAAAGGCTCGTTCCATCCTAGTTTAGTTTGTTTTGTTATTTTGCCATATGGCGATTCTGAGTTATGAAATTCAGATGACTTGCTAGTCGCCCATAATTCAGACAAATTGGTATTCGTTTGGAATTGAATGCACAAGTCTTCTTGCTTGGGAGACCCTGATCCTAAAGGTGTATACATGTTTTCGGAAGTGTTTTAGGTATAAGTCTCTGTTCAGATGCCGGGTTAGTATATGTCATAAGTAGCTTATGTATAAATTGTATATTTGATATATTATTCCCCAACTCAGGACGCCAAGTTCCTGTAAATGTGTAGATGCTCAGTTTAAGTCATAATACCACTGTTTACATATACACACATTCAATCACTTCTACATGTTCAATTAAACAAAGCACACAAACATTCTTTAAATTCCATAGATCCTTGTTAAGACGTCATCTTGAATGCTTAGTATATCTTTCGACACCAGTTCCTAAGAAACATGTTATGAAAGTAAGAAGAGTGCAGCAAACAGACAGAAGAGACAGAAACCAAAATTGATTACAACAACGGAAGACTACAGTCATCAGAAGAAGCCTTCTAAACATGGATTCTTTACTTAGACCAGATTAAAACAAATTAACCTTTAAACATTGAAGGAAATTTATTTAGTGTTGATACAAAGGTTTCTTGGAATTTTTAAATATAGAATATGACATTTTACAGGATTGAATATGGTCAATTGTGGTAAGCCTTGGCAAATTGAATCTTGGTGCCAGGACAAACATTTACGATCCGGACGCACTGTTTGAGCATCAGTCATTCGATTACATGCACATTACCCATCTGTCATCTAAATGGTACCTACTTCAAGTAGTGGACCATCTGACCATACTGACCAGAATTAGTCACAACATATTAAAATAAACCAACTATCAATAACCATGTACCCCCACATCACACCTGGATTACACTTGTGGCAACCTCATCCCATCATTACAGTACCTAACCCATTAAATAAAACACCCGTCACCTACACCCACATCACACAAAACATATTTCATTCTCGACAGCACAAATATGTTGAAATTATATTTAGAACAATTTTAAATCTTATTGATTTGTTTCTTTTTTTTTTCTGCATCTCTGTACCTAGTATCTTAATCTCCCTATTTCCACTTACCTGTTTAACAATGCTCTTGGCATATGCACTTATTACAATGTTTCACAAAAAGTAATTTATCAGTTTAATGCCTTCACATCCACAGAATCACTTAGTAAATGCTGACATTCTGAGTGTAGAACTAGACTGTATTTAATTTTGGAAAAGGTGGATCCTTGAAGCTTGAATAGAAACGCCAAAAGCAAGCTTCTGAGTACTTTGCCCTTGGTACAGATTTACAGTGGAGTAGGCACTGGGTGAGCATGATAATTTAATAGCACCCCCCAGAGATAGAGGAGATTACAGGCCTGCAGGAAGTTTTTTCATATCAAACTCGCTCCAATGAAACTTGAGTTTTAACAATGACTGACTCTCTTCTCTGCTCTGCATTTGAACAGCTTTGGTCATTATCTTCTTATTTTTGTCACTATTTATCTAGAATATGATGTGCTAATTTTACAGGCAGGGCTGCCCATGCACTGTAGGCTGGCAACATTGCTCCTGTGGAGAGGAGACATAAATGCTAAAAATATACAATGTTAGTCCATTTGGCACCTGAACTTCAATTCAATCTGACTAATCTTTTCCAGAACTGATGTAGTTGACATTAATATTGGCTGGTTAAAAAGATTATTTTTTAACATAAAAGTGATCCAAGATAGGTAGAAATGAGATGTAAATCTGGACAAATGATATTCTAGAATCTAGATGCTTTGTCTAGGGACACATGGAACTAGAGATTTTTCAGACTAGAATAGATTTGGTAAAATTCTCCTGCTGTCCATCCTTACGTTAATAAGAAACCTATTTTTATAAGTGTAAATGATTTAGAACTGTGTGGTCTGCTTGTATTCAGCTTGCTGTGGCTGCTACTGAATTGCAAATTTTAGTAGGTTAATCTTATTGTCATTTAGTCCCCGAGATAAAGGATAAACATTGGTGGAAATGCTACCATAGTACTGTATCTACATTAACGTTTCCCTCTTCCTTTTTTAGTAATTATCAGATTAAAAGAGGGCCTTTAAAATGGGGAACAAAATGAAAGCAGACTTTTTGTTTAATCTTCACATTCTGGTTTCAGGGGTTTATGACCAATAGTGTCTTCAACATAAAGCTATTGATAATCTGTGCAGTGACTCTCAATTTCAATGTCATCCGATAAAAAAAAGCAAAAGAAGCTGGAGAATAAAATTAAATGAGGTACCCCATCGTTGATCAGCAGGTAACCAGCCAACAGCAGCCAAACTGCTGCATTAGGTTAGACTTTTCCTGATTGTTACTGAGATGATGGAGGTAAAAAGCTTCACGTTAACATCTTAAAATCCCATGCAATGCAGAATTTCCGGGCAGCAAAGGGATTTATTTGGAGGCCGTTGGCTGTTTTCACTAATCAGTAACAGTGGCTTATTTATTCATAGTGAATTTTTATCACATTACTGCGAAATAATTTCACAGCATTTGTTTTTTCATTTATACATGATCGTCATCAGTAATTTTACATTTTAGTCCAAACCAAACAACCAGAAATCCCTTTTGTGGCCTGGCCCTCAAATTTACACACATTTTTAGATGTGTTTCCCCTTATTTTCATCTATAGGCCCAGTTATACTTGTATGTGTTATCTATCTATCTATCTATCTATCTGTCTGTCTGTCTGTCTGTCTGCCTGCCTGTCTATGCTGTCTGTGTGTCAATCCATCCATCTATCATATATAAATCCAGCTCTTGTCTTGCAATTCTGCCTCCGTTCGAATGTTTGTTTTCCCTCCCTTTGCCTCCTTTTGAGCTTTCGAGTCTCTAAATTGTCATGCTTTGTGCTTTACAGAGAACACTCTGCTTTTTTGCGTCTAATATTATCTATTATATATAAGGTCAACATATTCCACGGCACTTGACACACAGCACTTTACAATTATAGAAAGGGCCCTGCTGAGACGAGCTTACAATCTCTGAGGATTTGAGGTAGGACGATATATATCGTTAGGTGTCTTGCTCCAGGTTGTCTGACTAAGATTAAAAACTGTGTATCCTGGTTCTAAATAACCAGCTGATATACCTACATTTGTTTCAACTTATCCTCCCTTCATGCTTTATTTTTTCACCTCCACTCCCAACGACCACTACCAATTACCTATGGATATTTTGTATCTTTTATTGTCCCTTTTCCTATTCCCCATTTTACTGTTCTACTCCTCAAGTAGTGCCTCAATAAGGGATTTCAAATCCAATAGCTGTGGGTTGTGAAGCTCAGCCAGCGAGATTCTATTAAAATATAGGTATTAAGAGATATTTTACATTGACTAAAGTGAATAAGGTTGTTAATTGTTTTCATTAACCTCAACCAGTTAAGTCTGTCATTAATTTTCATTCATGAGAAAGTTTACTCCACAATATGGTGCTTGCCTATCTCAGACCCTAACTCTTCAAAGCAACTCTAGAGAAGTTTATATAATAACAAGAATTGGCCATTGTTACATTATATCTAGAAATATCACACAGAATAGAACATGAACTACACAAAAACAATCTAATTGCTCATTTCAAAGTCAGCCATGTTATTGAAATGATTCAGGCTGGTCTATTTTCTGACACTTCTTTATTATCTTTCGTGTTTTTGTAAAAGACAATGTGTATTATGCTTCAAGGCATGCTACAGCAAGACATCATAGTTGAAATTGACACTAATAGCTTCTTTTAATACACATAAGGTACACTGCTTGTGCTTTGATGTACAGATGAAAATGAAAAAAATGTTTGCTAAGATAGGTGATTTTAAGTAGCTTTGTAAAATTTAAAATTGTATTTTTCTTTTTGTGTGTGGGTTGTTCCTTTAACTCTGTTGTGTACCGATAAAAATGAAATAGAGTACTGGATTTGTATCAGATTTTGACAGGTCCAGAATTTCCATTAAACATTTTTTTTTGTGTGACTACCTAGGCACTACTTACCCTCAGGTCAGAAAGCAGAGGTGAACTAAGGGGGTGTGCACTCTGGATGGCAGTGGGGTGCACCCTCTTATGACAGAGCAGGCACATGCCTATTGGCATATTTCTTGCACGGGTGCATGTGTCAGGTGACGGCACTGTCACTGTGGCTGCAGAGCAGGTGCCGAGGGGGGCTGCTTGGATCTGCCCCTGTACTGATTACCCAGTTTCCTTGTGCACCCTGTACTGATGTTGGACACCAACCCACCCCCAATATCATTATATAGCTGCAGGGAGCTGGGCAATCACTGACTAATCCACACCAGCCCCTACTGGACACCAGGGATCAGGTTCCACTGCAGATCTCACATTAAAGGTAAGTAAAGGGAGGCTGGGTGGACCTCACTGTTAAAAAAATGTTAAAAAAGAATAAAAATCTAAGTTTGTGTGTGTGTGGATGTAAGTATGAGTCATTGGGTGCATATGAATGTGCGTGCATATATGAGTCTGTATGTGTGTATAAGAATTTATGTTTGTATGAGTCTGTGTGTATATGTATGAATGTGTGTGTATGAGTATATAGCTCTATGTGTTTATGTCTCTGTGTGTGTTTCTGTCTGTATGAGTTTGTGCATGAGTCTGTGTGTATGAATATTAGTGTGTCTGTGTATATGTGTGTTTGTATATATGAAAGTAGGTGTGAGTATGAATGTAAGCACATGTGAATATGAATGTGTATGTATAAAAATATGAACATCAGAACGTGCATGTAATTTCCCTAACAAAAGAGTGTTGGGAGTAATGAGGAGGAAAACAAAATTTGTTTTACAGTTTGTGTCATGTCACCTAGGTATGCCTCTGGTCAGAAGTGAAATATGGATACTCTGTGTTCTGCAATCTTGAGGTTCTGCAATCCAAGTATTGCATAATGCCAATTATAATAATCTCCTCAAGGCAGACAGTCCAGGTTTTGTGAGTATCCTCATTGAAAAATGTAAAAAAATTTAAAAAAAAAAAATTTAAGTGTCCCTCTTTGTCTACTCAAAATATTGCAAAGTATACGGCATGTAAATTGTTATACAAACGAAAAAACTGAATTTAGCCCCCCAAAAAGTCAGTTTATAAAAACCATAATTCAGAGTTGTCCACGGTCAGTAATAGAGATGAGTACACATGCAGTACTGGAGTGAAATCATGCTCATAGTGGTGTTGGGGGATTTGACAAAAGCTGACATAAATTTTTCCACCTAAACTAATCTTAGAATTCTATTAACGGGGAGAAACAGGTATCGAGAATCTTCAAAGTAATCAATGTAATTTGAATCCGTAATGCTAACATATGCTTTTGTTTAGGTGATTGGTCTAATTTAAGGATTAATTTGATTGTCTTAATGATCAATATAAAAGTTTTCCAATATATTAAAAATGAATTTTAAAATGAAGTTCCATGTTATCTATGTTGTAATATTGATGACAGGGGCTGGAGAGAAAGCAGGCAAATTGAAATCTCTTCAAGAAGTCAATGTATCTGGATTTTTCTTTTTTAGCAAGATGCCGAGGGCTTAACTGTTGATCTACAGTATCCCAAAAAGTAATGAAACTATTTCATCGAGAGAATATCATAAAAGGGAGTTGTCAAGTCTGCTTGCACCTTTAATTAGCTTTTCTGTTATTTTACTTCAAGGAGAAAAGCAGAACAGGATGTTGACTTGTTTGTGCTTGGATATTAGGTTAATAGAAAACAGATTAAGGCTGAGGTTATTTTTTTATACTCGCTAATTTGCTCTTTACAGTTAGGTAATCTGTGGTGGGAAAAAAAAATGGAATATCTTTCATTCACATATGCTTTTGAACAGAACTACCAAAAGCTTTAATAGATCTTCGAAGCCCGTCTTTGGTCTATGATCTCCAAAGTGAGAAACTAGTACTTCGGGAACATTTTAACCAGATACAAACCTCAATTCTCTCAAACCTCCAGGTGGTCTTATATAATAACTGGCAGTTCTTTCTGTTAAAATAGTCATGTTACACTATTCTGTGAAGCCAATTATGGTCTCCATTGCCTCTCAAACTCAACATCATCATTGCCTAATCATAATACATAGCTTCCATACTAATTCAAACTGTGGGGAAACAAATTGCCAACTTAAATTCAGAGAAATATAATTCTCAACATAAGCTATTACAACAACAAACTATGTGCTTGTCAACTTTATTGGCAAACGATTGGGACACCCTGACACTATCACAACCTTAATTTATGTTTATAATGCCCTGTTGTGACAGCGAGTCACCTTTTCCCAGTTTTAGTATGTTTCACTACACACCTGTGATAATTTACCCTAACTCATTGTTTTTTATATTTGAGATGTTTGGTGATTATATTTTTTTAGAGAATGAACAGAGATTTAGGATGAATAAATGAATTATTAGACTTCTCGAAATAAAATTAATTAATCACTTATAGTCTTAGGCAGCTAAAGTAATCAATTTGGCACTCTATCTCAACATCTTTGGGTTAATGAAACCAATGGAAATTGCATGTATTGATTGTGTGTGAAGTTTACATATAAGTAGCAAATTCCCTATGCACAATGTAAAAATTAACTATCTAGATATTCACTTGGTGAAGCTGAAAGCATGTAAATTCCAAGGAATGTGTGTAATGTTGAGTATACTATTTCAGAAGATGTGCAAGGGGTTACGTTGAAATGGTGTCAAATATTTTCTACAACATTTCGACCTTGAATCTTCAACTAAAACTACTTCTCACATTCTCCATGCAGCAAAGACAGAAACCTGAAAATAATTAATGTGAACATTGCAGTATATTTTTCATGCTGAAAAATAATAATCTGTAGCACACATTTAGTAGTTTTTTTTTTTTTTTTATAACCCTTACTGCCAATTTATAGCTGATTATTAAATATTGAATTCATTGTATATTAGACTTGGACAACAAAAACTCTGGACTTACTAAATAAAAAGAGTCAGAATTGATGTATTAGGAAATTATAGAATGTTCAGCATGTATATCAAACTGTTCTCTGAGTACTTGACACTACAGAAGCCAATCCTGACATATACATTATGCTGGTAGTGAAAAACCTGTCTACAGTGCAGATAAACAGGAGTATAGAGAATAATCTGTGTTTCAGGAGATACTCATTAATGTTTCTCATTACTGTTTTCCATTTTTCCCCCAGGTGCCAACATTAATGATGGACACACAGTTTTCTGAGTTCACTCCAGACATTACACCTATCATGTTGGCAGCTCACACAAATAACTATGAAATTATAAAACTCCTAGTCCAAAGAAGGGTGACCATCCCTCGCCCTCACCAGATACGTTGCAACTGTGTAGAATGTGTCTCCAGCTCAGAAGTTGATAGTCTCAGACATTCACGGTCGAGGCTCAACATCTACAAGGCTCTGGCCAGCCCTTCTCTGATTGCCTTATCAAGCGAGGATCCCATCCTCACAGCATTCCGTCTTGGGTGGGAGCTAAAAGAACTAAGCAAAGTAGAAAATGAGTTTAAGGCAGAGTATGAAGAACTGTCACAACAATGCAAAAGGTTTGCCAAGGACCTGTTAGATCAAGCAAGAAGCTCTAGAGAACTGGAGATTATCCTCAACCACCGGGATGACCAGAGTGAGGAGTTAGATCCGCAAAAGTGTCATGATCTCGCAAAACTGAAGGTAGCAATAAAGTATCATCAGAAAGAGGTAAGAATTTTGGAATTACCTGTTTACTATAATAATGTGAGATTTAAACACAAGAACTATTGCTCGCCTGGAAAAAAAGTGAAAGGTCAAATCATCTTGGCAGGTTTGAATTGAAAGTTTTTGTTCAATTACCTAAAAAAATTGAGTTATCTAGAGTACAGAACACTCTTTAGGAGGCATCATCACAATCTTGTAGTATGATGTGTCTGTGCTATCTGTGCATTTATTTTTGCTGATTGCTAGAATGTATTAGAAAGAATTGTCCACCACACAATGATTTTGCTGGGAAGCCTTGAGTAAAATACATTATTGGTCAAACTACACCAACAAATACTGGACTATTTGATTTAGCTAACCCGTAACTCTTGTCCATGGTAAATACTCTATTAAATGAGAACTGCCAGTTCCAGCGATTTTTAATACTATGTTTACTTTTTCCTTTATTTAACATATGTATTTGGGATTTGTTCAAAATAAAATAAAATTTAGAAGTCAATACATCTTTATCCTGAAATTGAGTGCCCATATTTTAGCTACCTGTCAGTCACTTTCATAAATGTAAGGTAAAAAGGGGAATTGAGGGAATACATGGAATATGCATTTCTCAGCAACGGTGCTGCCGCAGAGATTAAAAATGTATACTAAATATTGCCATATAAAGGAACTGAAACCCCATATTTGTTTGCTGAGATTTTAAGTAGCCTTATAAAATGTAAAACTGTTTTTCTATGTGTGCTTTGTTTCTTAATCTGTATTTTGTGTAAACTGTTAAAAGTGTAGTCCTTTTGCTCTTGGCAGTCATCATAGAGAGAGCATACAGAGTAGAGGAAAAATGAAACAATGTTTATATTTCTTCTAATTTATTTTCAATGTTTGCCCTGACTTTGCCTTGTCTGAACTGGATTATGATGTAATTTGTTAAATCTTTAATATTAATGTAAAAGAAATTGGAACGTCTCAAAAAGAAAAAAAAAAAGATTAACAGAAGTTATAGCTGATTTTCTTTTAGATTTCACTTAAGGTTTTTTTTTTTTTGCATAATAAATGTTCACAGCATTCATTTATTAAGAAAGTAACAAAAAATAAAGGAAAAAAAAATAATAAAGCTAAGAGGTATTTCATGTTTTGGCCAATTACATTTCAAACACAATACACTTAGTTTGTTAATTTTATAAGAAAAAGAAAAAAGACCCACACGACATTTCTAAGAACAACTCTCATTCGCAGGTTGGCAGGTGATTATTTTTTTTTTCAATCAGCCCATTCTTTTTTAAAATTTAGAAATTGAGGTGTAAATTGTCATGTAGCCAATTCATAACTTTTATTTTCAAATATTGGGGAAATAACTTCCTCAACTGATGAAATAGTTGGAGATTTCCAGAAACGAGGACATAACAAATGTTGCATCTATAAGAATATGTTTTATTAGAATTTTCTCTATTTTACTGACAGTATTAGGTAATAGCTTACATAAATCTATTTTAGAGGAGAGTGAAGTAATTGATTGATCTATTGACTCGATCAAGGTGTGGAGTGATCTCCAAAATGTTGTTACTTTGTTGAATTGGTTGCCCACCAAATGTGGACCATGGAGGCTAACTCTCCATAATTTCTGCAGGACCTGTCTGATGAATTTGGAAATGTGGTGCATACAAACAAGGGTGGGGAGCAGCCCGTTGTCAAATAACTGATTTTTAATGTTTCAATGGTGTAAGTTCCAGAGAAGTAAGAGTTATTTTTTAATGAAGTTCTAAGCTTTTGCACGTTTGTTGGTTAAAGTCAAAATAGGGGTATTATGTATGAACATTATGTATTAAAGTAGGATCTTTTATTTATAAAGTAAAGTTCCGTAAATCTATGATGCTCTAACGTTGAAAATAAGTGTCGATTCCCCTTAGATACCAACCATTTCATGCAATAAAAATATTCAATTGAATTACCTTGTTACATACCAAGGCTGAAAAGAGGCATGTGTCCATCAAGTTCAGGGTTTCTCACACCTGCTTTTACTGTTGGTCCACAAAAAAAGCAACAAATCCAGTTTGAATTGCTTTCCAATTGTGCAACAAACAAGGAAAAAAAATCCTTTTTGACCCCAGAATAGCAGTCAGATCTTGGATCAAGAAGCTATTATCCCACTAATTAAAAAAGATATCCCTAAATATCATGTTTTATGCAAGCATTTATCCAGTTGCTGGATCAACAAACCCCCCAACGTTTCGGCTCCTCCTGGTAGCCTTGATAAAGGCTACCAGGAGGAGCCGAAACGTTGTTTTTTTTTAAATTTGACTCGTGTTTCTGCCTGATTAGGCTTGTAAATTGCGGTAAATATTTATTATTGTTTATTATTCGTAGCCTATATTGTGTCACTGACTGCTGTTTTAGTATTGTATACTTATTAGTGATTTAATAAATATAGATAGAGACTTCTTATGGTTTTTTGGTGTGCATTCTTTTTTGATTTAACTATCCAGTTGCTGTTTAAACATCTGTACAAACTCTGATAAAACCGCCTCTTCAGGCAGAAAATTTCACATCCTTATTGTTCTGTAAAAAAAAAAACCTTTCCTTTGCCACAGACTTAATCTCCATTTTTTGAGTCTATATGCATGACCTTATGTCCTAGACAGGGCCGGCGCTACCTGTAAGGCGGAC